>OY759215.1:46340222-47540222 GCA_963662175.1 Aradus depressus
GATAAGGAAATAATTAATTGTGATTTTTCATTTGATAATAATTATCAAATTAAATTAAATTTCAAAACGAGGTCTAAATTATAATTATTATAATTTAGACCTCGTTTTGAAATTTAATATTTTTGTTTTGGAGGCATTAATTACATCATTGATTTGCTGACATTCGATCAATGATTCAAGAGCGATAGAAATGGATTTAATGATCGAGTCTGGATTTCCACTATCACCATATTTTATTATGTATATAAGGAACAGCAACGGCTCTAAGATTGATCCTTAGAGAACACCTCATTTTATTTCTCTCCGTTCGTTTGTATACTTTTCACAAATTTAATCCATCCAGTCCAAGATTAGAGCTTCGACTCTTTGAAACCTTCCAGATAATTAAACCCACCTCCAAGGTCTTCTACCGGTTCGCGCAGGGAACATTCGAAATAACGGAAGATCTGGGCAGCAAATCGAGCCTCAGGCAGGGAGACAGTTCGTCTCTTGAATTTTGTGGATTACATATACAAATGAAATTCAATGAAAATCCGATCAACCTCTAAAGGCCTAGGACTAAATTCATTCCACTTTTCCATTCAAAATTGTTTGAGCAGCCCAATTTCAATCCAATCATGAAACAAACACTCCCACCATCCACAAACAAAGACACCATTTCAATTGTATTAATATATAGATGATTTTTTTTGGGTGATTGAATAAACAGGTTGCTTGGTCGACTTTAGACTCATTCAAAGTAAATATTATTTCAATTTTTTTATAAAGAGATATTTAAAACTGTCGAAATAATATATACAACAAGCAAATATGCTAAGGTAGGAAAATGTCCAGGAAGAATAAATCACCCAGTGGTGACACCCCTCACTCATTTATGGCTAGTCACTGTCCCTGTCTGATCTGAGAAGGAATGTAGGCCATTGGCGCTTAAGGCGTCGTTCGGGAAGTGTGGCAGAATGAAGGACAGGCACTGGAGGATTAATGTGGGTACTTACTACAGGAGGAAAATAGTTTTTTGTCCCTGGATTTAGCTAATTCGATGACAAAGGGAATATTGAAATCAGTGTTTTGCTGGAGACATAATAAAGTGCATTGGCTACTGTGCGAAGGATTTTGGATTGCAAGAATTGAATGCGCTGTAATACTTCTTTAGTTAGCGCTTTTATTAATAATATATTTCCTTTTACATCACTTCAAATATATGTGGAGATTTTCTCAAACTCTAATAAATAGTTAATGGGATGCCAGATCGCCTATCTAATAGAACGATACTTAAATTATTGATTTTAATATATATAATTGGATTTATATAAACCAAAAGCGAAAGTTTGATCAGCTAAGAAAGTTTTGAAAAACTAAATTGTTAAATCACTATTGACTAGGTTTGAGCATGGGAAACAAACTACTAAAATCTAGAAACTCATAATAAAAAGGATACACACATACATTAAATTTTCCTTTTACAGACTGAAATGTATATTTCACTTCCATTTTATTTACTGTTATAATGTCAAAATAAAAATGATGCAGGTCGCAGTTTAATTACATTAAAGCGCTGAAAATTGGAAGCTTTGGCAGAACCTCATAGTTCAAGTCTATAAGTCCACGAAGTCTTGAGTATTGCCCTGTATATTAGTCGTTTTGTTCTCAGAGTTAACATTGATCTTTTGTCCAGTAGTCTTAGTAACAGTTTGTATCTTCTGTTCATTTCTTGTCTTTTCAGTCTGATGTGACAATTCCACGCATTCGTTAGTCAAGTATGAGGCCTAGGTAGCGAACTTCGTATTTTGAAGGAATGAGATTGCTGTTAAGGAAGACTGGAGGCAAGTATATTTTCGCCGAAGAGTGAATACTATATGAACAGACTCCTTGTCGTTAATTCCCCACTTTTCATACCAAAATTGAAGGGACGTCAGGAGTTCTTGAAGATTGATTTTTTTAAATTTATCGTTATTCGCTACATGCCTGTTTTACTCACTAATGTTTCGCATTGTTACACTTAAATAGTTCAGTTTCTGACAAACGGACGGACAGTTGTGTGTATTTTCAGGATTCCATTTTACGTTAATTTTTTTTTTTTTAGTTGGTTTTAAAAGAGGGTGCGCTTTGCGTTGCAGCAACATATCACTCAGTCTACGTTTAGGCAAAGCTCGGGATCATTACATTGCCTGTTTCTGCTCCCGCCAGGAGCCGACGAATCGGCAGAACATCGGGTAGTCAGTTTCCGTCACCATCTGCCGTACATCTAGTCCCAAATATGATTTTGTCCCATGAATCAACTCCACCCTAGCTTGGTCGTACAGCGGGCATTCGAGGACCACATGTTCTGCAGTCTCGGTACCGCCGCACGAACAGTTCGGGGTGTTCTTCCTGTGAAAGAAGAACAGCTTGGATTTGAAATCACCATGACCTGATAATATTTGAGACGTCCAGTGATTAGGCTGTACCCATGTTGAGACAAGGCATACCCGGACGTCCGGGAAGTATGCGTATGTCGTTCGGCCATCCGGGCATCGTGACCAACGTTGTTGCCATTTTTCCACAATCCAATTCTGAACGATGTCCTTGCAGCGCACTGGTCTGGACTGTCCGCGCATCTTTTCCTCTAGGGCTAGACGTAAGGGCTCATCAATATCTGCTCCTAAGGGCATGTTGCGTCTACAGAAATACGAAGCGACAGCCCCATCCAAGATCATGTCAATGGGGACGGCTCCTGCTAGTACCTGTAGCGCAGCCGTAGAGACAGTACGATAAGCCCTTGTAACTCTTAAAAGGGCTACTCTCTGGGCTTGCGTCAGAATCGTACGCTGCCGATTCGTGGGGCGATGCCACCTAACCTGCAGCAGGATTTTACGTTAATAATAAAACTAATTCCGTTAAACCACAAAATGATAATATGATTCATCATAAAAATGTATATATTAATAAGGTAGCTTATAAATTTAAATAAACAGCTATTAACTCTTAGGGTACGTTTATACCAAGATGCATCGATGATGGAGGTGGAGGTCGCGGTCGATACCTCGATGTCATATCAAACTACCGCTTCTGAATGTGAGTGTTCATGGTAAGGATGCCCGATGGCTTTCACCCTCGTGGCTCACATGGATCCCTAATGCGATGTCGATGGCAAAACAAAATAGTTTGTTTTTTCATCGATGTAGCGATGTGAGCTATGTGCTGATTGGTCCTCCCTGACTTATTATTATTAATTAATATGAAAGAAGAGCTAATTAATTTAGTCTTCAGGTGTCCGCAAATTTGGGAATAGTTTGCGAATCATCACAACAGATATGTGTATGTATTTTTTATACTGCCGAAGAGGCTTATTTTAATAACTAATTGTATAAAAATATTGTAAAATAAATATAATTTCATGAAATGTGTACGTACCTAATTGTTACCACCAATCTCTCCTCAGCCAAAATTGGATTTATGTGTAAGTTGTTGTACTTTTGGGTACTTAGTTGCACTAACAACACAATATAATTAAATGTCTCAATTTCCATCCTCGTATATTCATGAAATCTATCAGGGTACCTTTTAAGTTGTTGAAATAAGGTGTGGTATTCGCCAAATTGTTGTCTTGCAGCATTTATTGGTCACTACATGAACGTTTAGAAATATTCGAAATTAACCACCACTTTGTGGCAACTGAAAATTCATCACTATCATCACTTTCACTGTTCATACTACTGTTTATATATTGAAACAAACAAAGTTTTTTTTAGCTTTATATGCTTTTGTTACTTAAAGTTTTTTAGTTTTGGGGAAAAATAAACAGATCAGGGATAGGTTTCAGGGAGTCAAGGTTATGTTGCAACGTCAATGATCACCTCCTTGGTATGAACACCCGACATCCACTTGAAACATCGACCTCTATGTAGACCACGACCTCCACCTCCATCATCGATGCATCTTCGGTATAAACGTACCCTTAGAGTCTGACAGACATGTTTAGTAATAACAATACCTAGTATTAAAAAATTAATGAATGAATACTTTCAAAAATGTTGCTGTAAATAGTGTGTGCCGTTCCTAAGTGGTTTTGAATTTACATATAAAATTTCGTGTCAATACATTTGGCTACTATTGGGGTTTTTGTGTTAAGCCCCACCTTAATCCCCCTTTCCCTGTGGCCGATTCTACGTCAATGGATGTCGTCCTTGTGGGATACACATAAAATTTCGCGTCGATGTATACATTCTGTCAGGAGTTTTTTTTCATTTTTGGAATCAGGTATTTGTAAAACATGAAATTCCATTGAGAACTCAACATTACATTTCTGACCGTTTACAAAACTTCCCCTATACTGGAGATGTAAAATGGTCCCCGAATCCATTTGTAAGAATTATGAGTCCTGGAGGTACAATATAGGTTCAACATGGCCGAACTTGACTAAACCTTTGGGCCCCGTTTGTCTAACGTCAAATCCCCCAATACACTTAGAGCGCACCAGGTCCACCTGACACTGTTCCCTGCCTTTACTTAATTAAATAGATCCTGTCTGTTTTATCAGGACTCTAAACCCTTTACTACCCACGGATATCTGATACATGTCCTTAAAACAAAAACAGAAGAAGAATCATAGATCGATAAGATTTAAATCGAGATGTACGAGTATATTTATAGAAACACTAACAATTTTGAGAAACTTTTTTGATTTGTACTGTTAGATTTGATTTGTTGTATGCCTGTTTGTGTTGAAGGAACTATTTTTTTGTGTACATATATTTTTTTATTGTATCTGGTATGTATATTGTTTTGAATAGATTTAAATAATTTCTATTATTGTTAAATATAATAAAATAGTATTAGTTTATTTAGTTTTAGGTGTAGGAATCGTATTCGTTTTGTGTTTGATGTTAGGTTAGGTTTTATGACTCATGCCCGGGCTTTAACTACGAGGTCATATCGCCTACTACCAGAGCGCTCTTTCGTCACTCTGGTGAACATGAGCCCGACTCTACTGTGGGAGTCCTAAATTTTGCCTACCCTAAATTTTTATTCATCTAGGGTAGGGGTCTTTAACCTGACATCGTACAGGCTCGGGACCATCGCTTAACGTCCCATCCGAAGGACGGCGTGCTTAATTTTATTTTACCTCCCAGATAAAATAAACTAAGGGCTTTTTTATTTTATATATTGCTTGGCGCCTGAATAGATAATTTTAAATATGCGGTTCAACAGGTTAATACGAACACCCCAAAAAACTGATTATGGTTTTCATGCATAGTATCTCCCATCTCTGGTTGACACTTTACCTCCAACTATAAGGATATTATGTAATTGGCCAGAAATTTGATGCTGAATTTTCAAGGAAATTTCATCCCCATGACCCCCTGATTCCAAAAATAAGTCACTCTCAGTATGACGCTGTGTAATGATTTACCCAGAACCCCCAGATACACAGTAATGCCAGTATAAACGATTTTGAGAAGACCGGAGAAGGGAGAAAGACCAGTACAAAAGTGGACGGTAAAAGAAAAATTCCTGTTAATTAAATATTAAAGAAAATAGTAAAGAAAAAAAAAATCACTAACATTCTCAAGAGGATCTCCCGAAATACGTACTATTCCACGTCAAAAAGTGAAAAAATTGAAGCAGTGATTTCGATGTTGAAATGAAGTGAGGCTGAAGAAATAAGATGTCATAGAAGTTATATGAGAGAGAATTTGACTACATTTACATACGTCATATTTTATCACACTGGTGTCATATTCTTCGTTATCAGACGTGGGAGTCTCTGTCAAGTTCTTGAAATTTAGTAAGCACCGCAGAGCATTTCATGAATCTTATCTTTTATGGAGAAAGCGCCTCGTGTATTTTCATGTACCTATATATATTTATTTATTCTCAACTTTACACTTCCTTTATTCAATTATATTTTTTTAGTGTTTGTACTCTCCAACAAATCATTTGGTTGTCTGTCTGTTCGTCCTAGCGTCTGTATGAGCCATCTTGCAAAATTTTCATGAATTTATACAGATATCACTTTGGTCAACATAAAGATAATTCTCGGTATCTGGTTTGTAATCCACCACATCAGGCTGGGTGCATTCCTTGCCTAATGCATCGCGTGTAGTTACCAGAAAGAGAACTCCAACCTTGCGGTGAATATTTGAGAAATCCTGTCTGGTGACAAGTCCTAAATTACCCAACTATTTAGTTTTCTACATGTCACAAACGTCCTCAATAATGAAATTATTAAACAAATTTTCTAAAGTTTATTTTACCTCTCAGATAATTTAAACGGGCCTCGGTCGGGTTTCGAACCCACGTTCTTGAGCTCAGAAGTTAAGCACGCATACCATTGAGCTACCGGCGCCCTCAGTTTATTAAATATATTATAATAATTATTATTTTTACTTACCCGAAATAAGTTACAACTTTTTGAAATTTTGTTTATGTCAATTATTACACTAAGTACACAAATATAACCCCCTTTTTCTCCAATACCACCATCAAATTTAATTAACAGTGCGCAATTGGTTGGAACGTGTGAATATATTTCTTGCAGCGCTACAACAACGCTCCAGCATCCATTTGCCCCACGTGTGAACCCAGCCTGGGAGTTGAAGAGCAAAAAAATAAATAAATAAGTCACTTCTCATCAAATAGTCATTTTTCTCGCTGAATATTTTTTACCCGGATGTTGGAACTCGAATTTCCATGTTCTGGGCAATTTCTGTATTAACTTTACAGAATATGTGGATAAAGTAGAAAAAAATATTTTTTTTAGTGGTTTGAAAAAAAAAACAATGATGAAATTAATTATTCTATGCTTTCATTTATTATTCTATCCAACGGAATATTACAGATTCTGACGTATGTATTATTTTTATTTTAAATAAAAATAAAAATATTTAATATTCAGACAGTTTTTCATTATACCAATGGTTTTCCTATTTAGGAAATTTCAATTTCTACAGTATATCATCCTTTCATCCAATTTTCTCCCTACAGAAAACATTTCTAAACTGTCTTCTATCCGTCCACATTCCAAACCAATTCACTTGGATTCAACAGGATTTGTCCTCACAAATTTCTATATTTATGATTTTGTTTCTTGGCTTAATACATTCAGGAAACTGATGGCGGCGTTAGCATGAGTTCTTACTGTATTCAAGATTGCGCGTTCGAAACCTTTGGTTTTTTATCTGGGAGGTGAAAAAATCTTGAGTTCGCTCTTCGAATGGAACATTAAGCGATGGTCCCGAGCCTGTATGATTTCAGCGACTCCCTTGACGACCCTAGATGAATAAATCTGGGTAGGCAAAATTTAGAACTCCCATAGTAGAGTCGGGCTCACGTTCATCCAGAGCGATATGACATTGTAATTGAAGCCTGGGCATGAGTCACAATAACTAACTAACATTCATAAAACTATATAATATAAAAATATATGAGGTTTAGGTTTAGGTTTTATGACTCATGCCCGGGCTTTAACTACGAGGTCATATCGCCTACTACCAGAGCGCTCTTTCGTCAATCTGGTGGACATGAGCATAATAAATTTTTATTCATCTAGGGCAGGGGTCTTCAACGAGTAACTGACATCGTAGGGGCTCGGGACCATAGCTTAACATCCCATCCAAAGGACGACGTGCTGAAGTTCCTAATAGAAATAAAAGACGTTGTCTTCCCACTGTTTTATTTATACCAGAACCGGTTTTCGACGCAACAGCGTCATCATCAGTGGTTCATCTATCATAGAATAACAAAAATATACAAATAATAAAAAGTATAAATAATTCTTAAAGCATCAGGGTACAGAGTAAAATTATAAAATTAACTTACCCCACCCATACAGCACAGTGGTTGGAAGATAACTGGCATAGCTCTAAGGGGTGGGGATAGCCAGGTTCACCCACTCTCTCAACATGCAAAAACCATTCATTCTAATATCTACCATTCATTCTAATAAATACAATAAGTCTGTACATAATATAACCTATACATAAAAAAAAAATACATAAATAAATAAAATGTTAAAAATATCACATACTTGAAGTAAAATACACAATAAATATCATTATAAAAACCAGCCAAAACCTATTTACAATACATCTCTCACAGAACAGCTACTTCCCTTAGTTTTGGGCCAATCTCTCACACCAGGTAGATCAGGCAGCAGAAGGGAGTTCTTAACCTCTATTTTTTTGTTAAGTATTTTTGAATCCTCATATAAAGAAAGTCGGATCTCCAAGCCTTCTAGGATATCTGTACGTCTTCCCTTGGTACCCTCGTGCAACAGTGCCACTCTATGGGTACCAGTATGGCCCTCATTTTGACAATGAATAAAGAACTCGGAATCCCTTCTGATGATGACGCTGATGCGTCGAAAACCGGTTCTGGTATAAATAAAACAGTGGGAAGACAACGTCTTTTATTTCTATTAGAAATCTAGTCCCACAACATCTTACTATCACATATGCTTAAGTTTATTTTATCTGGGAGGTTAAGTTTATTTTACCTTCCAGATAAAATAAACTAAGGGCCTCGGTCGGGTTTCGAACCCACGATCTTGAGCTCAGAAGACAAGCAGGCGTACCATTGAGCTACCGGCGCCCTCTAAAAATATATGATATGGTCATAACTAGACTTTTTATAATCACATTTTTATACATTACTCTCCCCCTCCCTCCTCTCAAATGTATTTCATACTGGCATTAGTGGCTGTAAGAAAGCCTTATGAGTTATGGCATTAGCGGGCTTCTTTGTAAGTTCAGCGAAATTCTGAGAGTGATTTTCTTATACTAGTCCGGGAGATGGCGACTCAAAACGTACCTCATAAGCAACTCAGTTTTAAACAGGTTTGGTGTGGTTACACTTTGTTCCGGGAGTGTTTAAGTTTAATAGACGTTAACATTTTCGAAAACCGGCCGTAAATTCATTTTATAAACTACACCTCGAATAGGGGGCTTCATCGTCAGGAAATCGAATTTGAAATTGTCAAAAATGGCAAAAAAATCGTAATTAAACATAATAGTTGTTTTCTCTTCCTCTCGTGTACAACTCACAAAAGACCAGATAGTAGTGGGCTGATCCACTTTGATATTTTTTTGAAGAAATTGCCGAACATTTCTTTGCAGACAATCAACCTACGGAATGGCGTCCTCAAATCAAATCCGGGGCGTAAGACAACACATTCTGGGGGTTTAGGTCTGTAAAAGGGATATCCGGGCTTAGCTGGTTTATGACAACATTTTTTTCAAAAAAGGGCAGAAAATGTCATTATTTTCAACCGGGACGTAAGACATTCGGGAATTTTAGATCCTTAAAAGAGATTTGCAAAACATGGTACGAAGCAAGCGACCCATGTCCAGTATGAAATTGTGTGTTGATACATTCATTCTATCGGGAATTATCGTGTTCACAAATACACATATAGATACAAATACACATACAGTTGCATCTTTATGAATAAAAGCCAAAAAAAAAAAATAAAAAAATTATTGTGATCTGTGAGCGGAAAAATTAACTATCGATAAAACCTCTACATCGAATTTCTCCTCGATTAATTAACTTCCCCTAAACTTGGTGTGACTGTAGAAGAAAAAAATACTAAAGCGGGGTACGGTTCCTCCGGGTACCACGGTAAAGGAGGGAAGTGACAATGTGCAAGATGTGTTAACTGCAGAGTACAGTCACGAGTCAAATATAAAAATGACAATAAAAACAATATTTACAAAGGGCATGAAGACAGGACATACAAGAAGTGTAGAGACACGTAGTGGCATCACGTAGGTTGTTAGCCGAGTCAGCAGTGTCGTATTAGCCGTGACACGAAATAGATAGAAATTTTATTTATTTATTTATTATTAACAATTTTGGATGCACCTTGCACTTGTGCAACATCACCCTTCGAGAGAGCACGAGATAAGTGAGGCTACGGCTGGTTGGGGGCAGTTAATCTAAACCCCTTTTGGCCAGATTTTACAATTTTCTGGAACGCCTGCAAGTGAGAATTTGATCTAAAACAATATTTAATTAATTTAAAAGAACTTTTTTTTTTAGTAATGATTCAAAACTTTGAATTAAACGTATTTAAAAGTAGTTATCTTTATCAAGTTAATTTAATGTTTAATTAATCTAAAATATTAAATTAAATTAAAAATATAAAGGCGACTTTTAAACACAAAACGAACGAAACAGATTATTTAAATAAAGATGAACAGATTTGAATCACTACTAAAAAAAAAAGAAATAAAAGAAAAAATTAATTGCGAATTGAAGTTAGAAAAGTGGAACTTGAGCCATTCTAGATCAAAAATAGATACATGAAATGATCTACTGACAAAAATAAATTATTGGTTCATAAAAATATTAAACATATATTATAACTCGAGGTTTCTTACCAACCAAATAAAAAAAAAAAAAAAACTAAAAGCTTCGGCAGGATTATGTACCCGCGATCTTGAACATGGAAAGCAAACTCTATGCTACCGGTGCTCCCAAAACCCACTATATTTTTAATTTCTTTGTTTTTTATTAGTTTCTCTATGTTTTCAAATAAAAGCATGACAACATATTTCCTACAGAAAACGCTCATTTTTTCTATAGTATATTTATTCTTTATTAAATATTTAAATTTAATTATTTAATAAAATATTTCATTTATAGTTGAACACACTTTAATTAAACCACAGTAATACAAAATTTATGAACAAACAAGTTAGTTTGCAAAAAAAAAAAATATCAAAAGGTAAAAATTAAAAATTTACATATTACTTAAAAATTGCTATAATAACTTTGATTGAAGTGAGTCTTAATTAAGTCATCTATATTCAGTTATTTAACCGTTTCGTGTTCAATACAATAGCAAGATTGGTTAAATGTTTTTGTCCCATTTTTGAATGTAAATAATTTTTTATAAGCTTTGACATATATCAATATGAAGAAAAAGTAAGATTAATATAGTAAGATAAATATATATATATATATATATATATATATATATATATATATATAAATATATATATATTTAGATATATTTATTTTTTTGGCCTATGAACAATGCATATTGGCCATGAAAATACCCAATGAAAATAATAGCACTAGAAAAGTTAGAAAATTAAAGATGAAATAAAAATAATGGGTATGAAATAATAAAATAAAATAATAATCAATAAATAAAATGGGCGACTGGAGCTCAGCACAGAACCCCGAGGAACCCAACGAGCGGCGAGACCGGACCAGGGGACCAGGAACCGCAATCCTGGGCCTCTCTCCATACACACTTAGATATAATCAACAATAATGATGAGAGTAATAATACGAATGGACATGACAGTAACTCGATAAATTTATAAAGTACATATTAAGGTAGAAGAATCCCTAAGAATAAAGAAAACTAATCTAGAGAAGCAATTTAAAAAAAAAAAATAGCTTATTATAGGTTAAATAACTTATTTAGACTTCAGAAGAAAATAGTGACAGAATGGGCTCATAGTTGTTCTCTCTTTCTTGATTCGGACATACTGACATTCTGAGCAGTCTTATCCATCTCAAACAGACACTAAGGGAGTACAGTCTGGTAGAAACGGTAAGCCAGTACCAGTTAAGATCTCAACACAGTCTGGTCATCCGATCCAACCGTGGCAGCCTGGAGAAGACGAATAATTACTGAACCTTCTGGGACTGGAGATGTTCAACTGCTTGTCAAAAAAATAAGAAATTTGGGGGGTAATAAAGACTTTATTGGAAACATAAAAAAACTTTTTAAAAAGAGTGTTTTTATAAGTTAGTTAGTTATTATGACTCATGCCTGGGCTTTAACTACGAGGTCATATCGCCTACTACCAGAGCGCTCTTTCGTCACTCTGATGGACATGAGCCCGACTCTACTGTGGGAGTCATAAATTTTGCCTACCCTAAATTTTTATTCACCTAGGGCAGGGGTCTTTAACGAGTACCTGACATCGTACAGGCTCGGGCCCATCGCTTAACGTCCCATCAGAAGGACGGCGTGCTCAAGTTTATTTTACCTCCCAGATATTATAAGCTAAGGGTCTCGGTCGGATTGTGTTTTTATAATGTTGATGACTTTGTGTAGAAACGAAAAAACAGACATTACTTATAAAATTTGTATTATTTCTATATTTCTTTGACATTTAAATTCTTAATATCATTATTATTGGAAATTCTTCAGCTTAAACCTTGAAAGTTTTTATTTCACTGACAAGTTCGGGCTTCTACATTCTTTGAGTATTTATGTCTAAAATCAACAGAACATTTTTTCATGACAGTGGTTCGGTTTTGAAGATTTGTCCGTTACAACGGAGATATATGAAGATATCGGACTTAGCTTCATATCTTGTCTTTATTTCTGACAATATTCTGTTACAATTATGATTAATCTCTTTACTGAACTCACCACTAGGGATAAAATAACAGACTTCGTTCCGTCCAGTTCATCTTCCTTCGCTGGTTTTTTTGCCTCATCTCTAATAGTCTCAATTGATAGTTCCTGAATCATTTTAAGCGGCTATTTCTAGTGAACTTGTTCTTGTTTTGAAGTATCTTGTTAGTTTTGTCAATATAGATAAGGATCCTGTCCAGGGGCGTAGCCAGGATTTTGAGCAGGAGGGGGCAAAGTAAGGCCACAAGGTATAGACTCCCGGGGGCACAGCCCGCAGTTTCCGTTAGCAGGTTAGAGCTGCAGACTTTTTGTTATTAATTTGGGCTGAGTCTCTCTCTAGAAGCTCCCCCTGAGGTAACCACTGAATGTAATACTTGAGTTGACTTTTTCACATGAGCAGCAAATGCAAAGGGCAGCAGCAGCAAATGCACGCCGTGGTTTCTGTGCTTTTAGAATTAAATGACTCACATCCAGTAGCGTGTATTGCTGCTGCTTTGCATTTTTACTGCGCATGTAAAATCAGCTTTAAGATTATAAAGTATAACATAAATGAAGATTTTGAGCGAGGAAATAAAATGATCAAATTCATGTATATTTAAATAAATGTAATATGACTTGTTTTGTACATGTACATTTAGGTAAAGTACAATTTTCGTTTATCCTCCGAAAATCGTGAAAGAACTTCCTCTTTGAAGTGTTCTCGATAGTTTTCCAGCAACTTTCTGTGCACGCTTAGCATGCAGTGACCATTGGGACGGAGTTTTTAATTTACAATTTTTTTTGTTTATTTAATTTTTCTTGGTTTTTTGCTCTGGCCAGGGGGGGGGGGGGGGGGGGGGGCACGTGCCTCCTGATCCTGTCCCACAGTTGCAAGAGACAGAGGACAGTGTAATGTATATACTTAAGAACCAGAAGATGTCTCCATACCAATTGCAATTCTTTTTCACTTCATGAATGTTTTCCGTTTTGTTGATCACATTGTATGCATGTATGTACGATCACAAAGTGGCCCTTTGGCATACTGCCAAGTTGATCTAGTAAAACTTGGCACCTTCCGGTAAACCACTGATAAAAGTGAACAGATTTACTACAATCCCAAAAAAACGTGATCACCATAGAAGAAACAGCTGCAGCCATGAGTTCCAACTACATTTAGACTGAGTGCTGCACACGATAAATATCGAGCATGCGTCATTTATCTGGCACATTTGTGCCTCCACTCCGATATTTCTTCCAGCCATTGTCCGTATCCTTGGCCTTTGCAGTCATCCATTTCTACTCCATCTTATTTCAGTTTTTATTTTTCAATGTATCAGTTGAAAGGTGTGCCCCATTCCTTCTCATTGGTGTTGAAGAAATCAATAACATTATCTTTGATCGCAATGACTATCAGACACATCGACAAACCTTAGGATCTGGCTCACCTGTTTCATGTAGAAACTATCAAGAGTGAATCAAAAAATATATTTAGACGCGCTCAAAATGCGCACAATTTCTTGTCTATTGTTAAACTGATTGATTATTTCATTTTGGGCTCCCGCATATTTCTGCATATTACTAGGTCTTGACTTAGGTCATTTGCGCTGGCGATTGTAATGACTTATTTTATTTCTAAAATACTCAGGAATATGCCACTAACGGGATCTCTCTTTTAGCTCCAGTAGTTCCTCCAGATGCCAAATTATTTTTAGCAGAATAGAAAATCTATGGTCTGGAAGAACAGATTCTTCTGAAACCACTAACGCCAACTAATCATTTCACAGTGTCAATACTTTTTTAAAAGAGATAACAATGATAAAATGTAGTCGTATTTTTCCGCTCGCACTTGGAGTGGATTTATCAGTTATAGTCACTAGCGAGTTGTGGACGATTCGTGTACTTGCGATTTGTGAAAGCGCTATTTGAGTACAACTGCTACCCCGTGTTACTGCTTGCTACTTTTAAATAACAGTTATAAATAACCGATACAACTGTTAGTTATTATGAGTCATGCCCGGGCTTTAACTTCGAGGTCATATCGCCTACTACCAGAACGCTGGTGGACATGAGGCCGACTCTACTGTGGGAGTCCTAAATTTTGCCTACTCTAAATTTTTATTCACCCAGGATAGGGATCTTTAACGGATATCTGGAATCATACCGGCTCGGGATCATCGTTTAACGTCCCAGCCGAAGGACGGCATGCTAAGGTTTATTTTACCTCCCAGAAAAAATAAACTAAGGGCTCAGCAAGCAAGCACTGAGCTACCTCTAGGTAACTGCTATCAAACTAAGCAATACACCATGTAGTTCAAAAGTATTTGATACATTATATCTGTTGTTGAGTTCGAAACAATATACTCTCTCGTTACCGCCTTATGTATGGTCTTTAAATAATAACATTATTATATCAAAATGTATATTCTATGTTAACTTACATGAAATGTATCTACCTGTTTTATTTTACTTTATTATCTAAAGTCTGTTTTACTTTAGCTACCTCTCTAGTTTTATATGATTCAATATACCTAATAAATATTTTTATAATAATAATAATAATTATTATTATTGTCATTTTTCCAAAGTCCGAAACGTTTTGAATTTAAAGATTTAAGTAAACAAGTAGCTAGTATGATGTGTTTCATTTCTAAGTTGTTAACATGCAAATTATATATATATATATATAGTGAAATAGTTCCATATCTTTAAAACTATCTTACCTACGCCAATCAGATATTCTGAAGCTAAGAAATTATCTAACCTGGCCAATGCGCACCCGAAGTACCGAGAGAGGCCGGATAAGTGACAAACCTTCTTCTATGATCTCAAAATCATTGAAACCCTATTTCTAAAATCATCTAAATGTACAAATCAGATAACCTGGTTTGAGTTACCAAACTGTTTGAAGATACTAACCAGACAACACGGTGTAACCAACAAGTAAATTTCAATAATTCAGTGGCCTTTGAGTAGCGATGTGTCACGTACTCAACACTCTCGGATTAACACGTCCCACAAGGGTCTTGGTTTTTTGAGAAGTTGGTTCTAGAGACGTGCAGAAAATGTTAATAGTTAGGGGGCAATGAACGAATTGAGTTACTTCCTCAGTCCGCTATACAGTAGTTTCATCAAATAGGAACAGTAGTTTCATCAAATAGGAACAGTAGTTTATTTTCTCTCGGTTAGTGTGAGGAACGCCCAGTAGCGTATCCAGGAGCTCGCGGGGAGAGGGGGGGGGGGGGATTGACATTTTGGTAAAACTTATTGTGTAAAAAAAGGGGGGGGGAGGATAAAAGGAGAGTTATTAATGACATTAGTTATATAATAATAATAATCATGATGATAATATTTTATTATGTATTTTAACGATTTGAGAAATTAAGTCTTCTTGCATTCATCTATCTTGTTTTTATTATCTAAATTCTATGTGTACCCGCCTCGGCCGATTTTATTGGAATCAGGGTGGAGCGTACAGTTGGGGGGTTTGTGAACAGTGGGCTGTATAATGAAAACAGAACTTATGTATATAACACACTTACCCTTTTTCCAGGCTGAGCCGTCTTCGCCCAGGGCCATCTAACAAAACACAAATTGCTGGCCAGCGTTTGTTATTCTATCAAATACCTTCATACCTGGACGGAAGTCTGGAAGGTTAGGCTGGAGCAGGCAAACTAGGGGCCTCAGTGGAGGCAACGGCAGTACATAAATGCTGGAGCCGTGTAGGCAACAGGAGTACAGAGGCTACTGGGGCCTTGGAGGCAACGAGAACACTACAGGAGAACTAATGGGGCCTCAGGGGGAGGCAACGATAAGGAGACTGGGGCCTTGGAGGCAACGGGAACACTACGAGAACTACATGGGGCCTCAGGGGGAGGCAACTATACGACTACTGGGGCCTCAGAGGGAGGCAACGATACTACATGGGAGTGCAAAGGGTACAGGGGCCTGGTGGCAACGGGAACACTACGAGAACTACATGGGGCCTCAGGGGGAGGCAACTATACGACTACTGGGGTCTTGGAAGCAACGGGAACACTACTAGGATCTACTTTGAACTACTAATCCTCACCTGGTCAACAAGTGGGAGGGGGTACCTAATCATACAAACATAATAAATAAAAAATGGCGACAAATTCAAGCAATTGGCCTGAACACTATGTATAACTGAATAGTAGAGGTATATCGGTATAAGATGCTTCTTAAACCTTTTATTATAGAACTACGTATTGCTAATCTTAAATATTTTATTTTATTTTGTACAAAATCTGCCAAAATTATTATAAACTTCAAGCGCTCGGGAGAGGGATGAGGGGCGATCGCCCCTTGGGCCCCTCTGCTGGATCCGCCACTGCCAACACCAGGTACAGAAAAATATTTTGTGCGTTCAAGCCACATCCATATAAACTTGAAAGCTAATGTGCTGAGCAGCGGCCGGCACCCTAGCTAGTATAATATACTAATCATTTCACTCCCTGGATAAAGATGGTAACTGAAGCTATTCACCGGTGAAAGTCCAGTCAATATCGGTTCTGTATTTTGTTGTGTCACTAACCCAGCCCCTGACACAAACCTACCTGATTATGTTATATATTCTATGTCACTCCTCGACATATTTGCTATGTGCCGGTGAAAGTTCTATGGGTATCGGTTCAGTGGTTTAACTACATAACATACATACTCAATATTCCCAACCACAATACCTCTCCTGCGATAGTGGCTAATAAATCATTTTTAGACTCTAATAAACTTAAAAACTGTTTACTTCATGAGAAGTTTTTTTTTAAATAGGAGTCTGAAATAATAAATGAATAATAAAAGCTAACAACAGCCCAACTTTGTTCCTATAAATTGAGAGTTATGTTCTGTTTAACTGTGAATAAAGTTATTATCGGGCAATTAGAAGTTTATGTTGGCCAATATTCATCTGCCATAAAGTCTATTACCGGCGTAAATTCAGTGTAATTAGGAGAAAGTCGTTTTCCTTAAGAAATTGGAGTAATGAACAGGGAAGACTGATAATATAATAATAAGAAAAAGTAATATTGTAAATAAACCTAAGGGGTGGCTAGAAAGTGGAGTGGTAATTTTGTGTCGATATATTCTAAGTTGAGGAACGCGGATATTGTGGAAACTTGTAATAAATGAATAAAACAAACTTATTTTTAAAATATTGTCTATTCCACTAAAGATATATATATATATATATATACAACTACCGGTTTCGGCTTTATACCATCGTCAGGTCTAGTTCATAACTAGACCTGACGATGGTATAAAGCCGAAACCGGTAGTTGTATATATATATATATCTTTAGTGGAATAGAATATTTCAAAAATAAGTTTGTTTTATTCATTTGTCGATATATTGTTTCTGTTGTAAGTTATTGTGCTCAAAGACACAAACACAAACAAAAGAACACTAAAAACATGAAATTCCAATAGAAATTCAATATCAACTGTTAGTCTCATTATTTGTGTCTGGAGTTGGGTTAGTGACGTATCACAAAATACAGGACGTTTCAAAATGCTGAACGGAAGGGGGGAAGCGTAAATGATACATAACATTTTTTTCAGATATTGTGAAACAATAAAAAATTAAGAAAAACCTATGTTTAAAAAAAAAAAATATTGTCTATTTGGCAAAATATATATATATATATAATATGGTAGCAATACCGAAAGTTCTGCCAAGGCTTCCAATCTCCAGCGCATCCAATCCCTTCAATCCAAAATCCTTCGTTCAATAGCCAATGCTCCTTACTACGTCCTCAACAAAACCCTTCACACTGACCTTAACATACCTTTCATTACTGAAGTCGCTAAATCCAAATATAAAAAATTATTTTCCCTTCTTAGTTCCCACAATAATCCTCTAGTCCGTGCCCTCCATTCTGCCATACTTCCCCAAAGACGACTTAAGCGTCAATGGCCTAGAGATCTCCTGATCAGAAGCAGTGACAGTGACAGTGATTAGCTAAAAACGAGAGAAAAACAGTGACTAGGGAGTGTCACCACTGGGTGATTTTTCCCCTCATGACATTTTGACATTGCTATTACCTCTTTATTAGCACATTTGCTTGTTGTATTTATGTGTATACAGTTGTAAGTAGCTATTTGTAAATATAAAAAAAAAAAAAGAGGGAGTTCCTGGGGCGTCCACAGTAGCTTGGCAAATTTACTAGCTACGATGACCACCGCTGTTCAACCTAAAATTTGTTTTCATACATTTGCCTTTTTCCAGGATTTGATGGTCCATATGCCTCATTTCCATGTGAAACTCTGAAAATTGCTACGTCATGAATGTACTGTATGAGAGATATTATGATAGAACTTCAAAGTTCCCCGGGCAAGGCCGGGTTATACTGCTAGTCGTAAATATATCGATTGAGGTAAGTTAGCTGGGTACTATGTGTTGCTGGTTTGCCTACTCAGGAGTAGCCCACCTTTATACCCTCACACCATGTGTTTGCCCCATTTATCCTGCTTTATATTTATTGCACAATATACCCAGGGCACTGACTCACTCATGTGGGTCAATCACAAGTTAAAGCTTTTATTTCTTGGAAGTAAATAGTAAGAAAGTTATCTTCAATTAATTTTTTCCTAAGTAGGTATATCAATTGGAAATTTACTAGTTGACAATTATTATGCCCCAATAACTAAATATTGTTGTAGATAGGATAGCGTAACTATTCCTAAATACTTTGCTACATTTTTGTTAGACTTTTCACCTTTAAAATTTGCGCTAACGATGTCTTAAGCCAAAACCGGCATATTATGTAGGTATGTATTTTTGTGGAATTAGACAATTTATTTATTTTATTAACTTTCCACCATATCGACACAGATCGCAGAAAAGTATTCCGACATTGAATTTCAAATACACTTTTTTTCTTATTAACTATATTTTAATTGGTATTAGGTACTTGTTTGTTTCTGTGTTCGGTTACCCCTAGTTACAAGTTCTGATTTTTATTTTGAATTTACACAATACCTGAATTTTATGTAATTTTTTGTTACCAAGTGATTAACCTAGATAGTTATTATCACTCATGCCCGGGCTTTCACTGCAAAGTCATATCGCCTACTACCAGAGCTCTCGTTCGTCTCTCCTGTGGACATGAGCCTGACACTACAATGGTAGTACTAAATTTTGCCTACCCTAAATTTTTATTCACCTAGGGTAGGGCTCTTTAACGAGTAACTGACATCGTTCAGACTCGGGATCATCGCTTAACGTCCCATCTGAAGAACGGCGTGCTTATGTTTTTTTTAGCGCCCAGATAAAATAAACTGAGACCTCGGCCGGGTTTTGAACCCGCGATCTCGAACTCAATAGATTACCTAGTAGCCCTATCAATGAATTATTATTTTTATTTATCATTCATATAAATATTTATTTAATCAGACAACAGAGGGCGCCGGTAACTGAGAGGTAGCATGCTTGTGCTCAAGATCATGGGTTCGATACCCGGTCGAGACCCTAGGGTTCTCTAACTGGAAGGTTAATAAACCCTAGGCATGCCGGTCTTCGGATGGGACGTTAATCAACTGTTTCGAGCCTGTGCGATTCACTCCTATCCTAGGTAACTAAACCTGGGTAAGCCAAATTTAGGATTCCCTCGGTGGAGTCGTGCTCATGTCCGCGCTTTAGAAGACGATATGACCTTATTAACAAGCAATACAATTTTATTTTTCGGGTCTTACAGCTAATCGAGCATTCGGAATTTTTATTTATGCCAAGGAGAAATATAAATATAAATAATATAATAATAATATAAGACGCTGTTCTCCCACTGTGTTATTTTTGATGATGTCGCTGTTGCTCACATCTTACTATCACATTTGAGCACTTGGCGTCAAAAATTGTCATTTATGTCATGGGGAAGGGGGCCAGTTCCCTCACCAATCTTTTTAGCGCCTTTACCTCTGGAGTGAGGGATTAGTGAACCTTTTGTCAGAGTGACTGTATAGGACACTGTCATCGTGATGATCGACTACCTTACGAACTGGATACGTCTTGAACTTGAATATATTCGTAGTTGTATGAACCATGGCAAGCCTACACTACATCAAGTTTATAATATACGTAGCTCATTTCTCTGATTCTATTCTCTCGATTGGCGAGAAGAAGTTCCCTCCAATGTTCATACTGAAATAGGATTAGAAGTTCTCCAAGTACTTATTGTATTAATAAACGTACACAGGAACGTTAAACCAAGCAAACAATAAACGCCAAGAGGCGAGTTGCTGATTTATATTCCTATGTTTGTAAAGAGAATAAAAGGGAAAGTTCACTGAATGAAGATAATCATCTTACGGCAGTTACAATTCCGTCTTTCCTTATATATATATCTCCGAGATAAGATATTGTTATAATCAATAAACAATGGCCTTTAATTATGAAGTGAGTTTTTTATATGTACGTGATAGGTATGGGACTTATAAATTGTTATTAATACGGGACTTTATAACTAGTCCCGTACTGATAATTTGTATTGTTTTTTTTTAATAATTTTTTTTATTAATAATAAAAAAAATTAAATAACAATTAAATTAATAATCAACGGAATATTGAAAAAGCTTCTGTATGGGCGGAGGGGCAGAGGCTTATCTGCGTTTTCTCCCGTTTGGCCGTCCTGTGGTTTAGGTCCTTCTGTCTGTATCAACCAGGAGGAGACCTAAAAGATCGATGTATTGGACCTTGGTGGTGGATGTCCGCTCAGGATTTTGAAGATCATTAGAAAAGTGTATTCAACAATGCGCAGATACCTCTGCGTATGTATCTCAGGACAGGTTATCTCCTCCCCCCCCCCCCCCCCCTCCCCCCCTACATCAAGCAATTATTCCTTATGAGGATTAAAAAGAAAGGATAGCCTCATCCGATCCCTCCACCAATGGATTAATACCAAGTAATAATAATATTTTTTTATTGAAAATTGTTTTCTAAAAAAAAACAATTAATAAAGAAAAAAGTTAAATATATCTAGAATGTCACTACCAATTTTGAAAATTACTCACCCCTTTATTTTAATAACAGTTATAAGAATCATCTCTTTCTATTAAATTAATAATTTATTTTTAAATTTTAAATATATACACAAATTAAATTTCCGATTAGTAGTAAGGATGACACAAAGACAAGCTGAAACATCTTGTGAAGAGAAGTCGAAACAAGGGTTGATTCATAGATACAAGGCATGGACATCTATGACCATAAACTACAATTCTACGATGTCATTGATGCTCTGATAAACTGCAGGGAAGAATCTTATCCCAATATTTTAAAACTATTTCGAATCTTGGTTACTCATGCTATTTTTTAGCGAAGCAGAAAGATCATTTTTTTCTCTCAACATATTTGTGAAGTTAGACGGCAGAGCCACTATGAAACAGGTTACTCTTACTGAATATTCACCATGAAATAGATGTTACTGCAGAAGAAATCATAAAGACTTTAAGAACTAATCACCGTCTGAACTTTAATTCATTAACTAAATTGTAATAAAAAATAAAAAGGTTTATTGTTAATTATGAAAAAATATTAATAAATAAAATGGAAGTTAATAAAAATAAGGTTAGGTTAGGTTTTATGACTCATGCCCGGGCTTTAACTACGAGGTCATATCGCCTACTACCAGAGCGCTCTTTCGTCACTCTGGTGGACATGAGCCCGACTCTACTGTGGGAGTCCTAAATTTTGCCTACCCTAAATTTTTATTCACCTAGGGCAGGGGTCTTTAACGAGTACCTGACATCGTACAGACTCGGGACCATCGCTTAACGTCCCATCCGAAGGACGGCGTGCTTAAATTTATTTTACCTCCCAAATAAAATAAACTAAAAGGCCTCGGCCGGGTTTCGAACCCACGATCTTGAGCTCAGAAGGCAAGCACGCATACCACTGAGCTACCGGCGCCCTCAATAATAAAAATAAAATGAATGTTTTAATTTTTTTTAACATCCCTCATCTCTCTCGACTAATTTAAGATCTCAAAACTTGTGAGTTTTACGGATAAACGCCTTTGTGAAGTACCAATTCGGGACATATATTTTACTACAAATCGGCATCCATTTATTTTTGATTAATTGGTACAGAGTAACGTAGCATCATTTTATGTCCACAGTTATTTATAACAATTTTTTGGAACCTAACTCAGATAATGTTTATTAAATTTTTTTTATCATTATTTATTTGTTTTAAGTTAGTAAAATCAGTAAATTAATTTATTACATTTAATTCAGTTTGACAATTTGGCGAATCCCTTGTATGGATAAGTAAAATCATTTCATTTTGTTAACATCAATTTTCAATTCAATATTAATTAACAATTATTCATTTTATTACAAAACATAATTCGTGAAGTTATTCAAACAAAATCATAAAGGTTCTTCTTTAAAAAACGATTGATTAGTTGAAATTGGTAGTTTATTCTATTATACACATCTATGTCCTATATACGTATATGACCCGAATATTGGATCACACCTTTCAACACAGTTTCCGCTGTTGCTCTCAACCTCCCTTTTCTTGGCTGAAAATAAATACATATTTCACATTCAGATTTCTGAAATATAAAATATCGTATTTATTTGTTCAATCTATCGGTAGTTATCATTCCACATACACACAGACAGACTGTAACATTGATTGTGCATTGTTTGATTTCGGAGTTCGGAAAACTTGAAATGGGCCGGTAATAACTCAATTTTTGATTGATTGCGTAACTTTCCCTATAAGCTGCTTTCATCTGTCGGCAACAAAAGCAAATAGAGGGGTTACAACGGTAATAGAGATTTCCCCTGACAACCGTTAAGAGTCGTAACATTTGTGGTAACCCTACTCTAAGGTTGAAGACGACTACTGGAGAGGGTTGGACGTGGGATAAAATAAATAAAGGATTGTTAGAAATAAGAACAAATAATTTACTTTATAAATGGGATGAGTTTAGGTTATTAAATAAATTTATTTAATTAAAAACAGGCTGAAGAAATTATCCTTCAGTCTAGAATATCCTAAGGAAAAAAAAAATTTAATTTACTAAAACAATAATCAAGCACATTTCTTGTAGGAATGCTTCTCCGATGGTCTTTCACAAAATTTAGATTCGTAGAATAGTTACAGAAAATAAAGTAATTTAACTTCCTTGAAAAACAAAATGTGTACTTAGCTATTAGGATCGATACAAAATGAAAATATTTTGTGTTGCTAGAAAATTTTTCGAAATTTTAAACAACTCGATCCAAAGGCATTGGTTTCGTCAAACATTTCAGGACTACTGAATTAATAGTTTCTTGTAATATCAAATAATATGGATATTAATTGTTTTAATATCTTTAAATAAATATAATCATCAAGATGGTTGAAAAAATCCAGAACCCAGCCGAAATCGCAACGAACAACGAAAAGCAACAAGGTACCGTTAGACCATAAACAATTGTCAACTTCTAAGTTAAGGAACGCGGACATATTGTGGAAACTTGTAATAAATAAATAAAACAAACTTATTTTTAAAATATTGTCTATTCCATTAAAGATATATATATATATATATATATATATATATATATATATATATATATATATATATATATATAACTACCGGTTTCGGCCTTACACCATCGTCAGGTCTAGTTATGAACCTCTAGTTCATACCTCTAGTTCATAACTAGACCTGACGATGGTGTAAGGCCGAAACCGGTAGTTATATATATATATCTTTAGTGGAATAGACAATATTTCAATAATAAGTTTGTTTTATTTATTTATAAACAATTATATCAATATATTTTAGAATAGTAAAGTTAATAGAAGGATTCTGAGTAACCATTATAAAGTTTAAGAATGTTTTTAACAAATATATTTATCAGATAAGCATCGCTTAATTTTTCTTTTATGTATTTTGCACCTCATGTCATCAATGTTTTTCAAAACTGTTGAGTCTCTCCCACGCAACCAAAGAAATAGGTAAGAATTAGAATCATAAAGAATCATTATTTTATAAATATCAAGAATAATTATCTTTACACTCTATCGGGAACATGAAAGGGCTTATTTCCTTAAGTCTATATTATTATCATTGAATGGGAGAATTATTATCATTCTTATAATACAAAAATTATATTTAAAAAACTAAAACAATAAAATTGTCCTGATCATTTCTTTTTTAGGATGTTATGTAATCTACCAGAATGTTGAGTTTCAACTGGAATTTCAGGTTTTCCGCCCCCCTGAATCCAGATATGAGAAAAAAAAAAAAGTCAATGAATCACCTCCAGTGTATTTCCCCATAACGAATTAATCAATTAATTGTTTGTTCTCCCAACAAAATCACCTACCGTTTGGACTACGAATCAAAAAATTAACTAACTTTAAGGTTTCTAAATCCTCATTCTAAATTTTGTACCGATACATTCACTACAACGACAGATATTGGGGTTTTTGAGTGGTCCATCTTCGGCCAAATCCGTGGAAAATTGTTGGTGGTCGTCTTTATGGCATTTGAAATTCAGTGTTTTTTTATTCTATCGGGAGTCATGGTGTTCATAGACACACATCCAGACAGACGTATATTTTACAGGAGGGAGTTCAATACAGAAAAAAATGTCAATTCACTGAGTTGGCCTAATATAATATAGATAATTTAAGGGAGTAAATGTTCTTAATTAACCCCCGACGCAAAAGGAGGGGTGTATAAGTTTGAAGTCTTTGTCTGTGTGTGTGTCTGTCTGTGGCATCGTAGCTCCAAAACGGCTGAACCGATTTCAAAGCGTTTTTCAAAAGCTGGTATGCATTTGCGAGATGGTTTTTAGCCATGTTTGGTGGAAATCGGCTATGCCGTTTCCATGATCTTCAAGTTTCATCAGAGCTAGACTTAGAGTTTGAGCTCAAATGTTTATAAGGCCAAGCCCCTCCCCCAAGCCTCCCCCCTAAGCCCTTCAAGCCCCCCCTCCCAAAAAAAGCCTCCCCACCAAGGTTTCAGTAAAAATAAATGAAAGAAAGAAAAAAAAATTTTTAAGTTTATTTTTTGTGTTGGGGTTTTTTTAATTTTTAATTTAATCTTTTATATCATTTATATTTCTATGTTATTAATTATGTCTGCATAATAGTTTCCCATTTCCCAAAATTATTAATAATTAAATCTTTTAAACGTTTAAATGTCATGGCCATTTTTAATGTCCGAATACATTTCTGAAAACTGAGTCGATTCAGTGGAAAGCAAATAAAATAAATAAAAACAAAGAACTTGTTTAAATTTTATATTGTCGAATTCCAGAACTGTATATATATATATATATATATATATATATATATATACGAGTATATAGGTTTATATATACTCGTATATATCATTTTTTATTTTAAATTTACACAATACCTGAATTTTATGTAATTAATGTTACCAAGTGATTACGTAGATAGTTATTATGACTAATGCCGGGGCTTTAACTACAAGGTCATATCGCCTACTACCAGAGCACTCTTTCGTTACTCTGGTGGACATGAGTCTGACTCTACTAAGGGAGTCCAAAATTTTGCCTTTCCTAAATTTTTTATTCACCTAAGGTGTCTTTAACAAGTACCTGACATCGTACAGGCTCAGGACCATTGCTTAACGTCCCATCCGAAGGATGTCGTGCTTCAGTTTATTTTACCACTCAGATAAAATAAACTAAGGGCCTCGGCCGAATTTAGAACCCGCGCTTGAGCTAATAAAATATATATATATTTTTTTGTGTGTTTGGAATTGGACAATATAAAAGTTAACCAAGTTTTTTGTTTTTAGTTATTTCCCTTCAGTATGTGAGATATTCCTTCACAACGAGAATTGTTCCTGAGATGGTTTGCCTAAACCAACACTTTCCTTCCTATAGATGTAAGGAATGGAAGCACTAAGACTTTGTCTACTGATGTAAACTTCAAGTTGCTACTTTAGAAGTCTAAGGTGATGTCAGTTACTTGCTATTTAACTTCATTTTAGAATAAAATAAACATGAGGAAGACTCAACATAACTCAAACACAACTCTACCATAACAAACTTTTCATAATGGCTATTGTCTTCCCCCACTCTGAACAAAGGTGGTTCGATCTGGAATTTTGGTTAATAATTCATTGTTTTCATTATTTCAAACACAAATTTTACTATTATTTGTCTTTTCCACCTCTCATCTTTGTGTTGGTATAAAGATTTATATATAATACATTATTACAGTATCACTTCTCCCATTTATTTTTTGACTTCTCTAAAAATAGCAATTACAAAAGTTACTCCCATCATCAATATCCATGATTAAAAATCAATATCCGTAGCCAGGGGGGGGGGGGGGGGGGAGGGGGGCACGTGCCCCCCCCCCCTGGCTAGAGCAAAAATTCAAGATAAAAATTAAATAAACTAAAAAAAATAGTTTTTATTAAAAATGGATTGCTAGCAAGTTACCAATAGGATCTTCAAATTACCCGTGCTTCTGATTCCTAAATCAGCAATCAGCTGTTACTTAAATGTACATGTACAAAAGAAGTCATATTACATTTTTTTAAATATACATGAATTCGATTATTTCATTTCCTCGCTCAAAAACGTCATTTATGTTATACTTTATACTCTTAAAGCTGATTTTACTTGCGCAGTAAAAATGCAAAGCGCAGCAGCAGCAAATGCACCCTATTGGCTGTGAGTAATTTAATTCTAAAAGCACAGAAACCACAGCGTGCATTTGCTGCTGCTGCGCTTTGCATTTTTGCTGCTCATGTAAAGCCAGGTTAAATATTACAGTCAGTGGTTATCTCAGGGGGAGCTTCTAGGGGTCCGAGTCTCCCAAATTAATAACAAAAAGTCTGCAGCGCTAACCACGGAAATTTTGGACTCTGTCCCTGGGAGTCTATACCCCCCCCCCCCCCCTGTATGCTAACTTTGCCCCCCCTGCTCAAAATCCTGGATACGCCTCTGTCAATATCTATAATACTTCTTCTATATTAAATCTTTAGGTTAACTTACCTTCTGTCAATCAGAATCTTCCTTTTATAGAACATATTTATTGAGTTGACTTCTATATTTAAATACCTACTGACTCTCGCTTACACGTCCTCCCGCTCGCTCTGGTATATGCTCACTCCTAGGAACAATAAGCAAAAATCCTTTGTTTGATATATTTCCTGACTCTTGCTTACACGTCCTCCCGCCCTCTCGATATATGAATGATGCCTAACACCTAGTTACTTATATAAATACATGCCCTATCTCTTCAGACTTCCTTTTCCCTCTCTTCTGAAGACAGGCTCTACAACTTGCAAAAGTACTGAAATATTAGAGTTTACAGTCCTTCTGCTGGTCTGCCTTAAGAGCTCTCTTACCCTCAGAATGTCTGGTGGCCCTCTAAATTTCCTATAGGCAGCGACCTTAAAGTAGAATTCACCTATCAGTCTGTAGTGCGGGCAGTATCGGCTATGTTAACATCATCCTACTGTTCCTCAACTTATCCATCACTTATTTTTTACTTCTCCAGCTATACGAAGTATAGGGGAAGTTATGTAATCGGTCAACAATTCTAGGAGTTTTAACGGCATTTTTTTCTTTCCGACTTCTAGACTCCTAATATGAAAAAAAAAGTATATCTGTCTCTGTGTCTGTGAACACGATAACTCCCGATAGAATAATTATATCAACACGAAATTTTATATGTGAACCCAGAACTTACTACTGACGACACCTATAGTTTTTGAGCCAAATCGACTAAAGGGAAAAAGACATGAGGGGGGAGGCTAAACATAAAAACAGTAATATCTACCGTTGTAATGAATGAATCGACAAGTAATTTCACATGTGCATTCAAAATCACATAAGGATGACACATTTTCATTTTCAGCAGAATCGGCAAAAATAAAGGGGAGGATCAGAGGGGATCAACTCAAAAACCTCAATAACTGCCGATGTAATGCATTTATCTACACAAAATTTATTATATTTTATTTTTGTCGAAAGATCTTGTATTACTTAATTGAAAGGACCATCGGAAAGTTCAAAATGTTATCCTGGAAAAGTACTCGATATGATACGTTACAAATAAATATCTACAGTATAAGGAGTCAAAGTTGTATTCTTTCGGCACAGGATATGATTCGTTCATTCGTTTCATGTACCCGAAAGAATAAAAACCACCCCCTTACCCGTAGGTTCTTTTAGTGAAGCAATACAGGTTGTCCTGAAATAATAATAATATTTAACCATGACAAGTAATAGGCAATAGGATGCGTCATAAAAATCTATGCATCAAGATAGCTTATGAACTAGATACATAAACTGTTATTAAAAATTATATAAGGAATCACATGTGATTAGAAATAACAATAATAGTAAAAAATCAATAAAAAATGAATAAATACTGCAAAATAAATTAATACAAAAATGATAATATTAATAAATAATTAGATACAGTTTAATTATAATTTTAATTATGATAAAAACAATTTTTTATTCTTCCAGAAGTATCTTTCTCACGATGATATTTCGGGACGTTCTTTAATTCTTTCCTCCCACAATGTGCAAAATATATTTTTTTTAAATATGTATATATTGCAGTCAAAGTGTGACTTCCAGTGAATGTATACACAAACTAGTCAATGTATACATTAACTAGCCGTTTTAGTGGAAGTATCAATTGATTATAAAAATGAACACTATTGCTAGAGAATGTATACATTTACTAGACAATGTATACATTTTCTAGTGTTCCTTAGTGAAAGTATAAATAAATGAGAAAAAAAGGTTTTTGTAAAAAAAATCATTCATCTGAGTACATAAATTCCTAGAACAAACATAAATCGAAATATTACAAAATTTGGGGGCATATTTGCCGGCGTTCCGCCGGCGGGACGATATATCTGCCCCTCCCGTCGTTCCTATATTTGAAGTAGTACAGTTTCTAGCTTTAACATATACTTTACCCGGGTAAAGCCCGAAACGTGAACTATTTCAATTATACGCCAAATGTACACTTTTACTAGTGAAAGTATGCATATTTTAGTTTATGTACACTTCGACTAGAGAATTCAGCAAATGTATACATTGACTAGTTTGTGTATACATTGACTGAATTCATACTTTGACTGCAACATATACATAAAAAATAATAACAATTTAAAAAAATTGTAAATAAATAATACAAATAAATGATATTAGTAATGAATATATTAAACAAACGTAGATTTTGCTGTCCATGTAAGAGGATAAGTGTGAAGGAACTCAGCTCATGTAAGCTAAGTATGGAATAATGTTTTTATATATGAAAAATGACGTTTATATCATTATTATTTCATTAATTTGAACAATGAGAACATCAGTAGAGGATTTCCTCTAACATATTTTATGTTTGAAGTTAACATTTTTTTATTGTTTGCGGGGAAGGGCATTAAAAAAAATTAATTTTAGGTATACTTATATATATAGTATATATTATATTTGTAACAAATCATATAATTTATCCGAAAGAATAAAATGTTGACCCTCTCCTCAGTCCTTTTAGTGAAGCAGTACAGGTTCTCCTGGAAAAAAAGGGTAAAAAAAAATGAGCGGGGATAAATTGAGGGAAAGTGCCAAGATCACTATCCACATCTCTGCTAATCAGATGATTTTCCGTCCTCTCCATCAAACTGTTAAGATGGCTCTTGACAAAGCACAGAGTTACCATCCATTTTGAGTTTCGATCTCAGAGAGCAGGATCTCGAAGGAGTTATTTCTCAACATGTCTATACTAAAAATATTTATTATATTTGTTTAAATTCTACATATTATATGCTATTAGTATAAATCAGGGATTAAGATTTATTCGTATTTCTCACAACTTTTCAACAAAAATCACAGAATAAGATTTACTTCATTAGTCACTGGCCGATGCCCCTAGTTAGAGACGTTGATAGAAAATATACTGGTAACACTGAATTTACATATATCGTAATCAAACTGGAGACTGCTAGAATGTAATAGACTATGTTAATCAAATCAGAGATAGATTACAAAATAATTGATTAATTACATAATCAACTATTTTTTTCCATCAGATTTTGATTACAATGTAATTGATTACTGTAATCAAAATGAAGATTGATTAAAATGTAGTTGATTAATTTCGTAATTATCTAATTCTTTTCTGATTACAATTGTAAATAAAATTGTAATTGATTACAATTTTACCCTAATCATTCAGGTATGTAAAAAAAAAAAACCCCGCTCAATCGAGTTGTGTTTTTGGTTTTGTGCAAAAGAGTAACGCCCTACGCCACTGGATAACGCCTTTAATCTCTGCCTATCCTATATAAACGTTATTTATAGCCGTAGTTATCTCGATACATGGGTATGGAGCTATATAGCCGGACTTATCTTCTCAAATCGATACCTAACCCATTCCCTTTGATGGTCTTTCATTAGATGAATCGATTTAATTAATCAAGAAATATCGTCATTAACATAATATTCGGATATGTCTTGTGAGAGACGATGTATTAGTTCATCTAAGTTCATTTAGATCTCTACTCCTCTCAATCCTGCTCCTTTCTCAAAAGCCAGCTGAAATTTCTTTACGGAAGCAAACTCTCCTCATAAACTGGCCCTGTATATGCAGAATTCCATAAACAAATATTGTTACTGAATTGTGTTTATATTTTATGTTCTTATATCTATAGTAAAAGGAATTATTGTAATTGTGAGAAACTACTGTTTAACAGAGTCAAAATGAGGGTCATAATGGTACCCAATTGGAGACATTTTTATTATTTTTTTTATTTTTTAAAATTATTATTTATTTTATTTTGTTTTTTTCTCTCTTGTATTTAGTTATCATTGTACATAAATTGTTCCATTACCTATTGTCAATAAATTTACTTATGGTCTGTACCGATTGTCAATAAATTTACTTATGGTCTGTACCGATTGTAAATATGCATAATGAAAATATTTCAGACTACTTACATACGGTTTTTTAGAAAACTTTACACACATACTAATCCAGAAATAGGTACTTTATCTTCACAACACTTACCACAAACCACCCCCTCGAAGGTTGAAGAGAAGATGGAACCGCGACTTACTGCCACCTTGAATCATATTCGTTCATAATTTATTTTTTTTTACATAATTTTCCTTTATCATCTCTCCTATCCTTCCATCAAAATTGTCTTTCAATTCCTCTTTATTTGTTTATTTTATTTTATTTTTTTATTTCCTTATTTATTTATTTTATTTTTTCTGTTCTTGTCCTAATAATTAAGATTTTCGCCCCGAGGACCTACCATTGGGTGGCCTTCCTCTCACATGCCCTTCTCGCCAACGTATCAATACCATCATAGATGCTGGTTGTTGCACCCTGGCAACAGTTTTATCTTTATAAATAAAAAAGAAAAAAAAAATTCAATTTTTTCAGCTGTGGTAGTAAATACGTAAAATTTTTCTGCAAATTTGTTATTTTTTATTTTATCACAAACATTTATTTGACTGTTTGTCTAATGTATATTATTTTGTATTATTGCAAAGATAATTCTTTTATTATTATTATACATATTTATTTTATTTATTGTGTATATTATTTTCGAATCAATATTTAATTATTTATTTGCATGTACATAGAATGAGTGAATGAACCTCGTATTTGCCACCCCTTTGAGCTATTAGTGTTTCTTTAGACACCGCACTACACGGGTGCAGTAAGCAAGTCTTATTTCATTTTGTTAATCTGTATCCATATTCATATTTTATTCTTTAGATAAAATACTGGTATGGAGTTAATATGTTTCTTCTTCTCATATAAGATCTTCAACATTTTCTCATATTATATCCCAGGGTTATTAAACTGTTTACGGTGCGGGAATAATCAAAAACTTAGGAGTATAATCCAGTTTAAGTTTAGGATTTTGAGCAGGATACAACATTTTATTAAATCATCAATTATTATTTTTTTTACTAAAATAATTACATTTGTTTATTATTTTGTTCTAGGTTCAACAACAAGACAACGACGGTGTGCTACATGCTTTGGCCGGACGGAAACTACCCCAAGTCTATGTCAGAACATATGTAAGTTGTACAAGTCTTAATAAACCCAAAAGTTCGTCGGTGGATCGCCCATCAATGTGATTCCCCAGTTCAACCGCTCTCATTCTGAAACCAATTTACTTTATTGAAAATTGGCTTCCTTATATTTGACAGAAAACCACTAATTGTAGGTTTTTGAATTGAGCCCCCTCTCCTGAACCCCCGAAATCGCTGAAATTTGACAAGTTATGTCCTCACAACTAATCCCCCCTCCCCTTTAGTCAATTTGGTTGAAAATAGATAGGTGTTGTCCTTATGGAGTTTTTGTCACACATATAAAATTTCATGTCTATACATTCATTCTATCGGGAGTTATGGTGTTCACAGACAGACAGACATTTTTTTCTTATCTGGAATCTAGAGGTCGGAAAACAATCTATAGAAACCGTATAGGGAAGCATAAAAAAATATCTAATTGACATATTATATCGATTATATTGAGAAATAATTTTCTTTTTATGAACTAGATATTTTTGTTATGTTCCCTCAGGGGGTTTCTCTATATCAGGAAAACTTGGACTGTTTCACTAAAAGGACCGACGGAAGGGTCAACATTTTATTTCTTCGGATACAATCAACTGGATTTTTGAAATTCTTATTGTGTTTTACAGTTTTTTGCTCTAATCATAGATTATTTCATTCAATATCAACTAAAATAAGAAGAATAGTTGACATATTTATATTCAGAAATACAATTTTTTTATGAACTAGATATTTTTTTTATTTTTCTTAGCCCGACTTTATATTAATGTTTTCATGTTGCTGTTGGTTATGTGAATTACTAAAAAAAAATTGGGCGAGATTTTGGGTGGATTACCTTACAATAAATGATTGACTATGGTCCTCCCTTTCCATTTCGGTTTGTCCAACTTTTACTTTCACAGCTATACGGTGTGGTAAAATTTTGAGTGTTAATTCTAATAAATCAAAAAAATAGAGGTAAAATTAATAATAATGAATTAATAATAATAATTAATAAAATTAAAACAAAAAAGAATAATTAAATAAACAATAAGAATCACCACATTTCCTGTAGAAATTTTATCCCTTTTCTTTTACTAAATTTTGATTTCTACAGTAGTTTTTCGAAAAGGACCCTAAAAAAATATCAATAGTTCAAGACGTGCAATTTTTCAGAAAGTGCACGTATTTCAAAAAAAAAAATCAATTAACAAAATTTTCATTTTGATTTCTAAAGAGATGCCATTTTAATAATTTTAAATAATATTAAATCTAATCCAAAGGTTTTCAAATTATCTTACTGGGCCAACAGGGAAAATGAATAGAACAGAATTTACGAGAACAAATATTGGGTTTATTTTTTTAAATCATCATCTACATTATAAAATAAAAAAAACTAAACATTGAAACAAACAAAAAATCAAAGGAAAAAATCTTAAAAACTAAATTCTTAAAACTAATTATTCTTTTTTTGTTTTATATTTTGGCCATTTTTTAAATTTAAGTTATATTTTTCTGGGCATATATCCTGTACATATGAACAAACAACAGTATCTTTGAGGATCAGTTTCACCGTCAATTCACTTCTATTTAGTTCATTACATTTGCCTAAACACCACTCTCCACATACTCAGACGGTCGCCATTCATCCAGGCCTCGACATTCGTCTCTCCACACACATAAAAAAACAGCTGATGGTTTTGTTTTCTACTTTTGTTTTAAAAGAAAATTGATTTTTATAGAAAAATTAATATAATTAATTTTTTTAACATTAATAATTTAATGTGTGTATTTTTTTTTTATAAATCACAACGGAGTATAGGGAAAGGTGTGTAATCGGTCAGAAATTCGAAGTTGACTTTTCACCAGAATTCATGTATTCCCACACCCTGATTCTAAAAATAAAAAAGGCCGATTTAATGAATGTATTGAGATGAAATTTCATATTTGAAGTCAAAACCCAATGAGGACTATACCCACAATACCTGTCAATTTTCCACAAAATTTGACGAAGAAAGGGGGAGGGCTCAACACAAAAAACCTTAAAACTGCCGATATAATGAAATTATCGACACAAAACTAGTATGAGGATTTAGAAGTCAACTATTATTATCAGTATTTGTTAGTTGTGAAGATGGTAGCAATACATCATTATATATCTTGTGAAACAGACAATATGTTTTAAAAAAACATTAGTTTTTCTTTATATTTTTTATTATTATCAGCCCAAACGGTTGAGTGGTTTTGGAGGGAGAGCAGAACGATTATTGATAATTCGTAATGACGTTGTTTCATAGTTTGAGATAAACATTTAATCTGTTTAATTTTATCTCTTCGAAATGAACAAGTATTCACTTTCAATATATACATTATACAATTTTATAGGTTTGTCTTTCCATCGAAGCAATACAGAACATTTGTAACATATATCGACTGTCGCAGTGCGCCGCCAAATTGCTATGACATGATATATGGCTAACTTTCTTCATGCGGCCATATTGGTAAACCACCGAAACACTTCTTACACTTCAGTAATAATAGGCCTGAACCTTCCCTCAATGGAAGTTGCATTTAAGTTAATAATATATTTTTTTGACAGCTACACTACTATCCTTAAAAACGCTTCGGAAAGTACTCATATCATCTCAAATTAATTTGCAGTATCTGTATTTAAAATGTTTCTGTTGTTGGTCCATTATAGACTTAATGTAAGATTCGACATATTCATTAATCACTCTCATCTTGGCTAGTGATTATTATAGAGCCTAGACAGTGTGATTACCAAATTTACAGGATTCTTCAGGAAATTCTGAATATTTTGCCAGATTGGTTCAATATGAGGCTAAATGCGAACAAGACGGAAACTAAGGTTTTATAAACCTTGATACACTGAAACACCAGGCGGTGAATACTCCTAAACATCAAACTGACCTGGGGTCAATACATTAACTCCAAACTGACATGCCTACACCAGACTCTTCTCACTCTACCCACTTCTAAACAAGAACAACTCCGACATGAATGTTCCACACTACTAAACCGCACTCATGAGGCCACTCATCACGAACTGTCCTGTTTTGGCTTGGCACAAGCCAGACCACAAGCCAAACTGGCAGATTTGGAATTTTCAGATAAGCAGGGACATGGAGCTGGGTGTTCCCGAGGTTCGAGACTTCATATTGGAGTTAGCGAAAATATTCAGAACTGGGCTGCGGAGAGAACCGCAATCTCTGGCATTGGATAACCTTTGCCATACTGTCATATATATTTTTTTTTTATTCCAAATACAACTCATAAATTAAGTTCATAATATAATGAACCAACTACAAAAAAAAATGTATAATGTAATTAATAAAATTAAAAAGGTGATAAATAAAGCACTTTTTTATTGAACACTTATACTCTCTAATTCCACATACAAATACATAAATGTGTATCGGTTTCGTCTTACGCCAAGTCACCAATCGTCAGCACAAGGTTCAACAATAATGGAGATATGAGCTAGGCAAACATATTTATATTAACTGTGAATATATTTGAAAACTAGAAAATAACAAGAAACCAAAATAGAATAAAATATATCCACAGTTGGTCTATACTGTTAGAACAGGGATTTCAACCCCTAGGTTTTACCAAGGGAGGACCCCAGGTACTCTTATGTTAATATAAATAGCTCATATCTCCATTATTGTTGAAACCTGTGCTGACGATGGCGTGACCGAAACCGGTACACATTTATGTACGTGGAATTGGAGAATATAAGTAGTATAATTTGAGTTACTGATGATGGGAGTACAGAAACGTCTGTGGTTTAATTTAATATGTTGTGAAACCAAAAATATAAATTAGGGAATAATATTGCCTACAAAACAATATATTATTGTGAATTCATAATCTTACACAACTCAGCTGTTGACTTCTTTTAATGCAGCTCGTCTTAAGTTTATGCACAAGACAGAGCCTTGGTTATGCGTTCTGGTCCTTAAAATTATCCCGATCCTTTACTGACGTCAATGGAACTAATAGATTCACCAGAAGGAAGAATCAAACTGAAATTAGAGACACAGTCGGCTAACTTCGTACAAAGTTTCGGTTGGTCTTATCCAATTACCAAGTTAGGCAATAGGATAGATCCTCCCTCTGACTACCATTTATAAAAAAACACAAGCTCTTAAGAATCCTGATGGTAGCAGAGTGCTTAAGCCTCCCCCTAACCCTTCTTTCCCGTTGATCGATTTGGCTGAAAATCAATAGGTGTCGTTGTAAGAGGGTTCTGGATTTACTTATAAAATTTAGTGTCGATATATTCATTCTATCGGGAGTTACCGTGTTCGCAGGCACACAGACAGACAGACTTTTTTCCTATTTGGATTCTGGAGGTAGGAAAACATGAAATTCCTGTTCTGAAATGTTGACCGATTACATAACTTCCCTTATACTTCGTATAGCTGAGGAAGTAAAAAAAAAGATGGAGAAAAAAGATTCGCCTTAAACGACTTATATCAATTGTATAAGTCGTTTAAGGCGAATCTTTTTTATTTAAATATATTGTTAAATTGTTGTTAGAGAAGCTCGTTTACGATGAAATACGTACTTAAACCTAAAAAAGAAGAAAATAGACATTTCACGAATTTCACCTGTGAATTTACCGTTAGACGCAATGGTTTTAGACGAATTGACCGTCTACCATATTCGGTCTCTCTACAACCACGCGAATAATGATAGGATACAAAATAAAACGATTAAATGTCCGAATACATTTTTTGCGTTCTGTGTTGATATAGTGGAAATACTAATGAATAAAATAAAATGATAGATAAAACACTTTTTTTGAACACTTATATTGTCTAATTCCACAAACATATACTTAAATGTGTACCGGTTTCGGCTTAAGCCATCGTCCGCACAATGTTCAACAATAATTCAGATATTTGCCAGGCATACATATTTATATTAACCTAAGAGTACCTGAGGTGAAAGGGTCCCCTCCTCTGGTAAAACCAGGGGGGTGGAAGTCTATATTCTAACTGTAATAGCTAACTGTGCACTTATTTGATAACCAAGAAAATAAAATTAAAATATAACTAAAAACTAACATTACAAGAAAACAATATAACAAATGTACAATATATAGCTATGTAGGATGTTATTTAACCTAGATTAATGTTGCTATGGATATTTGTTATCTGAAAGGGATTAGTAAAGGAGAAAATTTGAAGTGTGTCTGGTCGTTTAAACAATTCCCATTTTTTCGAGTCCTATTAATTTCTAGCTGTTCTAGAGAATCTAATGGTCTACCTTTTTCACATAAGTGGAAGTATTTCATGCCGGTTGTTTCATTGAATGAGTGACCCATATCATTTATATGTTTCGCAAATGTAGATTTTTCCCCTTTCCTTACTATATCAGTTATATGCTCTTTTATTCGTTCTCTGAATTTGCGTCCCGATTGGCCTGTGTATACCTAACTGCACGTTTTACATTTGAGTTCGTAAACACCACTCCGGTCCTCTATTTTTATTTTGTCCTTCGTCTTGTTTAAATGATTAAACATTTTACAATATATTTTTTTGTATATTACATTCTTGTAGCATGTATAATTATACATTATATTATATAACCAATTGGGAAGGATATTGGAGTGTACCTATTTACTGAGTGACGTCACCAAAAATGAATATAGAGAATAAATTGAATGGCTATTGCCTTCAACATTGTTTATTAGAGAGTGGTCAGGGGTTGTTGAAGTGTTACATGAGATATGAATTTACCGACCTTCGATTTCATGTGGAAACTTCAACAGCTCACGAAACACGACAGTGCATACTCTAATAGCCGCACTAGAGGCTGTCTCCTCGGACCGACCTTGTGGAATATACACTTTGACGGACTGCTCCGTGACCTGATAGTCATACCTGAACCCTTTGCCTCGGTCTTACGGATGGGAGGGAGACCCGATGCTCGACATCCCTTGACCTTGACGATTCACAGGCGGCACATTGATCAGCTTTGATCACGTACGTTACGGATACGGATTGCTCTTGAAAGTGACGCCCCACGTTGTAGCCATTAAGCAAAAGACAATAGCCACAAACAACGCCCTATACCTCCTGCACCATGCAACCAACAGCCACTCCGCGTGTAGGACAATCTACACTGGGATATTCGTGGCTGTAGTAAGGTACGCTGCTGCCGTTTGGTAGCTTGGCCCACGTGATACTAAAGCAATTCCAGAAAGCAGATCTTTTAAGGGTTACAAGCAGTGGCGTAGCGTGGGGGGAGCAGAGGGGGCGTCCACTTTGCTAGGGGCGGCAAATTTTGAAAGGTAGGTATAATAGGATTGGTACAGACTGATTGAAATAATATGAATTAAAACGAAAAAAAAAAAAAAAAAAAAAAAAAAGTGTGATGATTTCTTATTTTATAAGAAACTAGCAGTAATACCCGGTGTTGCCCGGGGAACTTTGACTTTTCTCCCAATATCTCCTATAAGGCTATTCAGTTCCTCGACAGTACATTCATGATGTTATAATTTTCAATTATTCATACGGAATAAGGCTTATAGTCCTTCAACTGTAGTAACGCTAGCTTTGGAGCTAAAACTAATTTATTCAAAAAGATTTCTCATTAATCGTTGCAATGGTTTTCGAGTTACAAAGATTGCGTGAGTGGATGCAGGGATGGACCAGGGGTTGATTGAAAAATAGACCTTAACCTTCCGGTAGATAAAACTTATCTATTCAAAAAGATTCCTCATTAATCATTGCAGTGGTTTTTGAGTTACAAAGATTGCTTGGGTGGATGCTGGGATGGACCAGATATTGAGGTACTAATATGCATATAACCTTCCACAGACGATGACGAACAAATATAAAAAAAAATTAATCAAATCCATCAAGCCGTTCGTGAGTTATAGCGGTACAACGCACAGACATTTTCAGCTTTATATATATGATCATCACACTTTTTTTTTTTTTTTCGTTTTAATCTGAATAATTTCGTGATCCAAACCAACAATGAATATTATTTATTTTAATTTTTTCGTTGATAGGGGGAGTTCCCTATTTGTAGGTGAGTATGATCATCTCGTACTTTCTACAGCCTAGAAACGTATTATTATAAATGTTGTATTGCCATATATACGGATTTGTCCGTATTTGTACGAATTTTCAAGGTCTAATGTGGATATTAAACGTAAATGGATTTTTATACGTATTGCTGGATTCACACTTTTACACTATAAAGACACGCCGATTTTTAAAAATGGTCGTTGTCGATCTTAATATTTTCTTCGCTCTAGAAACTTTTATCTTTACAATAACATATTTTCTCTTAGTGTAGAGGGGAAAGGGCGGCAAATTTAGCATCTGCCCCGGGCGGCAGAAACCGTTACAAGAGCCTCTACGGCTGCTTTCCACTCCCCCATAAATGTTTTTGGATGTGGCTTTCGCCTTGTATTTCTGCAGAAGTAATAGTGTTGTAAAACTCTAAGCTCTTCTTCTTAAAGACAAGAATGTCAGCTGTAAGACCAAGCTAGTGTGGTCGTAAGTCACGGGACAGGATTATACATCTGGCGGGCGAAGAAGAAAGCTGGATAAGATCTGGGTAAGTCATCCAGTAATCCTTACCTTGATGACTAGCTCTTCCGTCGATGTATGACAGCATCAACTCTTTATTACATTTAAATAAATGAAAAGTGTTCACTCTAAAACGAATAGACAACTTATACAATTATTTTTGAAATGGCTTCCTCCACCAAACCAGAATATTGCAGCTGGCGGCATAATACAACCACCTGAACATGCATTAAATTCATAAGGTCAGGTTTATGCAGACGATAAAGGAACTGTACCAAGTTATTCCACATGTGCCTCACTAACTATAACGATGTATAACTTATGTTTCTCAGTCCTCAGCATATTATTAATATTAGATGAGAAACTTCATATGAAATTAGTTTATAGTTCGTTAGTTGGCTGTTAATAACATTATCGAATATATTTTATTCGATAATGTTTGAATAGTTTTCTATACAATTACATACAAAGTTTTATGTAGTAAAGATAGATTCTTTAGAGGGCGCCGGTAGCTCAGTGGTATGCGTGCTTGACTTCTGAGCTCAAGAACGTGGGTTCGTAACCCGACCGAGGCCCTTAGTTTATTTTATATGAGAGGTAAAATAAACTTAAGCACGCCGTCCTTCGGATGGGACGTTAAGCGATGGTCCCGAGCCTGTACGATGTCAGGTACTCGTTAAAGACCCCTACCCTAGGTGAATAAAAATTTAGGGTAGGCAAAATTTAGGATTCCCACAGTAGAGTCGGGCTCATGTCCACCAGAGTGACGAAAGAGCACTCTGGTAGTAGGCGATATGACCTCGTAGGTAAAGCCCGGGCATGAGTCATAAAACCTAACCTAATAGATTCTTTATGTTGTCCAAAATTCTTCTTCGTAGGAGAGCCACTGCTCTTTTTTATGTCTTCAATAAAACCCTTCGCAATGATCAAAAATTTATTTTTATTATCAATGTAGTTAAATCCAGATTTAATTAGTTTCTAGTTCCCACTATAAACCCAGGATTATAGTGGAAACTTACCCGATGAGTAACTTTAAGCTGATTAGTAACTTTAAGCAGGATAGTTTCGTTATCGGCCCAGTTAGTTAGTATATATGTTTTTGTGACTCATGTCTGGGTTTTACCTACGAGGTCATACTGCTTACTATCAGAGCGCTCTTTCGTCGCTTTGACGAACATGAACCCGACTTGAAGTGGGAATCCATCCTGCCTACCCGGGTTGAGTTTTCTAGGATAGGGGACAAGATTTTGGGAGCCGTATCCCCGGATTCCAATCAGAGTTAAAGAAAGAACTCGGATCAACTCAAATTGAAGGAATAGTCGAACGTTAGAAGTAAAACAATTAGGTTAGTGAGACTAAGGGACAGACAGACCCTTAACTCCAGACTGAACCCTTGTTAGCTACTAAACCAATTCTACCATTAGGTAAGATTTATTATTTTCCTTTAAACAATGACAATACCATCGTTATTAGGAATAGTTAGCTTGATCAAGGATCAGTTTCTAGAGCTTATGGATTATAGTGGTGTAATGTATAAAAATAATACACACATTAAATGATTAAATTATAAACATTAAAAAATTAATTATATTTATTTTTAATATATAAAAAAACATTTCTTTTAAAACAAATTATTTAAAAAAAACACGGCCATCAGCTGTTTTTTATGGTGTAGGGACGGGTAAAAGCCTGGATTCAATGGAGACGGTCTGAGTGAACATGGAGTATGGTGTTTAGGCCTAAGTTGTAATGAACTAATTAGGTGAAATTGATCCGCAAAGAAGGTACTGTTGTTTGTTTATATGTACAGGATATATGCCCAGAAATATATAATATAAATTTAAAAAAAAAAAATAGCCAAAATATAAAACAAAAAAAGATTCAATTAGTTTTAAGAATTTAGTTTTTTAGAGTTTTTCTTTTGAATTTTGTTTGTTTCAATGTTTAGTTTTATAATTTTATAATGTAGATGGTTTAGAAAAATAAACCCAAACTATTTGTTCTCGAAACTTCTATTCTATTCATTTTCCCTGTTGGCCCAGTAAGATTATTTGAAAAACCTTTAGATTAGATTTAATATTTTTGTAAAATTTAGAAGACAAAATGGCATCTTTTTAGAAATCCAAATAAAAAGTTTGTAATTGAAATTTTTTAATAAAACTTACGTGCACTTTCTTCAAAATTGATCAAAGATGTTTTAGGGCCCTTTTCGAAAAACTACTGTAGAAATCCAAATTTAGTAAAAGAAAAGAGATAAAATTTCTACAGGGAATGTGATAATTTATTGTTTATTATTTATTCTTTTTGTTTTAATTGTTTATTTAATTATTATTATTCATTATTATTTATATTTTTATGTATTTATCATTTGTTTAAAATTAACACTTAAATCTTTCTTTTTTTTACCACAGTGGAGAGGTCACAGGTTTTAGGCAGCGCAAAACATTGATTTCTCAGCGGAACTGGTAATACGCTTATCAAGAGTAGTTGTATAAGATACCCAACTCTGTATGTCTGCGGGCAATTTTCTATACGCAAATTGCTTACACCAGTACATATGAAGAAACATGGAACCACTTAGATAGACACTAAGAGTAATTCTCCAGATGTTGAATGTTCACTGGAACGTCATGTTTTCCGTCCGCTGATCCCAAAAATGAAAAAAAAAAAAATCTTGTCTGTTTAAACGATAACCCCTAATATAATGAATATATAGTTAAGAAATTTCAATATGTATTCAGAACCCCATAAGGTCGGCATGATTTTCAGCCATAGAGAAGGAGAGGATTAGAGTGGGGAATAACATAAAGGTGCCAATAACTTCCGAAATAATGAATGTATTAACAGGAAATTTTATATATAAATACAAAACCCTATAAGAACTATACCCATCAACTTTCAGCTAAATCGACCAAAGGGAAAAGGGGATCAGAGGAGGGGCCTAACTCAAAAACCCTAATAACCGTCGATGTAACGAATGTTTCAAGACCTAGTATTCAAATCAAATCTCCCAATCAAATCGGTAAATTGGGGTAAATCGTTCTCCCTTTACGGAACCATTCACAATGTGTTCTGATTACACTTCCCTATAATATTTTTTTAAATAAATTATTTAACTGTGCTCATACTGAGAAATGCTTGCGAAAGCTACCAAATCTTATAGGTACGTATTTAATGCTTTTGTATTTTCATTTTTCTCTGAATTGCTTCACTTTGTACACATAAAGCTCTTCTGTATCATATACATTTTCCCCTTTCACAAAATACTGGATAAGCTACTCCACCTCTGAGCCAATATTTGACCAAGTTAATTAGAAACCCGACACTTGACTGTTCGAGAAAGATGAACAAAGCTTTAGTTCATGAGTTTCGTTACTCATAATATCAGTCTGCAGGTAAATATTGGAGATCTTCCAAGCACAATCCTTAATAAGTTAATATGTTTACCATAGAAGTCTTTTACTGGTAAGTTAGTTGCGGTGACTCATGCCCGGGTTTTAACTATGAGGTTCATATCAACTATTCCAGGGCGCTCTTTCGTCGCTCTAGTGGACATGACACCGATTCTACTATGGGAGTTCTAAATTTTGCCTAACCTAATTTTTTAATCACTCAGGATAGGGGTGTTTAACGAGTACCTGACATCGTACAGGCTCGGGATCATTGCTTAACGTCCCATCCGAAGAATAACGTACTCATGTTTTTTCCACATCAGCCTGAGAATGACTGAAATCTCTGAAGCTTCGCCATTGTGTCGTTGTCACTGTTGAAAAATTAATCGTTCCATAAATATTAGGAAGGCCCATATTTTTCAACCTTCGAAATTTGTAGTCTCACTTCCTACATTTTTTCCTATGGCCGAATAACGAATGTCTAAATAAAATTTTAGCCCAATCGGATAACATGATGTTTACTTAAACAAAAATGCTTCTTACCTGCCACATATTTGTAGTACGAGGAAATAGCGTTTCGTATAAGTTCGTAACTATTTAGTGAAAAAGTCGATCTTTTATTGTTATTGTAGTAACTGGGACCGATATCTACTCTGTGGGTGTAAAACCATACCACATATAAATACATCTTTGAGATGTGGGAAAAATATATTTTTTTTATTTATATTATATCTTCTCAAGTCTCTTTGCCTCTATTTTATTTATTTACTGGGAAATTCACTATTATGGAATAATTCGTGGTCTTTCCAGTGCTGTAGTTTTCTAGGTACATCACCATACGAATGGAATATCCGTATCCGGCAGTGTACCGGCAGCGTTCTTGATATAAACCAACACGAGGGGGTCTGGGAGCGCCAGTCTGTCCTGCAAGGGACCAGAGGCTGTCGCCCCCAGACACCCATAGCAACTAATAGTGTAAAAGTGATTATTGTACTACCTCCTTCCCCGACAGTGAGCGGGCGGGGTGATTAGCCGGAGCATCCGGAATGAGAGAAAAATAAAAAAGCGTTCTTGATATGTCAAGTTGACTCGGTGAATATTGAGCTGGGTCTACATCCGAAAGGACCTCACTCAAGAACATCCTGTTTGTCTCCACAAGAGACATGGTGTGCTTGTCTCCATCTCTTATGAAGGGTTGGGGAAGTTGGAACAAGTCTGACCCTTCCGGCCTTGAGTCTCCCGGCATATGCCCTACTGACTTTCCGTTACTCCTCTATTCGCCCTTTGGATTGGATCTTTGCACCTCCTGACTGCGGGAAGGCGTTTTTCAGAGAGCAAGGTCACTAAACGTGATTTCTTGGACATGCCAACCGCCCACACCCCGATTTAGACCATTCGATACCAACGTGAAGTCGACATGAGTCTGTCCTCTAGAGCCGTGGAATGTAGGCGGTGAGAGTGGGTTGTTGAATATACACTGTTAAAAATAATTATTGTTTGTTGTATCTTAATTAACTTGAGTCGTATTTAAAATAATTAACTTAAATAAAAACTTTATAAGGAAATATTTTACTTAAATTAAAAATCTTAGTTTCAAAAAACAATTCAAATAATAAATATATCTTTGTCTAAAGAACTTAAAAATGTATAAAGTTCTCTAAAAAAAAAAAAAAAAATACTGAGGGATGGCAGCTTATTTGTTTCCTGAAGGGCAAATGAAGATGAATGGCAATTAATTCAAACTTCATCGTTAAAAAATTAGATATTACCTGAAATCCAATAAGGTCGTGAACCCAAAGGTGCAAACAGTTTATGAAAAACAGGGCAGAAAGAAAGGCCCAGGAATGAGACGAGAAAGGGGAATTTTATATTATGTACCTACTTTGTAAAAAATGTTGAATAATTATATTCATAGAAAATGCAAAAATAAATTTAAAAAATATGTATAAATGTTGATATATATATATATATATATATAAATTAAATTTATTAAGCATATGGCTGACGTAATGTTTATTTCCGTTAAACCGTAAAATAGTAATAGGATACGCCATAAGAATGTATACAGTCTTACATTATTACACGAGATAGCTAATAAATTAGATACATAAACAGCTATCAACTCTTGTTGAGTCTGACACATATTTGATTAGTAATAACAATACTATTAAAAAATAAAATGAAATGAATAAATAAAAACTTATAAATGAATACATTTAATAAAAGTAATATACCAAAATAATAATAATAAAGAATAATAATAATAAAGAAAAATAAAAATACATAAAAGAATAAACCGAGAGAAATAAAATAGATTAGTATAAAGTAATGAAAAATTATGATTAAACAAATTCGAAGGAGGATGGATATCTGTGAAGGAACTCAGCCAAAAAAATGAAAATGTTAGAGGTAAAGCTAGGTATCAAATAATGTTGTTTTTTTTAAATACGAAACTCGATCTTGTTATTCGGGTCATTTTATTATTTTTGAACCACCAAAAAAAAAATTATGTTTTCGAATAGAGGGTTTTTTCTAACATAAACATTTTTAGTTGAAGTTTAAATTTTTCTATTGTCTTTAAGAAATACGGAAGGGCAGTAAAAAAATTAATAACTGACTTGTGGTCACCCATGCAAATTTTGGGTCTTAAAACAAACATCATGGAGAGCGATCTTCAGTAGGCACTCTGTAGATCAGGTCGAACCGTCCCCCAAGGCACAGACCAGGAGGCGACAGTAGCCTGAATAATGGTGTCTTGGGAGGATTTAGTTGCCCCAACAATAGTTTCACTTTCTTGATTGTTTTCTTCTTGAGAGTGAACAATAGAAATAAAATATTAAAAATAGATACGAAATGGTACACCGGGGGTTGGGTGAGATACTGTCGGCTTGGATCCCTAGAGGCCCCTGGCAGAAATAGGTCCCCAGGGCCCAGTGACGAGTAAAAATGTCATACAGTTTGGAGTATTTTAGTATTACTTCCCAAGTATAGGAGAAATTAAAGAATCGGTCAAAAATAGGTCCCCAGAGCCCACTGACGAGTAAAAATGTCATACAGTTTGGAGCATTTTAGTATTACTTCCCAAGTATAGGAGAAATTAAAGAATCGGTCAAATATAGGTCCCCAGGGCCCACTGACGAGTAAAAATGTCATACAGTTTGGAGCATTTTAGTATTACTTCCCAAGTATAGGAGAAATTAAAGAATCGGTCAAAAATAGGTCCCCAGGGCCCACTGACGAGTAAAAATGTCATACAGTTTGGAGCATTTTAGTATTACTTCCCAAGTATAGGAGAAATTAAAGAATCGGTCAAAAATAGGTCCCCAGAGCCCACTGACGAGTAAAAATGTCATACAGTTTGGAGCATTTTAGTATTACTTCCCAAGTATAGGAGAAATTACAGGATCTGTCAAAAATAGGTCCCTAGGGCCCACTGACGAGTATAAATGTCATACAGTTTGGAGCATTTTAGTATTATTTCCCAAGTACAAGAGAAATTATAGAATCGGTCAAAAATAGGTCCCAAGAGCCCACTGACGAGTAAAAATGTCATACAGTTTGGAGCATTTTAGTATTATTTCCCAAGTACAAGAGAAATTATAGAATCGGTCAAAAATAGGTCCCAAGAGCCCACTGACGAGTAAAAATGTCATACAGTTTGGAGCATTCAAGTATCACTTCCCAAGCTAAAACATTATGTCTGTCTGTGTGTTTGTTCCTCTATGTGTCTCTGAACCCGATAGTTCCCGTTAAAAGGAATACATTGACACGAAATTTCATATGTAAATTCAAACCCCTACAAGGAATATACCTATGAACTTGCCGAAGGGGAGGAAGCGCAACTCAAAAGCCCCAAGAACTACCGGTATAAGGAATGTATCGACACATAATTTAGTTTAGTATGAAGATTTAGAAATCCAGCTTTTATATTCCAAATGGTCGTTTAGTTTTAGTTGGAAGAGCGATAACTTAATTAAATCGTGCTGGGAATGTACATTGCCTATGATCCACCGACAACTATAGATTTGGCGCAAGTTCATCTGATAAAAACAACTTGTAATAATAAAAGTACTTGCCACTTCGAGCGGAAAACTTGCCTCGTCGTAGCCACTATTGCACCGCATTGACAATTATGTTACATGAAAAACTCCTTCTAAATATCTATGTTCTGTCCTCTCCCGTTTCTTTTATGTAATGTAACTTGTTACATAACACTCATTTCACTGTCATCGACACAACCCTTTTTTTAGCAGTATCATGTACTATTTTGACCATTTAATAAAATGAAAGGGAATGTTATTCTGGAATCGAGGTCACATTAAAATAAATACACAAGAAAAAACATTTAAATTATTCCCACTGTGGAGAGAAACCATACAATAATAAATATAAATACATAAATGGAAAATAAATAAATAAATAAAATAAACAACTTAATGTCGTCGGTGAATCACCGGTGATGTACTTCCCCAGAACGAATTAATCAATTAACTTTCAACAGTTGACTTACATAAGGGTCCTAAATCCCATAGTGAATATTGTGTCGATAAATTCATTACATGGGCTGTCATTACGATTTTTGTATTGGGCCCTCCCGCTGAACCCCCTTTCCTCTTCGGTCGATATCGCTGAAATTTGACAGGTTATGTTCTCATTGGATTTATATGAAAATATGAAATTTCATATCGATTAATTCATTACATCGGCAGCTATTGGTGTTTTTGATCCCAACCTTTCCTTCTGCCGATTCCGCTGAAAATTAATATAGTTTTTATGGGGTTTATAAAATTTTGTGTCGGTACTTTCATTACAACGGCAGTTATTACAGTGTTTGAGTTAAGTCTCTCCCGATAGAATGAATGTATCGACACAAAATTTTAGAGCAGTGCCCTGAACTCATATTAGGTTAGGTTAGGTTTTATGACTCATGCCCGGGCTTTAACTACGAGGTCATATCGCCTACTACCAGAGCGCTCTTTCGTCACTCTGGTGGACATGAGCCCGACTCTACTGTGGGAGTCCTAAATTTTGCCTACCCTAAATTTTTATTCACCTAGTGCAGGGAGGGGTCTTTGACGAGTACCTGACATTGTACAGGCTCGGGACCATCGCTTAACGTGCCATCCGAAGGACGGCGTGCTTAAGTTTATCTTACCTCCCAGATGAACTCATATTGATTTTCAACCAAATCGGTCGAATAGAAATGGCGAGTTAGGGGGGAAGGGAAGAGGGCTCGAAAAAACTTCAATAACTGCTATTGTAATGAATGTATTGACAGAAACTTTTTTGAGTATATTCAAAAACTATTAACTTTTACATGAACAGTTTAGAAGCAATTTAAAATATATTAAAACAAAGTCGTTGCGCTTTTGTTTTGAGTGGGAGAAGACAATAAAAACATTGTTGGCCGAGTTATAAGAGTGTTGGACGAGTTACAGGAGAGTTGAGACAGTTACAAAATTTATTGGTCAATTTATGAGAGTTGTTGTAGAGTGATGAGCTAGTTGTATATTTATGTAGTGCTGATTAAATTGAACTTAAATTGGATTGGAGATCTTGAAAACATTTAAGGGTGAGTATGCTGCAGATGTTCGCCACCACGCGCGCTACCGTCAACTTTCACATCTAATTTTAGTTCCACACCACCGCCGCCATTTTCCCCGAGCGCTACTTTCGCAAAACCGCCCTTAAGGTACTGTTTTTTAAAAATGTATTTATATGCCCAAAGAGAAAGTAACTACGAAGAGACAAGAAATTAATTTCATTTTAAGGATTAGTTATTAATAAAATTTTTGTTATTCAATTATTTTATTGTTCAAATGTATTTTTTATCAATATAATGCAGGTTAAAAAAATAAACTCATGATTTTGTTTTCCATTCTATGCTAATAATTTTCGCTGTCAACCGAACTCATAAAAACATTTTTGGATTAGATTATTAAAAATGTTTCCAACAGTAATAAATCTTTAGTTAGTTAGTTTTTGATTATTATGACTCATGCCCCGACTTTAACTATAATGTCATGTCGCCTACTACCAGAGCGCTCTTTTCTCACTCTGGACATGACTCTACTATAATTAATATAGTTCTAAATGTAGCCTACTCCAAATTTTTATTCTCCCCCAAGATAGGGCTCTTTAACGAGTACCTGACAGCGTACAGGCTCGGGACCATCGCTTAACGTCCAACCCGAAGTTTTTTTTCTTTACCTTCCAGATAAAATGAACTAAGGGCCTCGGCCGGATTTCGAATCTGCGATCTTGAGCTCAGTTAGCAAGCACCTTTATTATGACAGCCCTGTAAAATAAAGCTGTGCAGAATGTGTGGATTTATTGGCTAGTAATTATTTGCACTGCTATTTTTACGGGACTTCCTAACTTCTTCTCAGAACTCTTTTAGCAATATACAATGCATAATGTTCCATGTTTGGCAAACTTTAGAACTTTAATAAGGGATAGGAATGCAATTTTAAAGTTAAACTCAACACAAGTTTTAGCCAAGTTTTTAAATAATAGATGTAGTTTTCAGTTTCACAACGTGGGAAGTAAACGTTAGGTAACTTTTTAATTTAAAAGAAAAAAATAAATGTTCCTTTTAATCAGCGTTTTATTTAATTTATTTACTTTTTTATAAGAAAATTTGTAATCTTTCAGAACATTTTCGCTCTCTAACATCAAGCGACCGTTTTGTGTAAAAATCGATTATGGACTTACTCAAGGCCTTCTGAATCATCTTACCAGGTTAGGTTTAAGTTTTATGACTAATGCCCTGGCGTTAACTACGAGGTCATATCGCCTACTACCAGAGCGCTCTTTCGTCACTCTGGTGGACATGAGCCCGACTCTACTATGGGAGTCCTAAATTTTGTCTACCCTAAATTTTTATTGACCTAGGGTAGCAGTCTTTAACGAGTACCTGACATCGTACAGGCTCGGGACCATCGCTTAACGTCCCATCCGAAGGACGGCGTGCTTAAGTTTATTTTACCTCCCAGATAAAATAAACTCAGGGCCTCGGTCGGGTTTCGAACCCGCGTTCTTGAGCTCAGAAGGCAAGCACGCATACCACTGAGCTACCGGCGCCCTCTATCGTGTTTATATAACTCGTATTCGTGATACCGACAGTTATTAGGGTTTTTGAGTTGAATCTCCCGCCCCCCCTCTTTTCTGATCTATCACTTCCCTTTCGCCTATTATGGTGAAAATGAATAGGTATCATCCCTATGAAGTTTTGGTTTTACATATAAAATTTTGTATCGTTATATTCAGTATATCGGCAGTTATTAGTGTTTTTGTTTAGACCGCCAAAACAATAAGTGTCATCATTATGAGGTTCATACATAGAATACAATACATAGAATTTTGTAATTTCGCGAGTTGTATTATTCCGATTCGCGAGATTTTTCATTGTTGTGTTGGTAAGGTAAACATGTCTGAAAAGTATCTGTTCATTGTTAACCAAACCGGATGTTTAGTCTGCTGTCAGCTGTCAAAGAGGTTAACTGTGTTTTGATACTATCGGCGATTATTTATTTGTTTACAAAATGGATCAGAGAATTTGCATTAAATTTTGCTATTAGATGTGGTAAAATAAATCTATGTATGTTGGACTAATAGGTACATCTGTATTACAGTGTATTACAACAATGACTTTTATTAAGGCTTATATAGTGTTTTATATACACTATAGTATATAATTGATTATTACCACAAAACAATATTCCTGGAATACAAAAACAAGTAATATAAAAGAAGTTTTCTCTCAGAAATGGTAAGTATTTTTATTGTTCTTAACGAAAGTTGGATAGTTATATTGGATAAAGCTGTATCAAATCAAAAACAATTGTATACAAGGGCATTCGTCAAAAATCAATTGTCATAACATTAAGTTCGTCCCATTTAGGATATAGTGTTAGTAGAAATTCAAGGTTATCGTTAAATACTTTTTTTTTTTTTTTTGGCCTTACATACGATGGATATTAGCCATATCACTATGTTATCTAGTTAATTTACGATATCCATGGTCTCGTGAGGGAGTTTTATCTACGAAATAAAACTCCCGGACGGGATTCGAACCCACAAACCATGCGACCAAAGACCTACACTCTAACCACCATGGCTCCCAAATACTGTTTTTGTTCTGACTTGTTACGTTATTCTGTAAGGTCGTTTTTCAGAATTTATTTAATAAGGATTTGTGAAAGGGGTTCGGTTTAGAACTCTGAATTGCAAATGACCTTTCTCAAATTATTATATATACCTAAGCCTCGGATATATTTAATTTTATTTTTAGAATACCAAATTTTAACAATATAGCTTATTTTTCTGGTTGGGTGTGAAATGAGTGGAAGAACATCATAATCCAAATAATTGACATGTAGCCCAGTAAATTTGGGAAGAAAATCGCCGACTTATAAATCTTGTTGAGCAAGGAAGTTTTTTAATGAAACCTTTCGTATCCCCTTAAGAAAGACCATAATATTATACGAAAAATGCACAACTTCCCAAGTTGCGCAAATAATGTAATCGGGGTTTAAATAATTTAGAATTAACAAATTTAATGAATAAACGCAATATCTCCGAATAAAATTGTCAAAATTAATAAACCACGGAAAATTGAAAATTAGGCTTGTTAAGTGCCGCACTTGTAAAATATTATTTTTTTTTTTTTTAGCAAAAGGGTAAGAATCAACAGAAAATCGTTATAAATATAAATATGTCGAAATAACATAACTGTTTGAACATTTGTATTCAACTGAATACGGTAGAGTTGATAGCGTACTATAAATGTTCGCGTTTTTTGTCTTTCATTTGTCAGAAAATAAATATTTTTTCATTAAACTATGTTTATAGCAATGATAAAAGTGTCCTCTATCAAACTTACTCTATCAAGAGTGCTATGGGAAGCCTATAGTTCCACTTGCTGTCGTAAGGAGCCTTCCACAAACAACAACGCATCTAGGGAGAGGGAATGTCCAGTCAAAATGGTAAGGCGTTATTGTTTGTTATTGAATTTCAATTTTTTTTTTTTTTTTTTTATTAAGCATACGGCGAATAACGACTGAACGTTGGTGGTGTTTGGAGGATAACTAATGCAAGAGAATTTATGCAATTGACAAGGTTGATTATAGATTCAATTGAATTATTTTCAGTCGTTATCATTAAAAAGATCAGAACTTTTACAAGAAATTAGCAATTCATAAAAAAAATATAACTCTCGAAAATACATTAAGTTCACCTCAACATTTTTAACTTACCACTGATAACGGTCTATTTGAATCCTTATTTCATATCACCTCCTCTGGTGCTAGGTATGTTTTCTGTGTGAAGGGTAGATATTGTTTGCATGAAAATATGTTAATATTAATTGAATATTGACATATTTTAATTGAAAATGTTTGAATATTATCTGTAAATATCACTTTTTTTTTTTTTTTATTGCTGTGCAATCTGTTCGATATGAACGGGAATACAGTAGAGGGGATCAGCCAGTGCTGACACTTCCAAAGTATATTCATTTCATTGCAAATCCCATAGCCAACGTCATTTTAGTACGACAGGATGACTGTGAGAATTAGGATGGTTGCTGAGGTCTTGAAAAGAGTCTGTATTAAATCTTGAACCGGGGTTGTCGAGATCTTTATGAAGGATTTTGTTCTGAACATAGAAAATAGCGTTTGAGATCCGTCTGAAGATTTTGGATTGAAAGGATTGGATTTTATTGATGTTGGAATGTTTGGCGGAACCCCCCGAGTTCAAGTCCGTATGTCCAAATGGGTCGTATAATTGTTTTGTATTGTTAGTTTAGATTTGGGTCCAAGTATGCATCCATAATGTCGATTAACTTATTTTCTTTTGTCTCGTATGTGGAGAGTAAGACTTCTTTCTAGATAGAATCCCAGATAGGTTTTATTAATTTGGTTGGAATAGGGAGGAGGAATACTGTTGATGGTTACTGTTTGGCGGCGAAGAGTAGCCCACGTAGTAACCCAAGTAAGTAAACCCACTTCTCTTGATACAACTTCATATGCCATATGAATTGCGTCAGGACCTTCCCGGAGATTTAAGGACGCAAGAATAGGATCGGGATCTTTGAAACTCCTTCCCTTTGAGTAGGATTGAAGGATAAGGAAGTAGGCATGAGGTAGGAATCGCTTTAATATAAAGAGCAGCCCATCGTGCAAGACTCGATCGAAGGCTTGAGCAACGTCGAGAAAGATACCACTGCAATACTCCACGTTCCAGAGTGGAAGATATCTGGTCAAATACTCGGAAATATTGATTGGAAGGAGCGGAACTCAAATCTGTGATGGAATAAAATATTCAGGTATTTTAGGATAGGAGAGAGTTTTGAGAATAATTTTCTGCGAAACTTTGACAGTATGAGGTGATGATATGTAACGATTTCTTGGGTTTCGTAATAATGATGATGACAGATTCTTTTCATTTTGTCGGAAAGTATATGGTTCCCAGGATGAAATTATAAATTTTGCGGGTTATAAGATCATATCCGGGGAATTTACGTATGGGAATATGATATACGAGGCTTTGGGAGGAAGTGAATGTTGTAAGAGGTTTTTGAAATGTGTTCGAGATCGGAAACATGAGGGGATCAAGGAAATCTGGATGAGGGATGAAAGTGTTTCGAAGATGGGATTCAAAGAAGTTAGCCTTTTTCTAGTTAGATCTGGCTCAGATGCCGTCGATTTTCTTAAAGGAATATCAACAGGATGGTATTTGAGGATTTTCATGACTGTGGACCAGAGGGTACTACTGACCTCTGTTGAAAGAGAAGCCAAGTAGTTCTGAAATTGCTCGGAACGGTAGGACAGTTTGGGTTTGAGTCTGGAGAGTTGGTTATATCTACTTGTCCAGTTTTGTATAATAGGAGTAGTGCATATGTGTATCTGACGGAATGTTTCTGTTAAGTTATGAAGTTTGTGTATACATAGAGTTTAATGTTTATATGTGACTCAAAGCCAGTTGGTAGTTGTTGATGCAAAGTTTCTGGGTTGTGTTCATTTAGCGTGAGCTTCCGTTTCTTGAACCAGAAGTTTATGACCGACTGATCGATATCAGTTATGCCTTTTTGAAGTGTGTCGCTTTGAACACAAACGTATTGAAATATCACTGAGAGAAATTAAATGAGATGGAGCTCAAGATAGATCCTTGTGGATCACAAAACATATTTTATACCAAAACATGCGTAGAGTTATTAGAATATTGAAGAAATCCGAAACCCAGCAGAAATCGCGATAGTCAACGCAACGCAGCAAGGTACCTTAGATTATAAGTAATATATAAATATACTTTAGGATAGTAGTATAGAGGAAAGGATTCTGAGAAATAATTATAAAGATCAATAACGTTTTTATCAAATATATTTATTCAAATAAACATGGAGTAAGTTCTTTTGTGTATCTTGCTACCTCATATCATCTTAGTTTCGAAACTGTTGACTCTTGGCTAACCCACGCAACGAACCAAAATTAAGTAAGAAATAGAATCAAGAAGGACAATAATATAATAAATAACAATAAAAATCCTTTTGTTACAGTATAATCCAAGAACTTAACTTTAGTTCTTTTATAAATACACAGAATTAATTCCTTAGAGAAAGTAACATGTATTTACAGTAGAAGAACATTTCTTGACTTTTTTTTATGATAGAACGATAAAGGGGTACGAATTCAATTTAAAGTAAATCGTTTTTTTTCCCTTGGTTTTGAAAGCCACCCCCGTTCCATCCTTTTGTTCTTTCTATTTTATTTTCTTTGTTTCCAAGAGCTCTTTAAGGTGGCCATTTTGATATGATCCTATTGCTAGAGTTCCTACTCCAGACAATATACACCAAGTGTAGTGTCTACTGAAAATGAGAGGTGGGAGATATCAGATGACGTGGGCCACCCGATATCTGCAGTAACTGGATCTTGGTTGTGGATCACAAGGTTCAAGTGACACGATACTGTGACTCTGAAGAGTACTCAAGCACAGCGGACAGGCCATTAGTCAAACCGCTCCGACATTAGGTCATGAGGATAAATATGGAGTATTAAGTTGTCGGCTTCTTGTAACCAGCCGCTTTATTGTGAATAAGGTGGCTTGGGGGGGGAGCGGTTATTTTTCCATTACTTTATTCATAATTTATTACTTTCTTATACCTATAATATAAGGAAGTATTATAATCGTGTGAAAATCCGAGATCGAGGTTTCAAAGGATTTTCACGTTTTAAGGTCCCATGAGTATGTTCTGATCTTTCGGGATTATGTATATGGAACTTTGGGAATTTTTTGTGCGCTCCAACTCAGGAACGAGTTTAGCTGTGAACTCGAAATTTGAAATGGAGACGTCACATGTGCTAACTTAGATCTGATTAGATTTAGAGCAAAATCGGACTATGCTTCGAGGCCTAAGTACATATTACATGATACCGCTTATACTACCTAATCAAAAATCTCTTTAAATAAAAGTTGTAGAGAAAAATAAAAGACACATTTTATATGAAAGACGATTTTTCACAGATCGCCAGGTTTGCGAAATACAAACCGAAAACTGTCCTAAATTGTTTTGAAACCTTCTAGACTTTTCCTTGATTTACCAGAAAACTGTTAGTCCTATCGAGGAATTCTTACCAAAAATATTCGTGAATTAAGATCCTGGGCTCGAAACCCAGCCGGGGCCCTTATGTTCTTTATCTGGGAGGTAAAAAATCTTGAGCACCCCTCCCGTCAGGTACTCGTTTAACTACGTAAAAAATAATCTGAGTAGACAAAATTTAGGACTCCCACTATGAAAGATACTTTCCTTCTATACGTTTTCTTCAGGAATGACAACCTTTTAATCTTTGTCCGGGTATCGCACTTAATCAGCTTCAATTTTAGAAATATAATGCAAGTTACTTAGGGCCACCTGGAAGTAGGATATATCTAATTAAATAATATTTAACAGATTAAATTAAAACTAAAATAAATTCTATCATTTACAATTATAAGAACAAAGTGTACTTTTGACTAAAATTACCTATTTTCCCCACTAATTTTTTCATGAAAGTCACTCGAATATAAATTTTTTGTAATCCATTTTTCTAGAAAAAATCACAAAAAGTTACTTAGTTTGCATAAATGGACATATATACGGGAAGATGAGGTGAAAGGATAGAAATTAGGCTTTTATCGAGAAGCTAAAGAGAAGAAGATTGATAGGCCGAAAAAAAGTAAGAGCATTTGTTGTTTGATTTTGTAATCATAGCGATAACAGAGTAATCTTCCCCAAGAACAATCTAGTGTAGTAGGTGGAAAAAAACGCTTTGTAAGCGGAAATCTAGTCAATGTCATGGGGGTTATTTATAAAATTTTATTTTTATGTCATTACTATAGCAGCACCCGACGTTAAATAATTGGATAATGTCCTTTATCTATTTCAAAGGTACAGTTTAAGTAAAACTACGGAATAGGAGACCTAAAAGTTAAGAAAAACAAATTTCTTAAATCCATGAAAAAAGGCGGTGTATCACCGGTTGCGTACTTCCCCACCACGAATTAATCAATTCGCTCTCCTTTCAAAGCCAAACGAACGTTTGGACTAAAACTCAATATTTGAGTTACATAGTGGCTTCTGAATCCTCATACTTAAATTTCGTGTCAATACATTCAATACAACAGTTATTAGAGTTTTTTTCAAGCCGCCCTCTAATCCCCCCCTCTCTTTGGCCGAAAATAAATAGGTGTCGTCCTTGGGGGGGTTCTGGATACACATATAAAATTTCGAGTATATGTTCACACTCAGGTTGTTATCATTTTTGGACTCAGGAGATTTGAATACATGAAATTCCGTTGAAAACACAACATCGAATTTCTAACCGATTACATAACTTCCCGTATAGGGAAGCGAAATGTTATCCATTCCAACGGGATAGGGGGGAAAACGGAATTTCTTTTAGAAATGAGAGGCTTTTTCCGGAGGGGAAAGGATGAGAATAGGGAAATCACTTAACCCCACTGGGAAATAAATGATTGACTATCCTGCCTCTAGCCTTTACCCCACTATTCATGCCTCAGATCCTTCGTAATGCGAGGATTGAATATTATTTTTTTAGTGGGTTGTATCTTGGCCACTAATAAGTATATGGACTAGTGAACTAAGCTGGATTATATGGCTTAAGAAGATTTAGAGGAGGCCAGGGGAGTTAGAGTTAATACCCAAGAGTCCACTCAATGCAATCCAAAGATTATATAATCTTTAGAGTTATTTCCTTGTTAGAAAATTCAGTGCGAACTGCAAAAAGTAAAGAGTCAACATGAACAGAAAAATTGAGAAGTCAAGAAAAGGAACTTCTAAATTGTGAAACGTGGAATACTATTGTGGAAATTTATAATAACTAAATAAAACTATTTACAGTTTTTGATATATTCTCTGTTCCACAAGACATTGATACATAAACTATAGATTTCGTCAATCATTACACCACCGTCAGGTTCAGTTATAAGACAAGTTTGTTGAGTGCTAATAATTTATGTAGATACATCATCAGGTAAGTAAGGAAGGGGTTGGACTTACAACTATCCCCGTGCCTTTACAATTAGGACCTTGTTAGATCTGAAATATAACAGTATGAAAAATTTTTTATATGTAGTATGCGTGAAATGCCAAACAGAAACACTTTTATTTGGACCCGTACTATAGAATGTACTATATACCAATTCGAGGGCGCCGGTAGCTCAGTAGTATGCGTGCTTGACTTCTGAGCTCAAGAACGTGGGTTCGAAACCCGACCGAGGCCCTTAGTTTATTTTATCTGAGAGGTAAAATAAACTTAAGCACGCCGTCCTTCGGATGAGACGTTAAGCGATGGTCCCGAGCCTGTACGATGTCAGGTACTCGTTAAAGACCTCTACCCTAGGTGATTAAAAATTTAGGGTAGGCAAAATTTAGGACTCCCACAGTAGAGTCGGGCTCATGTCCACCAGAGTGACGAAAGAGCGCTCTGGTAGTAGGCGATATGACCTCGTAGTTAAAGCCCGGGCATGAGTCATAAAACCTAATCTAATATACAAATTTTTAAAATTAAACATGGAAATTTAAATAAAAATAAAAAGTCTTGGTATAATCTTGGTTGTAGTCTGCGAGCTATAGGCTGGGCGCAACAGTGGACCGCTCCAGAACAGCCTGTCTTCGTGAATGTTCCGCGATGTGGGCTGCAAAAGGAGCAACTCCCAGTTTCCGATGGATTTGGGTGTTCCTGATAAACCAGGATGCGTCCACTGTTAACCCAAGGACTTTGTTGTTAAGAGTGAGAGTATTAGTATTTTGTAAAGTAAAGTTGTACATGAGTGGCTGAGTGGAGTTTTATGTTGTTTTATACTTGTTGGAGTTTTATGCTGATGTATAGGCGCCATGTTAGACGTATATCAAGGTGTACTCCAAGATAGCGCACACCCTGGTCTTTAGGATTCTATGGAATTGAGAGTTGATCAATTTGCAGCCTTCTGAGTTGTTCTAGCGAGAAACTTCGTAAAACTAACACCTTTGCCTCCGTCTTTTTACCACTTCCATTTTTTAACCATTGGAAAACTTCATCCATCTCATGTTGTACGGAGTCGATGACAATGATAAAAATGTGTATTTAACAAAATGATTACTAATAGTATCAATAAAATTAAAATCAGATTTTTTTTTTCTTGTCATTTAAATAACTAAATGAATAACAATGAAGATACAAATCAAAATTGTTCTTTTTAATTTTCAGTTCTAAACTATCGAGTAATCTGCCTTCTGAGCAAAAATTGAGATATTTGATGCCTTTTGTCGATAATGTTGATCGCGGAAGGTTGCCACGGTTCCGCGAATATACTTTATACACTATAACCACTCGTCCAATTTGTTGCACGTCGCGCACTGTAGACTATATATATTCTATTTTTGTTCTCTTGAGAGCATTAATTCAAGCTGCACGATGAGAAGTGTAGAGTCAAGGTCTATGACAATGAGAGAGACTGAAGATTAAATTTAAAAAAAACGTTAAAAAGGAGGGAGGAGCCTTATAAACATTTATTTTATTTCAAACTCCAAGTCTCTAGCTGTAATAGAGGCCGAGATCCCTACACAGGCTCTCATGAAACCTGAATATCTTGGAGACGACATACCCGACTTCCACCAAACATGGCTAAGAACCATCTCGCAAATACCAGCTTTTGAAACAAAAAAAAAACGCTGTAAAATCGGTTCAGCCGTCTTGGAGCTACGATGCCACAGACAGACAGATACACACACGGACAAATACTTCAAACTTATAGAGCCCCTCCTTTTGCGTCGTTAAAAAAATATTCCTTTACATTGAGCTTACCTTTTCGCGGCAAATTTTTGAATAAAGATTTCGAATAGCCGCTAATAATCATAAAGAACACTATTTGTGAGAAAGCGCTGTTTTTTTAAATACTGGTGACAATCTATTCATTTTTTTAAGTTTGGTATCATTGAAGTGATTGAAAATTGAAACATTTCCTTTGTTGCGACGAGCCGCCACAACTCTATTTACTTCATGTGACAAATAAAGGTTTTCGGTCTTCTCGTTTTCAGCATAGGGGCCCTCTGGAAGAGACATCTTTCGTTTCTAGCACGGGGCATGCCCACAGACCACAGAATGTCTGGAGTGTTTTGTGGTCTGTGTGTTCACCAAAATGGATGGCTCTACTAGAGTCGGATATATAAGCATTCAAGAACCAACTTTTAATGATTGTTCTTCTTCTTCTTTGTACTCATTGACGGAATATGTTCTTATGACCTTCATTATACATGTCAGGTGTGCCTTTTGAAATTACTGAAGTCGAAATCTGACCAAACGAAGAAATTCCAGAGATAAAAATGTGAACAAAATCATAAAAAAATACATTTTCTTAGTAATATTTTCAGTAATTTCTTGGTTTGTATAATCTACTAATTGCTTATGTGTATATAATTTTTTTTTTTTTCAGCTTATTTACAATTGATAAAAAAAGTTGTAAGTAAATTGAATCAATGGTAGACAATAAAATAATAGTTGGTAATATGTAAACTAGGGTTAATGAATTCAAGAAGAAGGAAATACAAAAATATCAATAAAATGGAGAAGAAGTTAGTTATTGTGACTGATGTCCGGGCTTTTAAATTCAAGGTCATATCGCCTACTGCCAGAGCGCTCTTTTGTCGCTCTGGTGTACATGATCCATTTGTACAAATAAATAAATTATATATGTACAAAAGTAAAATATATATATATACCAATACTCCCTAAATAATAGCTATTTTAATGTGATATGTCTCTCGCCCAGCAACGCCTCAATCTTCGGGGGGATTGTCGGGATGATGGAGATTAGGCAATAGGATTTCATGAATGAAAGTTTAGGAAACAGGACTTGATGTGGTCGTTGTCAAAAGAAATTTTAAGTTTCTTACCCCCGCCACATCGGTGGCAGCTCTCCCATATATTCTCTCCTTAGAGTCAGTTTGTACTCAAGGGAAAGTCTGGCTTTTCTGTTTAGCAACAGATAGAACTACCCAAACATGAACTTGGATTGTTGACTGGGGGGCAGATTTGGTGTTGTAAGAGTGAAATTAATATGGCTGCACTTGGTGCATTAATCTTTATCCTCCACCCCTGGCACCATCTCTCCATTTCATGGTAGTGTAGTTGCAATATTGGAGCAGCTGTGGTAGAATGGGATCATTATTTGAAGAAAGCACGAAGATGGCCAGGTGCTTTTATCTACACCTAAAGTGCCCCCTTCCAATCCTGATCTCAAACAGGATTATTAAAATAAATGTTAATTAATACAATATTCATTTCAATAATAATAAATATCTAGGAAAATATCTATCGAGGTACCTAAATTAATTTATTGCCATTTCCTTTAAACAATTTCTCTTTCCCCGAATACATTTTTGCGATATATGTATAAAAAACTAATACAAATAAATAATAAGAGCAAATAAATGAATTAACATTTATATTATCTAATTTCACTAAAGTTTACAGTAACACTTGAGTTCTCTAGATTGGTATATTTTTACAATTCTGGGATTACCTGAGACTGTAACTCCTCTTCAGGACAGGATCCACAGAGAAGGGAAGTCACGAAAAAATCGTGATAATACGAGTTAAAAACAAAATTCGAATAAACAAATAGGATTCATAATAAATTACACATTATATATTATAAGTAAGTGAAATAATGTCAATATGAAATAATTTCGTAGTAATAATAGAGAAAACAAGAAAATAATCAAATCAAATAAGTAAATAAATTATATGTATTATAAATATATGGAAGAAAAAAAAAACATTAACTGAAAAATATATAAACTTGAATATAAACACTAATTATTTAAATTAGAGAAGTTGACAGAAGTGAGAATTTGAAATGAATTCGGTCGTTCAAACAATACACATTTTTTCTAGCTGCACGTGCCCCCCCCCCCCCCCTGGTCAGAGCAAAAAAACAAGATAAAAATTAAATAATCTAAAAAAATAGTTTTTATTAAAAATGGATAGCTTGCAAGTTACCAATAGGATCTACGAATTTCCCCATGTGTCTGATTCCTAAATCAGCAATCAGCTGTTGCAAGTGCGGGGCAGGCGTCAGAATTTTTAAAAATGCATGGGTTCGATCATTTTATTTCCTCGCTCAAAATATTTTTTTATGTTTTAATTTATTCTCTTAAAGCTGATTTTACATGCGCAGTAAAAATGCAAAGAGCAGCAGCAGCAAATGCACGCTATTGGCTGTAAGTCACTGCTGCCTTTGCATTTTTGCTGCTCATGAAAGTCAGCTTAAGTATTACAGTCAGTGGTTACCTCAGGGGGAGTTTCTAGGAGTCAGAGCCTCCCAAATTAATTACAGCGCTAACCACGGAAACTGCGGGCTGTGCCCCCGGGAGTCTATACCCCCCACCCCTGTAGCCTAACTTTGCCCCTCCGTTAAGGTGTTTAGCGAATTAACGTACTCTCTGAAACAGATTGAAATTGGTAGAGCTAAGAAAAATGTGAATTTTTGGAACGACCTAACTCATTTCAAGTTCTCACCTCTGTTAAGGCCTCTAGGTTAATTATTCAACGTTATTATTCATTTATTCATTCATTTTATATATTTTTGTTTCAAACCACCTTCATCAAGTGAATATATTTTTCAGTTAATTTGTTTTTTTTTCCACCCCAATGAACAGGTGACCGAGGCAAGTTGGCATAATACTTTAGCACTTAATGATTTTTCTGTTTAGCATATCTCAATTTTAGTAATTGTTGGTGAAACAACAACGTTTTGGTTATGACACCCATATTCATCAAGTACAAAGCAAACTTGCCCCATCTATGAGGTAAATTGGCTCACATCCTGGGATAAGTGTCGTCGTTAGAGGTTTCTGGATTCACATATAAAACACATGTTGTGTCGATACATTCATTCTATCGGGAGTTATCGTGTTCACAGACAGACTTTTTTTTTCACATTAAAAAAATATATATAAATGAAGAAACTTACTCAACAATGATATAAAAAGTTTCAGTTTCGTTTCCTGGAACTGTATGTCAGGTGCATTGCCAACAAAGAGTGCTGTGACTCCACTGTGACTATGATTAGAAGCAAAATGCCGACTAGCCCCGGGCTCCCCCCCCCCCCCCCCCCCCCCCCCTCCTAATATATTGTATCTTCATTTTTTTAAGACTTCTTTACCAACCTATGAGCCTTCATGAATCATTTAATTGTGTATATAATAATTTTTGTATTCAGAATTGATGCCTGTTTTTGATAAGAGAATGTGGTGCTGTTGGCAGGTACAACCTGTTGTTCCTGGTGGTGACCTACCTGGGTCCGGTGGTGGCGATGGCTATCTGCTACACCCTGATGGGCAGAGAGCTCTGGGGAAGTAAGTCCATCGGAGAGCAGACACAACGGCAGCTCGATAACATCAAGTCCAAACGAAAGGTAATTAACTATATTCATTATAGAAGATTATCCATTTTAAAAAGAAAATACTTATGACGTTGCTAGAAATTCAAATTACCTAATGAAAAAAAAAATGTCGGTGAATCACCGGGAACGGACTTCCTCAGCGCGAATTAATTGTTGATTTAGTTGAGAATCAATGGGTGTCTTATTACTCAGAGTCTTCTGAATTCTGATACTATATTTCGAGTCGATAGTTTCATTACATTGACAGTTATTAGGACTTTTGAGTTGAAGCCTCCCTCTAATCCCCCCCCCCCCCTTCCTTTGGGCCGATTTGGCTGAAAATTAATAAATGTCTTCCTTATGGGGTTCAGGATAGACATGTAGACTATCGTGTCAGTGTATTATCGTATTCACAGAGAGAAATTCCTGTGAAAACTCAACGACGATCTTCTGACCGATTACATAACTTCCCCTATACTTCATAAAGCTGTACAAGTAAAACTAGTGCAATAATGTAATTAAATATTAGTTGAAAAATAATTGAAGTAAAAAAAAGTAAAATACATGAAGACAATGATACAATATTACAAAATAAAGAAAACTATATCCAAAATAATATAATAAAACATAACAAAAACAACTATTCAAATCCGAGACACCCCCGCAAGATACCGTCCTCATTCGTACAACTCAATGGAGGTAGAGGAGAGCGCGGGTGGTCCCGGATCTGTCTAGCCTCAGTACGAAGAGGACAGCAGAGCTCAAGAGAGGCGACAATGAAGGAAAAAGTCACTACCAGCACTCCCAAGGCACTTGCTATCTTATCATAGCAGGTCTCTTGGGCAGCACCGACATGACAAGGATCGAGCAATGGGATTGTCTTCGAAGGAAAGATTGGAGTGAAACTTTGAGAAGCGGGACTTAATAAGGTCGATGACAAAAGGAACTTTGAGGTCATTATAGAGGGTAAGGTTGGAAGCATACTAGGGAGCATGATCGATGGTTCTTAGGACTTCGGATTGAAAGGACTTGATACACTTATGTTGGATGGCTGAGCACAACCTCATAGTTCCATGTCCATATAGGTCTTGTAGTTTATTCTTAACGAATAATTTGGATTGCTTCTTTAGCAAGAAAAATAAATTAACGCGGTAAATTTAAAACAATATTTGGATCTTCATGTCGACAAATATGTTTCATTAGGAACAACAGCTAAAATAAGCAAATGGGAGACGTCTATGGGATAAGATCCCGCGTTACTAAATCAAGAAATTGGTGTGGAATAGTGGCTAAGGATAGCTTGAAACTTTTTGTGAGAGCAGAGTTTATTATTTGGTTGAGCGACCATCTTGAAAGGCCTAGAGAGCTGTTTTGTAAGTTACATAAATAAGAGTCACCTATTGTGAGCGAGGTTGGAGCGTCACCGTCTCCAGAAAACCTAATTTCCCCTCTGACAGAAGAGTAGCTTCAGAAGTCCCTCCCAACCCCGGCTCTTCAGGAAGTCAAACTTTTCCTTACTCTTTGCATGTAAAATTTATCATTTCGTTTCGGTGGGAAGACATTTTTGTATATAAAGCTGTGTAACTGAACATCGTTGAACCCATTTTCGCTGGGATTAACCAAAACGTTTAGTTCCCTTAAGTAGGGGTCTTTAACGAGGCCTTTAGGCCTTTCAAGATGGTCGCTCAAGCAAATAATGAACGTGATCACTCGAAAAGTTTCAAGCTATCCTTCCTTACTTTCATACCAATTTCTTGTTCTAGTAACGCGGGATCTTATCCCGTACTCGTCTCCCATTTGCTTATTTTAGCTGTTGTTCTTAATGAAACATATTTGTCGAAACATTTTTGAAATATTGTTTTAAATTTAACTAATTCACAAGTTAACAGAAGATTTGAAGTACTTTACGTTGCTAAAGAAGCAATCCATATATATGGACATACAGACTGGAACTATGCGGTTGTGCTCAGCCATCCAACATAAGTGTATCAAGTCCTTTCAATCGGAAGTCCTAAGAACCATCGTTGATGCTCCCTATTATGTTTCCAACCTTACCCTCTGTAATGACCTCAAAGTTCCATTAGTCATCGACCTTATTAAGTCCCGCTTCTCAAAGTTTCACTCCAATTTTTCCTTCGAAGACAATCCCATTGCTCGATCCTTGTCATGTCGGTGCTGCCCAAGAGACCTGCTATGATAAGATAGCAAGTGCCTTGGAAGTGCTGGTAGTGACTTTTTGCTTCATTGTCGCCTCTCTTCAGCTCTCCTGTCCTCTTCGTACTGAGGCTAGACAGATCCGGGAGGTATGAGGGACCACCCGCGCTCTCCTCTTCCTCCATTTAGTGGTAGGAATGAGGACGGTATCTTGCGGGGGTGTCTCAGATTTTAATAGTTGTTTTTGTTATGATTTATCATATTATTTAGGACATATTTTCTTTATTTTGTAATATTGTATCATTGTCTTCATGTATTTTACTTTTTTTTACTAAAATTATTTTTCAACTAATATTTAATGACATAGTTGCACTAGTTTTACTTTCCCAGCTTTATTAAGAAAATGAAATTAATAGAGCCAGAAAAAATGGGAAATGCTTGAACGACCAAACTCATTTCTAATTCTCAACCATTACCACATACTTATCTCGTATTTCCCCTAAAATTTTCAATAATAACAAATAAAAATTTCGTTACAAATGTAAGTGTGCTTAACGGATTAACTACATTCGGTAGGTAAAAAAAACAGAAGTTAAGAAAATGGAAAAAGCAAGTTTTCAGAGGTGTGAAGACATAAAACGGGAACGTGGAACAAGGTCTATAAGTTGGAAATTGGAAGCCTTATTGGAGACAATAAAATGCGGGGTCACACAAACACTTGACAACAGCACAGTAAAACCAGGCTGTTTGTAAGAGTTAAACAGCGAAATAAATGTGTTGTTTGCTCTGTGAGGATGTTTTAATTGGGCAATCTCAAGTTTGCTAATACTATAAAAGTGGCCTGAGCCCGGCACTATAACGACGAATATAGCAAACCAACAAAACACATTCAAGTACACATCATTGATATGAAAAACTAACATTTAGTTACTTGGAACCTTCTTATGTTAACTAATAACTTATATGCATTTTGTATGAAAGAAAGAGAAAGAGAGCAGCCTTTTAAGTGTTACAAGTGCCTAACGAACTGTCTCTACGGCTGCGCTACAGGTATTAGCGCCCCCCCCCCCCCCCACCCCTACCCCCACTTCTCCTTCTTAATCTTGGATGTTGCAGTCGCCTCGTACTTTTGCAGACACAATATGCCTTTAAGAACAGATATTGATGAGCCCTTACGTCTAGCCCTGGAAGAAGAGATGACCGGACGGTCCAGAACATAGCGTTGCAAGGACATCCTGGAGGAGTGCCCCGGATGCAAAGGAATCCACACGACATCATCTTCAAACGATGCTGGAAAATGACAGCATGACAGAAGCCCTCCTAACAGCGATGTTGGAAAGCCGCCTCATCGAAAATATCTAATATGTTAGTGCAAGGCGAAAACATTTGCCATCGAACGCCGACAAATGAATCGACTACTACTATATATAATGAATAGTAATGGTCAAAATCTTGAGCCTTGCGCAACACCTATGTTGGTTGTATGTTGATCTTTTCTCATGAATAGTTATTTATTTCTACATAATTGTCTTCTATTCCTTAGAAACGATAGAATTATTGGATATTTTTTAATCTCTGAACTCCTTAGGTTTCTAGTTCATAGGGCATGTCCATGAAACATGGAAGATTTTCACTTGTCGGCATCAGAGGATGGAAGGAAAAGGCTTTTGATCGAAACGAATGGAGGAGGATTGTGACATAGGCTGGGTTCTTTCAGGAGCGCCGCAGGAAGAAAGAGAAAAGAGGAAAGTTTTTTTCCGTCGGCCTAATGATCATTTATACAAAGTTTGGTGAAAATCTCGGTCAAATGCAATCATTGATTATAGTTGTTCAGAAAGCTGGGATATGTGAGTGGACCACTAGGACACGTGGCCTCACTTACAAGACTGTAATGAAATTCTGTCTCTTATTTTGATATACAGGCGAATGTTTGTTTGTTATTTCGTTGAGATTCAATGGGCACTGACTTATACATTATTTTTTTAAGGCTCAAAGGAAAATAGAGGGCAATAAAGGGCAGGTAGCGCTCAGATCTTCCAAACTTATTCTGAGGCATTGATATTGTATCGGAGCCAGCTAATGTAAGTTGTATGACCTTATAGACAAGATATGCCAAAGAGAATAGAACAAAAAACCAGTGAAAACAAGAGCCCTGAAAATGTTGTCACATCTTTAATGCACTTTGACTTGCTAGTGACCACGGTACGGGGGAGCAACGTGTCGATATGCAATATTCAATTTTGTTTTTGATATTTACTATATCGATATTTTTGTACCGATATTGTTTTTTCGCCTTTTAACATGCGATATGTATATTTAGAATAACTTCATTTTAAACTATCATGCCCTCATATCATTATTCTCATAGCCGAATAAAATTACCTCCTAGCACACGACCCGGCAGCGGGAGGAGTGACTAAGAAGTTTCGCATCGCCGTTGGAAGCTGTTGATGATTTATCGCAATGTGAGCTGGTTGCGGGAGACTAACTCGGGAAGAAAGACACGATTTTGCAGTCTGATATTGATAGGAGTAGCCCGTCGTTGTAGTGCATTTTTTATTTACTACTTAACCAGTAATCTTGATTCGGGATTGCGACAACCTATCGACAGCTTGAAAATCTTTTACGAACAAACAATCGACATAAAACATTATATTCAAAGAATAACTAAAATATTATTCATATTTATATGTTTTACCTTTTAACTTGATTTACTCCACAAAATGTTTAAATCATTCCTCGATAATATACTTTTTAAACAAAAATAAAACAATACATGGATACATTGCGTCCCAATATTATCGCATATCGACATCTAAAATATCTATATTTGAGAGCGTCGGTAGCTCAGAGGTCTACTGAGCTCAAAATCGCGAGTTCGAAACCCCTACCCTCGGTGAATAAGTCAGGGGAGGCAAAACTTAGAATTCACATTGTAGAGTGTGTAGAATGTCCACCAAAATGACGAAAGACGCTCTGGTAATAGGTGATATGAACTCGTGGTTAAAACCCGGGCATGAGTCATAATAACTAACTATATTTTATTTTCTATACGCATCCGTAAGTGATTGTATGCTAACAAAAACGCACAGTGCCTCGTGCTTGAGGGGGAAAATGCTCCTTCTCCCTTCCAAAGGACTCCAGTCTTGCACAGGACCTCGCCGTTCCTCACGCCTCCTCCACTGTCCTAAAAATGATCCCGTATTGCAAACCCTTATTTCTTGTCAGCTCTTGTCCAGTGAGACAACGTTTTTCCGTCGTTCGCATGATTCTCATGATTAGAGTTCGCTTGTTCTGTGTAATATTGATTGTACTTCTGAAAGATTACACTAGATTGATTCTTATACGAGTATATCTAATCAATGATGAGCGCTTTAGAGATACTTTCATGGATCCTATATGATCTTGGCGGCAACCCTCCGTTATCGCTAAGCAAGTGGTTTGGTTTGCTATGTATACTGAACGATTGATGTTGACAGGTGGTTCGGATGTTCATCACAGTGATCGTGATCTTCGCCATCTGTTGGCTCCCCTACCATGGCTACTTCGTCTATGTCTACCACAACAGGTCTGTGGCAGCCAGTACCTATATCCCCCATCTCTACCTCTCCTTCTACTGGTTGGCCATGTCCAACGCTATGGTCAACCCTATCATCTACTACTGGATGAATCATAGGTAAGATGCTCCTCATATCACAACTAAGCAGCTTTTCTATCATGGTTTCCCCTTCCAGCAGGATCTCCCATGAGAGGGCAGACGTAGCTAATGATAATAATACTAATATTTATTTCCTTTAAACCATAAAATAGTAATTGCATACATCATACGATTGTGTACATCAAAATAGCTTATGAAATATATATAACAACCGATATTAAATCTTAGAATACAATCACATAAGTATGAGATAAAAAATAATATTTAAATAAATAATAAATAAGATACATTATATCAAATTCCTAGTCTTATAGGTACTATTTATTATATAATAAAAAATCTATATAAATATGAACAAAATTAATAAAAATCGACAGATCATTATACATTAATGGTTGCCTATAAAAGTAAAGAAAGAATGACAAGGTTTAAAATATAATTTATTTTAGAAAAAGGGGCTCAACAAAAGTTATTGAGAAGGAAATTAAGAAAAATAAATAAATAATAATAAAATAAATATGTGATATAAAATGTACAAAATAGGAGGTAAAACAGAATGGATAATGTCCTATAAATGTGGGTCCGGAAACTCTCCTTAGAAAATAGCCAAATTAGCCTTATGGACACGAAATTTGGCAGAAATGTGTCATATATCGTAGGTCTAAACGTGATATAATATGATTATTTTTAAGATTATGTGCAAAAAGCCAACTTTACATGAGAGACAAAAACTGATTAAAATATTCTTTATAGAAAACCTCAATTTTCGAGGTCCCACTAGGTCAATAGAGTTTTTTTTTCGTAGTTTTTTTTGTAAAAAAAAAACTATTTTCGGAAAAATGTCGCTTACGAGGTATCACGTTTAGGCCGACGATTTGCAGGCAGGTTATAGTAAAAGTTCAAAATATCCAGTACTTTCTTCTACATTAATAAAATAAAAAAAGAGCCAAGGCGTTTCTAACTATTTCTGTCTGATACGAAATCTCTTCTACATAAAAATAAAGTAAGGTTTAAGCTAGGATAGGGCCAAGTTTTTGAAATGTATAAAATATTCGTAGAGATGTTGAATCCTCTCATGGCCAGACATCTCTCTCTTCTCTAGTGGAAAACATAGTTGAATAATGTTCAGAATCCACCCTTTTTTGGTGTATGCTTTAAAAAAATAAGGCTCTGATTATTTTAATTAAGTTGGTTTGACTTTTTGTTGTGTGATGGACCACTGTCACTCAGTTGAATTGATAAGATGTTTAACACAGCAACCACGTTCCACAAGTAATAAATAACTAAATTAACATTGAATTGCCTCCGTTTAACTGTAATGTAAATTTACCAAAGACTAGTTCTGTTTGTCTTGGATTGATCAACTTTGAAAATTGGGTCACACTTTCAATTCAACTAAAGAGCAGTAAATGAATAAAACAAACCTCTTCAAACCTCTTTTTGAAATTTTGTCTATTTCACAAAAAATGTATACATATGGAGGGGTTGGCCGCCAAGTGGTGTAAGTCCGAAATTGTAAATGTTGAGGAGACACAATTCAAAATTCAGCATGCTAGGTAAATTCGAGTAAACAGTATAAAAATTAACTACTAGCTTTTAAATTTACTTTAGCAATGCATGCAATGATTTTTGAAGTAAAAATGCATTTAGTCTCAGTTAGTTCCTCAGAAATAAAATTTTAAAATTATCATTACGTAATTATTCAAGGAAAACAACCAGCAAATGACAGAGTAATTATGGTTTGCACACTTTTTATTATAGAAAAATATTAGGTATTATTATTATTAAGGTATCATTATTAGTAGTAGGTTACAAAGATTCATCATGAAAAAGGGATAAAAATAACTAGTCGTAGCAAAGAAACTCCGTAATTATTCTTCAGATTCAGGATTCGTTTCTGGAATATTATTTTGGTTCTCTTGAACGTCACCATGTCCAGTTTTCAAGCTGATGAAGTAATTATGACGGTATGGAGGTATGAAGGTCAACAAATCCATCATATCTTTCTTCTTTTGAGCTGTCACAGATCTTCCTACAGGATATTCCAATTGAAGTTGATGCCGACTTAAACCCATAGACGGTCGACCAGCCATACTACCAGTGGAGTGTTTTTTCCGTAAGTCTAGTTCTTCAAAAGGAGTCAAAGGATTCAAGGTTTCCTTGTAAAAAATTGCATGCGGGTTTATTCTCATGTATTTTAGGTGTCGCATTTTCAACCCATTGACTTCTGCGCCAGAAATACTTTTCTTCCTCTTGGTAACACAAGTTTGAAGATTTCTGACGGAAACAAAATCAGGAGCTTTCATTTTTCTCAGAATAAACTTATTCTTTCGACGTGCATCTGCCATCACATCATACCAGTCCTCAGGAACGTACAATATTTTCTTTTTGCTGGCAATTTCGACGCTTCCAAAGTCGCTGTCGTTGGGAAGGTACGAATGTCCTGAAACCAAGAATGTTTGTTCCACCGTTTCTATGTGGTTGTCTCGGGCTTGGACGTATCGCATCAATGTAAGTGCTACATTGATATTACGGTTCTGGCCTGCGCAGGTATCCGAATAAATCACAATATGTTTAATTGACGGATTGGAAGATATTACCTCTGAAGTGAACTAAGAGAGATGACGCAATCTCTACTGACCCCCTGGACGCAATGGTTTCGTCCCAACAGTAGAAGTAGCCTTTATTTTTTTTCATGTCATGGATTCCGAAGTTATATACATACATATTACGTTTATAGTATGCATCACTAACTGACAGGATAGGAAATGGGAGGGCTTTCTGCAGATCCATAGCCATTACGTATGTTTCGGGGTTCCTTGACAAAGAATCACTCTTCATACTCGCACGCGCTGCTTCAGCTCTTCTGAGATGCAATTCATGGCTAGTGTCCGAGCCAGACATCTCTAATTCAGTTAGAGTTATAGTCATTTTCTTGATTTTGTACTCGTCACACGACTTGCACGTATCTTTCCGTGGAGATTGAAAATGTAGGTTAAATTTTGTATTGAACACGTGACGGTAGAAACTTTCCTTTTGAGCAACTTCGTTTTCCCTGGCACAAACTTCTTTGTATAGATCATACATTTTTCTAATGTTCAGAAGAGGGCTCAGGTATTGCCTATTCTGATTGTCAGTCCTTGTATAGTGTGATTCGCACGATGGAAAACTCTTGATGTGATCTTCAATGAAGGTAACATCTTCTGTAGGGATCTTTCTTGGATTGGCCTTCTTTCCCCTTAAATCCTCACCTGGCTTCATTCCACCACGAAATTTTTGCACTGCTCTGGTCATCCTGCCATCACTGATAGAGAAAGTTTGTAAAAAGAACTGTTTGCAAACCTCGACTGTGCCTGAAGGTACATTAACAACAAATTTATTCACAACAGTACGAGTACCGCGACTGTTGTCTCGTTCGCGAATTCTCGTAGGCCTGAAACATTGAATGAGTCCGCAGAGATAAGCATTCTGTGCAGAAAAATTTCCCATTTTCCAAAATGTGTCGTGCAGTTGGGCTCTTTCCTGTTCGGACATTTTTGAAAAGCATGATTTACGGCACATGCAATCTATGTGACGAAACATTTTAGCTGTTCTTAGCTTACCTGAACGGTCAGTATACTGTTGCCCACTGTTTCGTTTTTCTTTTGCAAAGAGTCGTTTATGTTTTTTAGGCTGTACAGCTCGTTTTTTCGTCCGCGAAATGCTTCCGTCGTCCATTTTTTATGGTTATCACAGTTCTATGAAGACCGTATTTCGAATAGACAAGAACAACGCAATAAACACGGCTTACAAACACAAACAACGCAAGAGAAAACACACCGATAGTATTAGGAAGATACAAAGGAGGTTATAACGAGTATAACCTTGCGACGATGACGTGGCTGATTGGACTTACACCACTTGGCCCCAAAGCGCTCAGTTGATTTATTAGTCTAACAACATAACAGTGCTCTCTACCAGCATTCCAGAAAACTAAACACTACACCACTTGGCAAATCAACAGATGCGACTGTGAACATTGTAAAACTGGTATAAGCCCATTTTCGTATTTTTGGACTTACACCACTTGGCAGCTAACCCCTCCATATACTCGTATACCGGTTTCGGCATTACACCATGGTCAGTAATTGGTTTGGTTCGACATATCGTCTTCTCTGTCTATTAGCAGGAGTCAGACTAAAATTGAAAATAAAATTATTAAACTTTAGCAATAAAACTAATTTACTTGTGATATGTGTGAAATGATGTTTGTACTTATAACAAAATGATTACTGATGATCAGGGGCGGAGGCAGGGGGGGGGGGGGGGGGGGAGGGCACGTGCCCCCCCTGGCCAGAGCAAAAAACCAAGATTGCGAAAATTGTCATTTACTTAAATGTACATGTACAAGACAAGTCATATTACATTTATTTAAATATACATGAATTCGATCATTTCATTTTCTCGTTCAAAATCTTCATTTATGTTATACTTTATACTCTCAAAGCTGATTTTACATGCGCAGTAAAAATGCAAATGCAGCAGCAGCAAATGCACGCTATTGGCTGTGCGTAATTTAATTCTAAAAGCACAGTAACAACCGCGTGCATTTGCTGCTGCTGCGCTTTGCATTTTTGCTACTCATGTAAAGTCAGAGTAAGTACGTATTACAGTCATTGGTAACCTCAGAGGGAGCTTCTAGGGGTCCGAGTCTCCCAAATTAATAACAAAAAGTCTGCAGCGCTAACCATGGAAACTGCAAGCTGTGCCCCCGGGAGTCTATACCCCCCCACCCCTGTAGTCTAACTTTGCCCCCCCCCCCTCCTTTGCTCAAAATCCTGGCTACGCCCCTGCTGATGACATTAAAATATTAATAAAATCTAAACCATAGAATGTCTAAAATAACTAAATGAAACAATAAAGATATAACCATAGATTGTTTAACACAAATAAAGAAAATGACCAATTTATAGTTACTTATTATGACACAAGCCCGGGCTTTAAGTGCGTGGTCATATCGCCTACTACCAGAGCACTCTTTCGTCAGTCTGGTGGACATGAGCCCGACTCCTAAATTTTGCCTACCCTATATTTTTATTCACCTACAGAAGGGGTCTTTAACGAGTATCTGACATATTACAGGCTCGGGACCATCGCTTGACGTCCCATCGATTTTGATCTCAGTAGGTTATCAGACTACCTCCAAGCTAACGGCGCTCTCAGTTTAAAAAGATATATTAGTTATTTCTCCTCACACATTTTTTACTTCCCCAGGTATACAGAGTGTAGGGGAAGTTACGTTATCATTTAATCATTTTACCTTCAATATTAGTGATTAGACATGGAAGACAATATTTTGGACCAAATAACTTGTTAACTGTAGTTAACTCAACCTGATAAATCAGAATGGTCCGACCTCAGCAAACTTAGTTAATAATATATATATATATATATTTTTTTAAATTGTTTAAAGCTATCACCCCTATACAACTAAGTCAGTGATCATTACTTTTACAATATTAACATAATATTCCCACATATAAAGGAACGTTTAACAAACTAAATAAAAAACATAAATAAATAAAATAAGTAATTACAAATTAATAATAATAATAATGATATAACAAAGACAGTAAATATGGAGTGGGGATGTAGCTATTGAATATAAATATAATCTTTAAGTTGAAGTACATGTGTTCATTAACAATGAATGATATAAGTTTCAAAGCGCTGATTAAATAATAAAAAATATTTGAGATCTCATTTTTATTATGGGCTAGGAGTAATGTATAAAAGTTGGTTCTGTCTATTCTGATACTCTGGATATTAACAGGTGGTATACGTCTTCAAATTCGTTTTTATTACAGATTGTGTAAAGTTCTTGGGGATTAAGGGTGTATACATTATTTTTGTAACTGATTTTAAGATAGTACTTGCCAGATAGTCGGAGTTGAGCCAGTGCTTTGATGTGTGAGAAAGGAGCATTCAGGTTTAGGTATGGTTGGAGTTGATCTGGGAGTTTATAACAAAACCTGACCAAGGGGTATTGTCAAAACTTTTTGTGAAAAAGACAATATTTCAAAAAGAAATGTTTTATTTATTTATTATAAGTTTCAATCGCATTTCTCAACTTAAAAGTTACACTAGGTACAATTTTTGGTTTGACCATCTCTAATTTTAGTTAGAAAGTTAAAGCATCCAATCTTTGAATTCTTTCGGTTTTTCAAAAAATGAGTCTATACTAGTTTATATTTTTTGCCAGCAAGGATTCTACAAGGAGTTATCTTAAGAGCTCTTGTTGGATTGAAGCAAGTAAAACATTAGCGAAGCCCTTAAAATAAATACATTTTTTCATTACTGTATGATTCAGAAATCCCTGGAACAAAGAGAAATAATAAAAGAAAACACAGTTACCATATCGTATTTTATTCCTCCGTTATTATTATTTTTTCTTTTTTTTTTTAAGGGAAAGAGAATTAGCCTAAATAGAAAATATTTTTTTTAATTTTGGAGTCCATTTTGGAAAAGTGTGGGCTCCCTTTATTACATGGAGAGTGGAGAGTGGGAGGTGTACCAGTTACTTCTCATACCAATATGAAAAAGAAGATATTAACTTTATAATGTAGTAAAAAAAAATTCTTGGCAAATTTTCAATTAATTACTTTGTAGTAGGGGGCCATGGTGGGCGTAGGGCTCGAAGGGGGTTTACGGGTTCGAATCCCGGGAGTGAAATACTTTTTAGTACTCACCGCTATTTATAGGTTAGGTTAGGTTTTATGACTCATGCCCGGGCTTTAACTACGAGGTCATATCGCCTACTACCAGAGCCCTCTTTCGTCACTCTGGTGGACATGAGCCCGACTCTATTGTGAGAGTCCTAAATTTTGCCTACCCTAAATTTTTATTCACCTAGGGTAGGGGTTTTTAACGAGTACCTGACATCGTACAGGCTCGGGACCATCGCTTAACGTCCCATCCGAAGGACGGCGTGCTTAAGTTTATTTTACCTCCCAGATAAAATAAACTAAAGGGCCTCGGTCGGGTTACGAGCCCACGTTCTTGAGCTCAGAAGTCAAGCACGCATACCACTGAGCTACCGGCGCCCTCACCGCTATTTATATATATATATTTTAAAATGTACTTCCCTTATGTAATTATTTTGATGTATTTCAGTCTGTAATATATTTTTGATGAAAATATAAAAAATTTAAACCTTTACCAATGATTATATTAAGTTTCATACCTACTCTGGTGACTCCGATCTGATCCAGGTATATTACTGAATGGAAATATTGGTATAACATTAGAAAGACATTTGAAGAAATGCCTGTATCGTAGCTATTATCAATTTGGCGTTTGTTTGTTTTAGGGAAGAATGAGGGTGGAAACAAAACAATCTAATGTAACTTCGAAGTGCACCATCAAACCTTGAGCACGCCGTCCTTCGGATGGGACGTTAAGCGATGGTCCCGAGCCTGTACGATGTCAGATATTTGTTAAAGATCCCTAACCTAGGTGAATAAACCTGGGTAGGCAAAATAGTCTTGTTTATCAACTGGCCTGCATTAGGAGCTTTGAGTTCACCGTGACCTGATAGTATCTGGAACAACTAGTGATCAGGCTAGGAGTCCAGGCGTACCCGGACGTTCGGGAAGAATGCGTACGTCGTTCGGCCATCTGAACTATGTGACCAACATTGCTGCCATTTTTAGACAATCTCCACCCAACGCTCTAGTTTGGACTGTCCGTACCTCTCTTCTTCCAGGACTAGGTGTAGAATCTCATCACTAGGGCCCGGATTTATATGTGTTTGCATATTCGTTTCTATGCTTCACACATCAATTACGTAGTTTTAAAACGTATTTTGGGCCAAAGGGAATCAATTACAGCAACTTTTATTTTGCATATTTTAGAAAAATTTTACGTTTAAAAATTAAAAATTTAAGAATATACACAATAACAATTAATTTTAAAGACGAATGAAACGTTTTACAACTATTAAACTTAGTTTTTACTATTAAAATACGAAAATGTTTGAAACATTTTATTTTATTTTGCAAATGTTTATTTTGTTTTACTAGCATATTTCCCAAAAATAAGTGCATATTATATGCACATATTTAAGGTTTTTTATTGAATATAAATCTGGGCTTTACTCATCACTGTCTGCTCCTAAAGGCATACTGCGAAGAAAAACATTAAACAATATGATTTATTCTTATATGGATTTCATTTTTTCTCAACACTTATATAAAAATAAAAGTAATGCGTAAACACTCACTGCATTAAATTATCATCGAAATGACATTGGACTAGTTCTCTTAATCGAGTAAAAAATCATGTGAACCGTGGAAATCATTAATGGAGGCCAAGAGCCTGTTTCAAATGCGCTTTACTTCAGATTAACCGAAGTAATGATGGAGCTGGTACTAGGGATAAAACAAAATCACTGTTAAGCCCCAAGGCTGAAGTGAACATGGATGTTTTTCTTTAGAAATGTAGGTTAATGGAGTTAAATTGTGATGAGGACTCTTAGAATCTTACTCTTACTGGAATCTTACTCCACTTTTTTCTTCTCATGTATTTCTCTCTTCCTGTGAAATAGAAAGTAGTCTTCATTTTAACTTAAAAGAGTATTTTTTTTTTTATTGACAACAGCTCAATTACGAACTATACTGTAATTTAGTTATTAGATTTTAATTTATTTTATTTATTTTATTATTTATTTATTTAATAATATAATTTAATTTTTTTATTTTATTTAATTTAATAATAATATTTAATTAACAAAAGAGTATTTGCGGAAGGCGTTCTTTTCTTTCACGAGATTTTACTTCCCCAGCTATACGAAGTATAGGAGAAGTTATATAATTGGTCAAAAATTCGATACCGAGATTTCAACGGAATTTCATGTTTTCCGAAATATATCAACACGAAGTTTTATATGTGAATCTAGAACCCTCTAACGACGACATCTATTGATTTTTTGCCAAATTAATTATAGGGAAAGGAAGGAGTTTTAACAGAAAAACTCTAATAACTGCCGATGTAATGAATTTATCGATACAATGTAAGTTAACTATTGAATATTAGCGCAAACAGTCGTCTGGTTTCGAAGGGGGAGCAAAACGTTAATCGATTATTTCGTTCTGGGGAAGAACATTGCCGGTGATATACAGACAATTTTTTTCCCTTAATCTATTTTATAGATGAAAAAAAATTTCATCGCACGAAAAAAACTCCGTTAAGCCGCAGCACATTCCAATTCCTCCTCAATAAACAATTCTCCCTCTGATTAGCCTCTTATTCCCCTTCTTCCATACTTTCTCTCTCCTTAACATCAATTTCCTGTTTCTTTGTCTTTTTCTTATTTATTTTATTTATCTTTTCAACTTCATCCTTTTATTTTATTTTATTTTTTTCATTAGTTTTTCTAAAATTAATTGTATAGCAGCCTGGGCTAGATTCCCTCCTCCATAATCTTGATTTTTATATACATATTTGTTTATTCTTTTTATTTTATTTTATCTTCTACATATTTATTTAGACATATTTATCTTCTTTTGATTTCTTCTTAATGAATCTGTTAATTTAACTCCTTTTTTACCATTATTTTTTTATGAAATTGAAAGAAATAAACAAGTTTTATTTCTTTCAAGTTCATTTGAATTATTTCACAATATCTCTGCAATAATGTCAGTTTTCATTATTTTTTTAGTTTATTTATTTATTTTTTAATTTTATCATCATTATCTATTTTATTTTTATTTTATTGTATTTTCTTATTTATTTTAATTTATTTTGCTCTTGTTTCTATCCACTGTAGCACCTTTATCACATCACTGTTGTGATGTACACTACGGAACATTTTTTTATGAATAAAAAGTAATTTTTTTTTTATTATAATCTAATATCATATATATATTAGATATATATCAAGGTGTTTGAGAAACAAAACAAGAAAACATATAAAGAAAACAGCTGTGAAATAGTGTTAAAAATGTAATGGGGTCGTGAGCTAGCTCTTAAACGGTACATGTGGTTTGATATGTTTTAAATAAAATGAAGATGAACAATTAGATGAAAGTTGACTGGGGTGGAATTAAAGTGTGAAGAGTTGACGGGGTCTGGTTTGTGTGGTAGAGGCGTCGAGAAGGTACAATTAATAATATATATTTTTCAATATGCCCAAATAAAAATAATAATAGTTTTTAAGTATTTAGTTAAATGATTTTGTTGCTTTGTTTTTCTTTTGCTTTGTTCAATGTTTAGTTTTTTTTTTTATTAGAATGTGCAAATAAAGCAAATAACCCAAATATTTGTCCTCTTCAAATTCTATTCTATTCATCTTCCCTGTTGGCCCAGCAGTAGTATCATTTGAAAAACCTTTGGATTAGAAATTAATATTATTTAAAATTATTAAAAATTGGTATCTCTTTGTGAATCCAAGTGTAAAGTTTGTTTAATTGAATTTTTTTCGTTGTATACGTGTACTTTCTTAAAAATTGCACGTCTTAAATTATTGATAATATTTTTTTTAGGGCAATTTTCGGCAAACTACTGTAGAAATCAAAATTTAAATAAACAAAAGAGATCAAATTTCTACAGGAAATGTGGTAGCAAACAAGTTAATTATCACATTTTTGGCATATCCCTTGTGTGGACGATTTTCGCCACAAAGCCCCATCATATTTTGGCAAAACCTTGATGGGAGAATTTTTTTTATATTAATTAAAGTAGGGAAACAGGTTGAAAAAGATGAAAAGGATAGAATAGAGACAAATAAGGGTTACATTTAATTTTGAGAAATAATATTTTTTTTGACGACTTCAAAAGAAGGTTACTATTTTAACATTGTTTTGGTTTAGTAATTATATATTTAGTAAAGTAAGAAAATGCCAATTACCAGAGGACAAGCGAGAAGATTAGAGGAGGAAAGTAGAGAGGAAGGGTCGAGTTTGGAGGAATGATCCGATATGGAGTTATCGGAAGATAGAGAAAGGGAGACTCCAGCCGCAATGGAGTCCATGCAGGGTACAGGTGAGGAGTCGCAAGGGGAGGGGGTAAATAAAGATAAAGAAAAAGAGGGCATTGCTGCTCCTGATATGGAATGGCTCCGTGTTGTGTTAACAAAGTTAACTGGGGATATGAATCAAAAAATGGAAGAGCAAAGTAATAAATTAGGAAATTTAGTAACAAAGTTAACTGGGGAAATGGGGAATATCAATCAAAAAATAGAAGAACGGGGAAAAGAATTAAAGGGAGAAATGGGAAATTTAAGGGGGAATATCAATCAAAAGATAGAAGAACAGGGCAAAGAATTAAGGGGGGATATTAGAAATATCAATCAAAAAATAGAAGAACAGGAAAAAAAATTAAGGGGGGATATTGGAAATATCAATCAAAAAATAGAAGAACAAGGAAATGAATTAAAGGGAGAAATGGGAAATTTAAGAGGCGACATTAAAAATTTAGAAGTTAAATTAAATTAAAAGGTGGACAATTTGAAGGACCAAGTAGAGAAATTGCAAATAGAAAATAAAAGAGTTGAAAATAGAATAGATAAAGTAGCAGAAAACTTAAGGAAGGAAAATAGAGTTCAGTTAACTGCAATGTCTGAACGAATAAGCCATGTAGAGGGAGTTCAGGAAGAAGGAACCAAGGACGTTGTAGAGCTAGAAAAAAAAGTAGAATCAAATTTTGAAAGGATTAGTCAAATAGAGGGAAATATTTTGAAATTAAAGGGAGAATTGAGTGAGGAAGTGGGGAAGGATCGAATAGAGATGAAGATAAATCAAAAAAAAATTGAAGAAGGGTTAGAGAAGGAAGTTAGTGAGAGATTTATGGAGTTGCAAGAGAGGACGGTTAAGGAACTGCCTCAACTAATAAAGGAACAGATGTCTAGGGGAAGGGAGGCTCTCCCAATAGAAGATCAAGGAGGTGCAGCAAATAGTGCATCTGACTCTAGCCTATCCCAGTCTCTGTTGCTATTGAACCAGACATTGATGCAACAAAATGTATCGGGGGGAGGAACTTGTATATTTCGGAACAGTCATAAGAATAAAATTGTTCTTATAAATAAAAGAGAGTAAAAGCATTCAAACAGGTATTAAGGACAAAATTAACACTGAACAAATATTTAGAGAAGGGGGAGGGGATTTTTAAAGACATAATTCGCCGGGGCATCCGGAAAAAGATAAAATTAAATTTGGGCTTTGCAATATAATTGCATTAGCCACTTTTTATAGTGAACCTATTTTTTTGCAACTCGGATGAGTTTGAGGAAATGACTGACAGACTAACATGACAGAATTAGGATTAATTTAAAATATGACGAAGTGACCATGGACTAATATAATAGTATGGTAATTTATTTTTTGAATGAGAGAATTTTGGTACATGAAGAGTATGAATGAATTTTGGTACAGTTCTGCGTTTAAATTAATTAGGATTTATATTTTTTTTAGGATTAGATTAGATGTTAGGTCAGTATAAAATTAATCTAGAATTATATTTAGGGATTAGTCATCCAAATTTAATATATACAAATTATTTATTTGAGACTTACTTGTTAATAACGATTTTATTGAAAATTAAAACATATATATATACAGCTGATTTTGAACGGACATAATATGGAAGAAGATAGATTTTTTTTATTATATTTTTTATTACAAATGTTAGAAAGATAAAATCAGCAGGCTGAGAGATGCCTAGATCTCTTTGGAGACATGACGAACTTCCTGAAGCCGAGTCAAGGGGACAGATTTTCTGTTTCGGAACTGTTCAGCTAGGATACCGGACGTGACTAAATCATTATAATATTATAAATTAGAAAGACGAACGAAACTGTATAGAAGCCGTGGAATGATAATATATTATATAAATTGTATGTATGCATAGGTTATTAAGTTTTTGTTATTATAAATTCTATTATTTAGACAATTCCATTTATTATTTGAGTAACATGTTTTTTCTACGTAAATTTGTTTAATAGAGAGAGTAGATGAGAATGAGAAGAGTTGTAGGAGCACATTATATAACTTTAGGAATAGGAACAAACAAAGGGTAATATTAATTAGAGAAGTTTTGAAATTAAATTGCTGATGACATTCTTTTAGACGTCGGAATTATATAGATTTGTTTTGGGAGATATTATTTTTAATCCTAGTAAGAGATAGTGATTAATTAGAGATATATATTTTTTTGATCTGTGGGAGATGATTTTTTTGTGTGTCGACTAGAAAGAACTAGCGATATATTGGAGATATATATTTTTTTTCTGCGTGGAAGATGATTTTTGTATGTCGACTAGAAAGAACTAGCGATATAATGGAGATTTATATTGTAGTGTTGGTTGCCTACCTGAGATAGGAGGAATCGTAATTTTGCTACATCGACGAAAGTATTATTAGGGTGTAATTAGTTAGGGAAGTAAATTGAATTGAAATATATGTGAGATACATTTTTTTTAGTTAGGAAGTATGATGGACGTCTCAAAGAATTTAATACCTCAAAAGACAAGTACTATATATATTAAATAAATTAAATTTGTATTCCTTATTACCCGGCGTGAGGCCTAATTTTGATTGTTAAGTAATATTTTGGAAGTGTGATGAAGTAAATAAAAAAAGATTTATTTAATTTTTATTTCAAGTAAATTTTTTTTTTATATAAAATCTTTTTAAATAATTATTTCTAATACATACAATTGTATATTGATGGTAAAGGCGGAAAGTAAAATAATTGGCAATTTCTTAAATCTGCATCCAACATGATTATTTCCAAACTTGATTTCATGACTATGACTGATCCTGTAAATATGTAAAAATTTAGTATTATATTTTTTATGTTCAATTAGTTCAAATTTTTATAAATTTAAGTTAACATTTTCTTTAGGTTAAGGATTAATTGTAAATTTTTAGATTAAGATTTGTTTTTGTTTATTAGAAATTAAGTACCTACGTATATATATAAGTTTAATAATTGTAAATAGTAATAAAAAAAAATAAAAAATGGGCATATATGTATAAAAAGAGCGTCGAAATGGGCATATAAAAAATAAATCAGTGAGTGTAAGTGAGAGAGAGACTTCGATACATCGTTGATCAATGAGTTGAAGACATCAAGGAGCCAGCCAACATGTGCGTTCGAGGAGGAGCCCATCATGTGAATTGGAGGAAGACGTTAATCCATCTGTGTATTGAAGGAGGAAGCTTATCATGTGGATTCGAGGAAGAAGCTAATCAACCTGTGTGTAGGAAGAAATTAAATCTGAAAGAACTTACATAAAAAAAAAAAAAAAAATTTTGTGAACAAACATTTTTTTTAAAAAAGAAGGAAAAGGCAAATGTGATGTACACTACGGAACATTTTTTTATGAATAAAAAGTAATTTTTTTTTTATTATAATCTAATATCATATATATATTAGATATATATCAAGGTGTTTGAGAAACAAAACAAGAAAACATATAAAGAAAACAGCTGTGAAATAGTGTTAAAAATGTAATGGGGTCGTGAGCTAGCTCTTAAACGGTACATGTGGTTTGATATGTTTTAAATAAAATGAAGATGAACAATTAGATGAAAGTTGACTGGGGTGGAATTAAAGTGTGAAGAGTTGACGGGGTCTGGTTTGTGTGGTAGAGGCGTCGAGAAGGTACAATTAATAATATATATTTTTCAATATGCCCAAATAAAAATAATAATAGTTTTTAAGTATTTAGTTAAATGATTTTGTTGCTTTGTTTTTCTTTTGCTTTGTTCAATGTTTAGTTTTTTTTTTTATTAGAATGTGCAAATAAAGCAAATAACCCAAATATTTGTCCTCTTCAAATTCTATTCTATTCATCTTCCCTGTTGGCCCAGCAGTAGTATCATTTGAAAAACCTTTGGATTAGAAATTAATATTATTTAAAATTATTAAAAATTGGTATCTCTTTGTGAATCCAAGTGTAAAGTTTGTTTAATTGAATTTTTTTCGTTGTATACGTGTACTTTCTTAAAAATTGCACGTCTTAAATTATTGATAATATTTTTTTTAGGGCAATTTTCGGCAAACTACTGTAGAAATCAAAATTTAAATAAACAAAAGAGATCAAATTTCTACAGGAAATGTGGTAGCAAACAAGTTATTATCACACTGTACTAATATTGTATTTCAGTCAAAATGAAATAACGTGTTATTGTTACTGTAATTGTGTGTTAATATACAAACTGTTTTTCAATGTCACTTTGTTCCTTCATATTTAGAAGAGCTAACTTTAGTACTTTCTTTTTCGAAATGTATAGTAATATATAAGTATGAACGAGAAAGTTCAGAACCGAGAAAGTGAACCCATTCTGGAAAATCAATCACCTGCTCTCTGTTAATGAACACCCTCGTCAGGAGGAACTGGCTACATTTGTAAAGGGTGTTTTCGAGAAGGGCTACTTCAGTTGTTCAGTGGCAGATAAATCATTGAAGTGTTTCATTTAGGAATATCCTCATGTTATTCGTATAATTAATTCAAATAAAATTTTGCATTTGCTTCATAAGTAATAAAAAAAATATATAGAGCATATTTTAGTTGAGAATGACTAGCGAAGAAGCGCGAGAGATTCAAATTATTTTATGGGTTTGTTCAATTCAAATAAAGGAATAGTATTAATATAGTATGAGTTATCACTTATTTTCAATTCAATAAAAAATGCCTTATATTTAAAAATGTTTCATGGGTTTAATTATTAAAAAAAAAAAAATTTTAGTTCAATTTGTAGATACTTTGCGGTTTTATTTTTGTTTTTCTCTTACCATAAGGTGCTTTTTTAGGGGGATTCAATAACTTTTGTAATAAAATAAAAAAAATACTTTACGATATATATGATATATTTCATGCCAGACATGGATATCGACATGTTTCTGTCGAACATTTTTGAAGGAAATTAATTATATAAGCGCTCAGAATATCACTAAGTATACGTTTTTATTTATTTATTTCATTTTTTAATTTTTTAACATTTTTTTTTTTCTGTTATCCCAGATATGATTGGACAGACCAGGTCAAATAATAATTATTTAACTTATTATAATAAATAAATGATACTAAAATGACAACAGTCAGCGAGACAATAGAATAAAAAAATATCCAGAAGTACTGAGACCATATGGTTTCTGTAGGATTCAATACTGAATTTGAGAACTAAGTACAGAGGGCGCTATCCAATAGCGCCATTTCTTAGCGCGAAAGTAGTAGATTTTAAATTCAAAAACTTACATAAGATCAAATTCTTTACCCCCCCCCCCCCCCCCCCCCCCCCCCCTATAGTAAGAATTAGTAATATTGTGCTTATCCCCCCCCCCCCCCCCCCCCCTATAGTAAGAATTAGTAATATTGTGCTTATCCCCCCCCCTCTCTAAATGCCTTACGTAATTTATGAATGACCCCTAAGAGTAATACCTTCAAAAGGGAAAAGGATAATCAAAAAAGTTTTTTTTATTCTTGTTTTAAAAGATTTGTTTTACCTCACGAAAAAATAAAATGAATGGTTTTTTTCACTCCTTTATTATTTTTTCTCACTTCAAAGATAGAAATCACTTCACTCACTCATTTTCTTGAAATCGTTAAATTAAAATTACAATTTTAGTAAAATTTGAACTAAAAATGTGACGGTGGGAGGAATGACGTAAGCTGAGTTCGTAAATGGAAGTTATCGATCGAAAATCTCATTTTTATTTATGTTTTTACTTTCATTTATTTGGTTACAACTGTTGTCATATGCAACAACAAGTAACCTCAATGAATATAAAAATAATATCCTTACTGGCTGCTCAGAGGCAGCTCCTCATGGCGAATTTAAAAAAAATACATACATATATAGGAATGGGGAAATAGAAAAATGGAATATTGAGGTTGTGTATTATTTTGTGTACTGTGTGGTGAAAACTTGGGTGATACGTGAAAGTTGTGTAAGAAGAGTAAAGAGGGGTTGAATGATGTTATGTAAATCTGAAATTAAATTATTTAGTTGAGAAGGGGAGTTCCTGCTTTATTGGCTTGGTCGCTTCCTGCCAAAGGCTACATGGAAAAGTCTTGATCACTCCTCTCTTCGCCCAAGCATCTTAACGCATCTTCTTTATGATTTATAAATAGATATTCATAATTGTGAAATGTACATAACGAACGAGGCCGCCGGTAGCTCAGAGGTAGCGTGCTAGGCTACTGAGCTCAAGATCACGGGTTCGAAACCTGACCGAAGCCCATAGTTTTTTTATATGGGAGATGAAAAAACCTTAAGCACGCCGACTTTCTGATGGGAAGATAAACGATGGTCTCGAGGCAGGACGATATCAGATACTCGTTAAAGACTCCTAGGTGAATAAAAATTTAGGGTAGGCAACATTTAAGACTCACATTGTAGAATCGGGCTCATGTCCAGAGTGACAGAGCGCTCTGGTAGTAGGCGATATGACCTCGAAATTAAAAGCCCGCATATAACTAATTAACAAGCGCAATATATATATATATATATATGACGCGGCCGTAATATGACTTTCATTTACCAGTCACATTGTACAGAACACTCTCTCTCCTCTCCTGGCATTACTATATGAAAGTAATGAGCTAGTGTCAGCGGTTTTCTTTGTTCCATTGTGCAGAGTGTTTCTCAGAGTGACTTTCATTTACCCATTAGTGTCAGTATGAATTGGAATTGGGAGGGGGGAGTGATATACAAAAGTGGTTGGTTGGTATCAGTTATATACTATATTGTTAGTTATTATGACTCATACCCGGGCCTTAACTTCGAGTTTACCAGAGCGCTCTCTAGTGGACATGAGCCTAACTTTGCTATGGGATCCTAAGTGTTGCCTATCCTAAATTTTAATTCACTAAGAGTATCTACAGACATGCGAGCAACGAGTGTTCAGTTTTCAACGAACACACTTCAAGCCGAACAGAGACGAGCCGAGCAATTGGATGCTCCACAACCATACGAACGTACATAACCTTATATTTTGCCAAGTTATGCAGATAAAAAATTTACGTTATTGTTATTAGTATTTCATTTTATTATTATTTAAAGTCTTAAACCAACAACTGCTCAAAGTAGGTAGGTTAGGTTAGGTTTTATGACACATGCCCGGGCTTTAACTACGAGGTCATATCGCCTACTACCAGAGCGCTCTTTCGTTACTCTGGTGGACATGAGCCCGACTCTACAGTGGGAGTCCTAAATTTTGCCTACCCTAAATTCAAAGTAGGTAGCTACTTACGGATACGTATTTATTATAATACGTAATTTATTTATTTTTACATGTAAATTGTTTAAAATGAACACATTTTTGTACGTACCTACTTATTTATCAAAAATTATAAGGTATTATAAGGTTATAATATTTGTAAACAACAACAGTGCTCGGGACAAGTCGGGACGGTTCGGCTTGGTACGAGTGTACACACACCGCAGCCCGAGCCGAACATTCCTTCGATGGTTCGTCAAAAAACCGACAGCCTATCTTGTTTGTCTAGCGCCTGCGCACTTCATGCCCAGGCATGCGCACAGACTAATGTTCGGCTCGTTGCTCGCATGTCTATACGCTACTTTAAGTCACCTGACATTGCACACTATCGCTGAAGGTCCCATCCGAAAGGCGACGTGCTCAAAGTTAAAAAACCTGAGTTTCGTTTCTTGAGCTCGGTTAACAAGTACGCTATTCATACATAAATGATTTTTTTAATTTTTATCGTAAAAAATAATATTTCTGGATCTATTTTTCTTGAAGTTCAACTCCATAGTGTAGGAAGAGAAACGAAAAGAAACACGAGCAAAGTTCTCGCGCAATACTTCATATATATTAAACAAAAAATCATTTTGAAGCAAATTAAAAAGCAGTTTTTTAAGGACGCATCCTTGAACCCTCATCCTTTGATAAAAATAATAAAGGGGAGGCTGGAGGAGCTGACAAGATAACTTAAACACAAATAATATATACTTTATATAAAGCCATATCTAATTTCCTTTCTGACTTGTGTAGTGGAGAGTGGGTCATGTGTCTGATATCAAAGGGTCTGTCAGATCTTACAGGGTTGTACACTCCACAGCTCTGGATAGAGTTCCTTCTGTAAGGGCTCTTTATACAGAAAGAGGCAGTGGGAGTCAGTCGGTGTTGTTCTAGAAATTAACAAGTCTAGAGGAAAGTTTGAACCAGGATTAACACAATATTAGGAGCATAATCTAACTGTTTCCAACAGCATTGTATTGTATTTATCATTCAACAAATTTTAATTATAATCCCCAAGTTATTGGTCTAACGCCGGCTCCATTTATAGTGCCATTCCTCAGTATGCTCCAGGTTGGGCCAATGTAAATATGTCGGATTGAACAAATTGCTGTTGTTGTCTTTACGATGGTCCACTGCATCATACAATTATATGATACTTAACATTTTTTGCTGAGATATTCTGAAACACTTAATGAAAAATGAAGAAAAAACATATGTTTTTTAAAAAACATTGTCTATTTCACTAAAATATGGGAGTACTTTCGGTATTGCTACCATTTTCAGCCATGACTTAACAAATACATTATTTTATTATTAATGTAATAAGTATTTGTTAAGTCGTGGCTGAAGATGGCAGCAATACCGAAAGTACTCCCATATTATATATATTTTGTGAAATACAAACTCGTGGTGGGTTTTAAATGAGGAGGTAGTCAATACTTTAGAACAAATACTTTAAAGTTGATTTCCCAACAAATTCAATTTTTGAGTTGTACCTTTATTCTACAACGGGTGTGATATATGAAAAATATATATATATTATATTATTAACAATATTAGATAATATCATATAATAATATATTGAAATATTATATGGCAGCCGTGGTGGCCATGCGGGCTAGAGCGTAGGGCTTTGGTCGGAAGGGCACACCACGGTTTGGGGGTTCGAATCCCGTCGGGGAATGAGTTTTATTTCGTAGATAGAACTCCCTCCCGGTGCCATGGATGTCGTAAATAACTAGATAACATAGTGACATGGCCAATATGCATAGAACATAAGGCCAAAAAAAAATTATATATTATATTTTTTTTAGATTTACTATTTCATTTTCATTTACCACAAATTATATTTATTGTGACAAACTTAACCTATCAAAGCATCTTAACCAAAAAGTTTCTTAGCGAAAGATCATTTTATGATATACAACAAATACATATGTTATTTACTGAACGATATTTTCAGCAGTTATTATTATTATCATATATTAATAACAATATTATATACGTTTCTCACCACATTCTTCGATGATCACAACATTAAAAGTACCACATAAAAAGTCGTTTTTACATTAACTTTTATGAATTTTAAGTCCCTTTTTTTAATTCTTAAACGTAGAAACGCTCAAAAACAGCTGACATCACAGATAAAAAAGTGTAGTTATGTGAGTGTGGTGCATGCGCAACCTTCCGACACACACACTTACAGATGCACATCAACGAGTCTTACTCTCTGACATAGCCCCTACCGAGAGCTAAGATGTTCACACATCAATAACTTTAAATGTAATATCTTCTCCTCAGATTGTTCCAGATGTATCCAGTACTGACAGTTATGTATTTGTCTGTTCAGGTTTCGAGTATACTTTCGTCAGGTGATGTGTATGTGTTGCACTATTCAGCAGGCCATGAACCCTGACCTGCAATCTAATCAAGTGAAATCTGAATTGATACACCGGTCGAAATCCTGTAAGCCGCAGGGGTAACTATACCATACCATAACATCTCCGTCCCCTCATCCCTCCTTCACGCCAGTGATGGGCACAAGTAAATTGAGAAATAATGGTTTTTGTTTTTGTTTTTATTCTTAATTTATTTATATTCTAAGGGTCAAATGAATCAATGGTTGAACTATAAACTCTCAGATTTTTGTAGAGAAAGTTCTATTTAGTAAGTGTGCAAAAAAGATATATTTTCATGTAAATAAATAAACTTGATTTATTTTATGAAATATGATCGATTCCACAAACATTCTGTATGTTTACACTACCGGTTTCGGTATTCGGCCATCGTTGTTATAAACTAAGAGAGTTCGCTGACTTATATACTTATACTTCAGGTATAAAAAATGGAATTTCAACTAGGGAATACACCCGTGTCTGTAAAGTTGGAAATTTGTTTGGTCTAAGTTTTAACTTAAGTAGATAGGATATATAAGTGAATCTTTACATCGTGTTTTTTTATACAATACTTTTGAACAACAACAAAACATCTAACGAGAGGGCGCTGGTAGCTCAGAGGTGCTAGTCTACTGAGCTCAAGATCGCAGGTTTCGAAACCCGGCCGAGGTTCTTAGTTTTTTTCTATAGGAGATGAAAAAACCTTGAGCATGCCGTCCTTCGGATGAGAATATAACCGATTGTCCCGAGTAGGTACGATGTTAGAAACTCGTTAAAGACCCCTACCCTCGTTAACTAAACCCGGCATTGGCAAAATTTAGGATTCTCATAGTAGAGTAAGATTCATGTCCAGAGCAATGAAAGAGCTTCCTGGTAGTAGGCGAAATGACCTCGTCGTCAAAGACTGGGCATGAGTCATAATAACTAATAAACATTCACGTGACATTATACCTCTACTGAAAATGTATCCATATGATTCATCCCAACAGTTTGAAGTATTTTCTTCCTTTTTCAATAATAGTGGCAAAACTAAAATTAAAAATTAAATTCTAACAAGTAACTAATTCTTCTAATTCTAAATCATTTTTGTGATAAAAGGGAAATGATGTTGGTGCTTTTAACGGAGTGATTAATGATGACATGAGTGTATTGAGAACATTGAAATCAGAGCCTTTTACTATATTTAAAATAACTAAATGAATAGTTAGTTATTGTAACTCATGCCCGGGCCTTACTTACGAGGTCATATCCGCCACTAACAAAGCGCTCTTTCGTCACTGGCGGACATGAGCTCGACTCTACTACGGAAGTCCTAGATTTTGCCTATCCTAATTTTTATTCACCTAGGATTGGGGTCTTAAACGAGTACCTGACATTGCACAGGCTCAGGAACATCGCTTAACGTCCCACTCAAAGGCTTTTATTTAATTTATTACACAAGAACTTTATTTAAAAAACAGTATTTCTTAATTTCATAAAATTTACGAAATTAAGAAATAAAAACACAAATAAAAATTTAATTTTGTACCTATTCTCACTGGGCACAACTTTTGTGCACAAAATCATAAACATTTAAGATGTTAATGTTCAGATAACTTAACAATATTTTGTGAGTATACTTGTATTTGTTGTCCAGAGTCGAAAATAAGTAATCATGGTGTTGTAAGTTCAAATAAAAGAAATTACTTATAGAATAGTAACGTCATAGGCATTGAGATAAACATTTTTTATATATTTTTTCAATCATTTTATTTATTTATTTAAGCTCTGAACAACACGATACTTTTTTTTTTAGCTCTGTACCAATGCACAGATACAAAAAAATATGTTAACAATATGGACACATATAAAAAAGAAAACGAAATAAAACACATTATTCATTATTTATTTGTGCCCAGCTCTGCCCCTGAGTTTATTTATTCAATACTTTAATTTAATACTAACTTTAGCTGAAATAAAAATACCTGCTCTGACCTCCAGAGAACTTTGTCAAATACATTCGTGTATTCTTTGTGAAGATAATTTTCTTGGCAATAAACCGATGAACTGTTTTTAACATATACGGTACTCAGTGGTATGCGCGCTTGCTTACTGAGCTCAAGATCGCGGGTTCAAAACCCGGCCGAGGCCCTTCTGGTTTTTTTATCTAAGAGGTGAAAAAACCTTGAGCATGCCGTCCTTCGGATGGGACATTTAGCGATGGTCCCGAGCCTGTTCGATGTCAGGTACTCGTTAAAGACACTTATGGTAGGTGAATTAATAGGTAGGCAACATTTAGGATTCCCACTGTAGTGTCGGGCTCATGTTAACGAGAGTGGTGAAAGAGTGCTCTGGAAGTAGGCGATATGACCTCGTAGTATAGCCCATAGACCGAGCATGAGTCACAATAAGTAACTAGTAAATATAATTTATTTTACAACCGAAATTATAAATTTCTATTACATATCTGTTGTAATTATTTTAAAATATTTTCGTGTAAGTTGTCAGTGGCAGAGGTCTTTTTCAGTTAATAGTAGAGGCAGTTCGTCTGTCTGAACGATAAAAAGTCGATGCGGAGTTTTGAACAAAATTCCATATTTTCCGACTCCCTGAAACCTCACAGGACGACACCTGTTGATTTTCAGCAGAATCAGCAGAAAGGGAGGGGGAAATCAGAGGGGGCTCAACTCAAAAATCACAATAACTGCAGATGTAATGAATGTATTGACATAAAATTTTATATTTACATTTTCAAAAACCTTATAACGATGGCACTTATTAAGGGGAAACAGAGAAGAGGGACTCGACTTGAATACCCTTATAACTGCCGATCTAATGAATGTATCCACACAAAATTTAATATGAGAATTCAGAAGTCACTAAGTAAATCAAATATTGAGTTTTAATCCAAACGATTGATTGGCTTCGAAGGGAGAATAACTAGGTGTGCAATGCATTCTGCTATTTGCAAAAACTGAGCTGAGTCAGTCTAAATTTATTGAATCATACTGTTAATGTGGTCGGTTAACATACAAGTAGTGCATTTGAAATGGGGCATATGAACCGGTTTGTGAACACTGGATAGAACCGTAGGGTTTTCAAGTTTGCGCACTTTTACCGGAACTTTTTCTCGGTGCTTAACGTGAACATCTGTTCGACCAAACGACACAATTTCTAAATGAGAGAATTTTGTCTCTCAATTGATTTCAATGGGGATCTCATTTTTCGGTGATTATTCCTCCGTGGTATGTTCGATTTCAGATTTTTTTAGTAGTAAACCATCGTCACTGTGTCCACTACCATCGTGGCAAATTTCAATGTGATCGTTAAAGGGGTTTAGGAGGAGTACGAGTACAACGAAATACATGAGTCGCCTAAGAAAGAGCTTCGTAAACTCAGCTCAAAATGCAAGTGATTAGTTTGTACTGGGGAAGTACATAGCAGGTGATTCACCGACGACTTTTTTTGGTCTCAATCCTAATTTCTAAAACCTTATTTTTGACTTTCTCAGCTACTATTGCTCAGTAGAATGAGTTACTGGCACTAGATTTGGGTTGGCCCATTATCTACAATCCCCATTACTGATCATGCTCCCACCTTATCCCAGTTAGACTAACCATTATATTAAATATACTAATATCCCTATAAAGTCTACTTTATAAATTTTCTTTGTATTTTATAAAACTAAATTAAAAAAATTGAACGAATTATGTGGCCTCGCTGGAACATAGTAAATACATTTACTTTTTTGGATTATATTCCCCGTAAATACTAACATATTTCTTCATCCCATTGTTACTAACTAACAGGTGAAATTTTGTTCAATACACCTAATATTTAAAATATTCTGGCTACTTTAAAGTAATTATATGTGTATTTATAAAACTGACGTTTACTATCGACAGGCAAAAATTGCATTACCTTAATTGCGAATGCTCGTTCACTTTTTAAGATAATTTTTAGAAAAACATTAATCTGGATGAATATCTACCAGAAAATGTCTGTTTTTGGAGATATTGAAATATGATACGTAAAAATAAACAGGCATTTACGGATGACAATAATTGTTGCCTAGTGATTATTTTTCCCTGTATAAAGTTTTACCCATATTTATATCCTAGGGTTTATAAAAATCGAAAAGGGATTGTGACCGATTTTGAGATTTTTGGAATGCAGTTTTGTCGGGGAGATACCATGTTTTTTGCCATTGGGAGAAGTAGGTTTTAGCTGGGAAGAGGAGAGTTCGGGTTAGGAATTATAGAAGGAGTAGGCCTAATGAGCTCAAGATCACCGGTTCGAAACCTGGCCGAGGCCTTTAAGTTTTTTATCTGGGAGGTGAAAAAACCTTGAGTCGTCGTCTTGACTGAACGTTAAGCGATGGTCTCTAGCCTGTGCGATATCAGGTACACTCGTTAAATAGGCAACATTTAGAACTCCCACAGTAGAGTTGGACTCATATCCAACAGAGAGACGACAGAATATTATTGGTATTAGGCGATATGAACTCGTTGTTAAAGCCCTGGTATGAGTCACAATAACAAACTTTTGAGTGAGATAAATCATGAATAACATAATATAAAATGAAAACTATAGTTTCTGTGTGCGCCTGTTCTGTTTTGACTCTCCTCGGGTAGTTCGCCGTGGGTTGATTGCATGGGCATTTCACGAACCTTGGGGGATGGTGGCAATAGGAGTGGGTGTGGCCATACTCCTGAGATCTCGTGTCTCTTCGGCGTCTTGGCTTCTCGACCTTTATTCTCGTGTACCTTTAATATTTCCTTGCTCATCTCGCAAATTTCCACTGCAATCCTTTCGCACAAGACCTATCCTCTCATTCCCATCCTGACGGTTCTCTTCGCCTTGAATAGAGGTGCTCTCGCTGTCTTCTTCTAAGTGATCTAAATTAATTTCCGAAGGAGTGTCAGCGCTAATTTGTTGTATATAGATCGCAAATAAATAATTTAAAAAAACGTTTCATATTTGGAACAGGTTTAATGCTTCAAGGAAAGTTATTAATAACTTGATTTTGTTTATATTCAACATGGCCCAGTTTTTTCCTAGAATGTAGAATCTTCAAAAAGTTGACAATACTTCCTTCTTTCCGGCTAATGAAGAGAGGGCACAGTTTCTTTTTTTTTTCGGAAGGGAACCCATTTTTTTCTTTTTAACGAGTTGAAAATCTGAAAGTTTCATACTTCAGTTTTTACTATGGCTATCTTAGTGAAGCCATCCTCTGAAGACCCCGGACCTCCTCTCCTGAACCTTTCCCACTTCCTTCTCACCTCATACACCTGCTCCTTCTATATATCTTTAGTAATCAAAACAGCCTTATCAAGCAATATATGCATTCGGCCAGGATAAGGACGCCGCAAGACTGACACAGAGGAGGGACTCTGATGTCCATAGTCAGCCTTGTGGTCCCTATGTGTAACTGAGACAAAACTACCTCTTCCTTCCGTTTGTCTCTCATTGAAGTATTCCAGTCTCTAAAGAAACTTTTGATAACCCTAGGCTTAATATCGGTTATTCCGAACCACCGAAAGTGCCATTCGATCCATATTTGTTTCTTAATATGGCCAGTCCTAGTAAGGCGCGCTATCTTGTAATAAGGTCAGTGCCGGATTAAGACTATTCGATGCCCTAAGCATTCTGAGGTTCTGGTGCCCCCGCATCACTATTGAAATGATTAACGTCTTACTTATGTTGGCAAGTTCAATACTAAAGATTGAACAAATATAGACAAAATTAGCTGAGCAAGAAAATAAGAAAATCAACTTTTTCAAAATTATTTTATTGAAACACTAAATTTCTCTTTCGTCCAAATACGCCATTCGTTCATCATATACCGTACACTTCTTCGTCAGATACTTCTTCTTCCTCAGTATCATCATAATCAGGATTTGATATTTGGTCTTCCATCCGAAGTTTACGGCAGGATATGAAAAAAATTATGCGACCTATAAATGTTTTTATATTTGAGGCCTGCTATGCCAAACCCCGGTAAATCCAATTTTTAAAATTTTACAGGAGATCAAAAAAACCCAAAAACTTGAATTTCTAAGAAAACTTGGCCTAGAGCGGCCAATGGCCAAACTAAGGACTTAACGGGGTTTAGCAAATAAAAATTGAGAAATAATTAACAATTTAAATAAATAACTATTTCAAAAATATTACGTGATGCCCTAAACAATTGCTTAGTTTGCTTGAAGTTAATCCGGCATTGAATAAGGTCAAACCTTAATATCTTGATGTCTGTTCATATTCAGTACATATAAATATGTCTCTTAATTAGAATTGTCTCAAATGATGAAATACACAGTTTAATTAAGGTTATGAACGTCCATCAAAAAGTTATCGATATACTCACTGCCCTGAATATGAGAAATGTTTGCCTTTTTATCGTTTAATTGTTTATCTAACTCATATTTTACCTTCGTTCCGTCCAATTTGAGAGAATTAAACATTTCTAGTCCTCGGGGTCCTATAAATTTCAAAACATAGCCAGCCACCTTCCTCTCCTGGATCTCTGCCCCGAATCCTCCAACAACCAAAACTAGGTCGAAAGCCAGACATCATCCTTTCAATTACCCGCTGATACATATCCCTCCAGAGCCATGAGAGATATATTATTTCCAAGTCCGAGTCGCTTGTTAAATTAATACGCCTGACACCATATTAGAGTGTATGAGAAATAGTAATGCACATTGGGTTAGCTAACAATAGTGAAAGCCATATATTGTACTGATATATAAAAACATACATAAGCTCAAGATCACCGACCGATGCCCTTACGTTTTTTATCTGAAAGGTGAAAAAACCTAAGAGATAAGACCTAGTAGTTATAACCCAGACATGAGCCGCAATAACTAACTAACCATATATAATACATAACAGCGGTCAACATTGTCGCAAGACTTTCTGAAATCCGTAAAAATTACATCTATCTTTTTAAAATAAGAAATATGGGTGATTCTCAAACTACAGGCAACTTTGAAAAACAGAAATCGAATAAAAATAATGCGGCCGAAAATGTCAATAAAAAATGCCATGTGCAGGTACATACTTGGTGAAGAGAAATACAAAACGACAGCGCATGATTATTTAACTCAAAATTTGCATTTGAATTCGGTGTCCACGACAATGTGACACCACCTATGACAATGTGATAAAGATCATAATCTGACAACATTTCACTTTCATGACGTAAAGAGTCTAAATGAAGCGGATTTTTAAGTAATTAATACATAGGTATAATATTTAAAAAATGTATTTCAACTTGCAGTAAAAAATATTCCTCTATTCTAACTTCGAAAATGTCTACTAAATTGTCACTAAGGAATATGCTAACCAAACTTAGTAATAAATTAAAACAATTTTTAAATATTCGGAAAGCGTAAAAGTCATTAATTCATGTCAATTGGGAAAATGTCTAAAAATATTAAATTTAACCGGCGAACGAATATCGGCGTCAGGGAACGGACTCGTTTCTACGAGTATATGATCTTAGTTTAATTAAATGACAGAAATTTTCAAGAACCTTACAATACGCATTATAGGAAAATCGGATTTATAATTGTGAGCACATAATGATATGAACATAGTTTAATTCTGTTAAAAGTAAGGATTTAAATTATATAAAAATATAAATAGGAAAATGGTAATTATAATAATGTTTAATTGGGGAGGTTGGTAACATTGCTTTCCTTGAAACCTTCCAGTGATCTTTCAGTCATTTTTAGTATAGTTTGTTGAAAGGTAGGTTATAGATTTGTGAGATTACTTGGCACATGTTTTTTAACTGATTAATAGACAATATAATTTCATCTAAAGCTTTCTTAAAAAACGGAATATAATTTAAATTGAGAAAAAATGCTGTTAAGTATTGTCTTCAAATAATATTCTGATGATGTTTCTCTTAATAAATAGGTTTAAAATATTTACTAAACTCGTCCACAATTTCTTCTTCCCCAATTATCTCTCACAGTGCATTATCAATTCTTTCTCCCTTGACCTGAATCGACTTTATTGAAATTATAATGTTCATGAATTGATCCAGGAAGAATTGAAGGGGCTTTTGTAAATTTTAAATATACAAGTAACGAATGATGGTAAGGATCTGATATTACAATAGTGTAACTGCATCAGAAATGAAAATTTAACAAAACAGTTCTTGTAATTATTAACAAAATTAGAATATTTCAAATTCATAATGCAAGAAAAAGTAATTTAGTAACTTAGGGCCGGAGCTAAGTAAATTTTTAAGGGGGCAAACTAAGTTTTTTCCGTCCCTGGAGAGTTAGTGGGGGTTATAAGCCCAATGGTTCAAGGCACGGTGCCTCTCCAGGTTTGACGTCTGGGGCAAACTCACAACGCAAATATTTGCCCACCCCTAGATTCCACCCTGTTAGTAGCTACCTAAATTTGAGAAGATGGGTAAATTAAAATCACTCACTAAAACCAAATTAGTAGTACCATATGTTTTCGACATAAATAAATGATCAAACAAACATTTAAAATAATTTATCAATGTGATGTATACAGTACAAATAATTTTCATTTTAACATTTAAAGAGAAAACGTTAGCACAAATTCACATTCAGCTTCAGTTGTTTTTAATATTTTGCATGAGTGAATACAATAATTGTATTAGAGAAGGACGTTTCATTGACAATTATTGTTAATAGCCAATATAACTCTATTTACAGTCAGTAACAAAAATGTTCGGACGGTTTGATTTTTCAATAAAAAATTATAATAATTAAATGCAAAAGTAATAAAAAATAATTTAAAAAAATAATTAAAGCCATTTTTCAATCAAGAATAAGAATTCAAAAGTGGGTTAGGATAAAGGAAAAACAGCTTTGATTAGAACAAATAAATATTTTAATTTAATAAATTTTATAACAAGTAATGTAGGTAACAAAAATTTTCGGACAAAAATGTAAACAACTATAAATAAATTCAATGTTTTTTTTACGATTTCACAAATTCAAAAACCATAATGTTAATTAATATTTGGTTGGGTACCCTTTTTGCGTAATAACATCTTTCATTCGATTCGGCATTGATGATGAAACTAATTTTTTGGTGAAATTTGGAGATATTTTACCCCACTCTTCTAATAACTTTTGTTTCAATTCGTTTTTTGAAGCAATGGGTGTTAATCGAATTTTCCTGTCGAGCTCACCCCATACGTGTTCAATTGGGTTGAGATCGGGCGATTGGGGGGGGTTTCATAACTTTAAGGGCAGTTATACAAAAGCCAAGTACGTACCAATTCACAGGTGTGTTTCGGATCGTTGTCTTGGTAAAAATGAAAAGTCCGTAACATCCCAAGTTTTTCAGCACTCTTTTTCAAATTGCTCCTTAGTAATTCGGCATAAACTTTTCCAGTCATGGTGGTTTCAATGAAAACCAGTTCACCAATTCCACTAGACGCCATACACCCCCACACCATCACTGAGCCACCCCCATGTTTTACTATTGGTTTTAAATTTTTTGGATTCAGCTCCTCATTACGCCTTCTCCAAATTTTGTCGCGACTGTCGGGACTAAATATATTAAACTTACATTCAAAAGTATTTGCTTGCAATAGAACAAACCGCAATAATAAAATATTCTTGTATCTTGTAACTCTTCACAACATAAAAAGAAATCTCAGGTCATGTAATGTCAGAAAACTAGATTTTTGTGATATGACGTTGGAAGAGAGCGACAGCAGCGCTGACCCTCGGCAGAAACCGTCCCTTCCCCCTACTCTATCCACTCCACCTTCCCTCTAAAGAAACTAAGTACCCAATTTTTCTAATTTAAACGTTTTTTCTCCGATATTTCGACAAATAAATGTTTCCAGATCATGTCCGTTTACTTCCATGTAATATATGTATACATATACTATTACTTTACTTTTGTTTACTTCCCTATACATATAATATATGTATACATAATAATATGTACTAAAAATTTTGTAATCGTCTGAACATCAGAAATCAATTGCATGCGTGTGTTTATGTGAGAGCTCAAACGCTTTGACCTGACATCGTACAGGCTCATGACCATCGCTTAACATCCCATCCGAAGGACGGAGTGCTTAAGTTTATTTTACCTCGCAGATGAATGACATTACTCCAAAAAATTTCTGAATGATTCTGGAACTCTTTTGCGAAGCTCAATCTTTTTTTTATATTTTTTTCACTCACAAACGGTTTTTGGTACTCTCCCATTATATCCTGCTTCTTTTAGAATTCTTCGAACATTTTGTGGGTGAACTTTCTTTCCCGTTTCTCTGTATACCTCGGCGACGATCTGAGGTGCACTCCTCGAGGGCTTGTTTTTAATTTTCCGGACAACGCTACACCTTTCTCGGTCGTTTAATACTCTTCGACGGCCAGAGGAAGATTTCAAATCTATCCGATCCTAGTGCTTATACCTTCGAATTACATCGGCTACGGTGCTTTTACTTCGGCCTACCATACCACCGATTTTGCGGACACTTAATCCTTTTTCATAATTAAAAATTATTATCTGTTGAACTTCAAAAGATGTTCGACCCATCTTGACAGCAGGAAATACAAATAACTACTGAATGCAGTAATAGAAGGATATAAACACATTTTATTTGTTCGGTATTAGCGGTTGGTTGAGAAGGGATTAAAGATCATGATCAGAGTCGCATTTGTTTACAAAACAAACAACAGGTGTCCAGAAAATTTTGTTACGTGAATTTCTTGTCTTCAATTATTAATGCAAAATTTCCTATTAGCTGTAAATGTTTAATTAATTGTTTTACGGCGTTTTGAAATGATTGATGATCTCGAAATTTAAAACTTTGCTTGAATTAAATATTTTGCCATATAACTATGTGTAACTGCAAAAGAAAAACAAAATTATAAATTGTCCGAAAATTTTTGTTACTGATTGTATATTGCTCGGCCAGAAACAAAAGGATTAGGAGGTAACTAAGCTTCATCCCTTTATTATAATTTTATCAAAAGTGTTCTTTAAAACAGTTTTATAAAATTCACTTGTTTTTGTCCTCAACCCTCTCACATTCTGATAATATATTTTTCATTGCAAAATACAAATTTAAACCGAAATGAAAAAAAAAATTAAATTTTGTGTCGAAACACTCATTATGGTGGCAGTTATTAGAGTTTTTGTGTTAATCCTCCCCCCTAATACTCCTCTTTCCTTCGGCCAATTTGGCTGAAAATCAATAGGTGATAGGTGTCGTCCTAATGGGCTTCTTGATACTTAAAGATCATGATCAGAGTCGCATTTGTTTACAAAACAAACAACAGGTGTCCAGAAAATTTTGTTACGTGAATTTCTTGTCTTCAATTATTAATGCAAAATTTCCTATTAGCTGTAAATGTTTAATTAATTGTTTTACGGCGTTTTGAAATGATTGATGATCTCGAAATTTAAAACTTTGCTTGAATTAAATATTTTGCCATATAACTATGTGTAACTGCAAAAGAAAAACAAAATTATAAATTGTCCGAAAATTTTTGTTACTGATTGTATATTGCTCGGCCAGAAACAAAAGGATTAGGAGGTAACTAAGCTTCATCCCTTTATTATAATTTTATCAAAAGTGTTCTTTAAAACAGTTTTATAAAATTCACTTGTTTTTGTCCTCAACCCTCTCACATTCTGATAATATATTTTTCATTGCAAAATACAAATTTAAACCGAAATGAAAAAAAAAATTAAATTTTGTGTCGAAACACTCATTATGGTGGCAGTTATTAGAGTTTTTGTGTTAATCCTCCCCCCTAATACTCCTCTTTCCTTCGGCCAATTTGGCTGAAAATCAATAGGTGATAGGTGTCGTCCTAATGGGCTTCTTGATACATATATAAAATTTTCCGCTATATTAATTTTATCGGGAGTTATCGTGTTCACAAACATACAGACAACTTTATTTTTGGAATCAGAGGAAAGCATGAAATTCCGGTGAAAACACATTGAATTTTTGACGGATTACGTAATTTCCTCTTTACTTTGTGTAGGTTGTATAACAATTGAATTAAATGTACAAATCGGAAAAATTTGTTAGCCATGGATTCGTCCATGCCTCTCACTGGTACTATCCACAAATATTTTGAGATCTCAATAGTATTGGTGTATAGTAACTTATTTTGTGTTGATTTCAGACCACTCACAGAGGTCGACGTTAGCAGCGGGCTGGCCTTCGGTTCATCGAGCGCCAGCTCTGAGGCATTCCGTATCTACATTGGCAAACGTTCGGGGAAAAGAGGCAAACATCAATTCGTGGACCCCCGATATGACTAACTCCATGCTTTAGGAGTGCCGAACATGATATACTCGAGAAGGACGTCGAAATTTCGAACGCCAGCGGAGAGGCACTCCGTACCCAAATCGGGCAACGTCCGTGGAAAAGAGACAAACATGGACAATAGATGTGAATAACTGCATGCTCTAGAGCCTTGTTGCACTTGTGAGTCGCATTATTCTCATCATACTCAAGTGCAGGCCGCATATCAAAGTAAAATAAGTTATGTGGACATTAAGGTATGCGAAAGTGACAAGAAAAATTAATATCCAACGTTCTTTATCCTATCCGTTAGTTTATATCCAGCAACCAACCATATATCTTGAATTTTTATAGCAGATTAATTTTAACGTTTTGCTCATAAATGTTTTTAGAAGAGCACAAAAGTTTTATGAGGACCGCAAGCCTTGGGTTGTCGATCCCTGCTTTAGTCTCCCTCTGCTGAGTCATTAGAAGGACGTCGGAACTTCATGTGGTTCATCGATTGCGAACACTGAGGCATTTCGTATCCACATTGCCCGGGAAAACCTCAACTCGTTGACTCCAAGTAGCTTTAAGAATTTTGACGACACGTGCATGGAAAAACCGAATTTCCTTGCACTGCGTCAATCCAAATCGTAAATGTGGCAAACATGTATTCCTTTCTGTACGAACTTCTACTTGCAAATGTATTTATTAGTTTCACTGGATTCAATATTGTATTATTATGTACTGTTTTTTTTTTTTAATGTACATAATGTATGTTATTCATATATTCTTCAAGTCTATTTATAAACTTCGTGCTGCATCTTCAAGCATTGTTGGGCACAATCGAATTAGTTTTGTTAGATGTTCTGATACGTTTTATTATTTGTTTCGGTTATTAAGGTCAATCTTAGTCACATAATATGTCGTAGTGTCCCGAACTCCGTAAGTGATTTGGTGCGTCTAAAATAGCATGGGTCCAGAAATGCTATTTAAAAAAATTATTGAAAGAAACCCTAAAAATACCATATTTTTTTTCTAACCATGCTGACAAAATACTCGTGTTATACACTTCGAAATACGTATTTTGAAAGAGGATACAGAATAATTAGGTAAAGTAATTACTTGACTCTTCTATCAACTGTTCGAAGTGTTGTTCTTGGCTTTCAACACAAAGTCGGCAGCGGCGGATGATGTTTGCATACTGATGTTGCTCTTGAAGACGTCTCTGCGCTTTCGTCATGAACTACTGCTATGTGAATCGTTAATTCTATAAAAATCTTCAGTATACATTATATAACATTTAGTCCTCAATTAACGATTTCATTTCCATTTTTGTTTTTGTCTCAATTTTTATTCTTTACTTTACCAGAATTATTCCTTCTCGGTCATATGGGATTAATCCAATATTAAAATATATTTAAAAAAAAAATATTTATATATGTATATAATTATGTGCCCAATATTTGCTTTGAATAGAGATGCAAACTATTATGAAACCTGTAAACCAATTTATCGTTTCAGCATTATCGAGAGGCAAATATGGAAACATCAGACGATTATGTTACCTATACCATTTTTGCTATTAAGTTTGTTTCATGGTTTTATGCTGTGTTTGTGTTATTATTATTTATATTATGATTTGTGCTCATGGTCATTGTATTTCTTGACGTATTACAAATCTTTCCAGAAACATACGAGAAGGTTCACTCTACGTTCTTTAAAATATTACCGAGCCCTACTTTGGTGGCATTTTAAAAACTACCCTGTATAAAAGTAGATCACAAATTAAACATGCTGAGTAGTGGGAGACGTAGATTATAACTGGAACCGAAAGTGTTGAAAGACTGTAAAAAATGTTAGCTTGAAGAAAAAATTATGTATTCGTATATAATAATAGTTGAATACAATAAAACTGTTAATAACTATGTTAAGGCTCGATAGGATTCGAAACCCTGCCATCTTCCATCGGTAACATGCATGACCCTTATTTCCTGCCCAAGCTTCGCAAAAAGGCAAAAAAAGTTACACTTCTTCGTCACAGATTTTTACAAATCTCTTTATATATGTGTAATGTAAGAATGTTTAACGAACCTCTGCAAATCGTCTTCAGCGGACATGCTAAAACTCTGTCGTTGTCTATGGACACTATGATAACGCCCAGTAACAAAACGAAATTTGGATACGTACAGATCTGTGAGTAAGGCCGGTGACGTGAAAACCATAATAGTTAGTTTGTTGTTGTGACTCATTCCCAGGCTTTAACTAAGAAGTCATCTCACCTACTACTAGAGCGCTCTTTTGTAGTGTGGGAGCCCTAAATTTTACCTACCCTTGTTTATTTACCTAGAATAGGGATTTTTAACGAAGGCCTGACATCCTACAGGCTCTGGACCATCGCTTAACGTCCAATCCAAAGGACGGAATGCTCCTAAATATAAAACCTAAAGGCCTCGGTCGGTTCGGAACCCGCGATTTTGACCTCAATAGGCAAGCACGCTACCTCAGAGCTACCGGCACCATCACGGAGTAATTAAGTAACATGAAGTTTCATATGTGGATCCAGGATTACATGGATTTTAGAGTTTAATTTTCAGGCAGAAAGGGAGGGCTTAGGGTAAAGAGGGAACAGTAGATAGTTATTTTGAGGTCATATCGCCTACTACCAGAGCGCATTTTCGTCCCTCTGGTGGACATGAGCCCGTCTCTGAAAGTCCTAATTGTCGCCTCGGGTTGACATCGTACAGGCTCGGAACTATCGCTTAACATCCCACCCGAAGGACAGCATGCTCACGTTTTTTTCACCTCCCAAATAAAAAACCTAACGAACCCGTGATTTTGAGCTCAGTAGATAAGCTGCTACCTCTTAGCTACCGGCGCCCTCTTCAGTAGAAAGTGTTAGAATTCTCGTCCGCTTTTAACTGTCTTGTTCAAAATAATCAAAAATTATAAGCAGTGGAAAAATATTGAGGTTGATTCAGCCAGATTTTCAGATCTGTATTAAAAACAAAACATCTCATGTAGAAAATATATCTGCGGAAAGCGAGGAACACTGTTAGTAATTAGTTTTTGGTGCCAGATAGGAAGAAGCTTTTGTAAGATGTAAGCCTTAGTTAAGTTAACAAAACCTTGTTTAGGTTGGCGTTGGTTCAACAAGCAGCGGCTTGAGACCTTGACACCGTCATGTAATTAAACAGTTGGTTTATTTGGTGTCTGACGTCATATACTTTGTCTGTCTGTCTGTCACAACCACTTCACATATTTTAAAATAAATTTCTCTTGTTGAATCATTATCAAAAACTATAATGTTTTTTTTCCGGGGGCCTAACCAACATTTCTGCAGAATCCGTGAAAGTTGGGGATGCGAGAGATCGTGTTATATGGACATACAATTTTTTTAGTTACATCACCATCCTTACATAAAGTTAACGGATTTATATTATGAGAATTAACATTTTTTTTTTTTAATGACAAATCGTGCGGTTGCATGTTAACTCAAATGGCCTAATCCACCGTGTAAGTTGACATCCAAATCCCACAAGTTAAAAAAATTTACATTTTACGTTATTTTACTTAACGTCGAACGTTTCATATTCTTAGCGTTTTATTATATTTCTTACAAGTGCCAACCCTGGATGGAAAATTTTGGGGATGAGGTAAACAGCAAATTTTTTTATTAAAAAATAATTGATTAATTTCATTTAAAATAATGATATTTCCAAAATCTGTTCCTATTTTGTTTTAATGTTCAACTTTTTTTTTTATTGTAAACACTTTTCTTATTGATAAATAATTAATATTCTTAATGGAGAAAATACTTAAAAAAATACGAGTCTGTATTAAAATTATTAATCTAGACTAATTGCAAAAATATATATTATCATAAATTCAAAATCTCCTTACAACTTTCTGTAATGAGATTCTAAATGTATTATAATATATATTTTCACAACCAGTCTAGACTAAAAATTTTAACGCAGTGATCTTTAATACAATTAATTTTCAAATCTTGATCAGTTCTTAAGTATCAAGAAATAGAGAAGAGAGGGGGTCGCTAGAACATCGTCAAATAGGTAAATCTCTTGGAAGAATAATTCTTCCAGTTGAATTATTCATCTTGGGCATTAATTTGTGCCGACAAACCCACGGTGTCTACTTACTGTAGTGCTCAGCAAAAAATAACATAGTTTCCTCAATTTTTCAACGAAATCCGTTATATTTAATGTAAATTAAATTAACGAACGACTAAACGTGAAACAAACAACGGAATCTGTTTACATTGGTCTATATACTCAACGAAATCCATTTACTCATTTGGTTTACCAATACGAGAGTCAAACTCATTCGGAAATAGGTCGGTGGTACAGGAGGGAGACAAACGTAATCCAATACACTGATTAACGGGAGTCAACTTCCCATCGCCCGTCCAGTCGTATTTGCAGGAAATGGAAAAGTAATTAACAGAAGCAATTCTTCTAGAGGTAAAGCACTACTATTCCGTAGAAGAGTGTTATATAGCTTAAATCAATATTCATTTGTATTCCTCAGCTTTATTCTTCTCCCAATGTATTTATTGGTGTTTACTAGCAAATAGACGTTTCGGGAAAAACTCCCATCATCAGTATCTATTTCTATTTATTTGCTTCTCTTTATTGTTAACAATTGTCTTATTATATAATCTAAGGAGTTCCGCCAGTAAATATGTTACTGTTGTCATACTTTTCGGTGGATACCGTCGTCAATGGCTGCTGGTCGAGTACTGTGGGCGAGCGCTTTCAATGTGAAGACATCTTCAAGCCAATGTTAATGTTGTACTGAGGTTAGTCCGTGTTTGTTGTCTTATAAAAGTCGGTTTCGCGTAATTTGTTTATCTCTGTGGTCCGTCTCAGGTAGTCTCTTTGTCTATGAGTTTGGTCTCAGGTAGTCTGTTTACAGGTGTAATTAAGTGGTCAAAGACACTCAAACTACTTCCACATACTCACAAACGGAAAAGACCAGAAGACAGACACACGGACCACCGCCCAACCAATACAATACCCATACATTATACTAATACATACACACCCAGACATGAGATAATGATATATTCGCTCCACCAACTTCCACCACTTAATTACACCTGTAAACAGACTACCTGAGACCAAACTCATAGACAAAGAGACTACCTGAGACGGACCACAGAGATAAACTAATTACCTGAAACGGACCATTATAAGACAAAAACACGGACTAACCTCAGTACAACATTAGCAGTGGCTTAATCATGATGTTTTCACATAGAAAGCGCTCGTCCACAGTACTCGACCAGCAGCCAGTGACGACGGTATCCACCGAAATGACAACAGTAATTAATTGTCTTATTGATCATAATATTCTTTATACAGAAAATACTTAACGAGTCTAGCTCTGTGTTAAAACTCTAGTGTAGACTGGTTGTGAAAAAATATATTATAAATTGAGAATCTTACTTGTGGGTTGGATAAAGAGACTCTCAATGTATAATTACATATATATGTTTTCACTAATCTAGACTATCAGTTTCAACACAGAAGTCGAATCGTATGTTTTACACAAAGAGTATTACGAGTTACAAGCAATGGTTTACAATAAAGATCAACAAATAAATTAAATTACTATTTGACTTTATTTTTATTCATTATTACTACTTGTCTTTTATTATATATTTTTAATGAATTGTGTAGTATATTTATTTTTGGTTTTCTTTTAAAATTTGCCTTATGATTTTCTTTCTTATTGCATTGTATAAATGTATGTTGTTTAAATTAATAATGTAAATATATTTGTATGCATTTATTAATTTTTTTTTTTCTCGTTTGTAAATTGTATTTATACATTTTAAACGTTTACATAACATATTGTATATTGGGCTCTGTCTCGTAAATAAAGATTGTTATAAAAGGTTTGTTATTGTTACTAGGTTGTAAAGACCAATAAATAAATTGGAAGAAGAATAAAGCTCATATATATATATATATATATTTATTGCTCAAACATGTTATTATTATTTCAGATAATTGGCTAGTTATTATTTAAAGCTTATGTAATACCTAATGTTTTATTCATTTCTTGATCCTTAATTTATTAAATATATGTAGGTATCTTATTTATTTATTATTTTTTTCTTACAACATTCAAGATACCCTATATCGTCACCTTAATACTACAACTAGACATCTCGAAATTTAGGTTTGAGAAAAACGCAAATCTTTTTTTTTTTTAATCAGTCGTTGTAGAATGACCCAAATTGAACTACTGACATTTTTACATATATTCTTAACATATTTGCTTAGAGTTGTCTACTTCTAGCACAACAAAGTACTGTACCTGCAAAATACAACTAATGGTACAATCAGAGGCGGCTCTAGCCCATGTAGCACCCGTGTGCAATCAACACCCTGGCGCCCTCTAGTAGACGCGCGGTCAAAATGGATTACTTATAGTTATATTTTCAAACGGAAATTCGGGTGCAAATGGTTCAATTTTAAATGATGTCGGGATGCAATAGGTACAGGAGTAAAAAGTATATTTAGGAAGGAAGGGGTTACAAGAATAAAAAAGCACAACTTTGTAGTTATTTCAAAAATATTTAATTTAAAAACTAGTTACATTACAGAACGCTCGTGATACAACGTAATACAAATAAATATTATTATAATTCAATAATTTAATACTGTTTTTAATTATATATTATTTCATTTCTAATGAATATTTTTTTGTAGTTGTTAAAAATTATTTTGATACAACTATTCATATTATTTGATTCAAACAAATAAATCAAATAAATATTTTCGCGTATAAAACAAATATTTTTTTGCGACTATTTCATTAAATATTTCTTTGATTCAATTAATATTTAATTGGCTTCAGAAATTTTTTCTCTCAGTGTATGCCTACAAAGTTTATTGACGTAAAACGGAAACACCACAATCTTAGCGAAAATACTTTTAAACAACATTATTGATAATAAGGCTGGTTGAACTGAACAGATTGGCATTAATTTGTGTTTAACGAAATAATCGAATACCGCCGAATTCGCAATGACCATCGGCGTGTTTTTAAACGAATCAAAACAGATACCGACACACGCGCCTTTGGTAGCGATAGGACACTACGCCAATATAATCTTTAATGATCTGTTTTAAGGTTGATTTCACGTTGAAACAAAAGTTATTGTGTAGAGTAAAGGAGCCGCTCGCGCGCTCGTGGGTCGCCTTGCTTTGCTACCGCCACAGCTACCGCGCCCGGCGTCGGCCTCGACACGGGCGCAGGGTGTTTGAGAGCGCCGACAGCGACGCATCTTTGGTGGTGTCGCGAGCGGCGCCCCCTGAGACCCTGCGCCCGTGTGCGCTGCACACCCTGCACCATAGGTAAAGCCGGCTCTGGGTACAATTATCCCATACATGGCGATTTTCGAGTTATCTAGTTGCAGTATTAAGGTGACGTTATTACTTTAGTTTGTGTATTCTTTAATTTGATCAAACTGTATTTTTTTTTTTGTTTTCTCACTTCCTTTTGCAGTAATTCTGGAAAGGACCATGAATTATATATATGCCTCACCCATTGTAAAATATTTTCAGATAAAATAATAATTTAAAGATACTAATTTTTTTGATATGCATTTAAAGATGTACGATGTTTGCTAAATGATTATTATAAATATGTATAAAAAATATTAACTATTTTTCTTCTTCTTTCTACCAATATTTGATAATTCTTCTTTCTCGTAGGGCGAATAAATTTGTATATTGCATTGTATATAAAACATAAAAGTGTTCCATGAAATGTTTTTTATTTTTTTTTTTTTATTTGTATAAAAATTGTACTTAAAAAATAATAATTCTGACTGAAAACAATGAGTATATTCATATTAAATATTGTACATAGATAATATCTATCATTTTATGATATTGTTATTGTATGTGATTTATTTGTTTTTTCTTATAATATTCTCTTATGAATAAAAAGTATGGACAGTCAGTAAACTGCCATTTGCAAAAAGCAGTTTTTGCTATTTGCAAAACAAAAGCAGCCCAACAGAATCAACAACATTGAATAATACAATTAATTATATATGAATTCATGCAGTCTTTAAAAGTAACTTTAATCTTGAAGAAGAAGGGCGATGTGGAGTTAAGTAGTTAAGTAGCTACCTCACAACATTGTTTGCTTCCCGCTAATCGAGGTATAGAGGAAGTTGTGTAATCAGTCAGAAGTCCGATGTTAAGATTTCAACGGAATTCTGTTTTTCAACTTCCTTATTCAAAAGTTATAGTCGATGAATGATATAGACGATGTACTTTATTACGATCTTTTTGTGGGGTTTATGGGAAGGTGGAAGCTGAAATAGGCTGAGTGCACAAAAGGGGACAGTAGACCGTAATAAAAATAAGAATTCAGGCAAGTAACATAAAATATATATATATATTGGTACAAGTTCAGACCAACGACTCACATACATAAGAAATATTACACTGGATACTAGAATATTTACAATGAACAGAATAGTGCTAACTGGCGAGTGTGCAATTGTGAACTGTGACTGATCAAGATACAAAGTTAGAGTGAGTTACAAATTAAGAGTGCGACTCACAAACCAAGAGTACTAAAACAAGTCAAAACTAGAGTGCCAGAGGTTGTCTGGGCGGCCATTTATATAGGTCCATAGAATGTTCTGGACCCATGTTCCAGAAGGTCGTCTATACATAACTTGGATTTTTCTATCTCTACAGGTAATTACTATTTACATATTTGTATTACTATATTCTACTATATATATTTATTTATCATAATTACACCATGGCGACTCTTATATAAGAAATATATTTAAAATGGAAGTCATAGAAGCCATTGCTTTTAGAATGTTCCATTTAATCTATTTGTTCTATTCGTTCTACAAGCTTCTTATTTGGGCCCGTTGTTCTACACAATTTTAACATTATTATATACCTACATCATTATTGTACAACATTATATGCATACATCATTATATCTTATGTTATACATAAATATCCCCCTAACTATAGGTTTGTGACAGTGTCAGGAATTAGGGGCAGGATAGGGTATAATATACCCTATATGTATATATAATATGCACCATATATATATATATAAACAATATGTACCAAATATATACATAATATGTATAAATAAATATATATATATATATATATATATATAATATGTATATTATATATATATATATATGATAACTTCCACAAAACAATACAATCAACTTTTTTTGGGCCCACCTCCAATACCTGTCGACCATTTCGACTAAAAATCAATAGTTGACTTATATAGTTGGGGTTTCTGAATCCTCACGCTAAATGTTGTGTCGATAAATTCATTCTATCGGCAGTTATTACAGTTTTGTGTTTAGCCTCCTTCCTTATCCCACTCTTCTCTTCGGCCGATTATGCTGAAAATGGGTGGGTCGAAGGGTTCTGGAAACACATATAAAATGTCGTGTTGATACATTCATTCTATCGGCAGTTATCGTGTTCTGAAAACTGAACTTCGAATTTCTGACCGATTACATAACTTTCCCTAAACTTCATAAAGCTGGGAGAAGAAAAAAAATTGTTGAAAATTGAATTTTCGAAATTTTGATTCTCTCTTAGAAGAGAGAAGCCATTGGATAATCCGACCATATGATATCCCTATGTTAATGTTTCATGCATATTAGTTTCAATGTTGGTGATTCGATCGGTTGGCTCAATGAATCATGTAAATATGCCTTATGTGATTTAATATGTACCAGTAAAAGCACTAAGTGATTCAATACAAAAAAATAAGATATTATATATAAATGATCTCATTAAAAATTTTATTTTTGAAAAAAAACAAAAACAAAAAAAAATGTAACTATCAGAATTTAAAATTTGTTCCTTGTACATATATAATTGTTGTTATTTAAATAATAAATGTTTTGCTATTTTTCTTCTTAACATATATCTTGTGTTTTTATTTCATGTTCTTCAATTAACAACTCCTGCAGATATGACATACAATAGGTATAAGCTGATATATAGTATACATACTTGTGATATCGGTGTATCACCAAAGTTATTTAAAGATGTTACCCAGTCAATATTTGGCGGCCCTTTTGACACTAAGAAGAGCCGGGAAAGCTTGGCCTAAACGTTGATGTTTCCTCGTTGATCTGTACCTCGGAAGGCTGGGTGACGCGCTGGGGGAAATGTTTTTTAAAAAGGTGGCCAAAAATGTCTTTCCATAGAGATTATATGGTACAGCAAACTTGAAGGGAATCGAGAGGTCAAAACGATGAGCCACCGCTTTTTTTAAGGAAACTAAGGAAAATATAGAAAAAATAATATAGATGTTGAAAAATGAGAAGATTTTTTTGTACATTAACAAAACACACACTTGAACAGTACGGGCTTATGGTGACAGGGACATAAATGTTAATCCGAAATGTGTGCACTATCGTAATAATGCGATTAAGGAATCAAATGACAATAAATTATACGTCAATGATCAAATATGAGTTATATTTGACAATTACATAAACATACATATATTCAAATCATTTTACAATTTTTCTTTCTTGAATATTTTGCATTAATAAATAGATAACAAAATTTTAGACATATTTATTAAATACATAATGAAATTCATAGCTAATTAAACGAAAAATAATATAACATTTCTTAATAATATTATCATTAAATGCATATGCGATTTTTACAAAAAAAAAAAAAAAAAAAAGTAGATAGCCAAATATATATAAAAAAAATATTTTTTAAAAATTATACAAAACATATACATAGTAAAATCAAGAAAAATGAACAACGAATACATGTCATACATGCACAGTATTTATCAATTTATGTTACTTATGTTTTTACAAGAAACTTTGTAATATATGTCATAATAGAATACTGTATTCCTTCGACAAAATGTATGATTACATTAATACGTAAATTGTGTATGACATATAAACAATTGTTTTTGAAACATTTCTTGTTGAACGGTGTTTCGAAAACTAATAAAACTTGCACCTATAACGTTGTTCGATTCTTACAAATGTCTTGTAGCTGTTCCACAAGGATATTGTTCTTGGACTCTTCTTATAAATCATTAACAAGTTTTTTCAACTTCAAGTTCATTTCCTTTGATCTGAAAAAAGTAAGCATTAAATAAAAGTAGATCCTTATCCTTCATGTCTTTGGACTCATTTTATAACGGCCAATTAGCCGCTTCAAAATAATATCCCACACTTATCTTACTCAAATATGGATAGACATAAAAAATTGATTCGAAGTTAAAACGAATCCAATTACTAGAGCGCCGGTAGCCTCAGAGGTAATGCGATGTCAGGTATTCGTTAAAGACCCCTACCCTAAATGAATAATCTCGGGTAGGCAAAATTTACGACTCTCGCAGTAGAATCGGGCTCATGTCCTATAATACTATATATATATATATATATACATATAGTTGTATATTGTATATATATATATATTGTTGTGTAAGGAGATTCTAAAAAAATAATATAAATTTTCACAAAATATATGCTTATAGCACTTCGGATTTACGGCCTGCAATGGCAATGAAAATCTTCATTAAGAAGTAGCGCCTCCGCGTAGAAACGGAAAGAATCTGGTATTATCCAATTTGAGGTACCAAATGATCGCTTCTAACTAAATCTACTATCCTGACTATAAAGAGGAAAAACACTTAAAAGTTCATAAAAAATCCTTTATCAGATATATGCGCAAAATTGCTAACCTAAAAAATATGTTTCAAATTGAATTATTGAAACCCTTCGCATAAATCCAGATTCAGTTTTCAAAATGGCGGTCATCAGTGGCAATAAAAGTTTTCCTTAAGATGTAGCGCCTCCGACTTTCATTCAGGTAGCTCTGTGGTATGCGTGCTTACTTACTGAGCTCAAGTTCGCGGGTTCAAAACCCGGTCGAGGCCTCAGTTTATTTTATCTGGGAAGTAAAATAAACTTAAGCATGCCGTCCTTCGGATGAAATGTTAAGCGATGGTCCCGAGCCTGTATCATGTCAGATACTCGTTAAAGACCCTCTCCTCTAGTTGAATAAAAATTTATGATAGGCAAAACTTAGGACTCCCATAGTAGAGATGGGTTCATGCCCACCAGAGTGACGAAAGAGCGCTCTGGTAGTAGGCGATATGACCTTGCAGTTAAAGCCCGGGCATGAGTCATAATAACTAACTTATATAAATAGATAGACAGCTATACAATATCAATGCATGTATGCTTTGCCCAACAACTATATTGATTTTCTTTTTTCAGACAGACCAGACAGAGAGATTGTCAAAACAATAAGGTAAATTGACGATAGGAGTTATTGCCAGGCGACTACAAGCTTCTACGTGACATGACAAATGAACACCGCTGTAATATTTGATAATAATAAAAAAATAAATTAGAAATAAATAGTATTAAATGTAGGTACTCACTCATTTCCAAAAAAAGACGCAAACTTATTGTAGGATCCCATAATAGACTCAAGACATTTTTGGACTTCAAAATATCTCATGGTTATTTCTTGTCCCATTGCACTAGTTTCCTTCTCGAGGTTAAGTAAACATTTCTTCAGTGCCGCAACTCTGAAAATATTACATTTATATTTAAATTTATGGTCTATACATGAAGACTGGACACTGGAAGGAGATTTTTTTTTCAACTATATCGCATGATCAAAAATCCTGACTGTCGCTTTAAAAACAAGAGTGAGAAAATGTAAAAAATTACTGGACTCATCCAACATCTTTGGGTTCCATTATTTTCATTAATTGAAAGAATGATCTTTTTGTTTGGGTTTAAATTTTAAGAGGCTTAATAATGAGAAGCCCTAAGAAGGCAGATGTGAGTATGATCGTTTTGTAGAACATACTCATTATTGGCTCTGACTGCATATTCTCACACAAGATTTCGTTCCCGCTGTGTCTATTCCCGTTTGATTAACAATTTTAATGACTGTAAGGATTTGTGAAAACTCAATAAAAAGAATGGAAGTTTTGATACAGTCCCCGGCTAGTAAACATATTCCCGTTCTTGTTAATTGATTTTTCAATACACGAGAGTCAGGTTTTAATATTATTAATTATTTTTTTTATTTATGACATATATTTCCATACGTCAAGATAAGAGAACACCGGTAGCTCAGAGGTAGCATGCCTGCCTACTCAGCTCAAGATCGCGGGTTCGAAACCCGGCCGAGTACCTTAGGTGTTTCATCTAGGAAGTACTCTGGAAGCTCCAACCTATACGATGTGAAGTACGTGTTAAAGACCCCTATCCCAGGTAACTATACCAAGTTAGGCATCATTTAGACTCCACTAGTAGAGTGGGGCTCATGTCCACCAGAGTGACAAAAGAACGCCCTGGTAGTAAGTGATACGACCTCGTAGTTGAAAAGAGGAAACTGACGTAAGATTAAGAAACTCAAGACTCAGGCTCCAAGGTTTTATATTTTGTGGGAGACACACACCCTCATATAAGGGTTTTGATATTCATGGGAGCCCTCAATATCTTTTATTAAATACTTATCATTCCCCAGAACTCTTTTTACTACATACGGGCCTATGTCTTTAGGCAATCATTTTTTACAGACGCCCAGAGTTACATCAAAATGTTTAATATATAATGTTTATATAAGATTATTATATTGTTGGTGATTTTTTAAATAATATTGTTAAAGGATATTTAATAAATAGTAAGAATTTCAATTTTTTTAAATCGCATACTTTTTAAATATTAATTTCCAAAAAATAACTAATTTTCCCGGACGTCAAAGTAATTTTTCAACATCCCCTTCTTAAAGTATAAAGGAAATAAAGGCAATAAATAGCTGTGCCATTCAAACTCTGGGTAGTTTCAAAAAGGTTCCTCCTATCGGTAATAATGTAATCTAAAAACACTGATTAATAATAAATAATTGCTTAAATTTGAGTATTATAATCTCAGTCTCCCACCTCCTTTGGCAGCGTTCCCAACCACAAAAATATAGAAACTGCTATTCATAATTTTAATACAATTTTTAAACTTATACTCACTGATTGAGAATATTTTCTTTGTTCTCAGACAATGGGGCCTTGCTCAATTGCTCAACAAATTTTTCAAGAGACTTCCGCTGAAATTATAATATTTAGAAAATGAATTTAAATACATAACAATGACATTTCAACATCTCAATTCAATTACATAACTGCTTACCTCATCTGCGAGATGGAATACTTTTTCTGTAACATAAATTAAAGATACTATTATATTGATGAAATACTTGGTGAGAAATGTAAAACAAGAAAAGTTAGAATAATAATAATAATAATAGTATATGGTACGCCTTGAAACAGGAAACATGTATGTATATATTATATACATATATGTTTCCTGTTTCAAGGCGTACCATTAACAGAAATATTTCTAATTTGAAAAAAAAAGTATTTCAAGAATAGGACAAACTTTCTAGAAAGTGAAAATGAAGGCACCAATGCGGTTTTGGTCACATTGGTTACTAAGTGGGTGGGTGCACTCCAAGGACTCATATGGTCCCAGCAACAGAGCGACCTCTCTATAAGAAGCACTAACTAGCTACACTCACCTCCAAGTGGGACTGGGTCTGCCCCCTCTGGTGACGAGACAGGAGGGACAGGCAGTGGCGGGATGGAGTCCCTGTGTTCCTCCAGCGCCCCCATCGTCGGCTCCTCCTCCAGTATCAACTTGTCCAACTCGCTCGGCCGCCTCTCTTCGAAGGAGGCTGGGCTCCCCTCCAGTTCCCGCTCCCTACCCTCCCGGATCACATCACTCCGTCCGTCTTGTTCTCTCATCACCCGTGATTTATCCGTCTGAGCTCCCAGCTCTTCATGTATCGCCTCCATTCGTTCTACACTCTTTCCTCGACTATAACTTTGAGTTTCGTCGGAGGAACATTCTTTATAATTCTTTTTCGGTAGTGTTCTTAATGATCGGGTCGAATTTCTTGGAGTAATCTCTGTTAAATCTCTACTTTCGTCTGAACTGGACGTTGATACATAGAATATCGTATGTCGATTTTTTTTACTATTCTTGTTATGAATGACTTGAATGTTGCTCTCAGCAACATCGGCGTCTTGAGAAGGAAAACATTTCTTCCACGCCACTTTGTTTGAATGATTGCTCATCGGATGTGTTGAATTCCTTGTTGGATGTTTCTCTGGCGATATACTTATTTTTGGACGTTTGTCTGGCGATATACTTCTTTTTGGACGTTTGTCTGGCGATGTACTTCTTATTGGACGTTTTTCTGTCGAAGTACTTCTTATTGGACGTTTGTCTGGCGATGTACTTCTTTTTGGACGTTTGTCTGGCGATGTACTTCTTTTTGGACGTTTGTCTGGCGATGTACTTCTTTTTGGACGTTTGTCTGGCGATGTACTTCTTATTGGACGTTTTTCTGGCAATGAACTTATTTTTGGAAGCTTTTCTAGAGGAGATGTTGTATCACTATCAATTATGATAATTTCTTCAAAAGAAACATTAGGGTTGAATAACTTTCTTTTCTTTCCTAATGATTTTATTGACTCATTGTCCTCATTCTTTGACATTCCATTACAATTTGTTTGTTTTACCAAATTGTCAAACAAAATTTCAGGTGTTCGACGAAATGTTGCAGGACCTCCAGTTTTATTCTTGCGTGCGTATGTCTTTGAAGGTTTCAAAGTAACCAGAATACTTCCTGAATCATTTACTGAATCACGTTCACTTGAAAGTTTCTTATGTCCGTCTTCCAACTTGTTTGAGGTCGAAGGCTTCTTTTCATTCGAGGAAATACTCTTACTTGAAAGCCTCTTCAATTGTTCTTCTAACTTCTGTGGAGTAGTCTTATTTCGATTCACTTTAAGCGATTTTCTTTTGCATTTCGGTTTTGTAGTAGCATTTACCTTAGATTTTGACCCAATTTTTTTCGCGACATTCTTCAACCTTAACGCCAAAGGTACATCACTGTCTGTACTGTCGATGGATTCGTTTCTTCCCTCATTTCTGTTGGTCTCCCAGTCTTGTTTTTCATTTTTTTCTGAAGAAACATTAACTGGTCTATCATCCTTAATGGCTAAAGCTGTTCCATAACTTGCATCGCCCATTTTTTCCGCTGTCTTGTTCTTACCTTCACTTTTATTATGGGATCCTCTCGGTATTTGGATCTCCTCTCTACCTCCTGAGTGTAAAGAAATGAGAGTTATGTTCGAAGCTCGTTCATAAGATGCATTTTCAACGACGACTGGAACATTCTGACCAGTGAACGATGCACATTCTGAATTATAGCTTGACACTTCATTCTTACTATTAGGTAAATGTATTGATGATTGACCATTACTCCTATTTATCAGAGGGCCGGATTTTGTTTTGTCAAAAGGTTTTGATACAATTTCTTGTTGATTCTCTTTAGCGTTAACTTCTTCGTTCAGAAAACGCTTCTTCTTCGATTTACTGCTGTATCTCAGCGATGGTCTGGAACTAGAGGAAGAGGCCGATTTGTCTGAAGGCATGTCCTCATAGACTCTATACTGATTAAAATTCGCACCTCTTGTAGCCTCGCCGTTTTCTTCATTTGATTTCTTTGGTTTCACTTTTGGATCAATAAGCATTACAAATGGACTGTTTTCATCGGAGTTTAAGGATGTATCCAGCTCTTTACTAGTCTGGAAATTAATGTTTTTATCATTACACTTCTGATACATGGATTCTTTTTCTTTACGTTTTGTAAACGTGTTGGATATAATTGGTATTTTTTTGCCTTCTTGTTTCTTCTCGGCCCTTTGACAATCATCTCCTTTACTTGCAATGTCTTGGTAAACACTAGACTTACTCTTATCCTGAAGATTTCCTTCAATGCCTACTGTGTTGTTAATGTGCTTTTGGTTAGATACCAACGACTGTGTACTTTCAGCTAAAAATTTGGTTTCTTTGAAAAAATCTTTCGTTATTTGTTCAATTTTTTCAGCAAATTTTCTGTCGTTCTCTTCAAATGTACCATCTGCTATCTGTATTTTCACACAACTGGATTTTCCTCCGAAAGAAGGATTCTTACTTTGTACAAACTGAACATAGGACTCTGATCCCTCGACTGTGTTTCTTTCTTGTTCATGACATGGAGATATTCTTGATATAGACGTAGATCCTGTGAGAGTTGATCGCACGTCGTCCGGAAATCTCTTGTCTCCCAGCTACCAAAAAATAAATAAATAATACCAATTAAATAAATACGAAACAAAACATTTTCACTGATGTATTGATACCCTCAATTGTCCACATTTACCTTCGAATACTATTATATAGAAGTTTCCGCGGATACTTTTTCACTTGAATTCTGAGATAAGGTAATATTTTGTCAGATAAAAACAGAACATCCTCAAATTGTGTGATAAATTTGACTTTATAACTTTTAGGATTAACTAGAAAAAGGCCATTTTACTTCGGGCCTCCTTACATTTTAAAAAATACTACTTATATTTATGACCAAATCGAAAATCTGTTCAAATAAAACTTGTAAAGAAAACTGAAGGTCAGATTTTTTTATTAATTTTCTTTTATTATCTATTCACAACTGCATAAATAATAGACAAGCAAATTTGCTAAAATACTAAAATATGGCATTGTCAAAATGTCAAGAAGGGAGAAATCACTCAGTGGTGACACTCCCTTAACTCAAGAAGAGCACATTTAATATTAAAAATTATTTTTGGGAGGTCGCTCGGTTTGGAAATCTATTTTTTACATGTTTGCTTGATGTATGCGAAAATGGTTAGCTGTCCCGAAAAATTGATTCTCACAAAAAATGTTCCTCATTAAATTTTCAATGGCGACTGTCTTCAGATTTGAGATAGGACTAATACGACTAATGTTATAGCACCCCAACGCGTTTAAATATATTTTTATAATTGATGTTTTTTTTATTAAAAAGGATAAATAAATAAGAAAGCAAAAATAAAATATATGTGATGAGGCCGTATCAATCAGGACTTTCTTATAGTCAACCACTTTTTTAAAGATTACTTTCATATACCCAGTAATGCTAGTTTGAAAGAATTTAAAAGAGGGGAGGGGAAGGGAGAGTGATCTGTAAAAAAGTGGTTGGTATGAAGTCCTAACATATATTCTTAATGTATGTTTCAAGAAAAAAAAATATATTACTATTCGGTAATTACTATTTCCTACCTTATTTAGAAAAAAATTTAATTTAAACTGGAAAATAACACTAGTTTACAAAATAAGAAAAATGTTATGTCCTTCCTGTAACTTATATATTGTTTTATTTAGTTGCAATAACTAAACGTATTTTTTTTTATCTTTATCAAGTCAGAAACTAAAGTTATCATCACATTTCATTTTCGGACTACCCACAAGTTGGTTCTGAATTCATTCTAAAATGTTGATGCAGTGTAATGTTCAGATTAATAAAATTTATTTTCAAAATGTCAAAAAGATTTTATAAAGTACATCCTGACCGTTGTTGTTACGTTTGTGGTGAACTTATTACATCTAAGAAAGGATATCCCAGAACAGTATCACTCAAATAAGCCTATTTTTGTTATTTCAAAATATCGGTATCTCACCAGGACCAAAAGTGGACTCCTCACGTATTTTGTGAAAGATGTAGAAGAACGCTAAGCTCCTGGGCTGCAGGTGGAAACAGATCTTTGAATTTTAATATGCCAATGATATGGAGGGAACCATTAAACCACGAAAATGACTGCTACTTCTGTCTTACTAAGACATTTGGTTTTAATAACAAGAACAAAGATAAAATTATATATGCAGATGTTCCTTCGGTTACTAAACCTGTCCGCAGTTCAGACAAGCAGCAAGTTCCAGAACCTCCCGGTTGTTCCAGCAAAACCTTTATGACTAACACGGAATCCGAAGAAGCTCAAATTCAAAGTGAAGGTAACATAAGTTCAGATGAATTGTTTCATGATGATGAAGAACCACACATGGTAACTCAGTCTGAACTGAATGATTTAGTAAGAGATTTACACCTATCTAAATCCGAAGCTGAATTACTAGCTTCACGACTGAAACAACGGAGGTTACTTGCTCCCAACACAAGAGTTACTATGTATCGTACGCGAAGTGAATGTTTTTCAACATATTTCAAGAAAGAAAACAAATTTTGTTACTGTTATGGTATAGTTGGGCTTTTCAAAGAAATGCAGCAGCCTTATAAGCCAGAAGAATGGCGGTTATTCGTTAATTCATCGATTTCACCAGGATCTTAGATTTTTTGAGCAAAATTATCAAGGATACTGGGACCAGGCCATGTTAGGTGACTATTGCTGGTCTATTACAAGGGACACAGATACAAAAAAATACAAGAAAGAAGCTAAGGCAATTCATTTTTAATTGTTTTAATAGTAAGCATTTTGTCAAAAATCAAAAACAATAAGTATTTTGGAAACGTGACGTGTTGGATTTTTTTTCATATTTTTTTAAAACTTAGTGCACCTCAATTGTAAAGAAAAAACACATTTCATTTCAAGGACAAAAACCTTGTAAACTAGTGTAATAAATCTAATATCTAACCTTGGAAAAGGAGGATATGCGGTGTCCACTTTTAGGAGTTGATGAATAAATCGTGGGCTTCGTCTGTTTTTGCTTGTGTTTACCTATGGAATAATATAACAATAAGAATACTAATAATAATACAAAATATCAAGCAACAATTAAATTTTATTTTGATATTGTAACAAAAATGTACTAAACATCTGAATATTCCAAGATATACTTATATTTCAGATCGTTATTATGTTTTATGCCATTTTGAAGTTTATTTTTATTAATTTCAATTTTTTGATTTAAAATATTTTTTAATCTGTAAAATTCTGAAAACAATAACTATTTTAAAAACATCTCTATTTTCATAATACATATAAAAATAATCTCATAAAAATAATCTCTTTTTTAATTTTCCTGTGCAATTAATTTCAATAAAAAAATATGTTTAATGATGTGAATTTGTAAAATTTAAATTACTTTCAATTACTATATAAATTGTTACATCAATGGATCCCCACCACCAGATTTATTGTTCCTTAAGTAAAAAGTATCAATTTTTACCTAAAAATATTCCAGATTTAATTGAGCTTATTGAACTAGCGGTACTGTCCATCCTTCGTAAGAAGCCTTCAAATTTGTTATTGCCAGCTAACCAAAATTTCCATATTAGTTGTTACATTTTATTCAGAGAAATGTATCATCCCATCACCAGAATTAGTAAAATACAATGACTCCAGCAAGAGAATTAATTTTTGCTGCATTTTATTTATAACTTCCCCAGCTATACGAAATAAAGAGGAAGCTATGTAATCGACCAGAAATTCGAAGTTGAATTTTCACAGGAATTTAATTTTTTCCGACCTCCTGATTGAATGAATCGACACGAAATTTTATACATGCATCAGGAAATCCCATAATGTCCTTACGACCTATTGTTTTCAGCCATAGGGAAGAGGGGATCAGAGGAAGGGTTCAATAATAAAATCCCTATAACTGCCAATTTAATGAATTTATTTTCATGGAATTGTATATTTAAATTCAAAATTTCATAATCGGTCTAAGGGAAACAGAGAGACCGGAGGAGGGGGCTCGAATCAAAGACCCTAAATAACTGCCGATGAGGGTTCAAAAGTCACTATCTTTGGGGGGAGAACGAAAACGTAATGGATAATTTCGTGCTGGGGAAGTACATAGCCGGTGATTCATCGACGACTTCTTTAATATATGACAAGTTATAAAAATAATTATTCTTTTTAGTTTTTAATATATTTATGTGTGTTTATACTAATAATCGAGTACATGACAATGTACAGACTCGGAGCTTAACGACCCATCCGAAAGACGGCGTGCTCAAGTGCATTATTTATCTTTTTCTACTATTTTAAAAAGAATTGTATCTAGTTCTTTTAGCTTATTTCTTAGTGTTTTTCTTGATCTAGAAATAATATAACATTTTTTGAAATTAGAATTCATGACAAAGCTTCTTAAGTAAGAATGTTGTTAATGAGTTTTTATTTTTTTTATAGGAAATTAAAGCGTGGATTTCCGAATGTTGGGGAGACTATTCTACAGAATTAGCTCACACCCGTTTCTTTAACAAAACATTTGAAAATTAGAAGTACAGTCAGCACAAGCAGAAACTGCGAAGTTACCTAATATCCATGGTAGATTAGGTTTAGGTTTAGATTTTATGACTCATGCCCGGGCTTTAACTACGAGGTCATATCGCCTACTATCAGAGCGCTCTTTCGTCACTATGATGGACATGAACCCGACTCCACTATGGGAGTCCTAAATTTTATTCACCTGGGGCAGGGATCTTTAACGAATACCTGACATCGTACAGGCTAGGGACCATCGCTTAACGTCCCATCCGAAGGACGGCGTGCTTATGTTTATTTTACCTCCCAGATAAAATAAACTAAGGGCCTCGGTCGGGTTTCGAACCCACGTTCTTGAGCTCAGAAAGCAAGCACGCATTCCACTGAGCTACCGGAGCCCCTTCCATGGTAGATATTAACAATTTATTATTATTCTAACTAGATATAAAGACGGGAAATGCAAAACTAAGCATTTACTAATTACCAGAAGCTGTTAGTTTAGAGATAAGGGACACTATTCTGTAGGGCATATATCGGCTCTAATGGACCTAGACGAACACTTCATAGCTTCAATTAAAGCAAACAATTTAAATAAGTAATAATCGAGAGCTTATCGAGAAATTACCTTTTTTTTTACTTCCCGACCTATACGAAGTATAGATGAAGTTAAGTAGTGGTCAAAAATTCGATGTGGAATTTTCAATGGAATTTCATGTTTTCCAACCTCTAGATTCAAAATATGAAAAAAAATATATTCTGTCTGCGTGTGTATATCGTGAACACGATAACTCTCTATAGAACAAAATGTATCGACACGAAATTTTATATGTTAATACAAAAACCGCTAACGACGACACCTATCAATTTTCACCCAAAAGGAAGGGGCAATTAAGGGAGAGGCTTAACACAAAAACTCTAATAACTGCCGTTGTAACGAATATGTTAACACAAAATTTCAAAAGCGAATTCAATACCCTATAAGGACAACAATTATTAATTTTCAGAGGAATCGGCAGAAGGGAAGGGGGGTCAGAGAGAGGCTGAACTCAAATACCCCAATAACTGCCGTTGTAATGAATGTACGAGAATTTAGGAGAGCCAATAATAATGTCAACTATTAAATATTAGCACAAACGACCGACTGGTTTTAGAGGGGGAGCGAAAAGTTAATTGATTAATTCGTTCTGGGGAAGTACATTGCCGGTGAATCACCGACGACTTTTTTTTGTTTCAACTCCCCTTCCCCCCATAATTTCTCTTGTTGCGTTTTCTGTTTAAAGAACTTGAACTTACTTTTTAAAAGAACATTTGTGCAAATTTTGACAAAAAAAAAAATCTGTGTTCAGGAGTTATGCGAAAGGACACACACATTTTTAACACCATATATTCGCTTCTAATGAACGTTGAAGAATGTTTTATGACTTAAATTAAAGAATGCCCCCTATATAATATATTTCTGGTCGAAAATAAATCTTTTTTTAAAACTTATTCTGGTTAACTTCAACTTCCTCTTTACCAAAAACAATTCTTGTGTAAAGATTGAAAAAAATGAGGAAGTCCCAAGTAACATCTAACCCAGCGTGGGGAGGGAGGGTAGCCACAGTGGAAGTGAATCTTTGTTACTTCAGGGTCGGGTCTCCTAACGATTTCAGGGCCACAGGGACCCAGGCGACAATGGTCCATTTTTCCCCTTAAATCCACCACTGCTTCTAAATCAGGTTCAAGTTGAATACTGAATGCTGGTTGGAATATGTAGTTTACGATGCAAAATTGTTAATATACTGGAACCATATCCCACAAATATCAATGAAGTGCAGTTTTCAGGTGGATCATAATACTAATGTTAAAATTCAATTTGGCTGTGATATTTTTACTCTCGAAGCAAAGCTAAGTTATTCATTACTATATTTTTCATTTTATTTCTAAATCGAACGCCGCGCCTAAATTTTATTGTACGTGGCTTTAAATGCAATGAATACAAAAAAAAAAGTTTTGTAAAGGTCTAAAATGTACAACAGCATTCTTATAGATTATAAAGAGCAATTTAGAACATATTTATATTGTGCATGCAAGGTAAACATTCTACCTACCTCTGTTTAGAAATGCTTTGCTTAGAAGATCAAATGATTGACCTCTTTCCACCTAGAACATACAAATAATTTGTTTTGATATTTAGTACAAGACCAGGAGTCCTATCCTAGACTCCTGTCCAGATCCTCTTCTGTTGGTGGAAGCTTTGGGAATCCATGACTTCCAGGGTAGAAGCCCATTAAAAACAAAAAAATTATATTGGTGGGCTGTGTCATCTACTCGGCCGTTGGTATTTTTACGTGACGTCTATGGGTGGTGAGAGAAGAGAAAATGATATGACTGTGGGTTTATTGAAATAAATTTATTTGTTATTAACACGCAACAAGAGAACAGTGGCGATGTAAAAACGATTAAGTATTGGGCGATGGTACGAATAGTATGATATATAACTTAGGGTCTCAGCGGTGATTATCTTGCTGATTTTTGCGTTTGCGTAGATTGTGTCGTTGTTGTTTAGTCTTAGTCTGGTCAAGTGATGATGACGCAGTTGCCCCGTCCTCATTTCGCTGCTGCATAGAATTGTCAACTTCTTCTTCATACAACTCCGGAACGGATTGAGGTAGCTGAGTCATCCTTTCAGTATTACATTTGTCTTGTCGAGCACTATTCATGTTGTGAATATCATTAGTGTCCTTATTTCCTAACTTGTAATTGTTAACTATTTTGGCTTGTAATCTGTAGAGAAAATGATTATTGGTTACAAATGCACGATGTGTGTTTATTAATGACTTTTGGTTGTTCTTAATTTCTCGGTTTTTTACGCACAAAATGGCACCAGAAATTCTGTTTGAAATGAACTGTTTGGTTGCAGGTCTTAAAATCTGCTTACCCCGTCCCCCCTTTCTTCTTTTACTAATGAATAAGTAGCATCCTGGCAGAATGAAGTCCTGAAGAAGGTACACTCAGTGCCGAAAGCTTCGCAGAAATTCCACAAGTTTGTTTTCTTCGACCACAAGCCTCATCTCTCCTTCTTTGTTATTACATCGTTGGTCAATCCCTCCCTATTTGATACTTTGTATAGATAGTAATAAAGAGGACATATATATTGTGATATATTTCTTTGGCATTCATCCATAAAATTCATAATTCCAACAGGAAATAATGAAAATCAAATTAAATTCCCAACGTCAACAATAGGAGATAAGATAAGATAGGAACTTACCGAATACAAATCTTTATAGCAGTTCATGAAAAAACATTCCTGGAGCCTGTCAAATTTTGAGGTTTCCAAAAAAATTAGGGTTACAGACAAAATATGTCTTTCTTCTGAATAAAGGTTGACTAAGAGTGGCGTAACAAGTTCAATTACTATGTCTTTGCAATCAAAATCTGTATTTTGGTAGCGATGGCTCCTAAAAAAATTGGAAGAAAAAAAAATCAATGAATTTTTAAATAAATACAATTTACAATATGCAATCTTATAATTACGCCATGATGGAGAAACTAGAGATGGGCAAATACTATCAGCGAATACTAGAAAGCATTCGAGATCTTGAATAAATGTCAATCGAGTAAATTTGAAAAGAATGAATATCGCGCCATATGTGCAGACAGTGCAGTCTTTAGCCTTTGTGGAGTCACTGTGTTTGTTTAGTTTTGTCTTGTTTTTTTTTTTCACATTATTAATTTATTTAACGTTCAACTATTCAAAATATTCGAGATCTGGTCAGTATTCGAATTCGATACTAATTGATACGCTTGAAGCACCAAGGCAATGATGTCAATAGCTGGTCAATGACAACATTGACCAAAATTCCACGGACGTTAAGCAGAAATATACTTTCTATTAAAACATATGTTCCGAAGAGGCATGTTTTTCTCATATCTAACTTTGGTCCAGTCTTGAAAAGTCATGTTTTCAGTTGAACACTCCATGTACACCTTAGAATTATGCGGAATCGAATACAGATTGTATGTAGTAACACTCAAATTTTCGAGTGTACCAGTATTCGACTAATATTATTCTACTTTCCCCCTCCTTCGTCCTACCAGTTACGTTTCATCAGGAGAATCTCGATCTACCTCTCAATAACACTCCCACATAACTCAGTACTCAAAAAAAATGTATAAAAAAATGGTAACTATGAAAAAAAAAGTTCTCATAGCTTACATAATATATGAAGCCCCTAGATTCAAAACCCGACTTTTGCAAAAAAATCAACATTTTTAAAAATTTAACTAGCCACAATTAATTACTAGATCAATTAAAAAATAACTTGGGGTTATTATAAACAAATAGCTAAACAGTAGCTATATATACAAATAGGTAGCCATTCAAAAATGTTCTTGTTAGCATAGTTTTTTGTACTGCATTTCCACGACTAGTTTCGTCAGTAATATGGCCAATTTCCAAAATATGGCTATAGCACCCATTTCTTAGTCCCTGTATTATTTGTTGTGTCTAATTTTGAAATTTTTTTAAAATGTATTTTGTAAATGACTTTACGTCTTACTTTATCAATAATGTGACTATTATACCCGTCTTCTCTCACTATACTATTCATGACACCTAACTCCATGTTTCTGTTGTCTTCGTTTAATGGTATTGTGTAGGCTCTGTGAAGTAGTGAATAGAATGCTTCGTCTATTTTATATATCTTGTGAAATAGACAATATTTTTAAAAAACATTCATTACGCGTTTCACAATATCTCTGTGAAAAATGTTAGATATCATCTTATTATAGCATTAGACAAACTTGACAGTTTGGAGTGTTCTCATGCCCCAAAGAAGACAGAGGTCCCCTTTCCGTCAATTGCAGGAATTAAAGAAAGGCTGCAGAATCAACATACGTCAAGCAGGGTGCATCCTACCGCTCTATTGCTGAGAGAGTATGCTATCAGTGCAAAATGACTAAATCAATATGAAAGACATTTTCATTTTAAACAACTTTTTTTTTTCGCTAAAATTACAATTACATTTTCGAATAGCGAAGGAGAGACGAAGGAGGGAAGAGGTTAAACTAGGAGAGGAGTGACGTGATGAGGGGGAGTATTTAGAAAATTCCATATCAGGGTTAAAACACTTGAATCAAATTAAACAATGCACTCTTGCGGCGAAGAACATCATCAAAATGTATAGATGTTTAGTTCCGGTTATATCGAGGACGCCAGTATTTTAACAATGTGGATTTTTCCCATTAAACTTCTCAGAGGTTCATTTCGCAACTCCACCGCATATAGAATAAAAATGAACCTACTTGGATTTACAAATAATTGCCTTGACATTAGGCTGTTCGATGACCAGACTCAGCCATGCATTGTCCCCACCATCACATATAGTTTGAATGATACCCGTCCGCATGCTGAAGTCCACCCACAACTTTTTGTACTGCTCCGACTGGAAATATTAAAAACATTTCAGAATTTCTCCATTATGAAAGATATGTCAATATTACAAAATAATGACGAAGGAAGTCCGTAGAATAAAAACATTTTTTTTTTTTCTCGATCAACATTTCTTCTATTCTATATAACTAATATCTACATTTTAAATTGAATAAATAAATTTAAAATAAACAAAAATCCGACTTTGGGAAAAAATGAAAATGTCCATAATAGCATATGGTGTCTAAAGGTAACGAAACACCAAATCCGAGAAAAGGACCGTCGGAACAATTTACTTCAACACGAGCTTAACATTGGATTTTCCAAAAATTATAAACAAAATTTGCAATATCCATGATCGGGCGTCTTTTATGTCTATAGTTTAACGAGATCGCCCGACCACGTATTTTGAAAAACTCCAAGGTTAAGTTTGTGTTGGAGTAAATTGTTCCGACGGTCCTTTACTCAGATTTCGTTACCTTTAGGCACGACATGATATTATAGACATTTTAATTTTCACCCAAAGTAATGCTTTTGTTTATTTTTTTATTTATTTATTTTTTTTTCCGAGGGCAGATTGTGTCCCCGCGGCAGAGTAGGCCTATTGTGTGCCCTGTGTGTGTTGGTCCCTACATCAGCCTTGTATCTCTAATAAAGTCCAGGATTCTTCTGCAGGTTCCTTCCATTCCAGGTCCCTTATTTATATTATTTAAAATATAGAAATGAAAAGTTTCTTTTCCAAGGGTTAGTACGCCTGTTTTGCTCTGACAAATTGCCAAGTATACAGAGCCAACCTAACAAGTAGAAATGTTTTTGCACCCTTTTAATGATAACGGTACAAAATATATTTTAAAAATGTCGTTTTACACTTTTTCAGAGTTTGGTGCAATAAAACCATTCAAGGTGCAAAGGTTATTTAAAAGTTAATACAAAAATAAGACATCAAACTTGGGACATGGACCCCTAAAGTTTCTAGATTAAGTTGAGACAAGAGTTCCCGGTAATTTACATGGTTAGAGAACATTTTGGGTTGAAAATGATTAACTTAGATTGGAGAGACTACTAACTAAATAATTAACTTAGACGGTAGAGGCCTCTGTCGATCACAGCTCTAAGAACCTGCTTCCACCTTGTCCACTGTGTGGGCGTTAATATGGTAAGAAGTAGGAGCTGGATTACTATAACATTGGGGTTCGTTATGATGGAATCCATTGCATGCTCAACACTCTATAAGTGAGTTTATATTATTCTGAAGACATTGAAAGTCAGCTGAGGATGAATATAAATTTAAAAAGTTTAAGGTCATCAGCAAAGATTAAAAAGAAAAGACCCGAAAAAATGGAATTAACGTCATTAAGAAAGAAAAGAAATAAAAGTGGTCCTTGGTGTGAATCTTGTGTAGCTCCAGACATAACCGTTATTTTACTAGAAATATGAGACTTAAATTTAACTATACGATTTCTAGTTAGGAGAAATTATTTTAACCATTGTTGATATATACCAGAAATTCCAAATGATTCTAACTTCATTGAAAGTAAGAAAAAATTATCTATATCAAAGGCTTGTTGGTTCAGAATATACCTGATGGCTAGAATGTATTGATAAAAAACTGACGACTTTTAAAAGCCGACAATGGCGTAAACTGAAACCAGTACATATAAGTATATATTTTTTAGTGGAATTAGACAACGTAAATGTTAAACAAGAATTTTATTTTTATTTGTTTTTAAAAATTATTCATTTTTTAACGAAAACATGCCACTGATGAAAGATCGTTTTTGAAGAATATAAGTTAATTATATAACATAATACACACGTACAATTGGTTAATCAATTCATCTTTGTCCAAAATTAGTGATAAGCCCCACGATATTGTTAATATATTTGTATATAATTGTAATTTTGTATATATATGTGTGACAAGCAAATATGTGGTACAGGCGCCATCTTTTTTTTTATCCAAGAGATTGAAACACCCTGTACATGCCGTCCTTCGGAGGGCACGTAAAATGGCGGTCCCGAGCCTGTGTGATGTCAATAATTCGTTAAAGCCCCTCTACCCTTACCAAACCTGAGTAGGCGATATAGGACTAAGTCCACCAGAGAGACGAAAAACGCTCTGGTAGTAGGTGATATGACCTCGTAGTTAAAAGTCCGGGTATGAGTCACAAAACATCTCCTTCATCTACTCTTACAATTATATTGCCACTCCGAGCAATTTTAAAACATAAATAGAACATAATACTCACTTTTGGTTTATGCAACGGAATGTCGTTAGCAAAAGCATCAACACATGGTAACGTAAATACTTTAATTTCCGTATCGACAGTAATATTCACAATATTAAGAAAATCCCTGCAAGACTGAATTAAAAGAAAATTAATAAATATGTATATGTATAGGTACATGCAGTATACAAAGAAAGGTAGGTGAAAAAAATAAATGGGGAAACAGAAGAGTATACCAAACCATCCTTAAGTAGATACAAATTTGGTAATTGCTATCAAATGTTTCTCGAAATATGTACTTTCAGGATCTCTAACAGAAAAAACTAAATTTTTCACTGAACAGCAATAAATTTACTCAGTTAATAGAAATGCACACTCTACAATGACTTCATATAGGGCCGCAACACAGTCACCTGAAACAAGCAGCTAAGGAAGGGATAACGGACAGGTATACATGTGCGGTGAGAACATTTCAAAACCAAGGTCTCGATTTCAAAGACTATTCGAGGGAACTACGAAAATTAAATGTCACGGTAGTATGATGTTCACATCTTAGATCGAAAAGAACTCTCGACATTTTTAGGGAATGTTAATTTCTGGGATAGCGCGATGTTGTTGGTTAATATTACCGTCTCGTGACGACCTGACAGAGGTCCGCAGTGACTGAATAGTTTGAGCTATGGATCTTGGAGACTGGCTCTAAAGTTGAGAGGGGGTACTGGTTGTCAGTGCCAGTGGTTATGAAGCTGAGAGCGTTGGTGGTTGTTAAGTGGATATTGGACCTGAGAAAGGTCATGTTGATGGAGGTGTGTCCCTGCACCGGAACCTCTGTTACAGATATGATCCTGGGAGCGAGTATTGGAGGTTGAATGGTTATAGTAACTAGTTATTTACGTAAAAGATGGTCTTAATTGTGTGGCTTATACGGGGAGAAGCATAGCTATAACAACAATTTAGCCCCGGATATACCTGCTAGTTAATAATACAATAAAAATTCAAAAATTAAATAACATTTTCTTATGACCATTTGTTATTACGTTTGTGACACTTTCCTTTTATTTTTATATCATCAAAAGGAATCAGTTGATATATTCGGTCGTTCCCCACAAGTTGTTCACCTCAATGATACAATTATGAAAATGTTACTTTTAAGAATATTAAAAAACATATAAAGAGAGGGCGCCAGTAGCTCTGTGGTATGCGTGCTTGCTTAGTGAACTCAAGATCGCGGCTTCGAAACACAGCCGAGGCCAATAGGTTTTTTATCTGAAAGGTGAAGAAACCTTGAGCACGCCGTCCTTCGGATGGTCCCGAGCCTGTATGGTCAGATCTCCAGAATGTCCAGAGCTCTGGTAGTAAGCAATATGACTTTGCACTTAGAACCTGGGCATGAGTCATAATAACTATTAAAAAAATAATACTTTAAAGTGGACGTCATTTATATTGAATAGCAAGAATTTTGTGTTCTAAAGGTTGTTATTCTTATCAATCTCTAAAATCGGCTCTAACTGCATCAGTAGTTTTTCCTTAATTAATTTTTTTATTGATATATTTTATGAACAAATTAAAGAAAAAGGTGGACGACATCTCCGGGTATCTTCATATCTTACAGACATCTAAGTAACAACTTAGAAGCCTCAATTAATAAAGTGAACATTGAACAAAGAAACCTTCTATTAACGTACCATATCAAAAGATTTGTAATTCAAAACATCCACTGCAGGAATAATTGAAGGGAGATTACGAAACCAATGTTTCACTACGTTTGTCTTTTTTTTACTCATGAATGACAGACGCATCAAAATTTCCACAGCTACTTCCTCAGTTTCATAATCACCACATTCTGGAAACCATTCAGCCAACTTCGTCCTAAAAGAAAATACAGAGACAATTTATTTACCAAATATCATTATTTTTCATAAAGATTAATAAAATGAAACAAAATAACAACTGACAAAGATTTATCATAAGTATTTAGTATATTTTTCCTCAGCCCAGCATCGGCTCTTTTTAATATTGTTTTTAATTGAAGAAATACTTCTTTTCGTACTAAGAAATCAAAGCTGTTGGCAAATATAACATTTAATATAACTCCAAAAGCTTCATTCAAAACAATTATCCTCAAACTTTCATTAGTTTCTATCAGTGTCTGAAAAATAATATTACAAAATAGAAAGATAATATGAACAAAATGCCAAAATGATACAGACGAAAACATATACAAGAATATAACATACCAGGAAACATTGCCCAACTTTTCTTAAAAATGTATTGAATTCTTTATGTGTAGCCAAGAAATGATGTTCATACATTGAAATTGTTCGAAAATAATTGCTGATCAAGTCGCCAAAACTTTCGTTAATCTTCGACCAATCTTCAGAGTTCTGCGAAGATATACAAAATATTGAACAATAATAATGAATTGGTTTTAGAGAATAGATACACATTTCAACACTTACGTAGGTGTGTATTAGACCTTCTTCAATTATCTTTAAAACGAGCATCAACGGCCAAAAATTATCTTTATTCTGAAAAATAATGACCTTGAACGTATTGAATCCATTTTCTAGCTTTTTTTTTAGGTATACAAACATAAATTTTTTTTTCTTCGCTACAAAACCTTAATTAAATATTTTTACCTTGTTTGTCAACAGTAGAACCTCTTTCAGTAATCCTATTACTTTAACATTGAACTTAGGAACTTTATTAATACTTCTTTGCTCCAGAATTCTCTGAATACTTTCAGGAGTTGACAAACAATTCCTAAGTGACCTTATAAACGAATCCATTCTTTTAAATATCTAATTAATAAACAAAAAAGTTAACACTTCTTTCAACACAAAAACAATATAGGTATGTGTACTAATATATAATTTACAAACATTTGTAAGTTTAAATAAAAGATTCTTCATCCATCTTCTTGGTACAGTGCAAGAAACATGACTGTCCAAATCGTAACTATCAGCATGTTATTAATCCCGTCAACCCTTCATTACAAAAACAAATACATACATTTATACTTCGAAAAAGTAAATTTATTCTTTTCTTTGTGTGTCACAATTATTAGAATATTCTATACTTCTTCAATATCCTATTTACATTCTTCTGTAGTTAAGCCTTTTGTAGCAACAACTGTCACTACAAAAGTATATGCAGTATCCTTTATAAACAAACTATTTGAAATGTAAATAATACAATCATTTAACTAAAGTTCAAATGATACAAAGCCTGCTGGTAATGTTGTTATGTTTAAGTTTTAATAAAATTGCGAATAAGCATGAGAAAATAATTTACAACTTTGAATAATAATAATTTTAACAATTTTTCAAATAATACTGAGACCTCAGTTTTTATTAATGTTTTCTGCGAAGAATCGCTAATTTTACTAATTATATTTCATTCCACATGACTAATACCTATAAATAAAACAAGAGTTACATTTGAACCTATAGCTGTCCCATAAAACTAAAACATGTTACCCTTCCCCTTCTTTCAGATACATACAACTAAATATAAAACATACAGTAAAAGTTATCCCCTAATAAATAAATATATTCCGAATAAAGTTTGATATTCAATATTAATTTTTCAGTTGTTCTAATAGTTGATAAAGAGATTGGGGGGGGGGGGGGGGGGGGGGGAGTAAGAACAACTTGGCTCCGTTCGAATCAGTTTTTTTTAAGCTTATTAGCCATCAGTTGCTTAAATTACCGAGTCCACATAAGCATAGATTTCGGCTAGTTAAAATAGTTATTTTGATTAAGAAATTTAATTGGAGAATGAAATATTAGTAACCAATTTAATTACACCATTAAATTTGTGAGTTGACAAAAATTTAAGATTTCTTGCTCCTAACATACAAATTTGTGTCCTCTTCTTGGAATCAATGAAATCCTTGATTTATCTTTGAGGTCTTTGCACGTTTCCGGAGGGATTTTATAATCACAATTCTCGAGAGTTGGATGGTAGAGAATGCACATGAGAAAGAAATCTTCATCCAGAAATGCAGTAGGAGCTTTTGGGGTTTTGGGCCTGCGCTTAACAAATGAGCACATAGGAATTTCAGAAATTTAATTTTAAGAGGTGGTGCTACTCATTACTTTTTTTTCCAAAACCAGAATTTGCATTGTCCTATTGCAACGAAAGTTTTTTTAGACATTTTTAGTGAGCTTCAAGCTACTCCAGAAGCTTCTTTTTTGAGTATGAACAATTTGCATGAAATTTTTTATATTGATTGGTGCTTCGTCTAAACAAGGAAAAAATTGATTATCTTTTAAATATATTGATATTGTAGTTAATACTGAAAAAGGACAAACTTATTCACCAACTGACTGCGTGGAGAGGCGACAAACCATGGGGTGGTATCCGGGCGTCTGTTTTTTTTTTGCTTGTGACTTATAAAACTGTTTCAAATCAAATAGGTTTTCGAAATGTTGAGACTAGAATCTAAATAAAGAGCATACAAAGAAAAAGAAATCCTTGGTCCGAACTTGCCCATCTGTAAGACTAGAATTTAGTAGGTTAGTAGGCTTTGTCAGCATAGCGCCTATACCGTTTCATGAAAGTTTCAGGGAATGTTCATCGGGCACCAGGGCTGTGGATAGACTACTTAGCATAGCTGAATTTCTTTTGGGGCGACTGCTACAAATATGCCGTTTCATATTTTTTCGTAAAATATTAATTGGCACATGGTTTTTGTTTTCTATCGATGTCAAGGTTGAACCTTAATTTCCTATTTTCATCGAGTCACTTACAGTAACACAAACATGAAACATAAACCACTTTTCATTGTTTCTTATCCTGACTTTAAATCATAGAACATCCTCGTATCCATTGCCCTATCCTAACTTTTTTTTACCCTGAAATTAGATTTTTGAAAAGAAAAAATACATAATAATAATAATGGGAAGGTATTCCTGGATATTCATGAGTCCCAAATTTCTATACGATATTCATTCTTCTCTCATTACACATATAGACATGAAATAATTTATATTTTTCATAACCATCTTAGTATCTTCAAAAATACTTCCGAGCATTATAATTTTTTTGTAATTTCTGCCACAGTAGAAAAAAAAAGGTTGGTCAGTTAGTTATTGTGACTCATGCCAGGGTTATATCGCCTACGCTCTTTCGTCGCTTATGTGGACATGCACCAGACTCTGCAGTGGGAGTCCTAAATTTTGCCTATCCAGGTTTATTCACCTAGGATAGGGAGCTACCTACCGAGTACCTGACATTGTACAGGCTCGGGATCATCGCTTAACGTCCCACCCGAAGGATGATGTACTCAAGGTTCACCTCCCAGATAAAAAGTTGATGACGGGGGCACAGCCCACCAACGAATAGGAAGAGATGCTATGATGGATTTAAAGTCAGGATAAAAAATTGTGAAAAATAGTGTTTGGAACTAAAAACGTCTGAGTGAAATTGAAGTTGGGCCACTCTATACAGTACCTACATATGTATCTATATTAATAAAGCTGAAACGGGGTTTGTCTGTGTGTTTGTTCCAACATCATGAAACTTGAGATGTACCATCCTTCTAAGCCAGATTGAAAAACAAGCTATGTGGCGTCCCAAAATATTCAACGGGACGGGGGCCTAAGTGTAAATATAGTTCTACCTAATAACTAATGGTCGGATTGTCATGGAATTTCACATGTAGTATTCTTAAAAGCCAAATATAAAAATAGAGTGTGTGACGTCTCAAAATTTTGAACGAGAGGGGGGTTGTGGGAGTAGGCCTTAGGATAAAGATAGTGTTGGCTCATTAACGAATGGTCGGATTGTGATGGAATTTCACATGTAGTAGTAATAACTAAGTACTAGAAGTGGGGTACACCGTTGAAGGGCACATACTAGCTGTGATGCCCAGTGGTCCCTAACTACGTACTAGGTGTGGGGTCCACCGTTGAAGGGCACATACTAGCTGTGATGCCCAGTGGTCCCTAACTACGTACTAAGCGTGGGGTCCACCGTTGAAGGGCACATTAGTAGCTGTGATGCCCAGTGGTCCTTAACTACGTACTACGAGTGGGGTCCACCGTTGAAGGGCACATACTAGCTGTGATGCCCAGTGATCCCAACTACGTACTAGCTATGGGGTCCGCCATTGAAGGACTATAAGCCTTATTCCATATGAATAATTGAAAATTATAACATCATGAATGTACTGTCGAAGAATTGAATAGGATTCGAACGAGAGATATTAGGAGAAAAGTCAAAGTTCCCCCGGCAAAGCCGAGTATTACTGCTAGTATAGTATATATACAGCCTGTAACTTACCACATCTTACATCAACAGCCAACTTACCGGCTAATATCAGCCAGACTTGCCTCGGGGTACATCAACCAACGTTACCTGGCCAGGGGGATGAACATTATGTAAGAAATCACACTCCCATCACTTTCCCAACTGTCTTCCATTTTGCTCCTTAGTGTTTTTCCAGCTCCCAAAGTTTTAGACCTGTGTATGCCTGGAGAGTAAGATCTGTCGTCACAGAACAAAGAAAGAGGAAGCTGAAAAGAACTTAGCCGCTGCAGGTAAAAACTCCACAACGCTCCAACTTATCTTCATTTGTTGGTTGTCATTTAAAAAAAAAATTGAAACTATCCTCCGAAAGATTGTTTTTTTTTTTTTTTCAAACTGGTTGACTACTAATAAAAACCAAAGGAATTTCCCTCCCCAATGTTAGTAGTGTTTTGAATGGGAAGAGAGAAATCAGGCTTGCAGTCGATAAAACAAACTCAAAAAATATCTTCCAGGCTTCCGTCATTGAGTTGCCTTCTTCAGTTCCTGTATTAACATTTATGCAATAGTAACAAGCTTATATAAACTAAATCAATGAAAAAAAATAAAAAAATAAATAAATAACTTTAAATCTCCTCATTTAAGTCATCTGAGCACAAAATAGCGGGTTCGAAACCCAGCCAAGGCCCTTAGGTTTTTTATCTGGGAGGTTGTACGATGTCTGTTACTGTAGCTGACGAATTTTTTAGATTGTTAGGATGTAACTTTCGTTTTGTTTGTTTTATTTTTACTTTAATTAATTTTAGTTAATTAGCTTTTATTACTATTGTATACATGTTAATTGCTGAACGATTGGCAGAAATTCTTTGAGTTTGTTTATCGACCACGAGCCGCATCTCTCTCTTCCTGTTATATCGTTCGTTGGTCCATCCTGATACATATAAATACAGCAATTGAAAAGGAGTAATCAATTAAATCGACAATGTTTTGGCAATCTCCATCGCATATGTTACATAACTAAGAAGTAAATGAATATTTAAAAAAACAGAAAGAAAAAGATAAATGATAATAATTCTGATATATATTTTTAATTTCACAATCTTCAAACAAATAATTTATTAAAATTAATAACTAACATTTTTACTATATTTACAAAAATACTCAATCATTATAAAATATTTACAAGCATCATTAAATTAATGTATTAATACAAAATACATTAAATTTATAATTTTTATTATTATAATCCAAATCTGAGGATAGCTTAATAAATATAACAATTACATCCAAGTAACATTAAATACAATAATGAAAAAACAATGGAAGCTAATATTTAAATATCTCCCAATATCAGTTGTAAATGTTTGCTCCTTCTGCAATAAATGACTAATACAATCTAAATTATTAAAATTTCAGTTTTAAAATCGAATAAAACAGTTAAACAAGTTTGGTTAGTGTCTTCAGACTTCATAGAATGAGTCCATTAAATATGTAGGGGGAGAGGGGGGGGGGGGGGGGGCTCGTTAATTTCTACAATAAATTTTAAAAAAATACTACAATTCAAAAGTATTTCTTGAAAATTTTACATTTTTGAGATATGAGGTTATGCTACTTTACAATCAATAAATTATATCTTATTCTAAGAAAAGTAATACGTATGATCTAGTGTATCATTATAATTTCAATATATTCATGTTCCACCTGATTACTTAAGCTAAGGTAAGCCGAGAAAATGGCTTCCTTCGAAGTTCAACATTGCTAGTGTTCAAAAGTTCTTTTTTTGTCAAGCATTAAGAACATTTTTGATAATGTAGGATGTTTAAGGTACCCCCAGGGTCTTATTATATTAAAAAATGTAAAACCACCATATTTTGTTAGTGGCCGGTCGCACTTTTTGTGTTCTTGGAAAAATTCAAAATGTTTTAATAATACATTTCGACCACTCAAAAAAAAAAATCAAACTGTGATCGAACATCTGGTATCAACCGAGCAAAAATATATAATTTCTGAACACTAGCCAATATGAGAAACGAAATTCGAAGTAATTTTTTTTTTACTCACTCTAATATAGGTAGGTATGTATAAAAATAAGTGATTCCAGAGGTACCCCAAGTTTTCCACCCATGTCTAATATTTGAATAAGGAATCATAATTGAAATAGCTAATTGTAAGTGAATCTTAACTTTGCATTTACAATTAAATTTTAAGATATCGTAATAATTAACACATTTCAAACAATTATAATATCCCCTGTACTATAATTACATTTAACAAAAAGAGACGAAAATATTTAATGGAAATAATGGAAGTAAATTAAAGAGAAACTAAATTGTAATAATGTTTTTAAAGGTTACATCAACTACAAAAAAATATCTACACTTAGCAAAATACTATTCATATTTCAGAATGACCTTTAGTTCCCTAGATCCCAAAATTGCTTACATTTCTCTACTAAAATGAAGAATTTTTGATATGAGAAAATTTTATCATTTGAGATCAGATATTATATTCAATGTAAAAACATGAAGTTACACAAAACATACTTATCATGGCTGTTCGGTCTTCCAAATCTTTATTTTCAAACGCAAGGAAGGTAGAATTGATTACTGTGATACAATTTTCTTGAAAAGAGAAGTTGTGTTCCCACTGTTTATTTTATAAACAGAATCGGTCCTTCATATACTACAATGGTATCCTCTATCACTATTTCTTGGGATGTTCCGAACAACACTTGGGAATAAACAGTGGGATGGTAACTTCTTCATTTGATGCATCTCAGCCAAAAACATTTATGATTAAAGCTAACCTTTCGTAAGGGAGAAAGTTCAATTTCAATTTTCAATTAGCTGAATTGCAAAACATTTAGGTGCTATGATATTACAAATCAACAACAGCGATTTAGCCATGTTTTCATGACGTTTTAATCATGCTTCCGATTTAATTCAAAATAAGAGTGAGACTCAGAATCAGTGCCACTAGATTACTCAGGGCATACTTGACATGGTGAGCTCAATGTGACTTCGTTTTGAAAAGGAGAATCCGATAATGTCATAGTGACATTGAGATACACATAGGAAATGATCGTAACAATCTCTCTCAGACCTAATAAAAAAAATAATAGTATGTTGATTTGGCATGGAGTAATACAATATTTTCAACTTTGAAATCTTGTTTTGTTAGTAAATATAATTGTTTGTAACGCAACGATCATTTGTGTAGAGTACTTAGGTCAGCAGAGTTGCGGACGTTATAAACACCATCTTTTGTGTCAGCAGTGGCTTGGTGGGCCTACTGCCAGAAGTAGGATCACTGAGGCCCGCCCATGATGGGATGGGGGCCTGGGGGAGGAGGCCCCCCCATTACTGAGTACTGGCCAGGGATGGGAGAGTGCATCATGGAGGCGGGGGACTGCATCGGCCCTGCTCCCATCATCACACCCACCGGCGAGGAGGCTACCACCTGCAACACACAACATCGTTACCACAGTTGTCGAGAGGATCACCTGAGGATGAATTTAGTATTGCTGGGTCGGGTCTATTACTTAATCTATGACTAAATGGCGGAGGGCTAATGAAGTAAGAATAAAGAAAGGACGTTCAATTGGAGAGGCCCTGGCTGTCCCCGTTCTCTCAACGACTCCAGTTATGTTAGCATAGTCAACGGACGGTTGGATATGGACCTCACCTCTACTTTCATATAAATTGCATAAAATAAATGTTTTTCATTTAATAAATAAAAATAAAATTAAAAAATGAACATCATATGAAAGCCCTATCCAAGAGCGAGATCACATCCAGTTTTGTGCCAATGATATATTTTGAGCTATGGTCATTTCACACGTCCACTTTTGACCTTCTTCCGTCTTATTGTAAGCTCGTATCTCGGAAACTATCGTCCCCTCCCAAACAATTAAAAATTTTACTAATGTACTCTCAACGATACATCTTATTTTCAATTAATAATAAAAATCAGTAATGTCAAGGCACAAGTTGGTTTTGACATAAATTATGGATTTAATCGTCAAAAGAACCTTCGATTTAAACAGGGGCAACCTTTTTGCAGGTGTGGACCGGGCCGCCAGATTACTGCATTGACCAAGCAAGGGGCCGAAGATAAAAAAAAAAAAAAAGAAAAGAAAAGAACAGAATTATGTGGATAAATTGCAACAAAATTGTCAGTTCCTTCGCGAAGCGCACAAGAGCGACTCCTGATATAAACTTCCTTTCAGGAACTAACTTTAAAGATTTTGCCCTTGAGAGGTCCAGTAAGACTATATATATATTTTATAAGTAGGGAAATATTGCGCTAGGAGTTAGTTATTGTGACTCAAACCAGGTCTTTAAATACGTCATATAGCCTACTACCAGAGCGCTCTTTCGTCGCTCTGACGGATATGAGCCCGACTAGTAGTGCGGGAGTCCTAAATTTTGCCTACTCAGGTTTAGTAGTCCTTTACGTGTGCCTGACATCGTACAGGCTCGTGACCATCGCTTAACGTCCCATCCAAAGTAAGGCGTATTCACGTTTTCTTTACCTCCTAGATACAAAACCGGCTTCGTACCAGCGATCTTGTTCTCAATAGGCAAGCACGTTACTTCTGTGTTACCGGTGCCCTCTGAATGACCAGGTATAATTGTTATTGTCAATAGAGTTGGTGTTACCTGAGGCTCGGAGGGGAGGATGAGATTGGCAAGGAGGTCACGGACGGCGGGGAAGAGAGAGCACTCGGCATGGAGATTGGCACAATCCATGAACCTCTTGAGGAGGATGGAAGCAGCAGTGATGGCAGAGCCGGAGCCAGGGTCCCTCTTCTCGGCCAGCTGGGTCATGTTGGTCGAGATATCGTAGACGAGAGGGAGCACGAGACTCATGTTGTCCATGAACCCTCCCACCCTCGTCAGCTGCAACTGTTAACACAAAAAGGAAACTATTAGGATAAAACCTAAAAACACTTTGATAAACGAAGACATTTTCTTGGGATAACTTGCAATTTTAATAGCTGGAAAAGCCAGTTGTAATATGCAAAACAGCACAAGGGCGAGACACCACAGAAGACAGGATCCGGAGTTGACCTGACTGCACAAGTCATTGTTGTTTTCTAAGTATAAGGCCCCCAAAGCTCCCTGATGTGCATCTGTCTCCAGTCTCTCTCGATAATCGGCAATGAGCATAATTCACTGTAATATTTTAATCAAGATTCTAAGTCTGGGAAAAAGTTGACTTGTATCAAAGCAATTACTATATCTATGTTGTGTTTAGATTTTATTGATATTGAGGATGAGCTTGCATCCCGAAACGTCTTTATAGAGGTAAACACTTTTAAATAAATTGGAAGAAAAAGAGCTGTAAATAATATAATAAAAATACAACCTCTAGAAATCTCCTTGAACATCACAACTCGATATAAGAAATTTTAAATATATAACGAAAATATAACTCTAGTGGGGTTGTGAACAAATGGAATTGGAAATTCACATGAACAAAGTTTTAACATGAGACGATAGCTTATTAATCGAAACTTACTCTCCGAATATATTTATGGAAGTAAAGGTTCTTTAACTTATAGTTTTTAAATAAATTACTCGGAACGCTTCCAGTTAAAGAAAAATAGTAAATGCTTTAAGGATATACTTATTGTGATAGATAGCGGCCATAGTAAGTACTTACAAAGAATAGGATCTTCTGGCGACAAACGAGGACGGCGGCCATGCCTGCTGGCACTATGGGAGCGGCGGCAGGAGGAATCCTCAGACACCACTGCACAGACCATTTCAGTTGTTGTTGTTGGATCAAGTTGGGAATCTGAAATATCCAATACATAGTTTTCCATTGTGAAAAAAAGTTCTTCTTCAACAAATGTTTGTACCGAAAGACATTCTCCAAATTTAACACACAGAATACATTGATAACATGACAAATGCCGACCGTTATTAGTAAAAATACTGAATAGGGGTTATTAATAAAATTTGTAAGTTATGGCTACAAGAAAAAATCACTTTGACCCCACATTATATGAAACATGTATAAAATAGAAGAAAATACACATAATTAGGTATTTACGTGTTAATGGGTAGACCCAGTTTCATATCTTACAGCAACCACAATTTCGCAGATGGGTTTAAGTTTTTATTTGTTTTTTCTTACTTTATGATGTATTATTTAAAAATAATGGATAAAATTATGCAGATATATCAACCCCAGAATAACAGTTAGTTGTCGCAAGAATCAATGTTTAATATTCATCATCAATTACATAATGGATACAGTAAAAAATAGCTTCGTTAATAATTTAATTTCGATCTGTTAACTGTTTAAAACTATGCATTTTTAAATTATATTTAATTGGATCATTGTTATAAAAAGTAGAGCAGCAGAATTTTATATGTAAATTCAGAGCCCTCCAAGGACAACACCTATTGATTTTCAGTCAAAGCGACCAAAGGGAAGAGTGGAATCAGGGGGAGACTTTACACAAAAAGCCTAATAACTGCCGTTGCGATGAATGCATTGACAAAAAATTTCATATATAAATTCAAAAGCACATAAATGACAGCTATTAATTATCAGCTGTATCGGCCGATGGAAGAGGGGACTCAACTCAAAACCCGCAATAACTGCCGACGTAATGAATGTATCAAAATAAAATTTAGTCTAAGATACATAGACCCTACGTAAGTCGACTACATATTTTTAGGCCCAACGGTCGATAGGTATTAGTGGGAAAACGTAATTGATTAATTCGTGCAGGGGTACATTGCTGGTATCGCCGGCTTTTTTTTATTTTAATTTTAATAATTATAACGACATACATGTATATTCTTCAAGTTCTGTTCGCTAATGAAATAACTGAAAATAATATTCTATTACTCCTTCAACGCTGTCAATGATAACTTACTAGACAACAGACCAATGATGAAATTCCAAAGAACAATAAATAATTAGTTCATACAGAAAAATGTGTTTTTTTTTATACTACCTGATGTTTTAGAATGTCTATCATCCGCAATCTATTTCTAAAACTATTAAAAAACAAAATGAACCAAACTTACAAGTTCTAGTTTCATGATTTGAATGAAATCTTTCAGAACATTTGTTGGGACGTTCAACATCCTTCCGAAGCCTGAGAGAGCGTTCGGTTTATATGGAGGAGCTGCTGCTTTCGTTTCAAAAAAATTCTCCAAAATCTGTGGACAAAGGGTAATCATTTATATGTTAGAAACAGTTTGAACTTTTTTATGTATTTGTGAATTGTTTATTCTGAAAAGTTATTTAATACTGCTAACTTGATGATTCTGGCAAGTGAACTAAAACTCTCTTTAGTTGGTTCGACTCACGGTAGTAGCCCATACACTGAGAGAAACCTTTCTTTCCAAAAAGGGTAGCAATTTGTAGAGTACAAGCCCTGCGATCAGGGCGATTTGGCCTGAGGGTAAAACTCTCCTAGCATCAGCTTTCAGACCATTAACCTCTAGGAAACCTTATGCTGTTCCCAGTTCCAGTCGGGACATCTCTTGGACTACTTGCTGGCAGGGAGGGGGGGGATTTAGCCCCTGGTCTATCACCTTAGAACCCCTATCCACGCTCCGCAACCTGGGGACCCGTCTGTGCCGTAAGTTGGGAGGCGTAACTTAACGACGTACATTCGATATGGCAGTCTATTGGACAGTCATACCCGCTCGAACTCGCACAAGGAACTTCCTCAAATTTTCAATTAAAAAAATTATTTATTTTTCAAAGAAAAACTCGTTCTGAGGCTTCTTGCAAATCTCTTCGATCAACAATCCCTCCCCTTTAATTAATAATAATTAAAGATAGATTGAATACATTAAGGAAGTAGTAGAGTCGATTTTTGCGCTAGAAAAGAGCAGCAACTCATAGAGAGCGCCCTAATCGGGAGTATAACTTGCGACGTTAAAGCAAACAACAAAAAATAGAACGAAATGGACGCAGAAAACGCAAGAACTTGACTTTCATGTCTGAAACCCAGACTAAAAGCTAGGTTTACAGACCGTTATAAATTTTTAATTCGCCTAAAAATCCTTAATTGACAAACGAAACAAAAAATTGTCTACTAACTGAAAAATCTTTGCTTTGTGAAATTCTATTTTTAAAAAAAGTTGTATGATTAGCATAATAAATTAAGTTAGGAACGGTAACTGAAGATTGTGGTTGAAAAACTTTGCATGGTACATTTTTTTAGTCATGTAAAAATGACTTCCTATTTAAGTTACATGTTTTGAACGACGTAAACTGTACCTCTGATTTCTTGAAAAAGGCACATTCCTGGTTCAAACCGAAACCAGTGCATCATAATATCACGTCGACTATTTAAAAAAAAAAAAGCAACGCTGCCACACTCTTTAATTTGTGAAGGCAAACGCGAAAACTTGATTAATTTTTTATATTCTAATTGGATAACCAAAACAGAATGGGTGACCTGTAGTTCTTCCAGAGTCCAGGTCTCCTTGTGTTCTGGAAGGGAGGAGATGCTGATGTGGAGGCTTTCCAGATGTTGAGGGTTCAGACAGACACGGCACTGGAGTGTCTCCACCTTGAAGTGGACCACGCCTGGCTCTGTCGTCGTGATACTCGTCAGCTGAAATGTACCGTGTAACAAATTAAGCAATGCCAATAATGAAGAAGTTAAGAAGTCCACAGGGACAGTAAAACATGATGTGAGATATCCATATATTTCATTACACAGTTGGACATTAATTAATTTTTTCATTGAATTAAAATTTCATTTAACAAAAAAATGAAAAAATTAATTGTACAATTGAATAATACCCAACTGATTTAGTTGTTAGTTGGCATTTAATCGCTTAATCGGCCAAAGGGAAGTGGGAGGCTTAACACAAAAACTCTAATATGTAATGTTGGGTTGAATGAAATTTCATATGTAAATTCTAACACTCATAAGGACGACACCTATTATTTTTCTGCGGAATCGTTCGAATGAAAGGGGGGGATTAGAGGAGGGAGCTCGACTCAAAAGCCTTAATAACTGCTGATGTAATGAATACATGTACAGAAAATTTAGTATGATGAGAATTCAGAAGGCCCTATGTAAGTCAACAACAGCCCAAATGGTCGATTAGTTATGGAGGGAGAACAAAAACGTAATTAATTTGTGCTGCGCTGCACTGCTGTAGATTCACCGACGACTTTTTTTAATTGCTACAATGGCAATTAATATAAAATGAAAACTTGGAGGTTTGAAGAATAAACACAAGTTCTATTTGGTATGTACTTTCAAACGGAAAGGAAACACGATTCCAGAGGAAGTCATCTGAACACCCTTCCCCCTCCACAACCTCCAATTATAATAATTATTATTGATTATTGATATTGACTTCTCATCCATCTTGATTGACTTCTCCTTTGCCTGATAATTATCAGGCAAAGGAGAAGAAGGGTCTTTTATTTTTTAATTTTTTAATTAAAGAAGTCTAATTATTTTTAGTTTAATGATTATAGAAAATAAAATGTATTTTACTTTTACAATGTTTTTATCTAGTTGTATTTCTATTTTGATAATTCTTCAGTGATTTCATTTATTATTTATGATATATTTTTACATTCTTCAGAATAAATCTAATATATACATTTTTTCTTTGTTGCTGGAATCTTTATACAGTAATATACATAATAGCAAATGAGGAGTTTGGAGCCAGAGCGGACCAACTGGTGGAAACTGAACAGGAAGAAAATGGCAATTGAAAATTGAGTACATTTTGTTTATCTCCATAAATGGGCCCCAAATATTTATTTATATTTGAAATTTTAGAATAGTATTGGATGAGTGATCCCTTCTTGTGTTCTATAAAGTTTTTGAAGGCCGTATGATCCATTGTGACTTTGAAAATATATGCACAAAATAATTGTGGACTAAACTTAAAGTGCTGCTATCTATCACTGAAGTGAAGAAACTAAGTGATCCACACTGGTTTTGAAAAAGGGAACCTATGCCAACATCAGGATGGTAATAACTCATTTTCCGAAAAATTGTGGGTTGGTCCGCTCTGGCTCCAAACTCCTCAAATATGGGGACGTATACACGGATAAATATCAATGCCACATGATGGGAGAAGTCAAAAATATTTTAATATCACACCACTTAGAAGTATGGATGTCACCTCCAATTGAGACGGCGTGGAGGGTTGTTTGGATGGAATTCAGGATAGGTCTTGTGCAAATGAGTTAGGATGGGATAAAAATTTGTTGTGAAAGGATAAGAATCGTGATTGGATTAATTCCTGGATGGTGGGGATACTTATATCTTCGTGGAGAAATTTGATGGATAGAAGGGGATTATTTTTAGTTCTGTGATCATAATAAATTATATTTATTTGACTTTCAGGATGTTTGTTAACTAGTTGTCCTTCTCATTTGTTACTTCTTCAGGGATTTCATTTATTTATAAAATTTTTTTTGAAATTCAATTGATTATAATATAATTGCAATTATTTGCATTTGACTAATAAACAATTAAAATTAAACTAAGATCTACTTACACACTCCTCGCTCTGAATGAACCGTTGGAGCTGGCGCCGCATGTAGACACACCCCAAGAACCGTTCTAGAGGAGCCAACTCGGGTCCTGGCAGCCCTTGAGGATGAGGAGAGGGCGTACAGAGCATGTCCAGAGCTTCGTGGGATATGAGGGTGGGCACTGCTCCAGCCCACGACCGTGGAGGCAACACTCGCTGCACCCCACCTACAACAAGTTAGTGTACTTGTCAGGGACAGTACAATTTTGCACTCGTGTGTCTACATACTGGAAAAACGAGGGCGCCGGTAGCTCCGTGGCATGCGCGCTTGTCTTCTGAGCTCAAGATAGTGGGTATGTAATATTATAACAAATACTTTTTACAGTATCATTTTTGTAAATATATAATAAATATGTTTATTTTATCTGGGAGGTAAAATAAACTTAAGCATGCCGTCCTTCAGATGGGACGTTAAGCGATGGTCCCGAGCCTGTACGATGTCAGGTATTCGTTAAAGACCCCTACCCTGGGTGAAAAAAAATTTAAGGTAGGCAAAATTTAGGACTCCCTCAGTAGAGTCGGGCTCATGTCCACCAGAGTGACGAAAGAGCGCTCTGGTAGTAGGCGATATGACCTCGTAGTTAAAGCCCGGACATGAGTCAGAAAACCTAACCTAACCTAGTGGAAAAACAGATAAAAAGAAAAAAAAATCAAAGGGACAGTGCAACTATGCCTGAAGTAACTATTACCACTATTTCATGGCAATATCTCTCATGTTGTACGTAATTACAGTATTCAGCGAAGGTCAGTTGACGTAGAACTTTGATTTATTTTTCAGATATATAATTTTTTAGATATAAAACGAAAGAAATACTTTGTTTATCTAATTGCAACTAATCCTATATACAATTTAGATTCATTTTATTTTTGGCCTTAAGACTAATTGTAGTCCTATAAAGCCGGAGCAAGTATGTTTGGGTTAGGAGGGCCAGGGGGACCAGACAGCGACTCCCGGGATACCAAGAGATCAGGGATGCCCCCACCGCACCACTCTCTCTCTTTTTAGCCCCTCAATTTGGGTAATACAATTATTTTCAGCCTTCAAGATCCCTCTACGGAGAAACTCAGCTTAACTTGGAGTGCGCGCACTGACTTTGCTGCACAAGAATCAAAAATATAAAACTCAACATTGAATTTCTGATCGATTACATAATTCCTCTGTACTTCATAAAGCTGGGGAAGTAAAATAATTGTTGGATTCACTGCAAATAACATACGTTCTTTTTGTGTGTATTAAAAAAATTATTTGGATAGTAAAAACAAAGTCGCAACCCTGGTCTCAGTTAACTGTTCATCGGAGCTTATTATCAATAGAAGTAGATACTATTATCATTACTAGTGTTGGTTTGTGATATGAGAAGTAAGAGATGTACCTTCGCGCGAAATTTAGCTCAACTTTCTAAGATTACTATATCAAAGGGTTAAGGGTGGAGGGTTGAAACTTGTTCTGTTATAAATGGGACTCTATAAGCTATCTAATGATGTATTACATATTAATTTACGATTTTTTCGCATTTGAGGTTTTCACAACTTTTCTAGAGTCAAAGAAAAGTATTCCTAGCGTCGGAAGCGAGAATAAACAGTTAAAGGAAAAATTGATAAAATGCTCTTCATTCATTATTCATGGTCATGACTAATGAATAAATGTTTTTTTTTTTTTTTTTTCATATTCCCCTTAACTGAATTAATTAATTCCAGCACTCTGGATTAATTCTTTTCAACCCTTGAGAACTGATGCAATTTGCTCGAAGTCAACAATGATATGAAGTTGCATTACAAAATATCTGGAATCTAACCAGATTTAGGATCGGTGGGACTGTGCATAGCAGGATGAGTGGCCTGCCTGGGGGACGGCCGTGGTAGACCAGGGGACCCAGGCCAGTTGGAGGCTCCTGGAGAGGCCATCCCCTGGTTTGAAGGGAAGGGGCTTCCGTCTGTGTGCCCTCCTGCAAACAAAATATACTTAGATAGTATTATTACATTATTATTTATTTATTTTCTACAATAAACATAATATTGTTCGTAAAGGGTGATTAAATAGCAGTGATGATAAGCTGCAAATATTTGACTAACATTTGGACACCAAAAGAAAAAAGTATGGACTTCTCTTTTAAGGACTTTAAATTTTTTAATTATGTGCGTAAGTTAAATTAAATGTGTTTATTCATTTGCTCATTCTTCAGTCTTGTTCTTAAATATTTGAATTAAATTGTGTAAGTTAAAAGCGGGCTAATTTCTTAATTTTCAATTCATTCATTGTATGTTTCAAATTTCTTCGAACATAATTGCAACATTTTTAGATATTTATTGTTTTGATAATAGATAATATGTTACATCAATCCCGCCCGTTCTTTCCTCCACCAAGACTCATCTTCACACTCAGTTGAATGCTGGAGAATGCTCATTACGGTAAAAAAAAAGCAATACAGTGATTGTGAGCTACTTTTATTTCCATCAAGGCTTTCCAATTACACGTACGAACACGTAAAAACAAAGCGGTTTTCCGAGGCAAGTTGGAAGTGTACAGTTCGTAAAATAGTGAGCTCACTGAACTGCCCTCCTCCTCAACTGCAAGGTACTGACAAATCACTGCCCTCAGCTACTGCACAGTATATCTTTACAATGAATGTTTATATAAGCAATTGTTGAGACTGATGCGTTAGTAGAAAAATAAAGTTAAAAAAAGAAAACGAAAGTTCCATTAAACTCACCGTGTGACATGAGGGTGGCAGCCGCGGGTGAATGGCCCAGAGGGCCTGGGCTGGATATGGGCATGGGGGAGGGGGCATGGAGGGCTGAGGGAGAGTTGGCGAGGAAGGCGGACCCAGGGGAGGGGTGGGGCAGCATGGAGGGGGAAGGGTTGATGTTGGGAGGGAGAGAGGGGGGAGAGGCCAAGTTGAAGGAGGTGGCCGGAGAGGAGCCGAAACTCTGGTGCTGCGGAGCCTGCACACACAGATATACATATATAAAATAAAATGAAGTAATAAATATACTTAGAATAGAATGAGACGATAAATAACAATCCAGAAAGTATCAGCAGCTTGCACATTCGTGAAAAACACATGAACGGATCTGGTTAATGGGTGATCTTATGGAAGCGCTTCAAAACAAAACTCGCCTTCTGCACTCATATCAAATAAAAATGACGCATACCATTACTATACTGATGCAGACATCTGCCTCATGAGGCCCTTAAAAATATTCCTATGCACTAGAAATTAAAATATGAAGGTCAACTTTTAAAACAAAATTGACTTCTTAATGATTTATTACAGTGATAGGTTTTTGAACGGGTTCTGGTGCGGGTCCACGAGGTATGCCGCTCGAAAAGAAACCAACAACTATAAGACCTTTGCGAAGAGGCATAAAATGGCTCAGAGGGTTGGGAGAGCTCCCAACCTCCACCTCTCCCAATAGATCCAGCTTCAAAGATGGATATGCTGTTCTGTACGGGACGGAGAGAGATCCCGACATACCGTGTATTTACGTTGTCTCTTACCATCCCACAATACTTTAAATAAACTACTACTGCAGTAACGCGTTTCTTTATAAGAACGCCGGACAGAGTCATAACCAGAGGAAGACCACAAGTGAGATGTGAGAATAGAATACTACGGAGGCAGACTTGCGACGCGCCGAGATCACCCTGACTACCATACCGGACAGCGTCCCGAAAGTTACCAATGGAACAGGCCATGGCCATCAGCATCTGTTATGTAGCTTTGGCAGAGTAGAGAAGAACTGAATTTTGCCAGTAGCCCGAGGATATCCTACCAGGAATGTTTCAAGATAGATGCTGAGATACCTGAGATATGTTGGTTGGGTGAGGACTGGCCGGGGTGTGGGGATTACTGGGCGGAGTGAGGGGTGGATGGAACCTGAGGCCCTCCCTGGCTGGGCTTTGAGGCCCGGTCCGCACCACCCCCAGGAAGCCTCCGCCGCCCCCCTCCCCTGTCTCTAGGGCCACCGGACTCGGCGGATTGTCGTCCTCACTCTGCGAACGGCGGCGGTACATCACTGTCTCGTCAACGTACTTGCTCAGGAACGCCTGCAAATAACAAATATTTCAAAACAACGTTATGAGATGGTCTTCAGTATTAAGAAGTTTCGTTAAACTGGGGCAGAATATAATAAAGAAGTATAGCGCAGACCTTGAGTCCAGGGGTAGGAGTGAACTCGTTGAGGACGGAGGCTCGATCGAAGCGAGAGTAGGCAGCGTCACGAATAGAGACGAGGCCGCCCCCTCGGAGTCGCACCTCCAGGCAGTAGAGCCCTAGGTAGGCCACCCGGACCACGGAGGTAGACTCGGCGATCACTGTGAATGTCAGCACAGGTACCTGAGGTCTCTGGAACAGTACAACACCTACATTACCATAACGCACAAGCAACGTTTTTTCTCTGTTATTGTTATAAACACTTTAATAAAGAAGTAATTTATTAATATTTATTTCCGTTTAACATTAGCATGGCAACAGGAGAAGTGATATTATTTGTATATGAAGATGTCTTAAAAATTACATACATCAACAGTTATAAGATTTTAGTAAACAAACACATATGAGATAAATAATAACAGGTAGGTCCATATTTAAATTAGCAAAGATATAACTAATATTTGTGATCAAGTCATTGTCAGGATCATAAGTAAAATGTTCAATTTTGTTACATCATTTTTGGAAAAATTGTTTTCAAGGATCCTAAGAAATGGATTTGTTGTTTGTGTTTACATTTCCTTCCAAATAACGAGTTCAGTCCCAATGTAAGAAGAAATCTCAATGCAAATAAGACGGTGAGCGCATCTTGTGTGCTTAGCAAAGTATAGCTTATAATTCACAATCTACATGTTTTGAACTTTGAACACTATTGAACATAGATAGTAATAAACATGAATTTCAAACCATATTAACATTTGAGATGAACACGTGGATAAACTAGACGGCAATGGACTGCCAAAACAATAAAAATATTCAATAAACAACATTTTACTGATAAGTTAATCCTACAGTTGGTTGTCCATATTTACAAAATGAGTTGTTTAACTGTAAACATCAATTTCAACATTGATTTGACATTAAGCATTGAAATTCTACGCCTGTCTTTGAGGTTACTTATACTATGCCGTAAATACCCATAGCTGCATGTTTCTGTCATAAAACTCTCAAACTAGAGGCTGGTCACGTTTTTTGGTTCTCGGTACAATAAACAAACAGTAAAATACAGGAACGTAAGTGGCAACTTACATTATTGTGTATTCCAAGTTGAGGAATGGTAGGCAACTTGCTGAGTGAGACAAGGGGAGCATATGAATCGTTCAGAAGCTGTATCAACTGAACCAAATTTCGCTCACGATTCAGTTCGCCCTCCAGTTGTTCACGCATCAAACTGTGAGCACTCATACAGTTACCGCCCCCACCTGGGCAAAGAATAAAAAGAAAACATAATGCGATACTAGGAAGATAGCCAATGCTTCATTTTATACAAAAAAACAAAACAATATAAGTTTCAATCATGAAATACTAATATAAAATCCAAAAATATTTACCGAATACAAGAGTAAATGATTTAGTAACAGGACTCCATTGTATAGTGACCGTAACAGCTCGCTCCGGGCCGTAACCAAGAACTAGCTTACTGTAACTGTACGACTTAACAGTTACCAGAGAGGAGATGTTGTATTTGGCTGAAAACAGAAAAATAAAAATTCAAAATATAGTAGCTTTAAGAACGATTATGACAAAGTGTTGCTTATTTTAAACGGTTTTCTAATTTTCACAGTAGCAGGATCTTTTCTTCACCTTAAAATAAAACACCATTAATAGAAATATGATCAACTTTTTCGAAAAACAATAAATTACGGATAAAAGACTACCAGACGTTAATTTTTATGCTATTAACTTCAAATCTGATGGAGAATAAATAAATTATTCGAAACAATGTAAGAAAACAATGTGTTTTAGGTGTATAACAGCACAGAATAATCTTAAGTACAAATCCTCTGTATATGAATTAATATGAACCATTCATAAAAATATGAAACCTTATTCCCCACCTTCAGAATGAAAACATAATTTTTCAATATATTTATCCTTTATTTTTGGCACCTAAGTCTTGCAATATATACAGAGTCAGGAAGAAGTAATCCTAATGTTGTGATTAATTAAATAAACCAATTTGAGAAAAAATCGAGAAAATGTACTTTATTAGTTAGTCCTGACCATAAAGTAGAGTTTCTCAATTTCTCATTGAATTTATTTATCAAGACCAAGATTACTTTTTCTCGATTCTATAAAACTAATACAAGTTCACAATCATTAAAACAAATAAAAACGTACGCAATTTAAAATACTCAGCCAAGTCCTCTACCAGTGTATACAGATGTACTATTTGTGCCCAGTCACTGAGCAGTGCATCTACAGTCTTATTGACTTGGTCAGCAGGCAGCATGTCGTACTGGAAGTAAACAGGCCGTCTCATACCTGCAACACATAACCATATGAACTTGAGAGCACACACAACATTAAGCGGACGTTAATCAGCTATATAGTTTTTTGATAGCACAAAACCTTTATTGATTTATACTTCAAAACATTTATTCACACCACACTGTCATAGAAATTTCCTTTTGACACAATTGCATTAGATATATATATATATATATATATATATATATATATATATATATATATATAAAAAATAAATAAATAAAAACCTTTATAATTCAAACGGTAAGTCAACTGACCGAAAATTGAAAGCTGAAAAATCAGAGAGCAATTAAAACAGGAACTTTGATACATCATCTCGCATTTTCTGTTACATTTTTTTTTTTTTTTTTTTCACATTTATTATGAAATTTCGAACTATGGACATACATCACAAGGAACAGACTAAATACAAAATCACTTGATGAAGCGACTGGTCAGCACCACCACCTCCTCAGGGATTCTCCTCGGGGCAGGAGGTCCCAGTCGTCGAGGAGCTCTGCCCAGCAAGGACAGGACTGACATTGTTTCCACTAGAGTGTTCAGGTGTGGCATGAACTTGCGCAAATTTGTGTATAGCTGTTGTGTGACTTCATGAAAGAATGGTATGTTCAGGTCATAATATTATGTTTGAAACGTAGTATTGAATAACTAGAATACTGTTGGTGTATGAGGTCTTAGCTGAACGACAGATAGGACAGATAACGGTCTTGTAGACTCCAAGTTTGTGGTTGAGGCGAAGCTACGATGTCTTGTCTTGTAGTCTTTTGAACAGTCAAAATAGCCATTTCATTTTCTGTCGAGTCTGAGAAACGTATTAATTCCAAGTTAGTCGTCTGTCAAATTATTATTTGAAATCATTATTTCTCCATCGACTGCCTTCGTTTCTAGAAATTATTTTTTTTCAGCACCAGGTGTGGTCACGAGCACAATTTAGAACATGGAGAGGGGAAGTTTGGGCGTGCCTCACGTAGTGAGTAGAACAGGATTACCTTGCTCCTTGGGATGATGGGTGGGGAGGGGGCTGCCGAACATGACGAACTCAACCACCCAGGACTTGGCGGTGCCCTTGGGACAGTGGGCTCGTACCGTCACAGAGAGGACGAGTCGAGCCAGGCGTGCTGCCGCCCCTCGGTCCACCCCCGTGGGAGGAGGCAGCTGAACGAGCTTCAGTCCTAGCGCTGTCGCATTGGCTTCCACCTGCAGTCCTTGGTGGGCGATTTCTCGCCGAGACAACTACATAGATAGAATAGAGTTACTACTGACAAAACCATCATTCAACGAATAAAAGGGCTCAAGGTGAATAAAAACGAACATATCGGGGCTTCTTTCCCCATTCCCCTCTTCAACTTATTTTATTTAAAAACCATTGAAATGAATGGATAAATAATGAATGAATGATTTAAAAATGAAAATGTTAAATTAAAAAGAACATTATTGAAAATGTAGGCTTTTTTGATGAAATTCTTAAAATATTGAAACAACGTAATTGAACATTTTTTATCACATTATAATTTCCAGCTGCAAATGTATTATTTGAATGAGCTTTGAGACGATGAAAACAAATTAAAAGGAAATAATTTTATAGGAAAAATAGCTAATATAAACAAAAGATTTCGAAAAAATCTCTTATTTTCCGTTGAATTCAGAATAAAAAATTATTTAGACGATTCATAAAAAATTCGTTAGATGTTAATGATCGATATTTATAACGAGTTAGAAGTCATCGTTAACTTACGACATCCTATTTGAGACACTCGGTTGAGATTTTCTTTTGTTATTAATTTTTCTGTTAAGTTAATTAAGTAATAAATTATATCACCTCCTGGGCGAGTGTGACAAATGGTATCCTTTCGTCACACAAAGCGACGACATGAGCCAGCTCAGGTATGAAGTAGGCAGGCCTCGTCACTTTTGTGGAAGGAGATTTGCTACTCAGATCTGGTTTCCAGCCCAATTTCCTCTTTCCACTCTTCTCTGGGTCTAAAACAATAGATAAATTTCTAAACAGGATACAAATATAATTAAACAAGATACAAATACAACTAAACAAAACTGGCAACTGTCAAAAAGTTGATTAATAACACAAATAAATGGCCCTATGGTCTCTACCACATAAGGATAAGATCAGACAGTGTTCTTTTTTTTTCTCTCAAGATTTAATGCTTTAGAGAATTTTCATTGTAGCAAAATTTTGACTCAGATGGATACGGTACAAAATAGTTTGAAAAAGGCTATACAACTTTCATCTTAGCTTAGTTTTGTTCTGAATAAATATTAGCCAATATATTTCGCAAAACCACCTGCCTTATTGTCAACCATTAATAACCGCCAATAGCCTCCTAAATATGTTCCTGAATTGCACAACATACGATTACACTATCAAAAGCAAAAGAAATTAATTTAGTGGAATAAGACTTACCATCGACGGGTGTAAAAGGTCCGTGGGTAGATACAAAAGAATCGAACTCAATCAGTGTGAGAACTTTAAGATACATTTTTGGTATTTCCGTTTCGATGGAGTCATCATGCGGATCGTCTTCTATAGACGACTGTTTGACTACGGCTAGGTAGAACGTGTAGTCCATCTCTGTAGGAGTCGTATCATTCTCCTTCATTTCGACTATCTAAAATGAAAATACATTTTATTATAGCAATAATAATTCAGTTAACCTTATTTCATTTCAGTCAAGGCCTCCTCCAACAGTGTCCGCCAGTTAACCCTGTTTTGTGCAGCTGTTCTCCAGTGTCGGACTCCAAGCTGGCTTCTCGCATCATTCGCCACACCATTCTGCCACCTCAGTTTCGGCCTCCTGACGCGTCTTGTTCCTCAAAGTCGGTCTGACATCGTCTTCCTCGGGATCTCATGTTCGCCTATCCTGGCCACATGTCTGGCCCACCTGAGTCTTCCCAGCCTGATGACCTTTACAACGTCAGGCTCCTGAGAGAGGAAATAGACTTCCTGGTTCGTGTGTCGTCTCCAGTCTTCTCCATCGGTATTTAACAGCTATTGATAAATATCCATATTTTGTTTTTGTTAGGGAAAGCATTCTTTGAGACGCTATAACTCTGAGCAAGTTGGTCCGTCCTACTTCAAATTTGACAAAAATTGTTAGACATTTTTCTATTAATTAGTTCTCGTATAAATTAAGCAAATACCTGAAAAAAGTTATATGATATATGATATACGGATAGACGGTGAACCGCTTGACTGATCTGGCTGAAATGTTGATGTAATATATTGTCACAATAAGGCATAGGAACCAAGCTTCTATCTTTATTAAAATTTACTGAAAAAGCGATCGACAGATTTGACGTCACCATACCGAATTAGGACTGAGGCATATAAAAATAAAACTTACAAGAACAGTATTTCGATGACGATGGAGTCTGATGAACATGCGATGTCTTCCGATCTTGGAGAGAGGATGATCGGGGTAGTGAAGAAGAGGAAGCCTCTCGTGAGGGGTAGCAGGAAGATGTTGCAGAGTTTTTTCACATCTTCTTTGTGTAATCCAATATCTATAAATCGAAAAGAGAGAAAAAAACATTATTTATTCACAAAGAAAATGATACATAGTTAATCATTAAATGATACTGCCACTAATAATTTTTGCTGTGTATCTGTGAATATCTATCAGGTCACTGCACAGTGCAAAGGTGCACAGCCAGACTACAACCGAGCAGGTAACGTTGTCATGTTCGCTTGAGTCGGCGGGGTGGGTTTGTGGGCAGCATATTTGAAAGACTAGTATGAAACTAGTGCTTGAACGACAGGATTGTCGTGAAAGTTTTTGTTTGGTAATTACGATACAGACCTTAGTTCAGAAATAAGTGTGGTGAGCCGTGAGCGGTCCGAGTTGAGTGTGGCCTCCAGCTCAGTAATGAGAGGTGGATCATACTTGGGAACATGGGCCTGCAGCATCCCTGTGTGGATATCCACCGTGATGAGGAGGGACTCGGCACGAAGACAGGGCTGCACCACAGTCACCGTCAGTACTGCAGGCGAGCCAGCAACTACACCTAGAAGAAATAAAAATAAGACAAAAATTGAATAAACAACGAATTTCGAGGCAGTCTCAGTTAGTACAAACATGTCAGATATTTCAAAACACTTTTTTTTTCGAATGTTCCAGACCCCTGTGGGGCCAACCACCCGTCCGCCGAGTCGAATCGAAGCATTTCAACAACAAATTCGATAACTACCATCGAAGCTGTATTCTCGCGGTATTTAGAGACTCTACAATCACAGATGTATATACTAGTATCTTATTTTAGCTATAACAAACCTATAATTTCATGTAGAAATGAAATTAAAGAAAAATACATTTGAAAGTTGAATTCCTCATACTACTTTTCTTATTGTACACTATAAAACAAATTTTAATAAAAGTCAGTGCACGACAGCAAGTTTTTGAAACTAAAGCAGATGTTTACACATCAATTCTGGTGAGTACCTCGTCACTCACACATTTGCACACATATATTTTATATATATATACGCGTTGAGGCCGGTTTCTTGTTCATTGACCGAAAAAACAATTGAGCTTTAAAGCCAACATGAACTCACAGTCGACTTGTTTGAGCATGGTGTGAAACTCTGCCTTGAGGTCGCCGAGGCGCTGCTTGGTCCTCAGGTGGATGGTGGAGACCAGAAGTCGTTCTATAGAGAGGAGCTCTGAGCGAACCGCCTTGTCAGCCATCTCTGACTCGACAGCACCCAGGGTGGGGATGTGAGTGACCGACAGGGGGCGTGCAGGGTTCCGATCGTCCACTCGCACCATGAGTCGGTAGCCTAACTCACTTCGGGGGTCCTTATTCGTCAGTTCTCTACAAATAATAGGAGGCATAACATTATTTCTTATATTTATATTATTTTACTATCAGCTGGGTGGGCGAGAGGCCAGTCCATGATGACAAATCATGTATATTTCGACATATGCTCGTTTAAGCAGTGGAAGGGCAATTAAAGAGAACCGGTATACTCCAGCTCATTATTTAATAAGTCAGTTACACTCACCTATCTTTAAAAAAAGTTGTCGGTTAATCACTGGCAATGTACTTTACAAGGGCAAATAAATGAACGAAGTGTTCGCTCTCCCGTTGAAACCAATTCCGCGATTTGATTGAAAATCAATAGATGTCCTACTTAGGGACTTCTGAATCGTCATACTAAATACCGTGCAGATACTAAAGTTCTATATGAAATTCTATATATAAATTTCTGTATATACATACATTCTATTGGGAGTTATCGTTTTCATAGACACAGACAAACATTTTTATTTTTTTCATATTTGTAATCAACATCGAATCTCTGACCAATTCCATAACCTCCCCTATAGTTATTAGAGCTGGAGAAGTAAAAAATATTGAATTTTGTATTGAATTTGTTAGGTTAGTCAATCCAGGTAAGAAATTCTTAAAAAGAAGTTCAGGAATGAGTAATTAACCTAAAGACTTTACGTAAAGAATAATAAATTCAATTGATTCAAGAATTTCTGAGCAGGGAATGTCTAAGCGGAAACAAATATTTAGTTGTTTGTAGACCCACAACAGCCTTATCAAACCTGTGTCGGATACTCGTTAAAGACCTCTACCCCAACCTAGGTAGCCAACTTTAGGATTCTCATAGTAAAGCTACCAGAGACGGGATAAGATAGGATGTTTAGGTTCCTAGGTGGACTCACCCATAATATTTAGGTTTTTAACTTCTTGCTAGACTCGCTACAGACAGGCAGTTGCCAAACTAATGTGCTTTTGCTAGTTTTGTTCACATACAAATTTAAATGCATTATACTGGAATATAAACTAACAAAATTGATAGGAAAGTCCAGGACAAATCACAGTTCTTCTGATTAGTCACTCACCACTATGACAGTGAGTGTCGCTAAACAATTTTTAATTCTCTCTATTTTTTGATACAAATATATTATATATTCAAAATAAAACATTTCAACAAAAAAATAATAATAACAAAATAAAACCAAACTAGAAAAATCATTAAAATAGTTTGATTTAATACAAAAATTATTTACCTCCAATATGATATGGTTAAACATCTTCCTGGTGTGTAGTCATCAACGTGAATATAGCCATCCAAACGGTCTTTACACAATCTAAGTGTCTGTGAGTACAGCACCTATAAGAAATTAAAAAAAAAATAAATATCGGAAACATTAATACGAAAAAAATACATATCTCCAACATTTGTTTGCTAATTTTAAAATTCAAATGCTTATCCGACGTAGAATATTAAGTAAATCTACCTTTTGGGGTTACTTGCTAGTATATTTATTTAGATGAAAAAAAAAAAAATACCGAAAAAATAATAATCAGTTATAATTTTAATAAATACTAATCGAAATAAGACATACCTCCAACTGTAAGGATTGGCAGAAATAATGTAAATATGAGTAGACTTCGTGAAGAGGGTTAGGATGGTCTTGGAGTCTGGCCTGAAGAACCTGATGGATGTAGTTCACTTGGAGGGAGTGAACCAGGGCTTTACCGTCTGTAACAAACAAACAACTCTTATAAGTAAATAATATATCCATAATGACTGGGAATGGACACTTTCAATTCATACACGACAGACCGAACTGCAACTGAAACGTGTCAGTTCAGTGATGATGGAAAACCACGCAACACAACATCCTGGGCGAATGTGAAGGTTATTCACATCTCCGATAGAGAATGTTCGAAGAGGCGTTCCTCAACCCAGTTGAGTTGAGGAAACAGCGAGGGGCTACTACATGGGCCTTTTGGCTTTGGATAACATAGGTACAAAATCCACCCCTGCAAACTATCATTCAAACACTCGTCCGGACAAAAGCAATTCCTGTTCTTGGAATAACTGAATCCTCTACATTACTCATTCCTATGTTTTTTTAAATGTCATCCCTAATATACAATTAATAATTAAATAAGTAGGTAGATTTATCTGGTAGAGACCTTGATGACTGGCGGATTCGACAAGACTAAGGGCTTGCCCTTAAGAATTCGAATATGTAATGATAAAATGACATCGTACAGTCTCGGGACCATCGCTTAAGGTCTCATCCGAAGGACGGCATGCTCAAGTTTATTTTACCTCCCAGATAAAATAAACATATTTATTATATATTTACAAAAATGATACTGTACAAATTATTTGTTATAATATTACATAGTTTTCTATTTCTTGTACTATAACAAAACTATTTCCACCCTAAAGTGCCTTCTACGATGCCTATTCTTTGATTAATGACTTATAGTTTATTATTATAATTAAAATAAAAAATATTAGCTGCTTTGAGAATCAAGTTTGATTGTGAAATGTTTAGCACTAATGAATTGAGGAGTTTGGAGCCAGAGCGGACCAACTGGTTGAAACTGAACAGGAAGAAAATGGCAATTGAAAATTGAGTACATTTTGTTTATCTCCATAAATGGGCCCCAAATATTTATTTATATTTGAAATTTTAGAATAGTATTGGATGAGTGATCCCTTTTTGTGTTCTTTAAGTTTTTGAAGGCCGTATGATCCATTGTGACTTTGAAAATATATGCACAAAATACTTGTGGACTAAACTTAAAGTGCTGCTATCTATCACTGAAGTGAAGAAACTAAGTGATCCACACTGGTTTTGAAAAAGGGAACCTATGCCAACATCAGGATGGTAGTAACTCATTTTCCGAAAAATTGTGGGTTGGTCCGCTCTGGCTCCAAACTCCTCAATTGTAATGGTCACCCATCTCGATACAATACAAAGTGTTTCTTGTAAATTTCACTTTCTACGTTACTAAACCGAAAATTCTTAAGAAGCTATAATAATATTTAAATCCATATATCCCGAATAGTGAGTTCAAATCCCGACTTAGATTTTATCTCTAGATGTCCAAACGTCAGGATTTTTCTTGCAGTTTCTTAAAATACTTTCAGTGAATCGCCCGAACAAAACAATTTCTACCTCCAGTATCCTTGTCCTCGACCAGTATCTCAATATCCAACAGTCGCCAAGGTATGTTGGGACAATCTCCCATAACTGTCAAACTAACTTCAAACTCATGGTCAACGTGGAAAGTGACCCTCCCTGCTTCTATCTATAATCAAACAGAATGCAAAATTATAAATTGTGAAACGCGGACATATTATGAAATTTTATAATAAATTAATGAAACAAACTTTGTTTTTTGAAATATTGTCCACCCCACAAGAAATTTATACATAAACTACCATCATCAGTTCAAGTTAGGTCGTCTGCACACGGAGCTACTAAAAAATGACGGAACTGGTTTGTGATTCAAATTACGGTTACTGACTCATTACTGATGCGGTTCCGCAGGCTATTTCGGTATCACTAGTTTCTTCTGTCCAACCATGGAAGCCGGAACCTCATCATTGTATATCGTGGATAGTGATTCCAATGATGAAGCCATTATAGTATATCATCATCGATATAGAAGAAATATGATGCGAAGAAGATTCTGGATTCATCCGTATAGGGAAATTCCTAAACAGGAATTCACCCTTTTAGAATTGGTTGCAAGAAAAAGCATAGTGACTCGACAGCCGAGTCACCAGGAACTGGTTACATACGCATTACCAGTCGGTGTCTGCGGTGTCCCGTTCGATTACATAGGAAGTGACTCAAAGTAAACTGGTGAGTAATTTGCGTCACTAATCGGTTTTTGTTGAGTAGCTCCGTGTGCAGACGGCCATAGTCTTCCTTACCTACTTAAATGATTCGCACATAGCAAGCTTGTCTAAACCTGACAATGGTGTATTGCAAAACCGTAGTTTAGTAAGTTATTGTGACTCATGCCAGGGCATTAACTACGAAGTCATATCGCCTACTATCAAAGCGCTCTTTCGTTACTCTCGAGTACATGAGCCCAACTCAACTATGGGGAACCTAAATTTTGCTTACTCAAGTTTTGTAACTCTGAGTAGGAGTCCTTAACAAGTAATTGACATCGTGCTAGCTCGGGACCTTAGCGTAATGTTCCATCCGAAGGACAGCGTGCTCAAGGTGTTTTACCTACCAAATAAAAAATCTAAGGGCTTCGGCCGGGTTTCGAACAATAGGCTAGCACGCTACCTCTGAACTGCCGGCGCCTTCTCGGTAGTGTATATACAAATTTCTTGTGGAATAAACAATATTTATAAAAAGAAAAAAAAAAAAATGAAGAATGTCAAATATTGAAAAATATATTGAATTTTGCACAAGAAATACAATGTGTAAAACAAATATTTACCTTCAAATTTCTCATTTGCGGTAAAAGATTCCCAGTTACCAAACGGTGTTGAATAACTTGATTTAATCTTTGAAGCGTTGATCTTTTCTCAGACTGTGTAATAGGATCTGGAGGAACGATTTTGTCCTGAAATAAAAAAACAAACTTGAAAATACCAATACTGATCGACTGATTAAATTTATAATATAGCACGACACATGTAATATGAATATGAGGCGATAAGGTGGGACAAAATATCACCTAGTGTTGGGGACACTTCTCCTATTTACTGACATAACTGGATAAAACATGGAATCGGGATGTACTTCCGTATGGGGCCGCAATTCCAAATCGATATTTCGCCCCCTCAAATTCGATTTTCAAAAATAAAAATTATACCAATTTGTGTCGTGGAGATTGAAATTTATATTTATTCCATTATTAATAGTTTAACAACTTTTGGTTTGTTTGTTCTAAGGAGTGCGATGGTTGTACGATAATGAGTTAGGCCTGCTGAGTAGACTGAAAATGTCATGTCCCTCACCCAAACCGTATCATTTTTTGGACTTGATTCCAACCATTCTAGGAGGTACTTCCAATTCATTTTAAAAGAAAAAATTATAAATGTTTTATAACGTTTGAAATGTAATTTTATTCAATTGGTCAGGTTGAAGAAAATTGTTACAGATTAAATAAAATAAAATAAAATAAAAAAGGGCGAGCCTGTAGGAAAGTCATTGTCATGAGAGAGTGAATTTTATTAATAGGTGGCACTTTTCCTTAATTTACCTGCCACTGCTGCAATAAATTTTATTCTTTCAGATAAATTGGAGAAAACTCATACAATATGACTCTACTATGGGAGTCCTACATTTTCATTCACCTAGCGTCTAGGATCTTTAACGAGTAACTGACGCTGTTCAGGATCGGGGCCATCGCTTAACGTCTCATCCCAAGGACGGCGTGCTCAAGTTTTTTTTACCTCCCAGATAAAAAATATAGTGTCCTCGGACGGGTTCCGAACCCGTGATCATTAGCCCAATAGGCAAGCACGCTACCTCTGATCTACCGGCAGATACAAGACATGATTCGTTCTTTTCTTATCGAAGGAATAAAATGTTGACCTTCCCATCGGTTGTAATCATTAAACAATACCGGTTCTCCGGTTCTATAGAAATAAAATAAATAATTAGCACTGTCATATTTTGTTGTTAATTCAGATTACCTGGGACATATTTTATAATTTAGTTCATTCAATGCGCCCACCCTTCCCCCAATAGTTTGATATGATACAAAAATTTCTGTAAAGCCTTTTTTCTTTTACTTATTTTTATTAACAATTTTTTTCATTCTAACCAATTGAATAAACATACATTTCAAACTTTATAAAACATTTATATTTTTTTCTTTTAATATGAATTGGAACTACACCCTAGAATGGACATCCATTGCAATCAAGTCCAAAAAATGATATGTTTTGAGTGAGGAACGTGATATTTTTAGTCGACTCATCAGGCCTAACTCATCATCCTACAACTGTCGCACTCCATAGTTCTAAAACTAAATGTTTATTTTGAAAAAATTCAGGCACAAGAACAAATAAATTAAAAGCTGTTAAACTATTAAAAATTCCTTAAAAGATTTAACAAAAATAGTCTTTAAATAATACTTACCGTATGTAGAAACAAAATAAGTAATACTTTTGGTAAGAAAATACACAAAAACAAAACGTACAAGCTGGCAGTGATTTTTGTTGATTTGCTACGTATTAAATGAACAATTGACTACCCTCAGTTTGAGATTATGCTTCTAAATTTAGGAAGTGCATTTAGATACAGATTTTGTCATTGAATATTAAAAGGGAGCTTGAATAACGTTGCGATGTTTCGTTATAAACAGCACTAAAGAAATACCAGTTAAAACAAGAAATAATTCTTTGAAAATCTACATACGCAATTCATCTTAAGTTGAGTATCTTTCAAAAACGAGAATTGTACAAAATTAAAGTTACCCTGATGCATGAAGGTAATTTGGTATAAGTTCCTGTCGTTAGCACTTCTACAGCCGCTGGTATGTGAAAATTAGGCAATCTAGCATTCACTAGAGTTTCTCGAGACATACGAGCAAGCATGTCTGCCGTTTCCACAAATAACATTGACTGCTTGTCCAAAAATGCCATAATATGCTGAAAGATAAAGTTCATGTTAGTACATTAAAATATGTGTTCAAACAAAATTTAAAACAATCAATAATACATAATCACTGAAAAACTATTACAGCAGATTTGTCCACTTTGGAAGCTGAATTTGCCCATTTAACCAATGCCAAAAGTCGTACAAAGAGCTGACGAGTTCGTACAGAAAAATTGTATATTTCAATTTTTCTTTCCATATCCGTTTTACGCGGGAGCCTGAAATAAGAGAAACAATTTAATTAATAATCTGTACTATTTGAGATGAATCAAAAACAAATAAAAAAGAACACTTACAACTCAGCCAAAACTGTAAGTTCATGGTATGTTCTCTGAACTATAAAGTCAATCAACATTCCTAATGAAATAGAACCACCTCGGGATCCTTCTTGGACAACATTATTACTAATCGGAGTCTGATGTCCTTCTAGTGGAACCGGAGCCATAATACTGAATTACTTTGGTCTGAAATAACAAAACATTAGAGCATAACTTCCTAGAATGTGTTTAATGTTAAATATCAGAATTTAATACTCACATTATCTGTAATATTATAAATATGACTGCAATTTTTAAATGAGAAACCTCCTGATGAACATTTCAAAAGATATTTGAAGACCTTACTTACGTGAAAGCTACTTTCTCAAGATATCTTGAACCTTAGATAGACTAACCTGCATAAATTTAACCTACCCTACCCCAGCTACTTCGATCAGTGTTGCCGCTCCTAGGGTCACGTCCTTAAACCACGTCATGCAATATTTTCACAAAAGCGGTTCCATTCTGGCAAAAATTAAATATATTCAAATCGTAAAGTGTTTCATTCCAATATACTGACGACGTATTAGAGGTGAACCCCTGGAAAACGTTTGATTATCTATAGTTTCTCGACTTTCGCAGTTGAATGGCTAAATCTGAGAAAACAAGTAATGGAATTTCAATTGAAGAGCATGGCATTTTCAATTCGATAAACCTACATTCAATTTTCTATAACCAATTGATCGGAAGATATTGGCGGCGAATTGAGAAATTGGAGTTTTGTTATAAAACATTCATCATGGGTTTTTTATTTTACGTAAAAACGACAATTTTTAAACGGTTCGCTCCGATGCCAAAAGTCGATGGACATCCCTTATAGGAATCGTTTTTGCATAGAACGAAAATATTCCTCTCAAAGTGCCGTCAATTTCTTGTGATGAGAATATAAAAAATTGACAGTAGGCTTATAGAATAGGAAATTTTCTCACTCTACATTTTTCAATTACTTTTTATATTTAGCCTCTTTTGCGAAAGACGGACCAGTGATAGTTTTTCTGAAATTCCTACTCCGCTCAAACTTCACGATTCGTAAGACATAGAAACCTGAAAAGACTCAATGGATAGGATGTCAAAAAAACCTACTAGGTGTCTCCCCATTATACATATGTCAATTCCTTCTACCAGAATTTGCATTTCAAAACTGACTTTAAATTCCATCGTAATGAAACACCCAAAAACAGTTTTTTCTAGAAGAGCCTATTTCCCCAGGACGCCACAATTATTGCATCTTCAAAGTGAAAATTTCCTTACTCAAATAGAGTCTACGTCCATACAATTTTCTAGGAATCACACTCCTCCGATCAACAAACTCTGAGGGAGCGATGCCACCTCTCCACCAGCCCACTCTCGCTTGGGGATGGTAAGCTGTGGTCCGAATGGAGTGTGAACAGGTCGGTGTCCTCTCGGAAGACCCCTGATCCGAACGATGAAAAACTTGCGTCAGCCTTGAGTCCGGGGTGGACGAGGTAATGGCACGGATGAAAAACTTGCCCTCGAAGACAATGCTGCACTAAATGCCTCAATGAGCCCATAGACTCATCACAAGTTCCCGATTTTAACAGAATCACAAACATCGGTTGAATGCTATCCAGGACCGGCTAGGCATTGGTCGGCGATGGTCAGTTTTTCTAGGGCCTCCAGAGACTTACATCTGTAGCCTCTAGTTCTGACAGACCTGAGCATTGCTGACACCTCCACACCCGGCGGCTGCCTATTTACCCAATTTAAAATCCATCATAGAACCTGCAACTTTTTTTTTTTCTACTTCCTCAGCAAGGTATAGCACCGGGGATGGTGGCATGTGGGCCGTGTTACAGCCCCAGCGATCATCCCCGGAACCACGTTATACTGCATTTTTTACCTACCACCAGGAGGCGACGAATCAACTGAACTCTGTGTAATCAGCCTCACTCATCAGCTTCCGAAGGTTCAGTCCCAGGTATTGTCCTGTCCGGCGTATCAACTCCACCCTAGGCCCGTCGCACAGCGAGAATTCGAGAACTACGTGTTCTGCAGTCTCAACGCCGTCGTCCTTTTGAATTTACATATGACACTTCAGGTCATTTATTACAACTGCAGTTATTATAGTTTCTGCGTTAAGTTCCCCACCCTTAATCGTCCCCTTCCATTTGGCTGAAAATCACCAGGTCCTTATTCATCTTATCTTCTGGGTACACATATACAATTTTGCGTCAATACATTCATACTATCGGGAGTTATAGTTATTTTTTTGTAATTGAAACTGTAACTCTTGATAGAATGAACATATCGACACGAAAACATTGCAGTAAAATCTATTCTAGAGGAAGATGGTTTAGTATCATGCTCAGTGCCGGATTAAGCCAGCGAGGGGCCTGTAGCAAATTCTGTCAAGAGGCCCTTGGTTTGCTTTAGGTTCTCAAGTTTAGGGTATTAAGTAAAACAAAGGTTCTCAAGTTTAGGGTATTAAATAAAACAAAACTGTTACAAATAAACTTTTCTGGATTTAATATGGGCAAATTTAGAGATAACACTTTCAATATCGACTTCTTTAAGCAAATCATGCTCTATATTAATCAAAGTGAGATGATTAAGACGTTCTTGGCCCATCGTGTTCCTTAACTCATTTTTAATACGTTTTAATGTTGAGAAAGAACGTTCGCCACTGCAGTTAGTGATCATGAGAGACAAGTAAATGCGCAAGGCAATTTCTACGTTTGGGAAACACGATTCTAAAGAATTATTTAATAAAAGTTTATAAAATTACAGTTCCAATCGAGTCGAAATCGAGTTTTAGATTTGCAGGTGGGAGTAAAGCATAGCCTAAGCGCTTCGCGCTTAAGGCATGCAAAATATTTTTACGCTCCTATCTAAATTCATATTTTTTTACGGTCAGACAGGCGTTGGAGCGCGGGGCCCCCCAATTCGCGGGGCCCGTAGCATTTGCTACTCTTGCTACGTGGCTAATCCGGCACTGATCATGCTTCCACTTTGTCTCCTGTCTTCCTTTGTAGTTTTTCAAAACCCGTGAGCGCCTCTCGACTCATCGACCATTTGGACAAAAGGTTTTTTTGCATGTAGGTTAGACGGATAGATATTTTATTTAATAAGACGATTTAAAAAAGTCGGTTTTCAGGTAAACAATTTTTAGTGACCTGAGGAATCTTATTTATTTACTGAAACTAAACATTGAACGGTAGAATGACCAGTCTGGAAAGAACGGCAGGTTCGGGACGACCTTCAGTGTTGGACGTAACACTTTGATTGAGAGTGTGGAGTCGGCAAGAAGCAAGAGTATATGTCAATAATTGACAGATCCCTAACCCTAATCCCTAACCATCCCATAAACTCAAATCTCCACATCGGGGGGAAAAAAATAAATAAATAAAACCGTATAGGAGCGCTGTATACAAGAATTCTTCGCTTCTAAAACTAAGGCATGGTGTCGTATCCCATATTAATGTTATTAGTTAAAAAAATAAAATAAGACACTAACTTTAAATGGAAAACTTTTTTTTTATTATTCTGCTATCTATCCCACAGTAGTTTTTAAAATTTGCTATGTCCATGAGACAAGTCATATTTTTAATCTATCTTTTTATAAATAATAATATATTTACTATTAGTGAAGGACATAAACCGAATGACGATATAATATAATTCAATATTACAAAAAGGTTCCTTATAAAATTTCGGATTGACAATTTTATGTAAAATTGAAAATAGGACCAACGAAGATTTACTTTTCAAATTACAAGAAAACATACATAGATATAAAATATGAATTGAAAAAAAAAAAAAAACACTACTTGAACTTCCCAGTTCATACTGCACGTATACATAGTTAAGAATATATTAAAATTAATACAATATATTAAAAATTTTAATAATAAAATAAAATGTATTATATTAAAATATATCTGATGAGACCATAAGAGGACTTTTTTATGCCAACCACTTTTGTACAGACCACTCTCTCCCTACTCAATATCATTTCATAGTAGTGTTAATGTGTAAATGAATGTAATGTAGTTGGCATCAGCGGTTTTCTTTGTTTCATTGTACAGCATGATACTGAGAGTGCCTTTCATATTCCCAGTATGAAATGAATTCAAGACAGGGAGAAGGGTGGGAGGGAGATAATCTGTGGAAAAGTGGTTAGTATCAAAAAATCGTGTTTTGGTCTCAACACACATATTTTATTTTTCATAATTTTTACTGAAAAACTACCGATAACAAAAACATATTTTAAAATTTGTTGATATGCGATACGATTTAAATATGACTTAGAAATATTTCCATTATATATATACCCACAAATTTGAGATAAGACCAAGTTAAAACGCTGCAAAGATGTACAATACACAGTAGGAAATAGATCAAAATACCTTTAAACTGTGTCGCATGACAACAAATTTTAAACTATTTTTTAAGAATTGCTAGTTTATATTGAAAAGGATAAACAATAAAGACAAACTAAAATATATGTTATATGACAATAACAGGGCTTTCTTATGCCAACCACTTTTAGAACATAAGTCCTGATATGGCCACATCATATCAAAAAAAGTTCATATCAAATAAATAACAATATATAATTATTACGTCACGATTTCTAAATCTGCAATATTTATTTCATAAAATGAATCATATACATAGGTTTTAAAAATATTGCAAACAAGACACAAGGGTCTTCTAATCATATAGAATTCTGTCTCTAGGGGTTTCGAGGGTCATTAAAAAATATATTTGCCGTCCTTCGGATGGGACGTTAAGCAATGGTCCAGAGCCTGTACGATTTCAGGTACTCGTTAAAGACCCCAACCCTAGATGAATAAAAATTTAGGACTCCGATAGTAGAGTCGGGCTCATGTCCACCAGTAACGAAAGAGTGCTCTAGTAGCAGGCGATATGGCCTCTTAGTAAAGCCCAGGAATGAGTCACAATACATAAATCAACTTTTTAAATAAAATAAATATTTTTACCAAGTCTACGCGAGCCGCAGCAGAGGGTGTAACCGAGATCAGGTGTAAACCATTTCTATATTAACTCTATTAAAAAAAAAAAAAAAAATAGTGATTCCTCCTCTTGTTTATAGACCCTGATGATAAAATAAAAATACAATGAAACCTGGCTATGGCAGTTGTATTTTTTAAATTTTTATTGGAGTGATCCTCGATACCACTAAAAATGGAATTTTACAGTGGCTAATTGTTTTCAAGTATAAAGATAATGTTTTTTATTTTAGAGAGTCTCTTCTAAACGTGAGCTGTCAAAAGATGAGTTCTGGTTACTGAAGATCTCTTTGAGTACTGTCGGTGTGGTGTTGCTGTTGGCCGCCAGACCTCGCATCACTCCTCGCACCTCCTTATTGCCCCCATCCTTTCCCGTCACCACTCTGTCCGCTCCCCTCTCCTCCCCCTTCCCCTTTACTTTTGCTTTCTTTGCTTTAGTCATCCTTTTGGCTACATATTTATTTCTGAAAAATAAAATTAAATAAATAAATAGAAACATATTATCTGTAAAGACCACACTAAGCAATGACTACTCAATAGAATGGAGGAAGCACAGTGGAATTAAAGGAAGAAAGGGGCAATTAAAAAAAAAAAAACTCGTCAGTTTACCGGTGATGTATTACTCTGAACCCAATTTACCGATTGGTTGAAAATCAAAAGGTTTCTTACTAAGAAACTTCTGAGTAATAATACTTATTTTCTTGTTGATACCCCATCTTTCCCTCTTCCCTATGGTCCGATTCGGCTAAACTTTATACGTGCTATTACTTATGCATTTACTGGGGTGTTAATCCCCGTAAATCCGCTTTCTTTTTCACCGTTTCGGCTGAAAATCGATAGGTGTAGTCCTTATAGGATTCTGACACATATACAATTTACAAAACTACATCAAAAAAGGAGTAAAACGCCACCAACCGCAGCTCTCTATCTCAAACCGTCCGTATATTATTTAAAGTTTTTTTCAGAATTAACACGACTTGATACCGAAATAAGCATTTTTCTCAGTTTTTAACTTGCTTGAAAATGTAGTTTTCAACTGTTCAAACATCAAAATTGCAGAAGAAAAAAAATGTGTGCAAAATCTGTCACTCATTCCTACAGAATGTCTGGAAGTTGTCAAATTTCAGAATACCTTCCACATTTAATACGCTTTCCAACGGTTGGTGAAATGATGCGATTCCTTAAATACTTTTGGAGAGATTGCATTTTGAAGGTAGAAAATTCACGATTTGAATAGGAACGAGCCATTCATTTCAAATAAGGAACTGAGGTGGGCGCAGGTATTTCATACAATCATTGGCTGAAGACCGGGCATAAACCACAATAATTAACAGGCCTAGGAAAAAAGAACAGATATGCTTCACTTGTTTTTTGCTGTCTGCCATGTGTGCGTCTCGCTATTCACAGTTAGTTTAATGTAAGACTTACACGTTCCTAGCAGAATAGCGTTGTGCAGCAATTTACGAAACCGAAATGTACTTATTAATTTAATATTTTTTCTTACAGCTTTGAAGAAGAGGACACAGAACGGATGTTAGCATTTAGAAGCGAGGATGCAACTCGGATGTTTACCAAGGTGCCTTTTGAGATTCAGCAACAACTATTATGCAGCCGGCCTGGAAGGGTTCCGTGCCCATTTTACCACTAGATTAGAGTATATGGCTTTCTACCAACTATAATATGGGATAAAGCCCAGGATTCCACTGCGCAACAAAATAGCTAATATTGGTGAACGAGGGATAGAAGAATGGTGTACTTGCCTGTTGAGAGAGGGAGGCTGGTTCAGGCTGCTGTTGGCACTCTCTCTAGGAGCGTCTCTGATCCCCAAGACGAAGTCCATGAGCCGAGTGGGAGGTGTGCATCGCCCTGACATACCTTCCCCTTCAAAATCTTTCGCTATTGAATTTACAAGCGCATTCGGGGTGAGTGACTGCAAAAAATAAAAAATGAAAATGGTGTAGGTGTGGAATAAAGGTCAGCTTAACCTGAACCTAGTCTAAAAATAAAGATTTTTTAAAAAAAATATTGTAAATTTCACAAAATATATACAATACATAAGAGTACTTACGGTATTTCTACCGTCTTCATCCACTACTTAACAAACTAAGTGAAAGTCCAACAGGTTCACATTTGTGGCTGTCCCCTCTCCAATCCCTCGCGGTTCCACTTTCCCATTCTCTATATATTAGTCTTAAAAAAATAGAATATAAAATGAAGTTCCTAAATAAAAAATCTCAATAATAAAAGAAATAGGTTTTTTCCTTTCTCTTCTAGTAGTCATAACACGTCCACTAGAGTACACGAAAGGGCGCTCTGTTAGTAGTTGATATGAAACCCCGAGGATGAATCACAATAAATAACTCAGAATCCTCTAACGACGACACCTATTGTTTTTCAGCCAAATCGACCAAAGGGGAGAGCGCGATTAGAGAGGAGGCTTAACATGAAAGCTCTAATAACTGCCGATAGAATGAATGTATCGATACATACTTTTATATGTGTGGTCAAAACCCCATAGGGACCACACATATGGATTTTCAGCTAAATCTGCCAAACGGGAGGGAAGGACCAAACGGAGGAGGGGATTAGGAGAGAGGCCTAACTCAAAAACTCTAATAACTGCCGTTGAAATGAAAGTATCGACATGAAATTACATTTATGGAACAAAACCACATATAAGGACGACAGGTATTAATTTTCAGCGGAATCAGCAGAAGGGAAGGGGGGTTCAGGGGAGGGGGCTCAATGCAAAAACCCTAATAACTTGCAATTAAATGAATTTATCGACAAAAAATATAGTTTGAGGATTTAGGACCCAGGCGTTGGAGAGGGGAAAGGCACAAAAATGAAAATGTTGGACCTTCACTTCTTGCGTTAAGTCGTGGCTTAACATACTCGTAGTAGAAAATACCGAAAGAACTCCCGTGTCGTTAAGAATTAAAATAACACACTTACCATTTTGGTTAATTCAAACGGAAAATTGGTTTCGAGTTCTATGAGTTGATCCAGTCGATCTCTTTCTATAAACATTAAAAAATAAATTAAACCAAAAAAGTTAATTAATTAACGTAATCAATATTAGGGCGCTTTGATGGCCCCTATAGAGATACATAGCAGTGAGACCCGGCGTCGCCTGGGAGGAGTCACAAATTTTCATTCTATTTCGAATCTTCTGCCAGTGAATTGTCATTTAAATCAATGACATCTATTACATTATCATGAAACGTGAATGTCGGATATGTCGAAATGTTGCGGGCAATGCAGGACAACGCAGCAAGGTATAATATACATTAAGTGTTGCCATAAATCAAAAAAAAAAATGAATGCAAATTTAATTTTATTGAAGGTGTACTCATCACGACACGGATACAATACAGCCAAAACGCTTTGTCAGTGTCGGAAAATTATAATCAGTTTCGAAAAGCTCGCAATTAAGGTGAATTAATTCATTGTTATCCATACTTACCTTATTAACAGTGTTTATGTATCTAAAAAAATTAAAGCATTATATATCCATGTTCATATCTCCAGCTATACGAAGTATAGGGGAAGTTATGTAATCGGTCAGAAAATCGAAGCGGAGTTCTTAATGGAATTTCATATTTTCAAACTCCTAATTCCAAAAATTGAAAAAAAAAATCTGTCTGTCTGTGAACACGATAACACTCCACATAGAATGAATGTATCAACACGAAATTTCATATATAAATTGAAAGCACTATAAGGACGACATCATTAAATTTCGGTGGAATCAACCGAAGGGGAAAGGTGCTTAAAAATTATAATTTTCGCCGATGTAATGAATGTATTGACATGAAATTTAAAACTTAAATTCAAAACCCCATGAAGATGGAACATACTAATTTTCTATGAAATCGAAGGAAATGGGGGGGGGGGGGGGGGGGGGGGGACCAGAGGAGGGGAATCGACTCAAATACTCTATTAACTTCTGATGTAATGAAGAGACAAAATTTAGTATAATTCAGAAGCCACTATGTAAGTCAAATATTGAGTTTTAGCCCAAACGGTCGATTGGTTTTGGAAGAACAAACATGTAATCGATTAATTTGTGATGTTGGGGAAGCACATAGCCGTATATTCACCGACCTCTTTTTTTATTTGGTGGTTGAGTTTCTGTTTTTAAGTTCTGTTGTCTTATCAAAAGATATAAAATCAATGTAAGAAAAGGCAGAGTCGGTCTTCGGAATTATCTTCATTTAAAATAAAGGAATGTTTCCAGCGCATATCGCTCGTTATCAGCCCAAGCTTTACAGTGATATTTAATGAGGAAAAAATGTATTACTTTATATTATTTTAATGAGGCGATCTGGTTCTGAACTGTTTATATCAATCTTCATACGATATAGGATGAAGGAAAGACATACTCATAGAATTTGAAAGACCGTCTTTGTCTCAACTTAACTTACCGTCTTCCGGTACGTCCCACATCGTATGACAGTGTTTTTCGCGATACTTCTAATTATCTATTTTCAATCCCAAAATCAAAACTTCACTGCTTAGATGTATTATCTAAAATAAAGTCTCATCCCGATATGATAAGGCCCGGTGCCCACCTGCGGTAAATGGATGCAACGGCGTCACACTTATACTTAGTAGCAGTGTGATAGTGAGCCGTTGCGTCCATATTTGGGCCTCAGTTCCTAAGAGGAACCCTGCAGTGCCGGACTTTCAATTGGGAGTTGTCCAATTCCTAGTTCATTTTTTCTCCTTAACTAATTTGTTCATTGTTTAAAAAAAAATAGATTTTTAGAATGTGGCACCTCTACAAATTATAACTAAAGAAATCAATCAATTTTATTTTCCAAGTAATCTATTACTTTACTGAATTTTAAAAGCAGTTTTGCATTTCTGCAAGTAATAAGAAAAAAAGTTAATAAATTGGGACATGTATCCATTCTTGTTTTATCTAAATCCGCTGTTAAATCAGTGCTCACTATATCTTTGTTTTCTTGTTCCATTACCTACTGTCGATATCATTAAAACAAAGACAAAATTAAAATGGAGTATCCTCATCAGATATTACGTAGGAATGAAAACATTACTCGATTTCTTCGATTCACATCCATTCATTTTTTAGGACTGTGCGGCAGTTGGCCTATCCTATCTATCCTATGAAAAAAAAAAAGACTCCCTTCCAATCCTTCATTTAACTTGTTTGTTTTCGTGAATCATGCCTCATTTTTTAATTCACTTCCTCAAGAATTTTGGTACTTTTAAATAAAAAAAGTGGTGCATGAGTTGTAGTTAGTTATAGTGGTTCATGCCCGGACTTTAACTACGAGATCATATCGCCTAATTCAGAGCGCTCTTTCGTCGCTACTACTGATTCATGTGAATCGAAAAGTAGATTAATGTAAAACCATGGGAAATTTTATACAATTTAGTTCCTACAAACAAAATAATAAAAATAAAATAAAACTAATTGCAATAATATATTTTATTGTAATTTATACTTATAATAATAATTGCATCAACTATAAAACATATATTTTAGTAACAAGTATCAAGAATAATAAGCTAAACAATAATAAACAAATACAAAAATATTCAGAAACCCTATATTAGTATTTTCAGTCTTTTTAACAAATTAAGGCCATGATTTATCGAATAATTAAAAAATAAATTAACTAATATAATTAACGAAAATTGGCCACTAAATCACTATAAATTAAGAAGAAAAAATAGTATCCATTGTGCCCCATGCAGTGATGTCAAATTAACGTTTTTCTGCGCACAGGGTAACGAAGAAATATTTAATACAACAAAGAGAACTTTTTTTGACACAGAATATCACAGCAAAAATGAGGGGCGAAAGCAACAATTGTTTTTGGGTTAGCATGGGACATTTTCATAATTATTCTGAATATTTTTGTTTCACAAGAATTTTAAACAAACTGGGAAGGAACTATTTCACTTAATATTTTAATTTTATTTATGTACATAATTTTTTTTAAAAAATGTTTAACAAGTTACTAATCCGATAATATCAAATTTCCCAAAATCCATTTTGTATTTTTGTTCCTAATAATTCACAAAACGACTGGATCAATATCAATTAAATTTCCATCTCTAGAAAATTGGTGTTCACAAATCTTCATTTATGACCAACAATAAATGGTGATGCGGAAAAATTCTTTGAATAATAAAGTAACACACCAAATAAAAAGGATTTCAATAGGGGGGAGTATATTATAAATAGATATTGCGAAGGGAGGGGAAGACGAAAGAAATAGCTTTTTACAACAATACTGAGTAATTTCTAATTTTAAAGACCTCGGGGGTGTCATTAGATAGAGGTAAAAAGAAAAACAAACGCAAATTAACTCCCGAGAAACGCCAGGTGCACCTGCTAGTATAATATAGTTGTTGAAATAAAGTTATTGAGTACCCTGAGTTGATGAAGACGGTGGTGGGGGCGGGTCTGCCTGTCGTTGTCCTGATCCCGCCTTCTTGCCTTCCGTCTGCAAAGGAAAACAACACACAATATTCATTAATAGCACACAGGAATAGGGGTGGCAATAATCCTTTATATATATTTATCAATATTTGTCTACCAAATACTTTTAAAATTATATTTATCGAGTATATATCACAACTAGGAAACATTAAACAGTGAAATCAATTCATATTTTAACTATTCTTAGTTAAATTATTTAAAAAAGTCATCGTATATATAATTAATCAATTAATTGTATAATTAATACACAATGTATAATTAATCAATTAACTTTTCGCACCCCTCCAAAACCAGTCGACCGTTTGCGCTAATATTCAATAGTTAACTTAGATAGGCTCCTCATACTAAATTTTTGTCGATAAATTCATAACATTGGCAGTTATTAGGGCTTTTGAATTGAGCCCCCTCCCCTTAACCCCTCCTTCCTTTTGATCGATATCGCTGAAATTTGACATATTTTGTCCTCATGAGGTTTTGACTTTAAATGTGAAATGTCATGTCGATACGTTCATTACATAAACAGTTATTGGGGTTTTTCAGTTGAGCCCCTTTCTCTTCTCCCGATTCCGCTGAAAATTAATAAATGTCGTCCTTATGGGGTTTTGAATTCACATACGAAGTTCTGTGCCGATACATTCATTACGACGATAGTTATTACAGTTTTTGAGTTAAGCCTCTCCCCTAAAGCCCCTCTCCTTTGCCCGATTTAGCTGTAAACCGATAGGTGTTGTCCTTATGGAGTTTTGGTCACACATTTAAAATTTTGTATCGATACATTCATTTTATCGGCAGTTATTGGATTATCTTAAACCTCTCCCCTAATCCTCCCTTTCCTTCGGTCGATTTGGCGGAAAAACAATAGGTGTTGTCGTTAGAGGGTGGTGGATTCACATATATAATTTCGTGTCTATACATCATTTTATCAGGAGGTATCTATCATGTTCATGGACACACAGAAATTTTTCATATTTGAAATCTAGAGGTTGGAAAACATGAAATTCCGCTGAAAACTCCGCATCGTATTTTTGACTGATTACATAACTTGTATAGCTGGTTATATAAAATTCATACTAATTAAGTTATTTATTAATTGTGACTCATTTTCGGGCTTTAACTAGGAAGTCATATCAACTACTAACAGAGCGCTCTGGTGGATATAGCCCGACTCTACTGCGGGAATTCTAAATTTTACCAACCCAGGATAAGTGGTGGAGCCTGTGCGCCAGGTACTCTTTAAAGAACCCTACCCTAATTACAACCTGGATAGAAAAAATGCAGGATTCTCACGAAGTCACAAAGGAACAGTCGAGAACCCTGTTACCCAGGCAATTAGAACCGGCTAATGTATATTTAATCAAATAGAGAGCAGAGCTTGCTTACTCGGAGCCCTATGGGAAAGTTCAAATATATATTTTAAAAGGAGGCCCCAAGCAGTATATAGTCCAAGCTAATCGAAGTCTCCGTTTACCTTTTTTGTGTTATCCTTCCTTTTGGGCTCCGTACGCTCCTCTCCCATCTTTGATTTGCTGCCTGATTTTGGAGTTTTCTTTTTTACTGGAGCCGAACTTTTGTTTTTTTCAACGGAAATATTTTTCGCCTCCTAAAAAATGAAACTGGAATTAGAAATAATTTAATCTGGTAAGAGATAAATGTGCATCATAACGTTTTTAAGGATCACCATTGACGGATCTTCATTTCCCGCTATTTTTAATCTTACTGATTAAGTAGAATAAGTATTTCAAAGTAACTGATATTCTGAATGCACAGAGCACTCTAGATGACATAATGCAGATGAAAGTGTTCCAGTCGGATGACTACACTGGAGTCAAAAAACACGAATAGTAACCAGTAGACTACTTCACTTAAACCACATTTTATATAAATTATCTTAACCCAAGACAGTAAAGATACATATAAATAAAGTCGTGTTAGTGTTTCTTCCTACACTGTTTGACGTATATTCATGAAATTTTCAGGGAATATAGATAGTAGTATTCTTGAGTTGAAAAACTATTTTGAAGGAGGCTGGCGCCCATCCACATATCCTTTGAAATATATTCAGGGAATGTTCAATGAGACCGAAGCCAAGAGAATGGCTACTTGGTGTACATGAATTTTATAGAGGGAGGCACTGCAGATATGAGCTTTTTTTAAAGACATATTCAAAGTGATCCGAAACTGTGGATTGAGTACTTGGTAGGTCTAAATTTTAAGGAGGGGGGGGGGGGGGGGAGAGAGAGCTCCAGATATGGGGCCCTAGAATATGTTTTTGAATAAAATATTGAGTGGCACATCAATTTGAATATCTTGACAAGGGCTGTTCCAAAAACCCTTGAGTTGAAATTCCAATCATATTCACAGACAGTTACATAGAAATCATGGCGAAAATTGTCAAAATCTTATCACGGGATCTTGAAACATGAAATTCCATTGAAAACTCGATCTCCGATTTTTCATAACAATACTTCCCAATAAAGGAATACAAAAGTAAAAATGATAGGAAGAGCGATACAAAAATAGGGGAAATTAGCCTTTTCTCCAATGAAACTGTCTTCTACATAGTTATCAAATTGAAGGATTTGGAGATTAGATTATGAAAATCCAATTTTGCAGAATTCTCAGATGATTCCAACTCTCGTAATGATATAGAGTAAATCGAACATCTACCTGAAAGAAGACAACCTTTAACATTGAGCACACTTCACTGTAATACTTGTTCTTCAAAGTGTATTGATTTGAACTATATTTTTAACTTTCCAGCATATAGGGAAGTTATTGTAATCGGTCCGAAAATAGAAATCAAAATTTTCATACTTTTTTTTTTTTTTATGCTTAAGGTCATTACAGTATTTTTACACTAATTTCGGAAAGAAGTATGTGTGTGTATACTACGATTTACTACTTAGTTTTTTCCTGCACGATATAAAGAAAAATGATATCGATTCCATTTTAGTGCCAATCGAAGCGTATCAACGTAAATATGATCTGATAATTTTATCAAATTATGTCCACCCGTTTTTGTGTTTGAACAAAAAGACTGCTAAAAAAGTGGATTTTAGGAATTTGTTCTGGTGGCAATGTAGCATCTTCTAGAGCCAGATTGAAAAATAGGCTACATGGCCTCTGAAATTTTGAACGGGAGGGTGGGTAATGAGAGGGGCTAAGGGGGGGGGGGGGGGGGGGGACATAAAAATAGATCTAGCTCATCACGGATTACCGGAGTGTCATGAAATTTTACATGTAGTAGTTTTAAAAGCAAAATTTTAAAAATAGGTTATGTGACCTATGTGCATTTGCATATCAATTAAAAATACTATGTATAGATCAAATTCAATTAAATGAATAAGTAATTCTGTACTGTAATGCCTAGTTTTGTGATATATTTTTTAAATTTAGTTAGAAATGCCACCTTTGTAGAGTCTTAATACACGGCCCAGTAATTTCCTCTGATTCAGGGTGCAGAGGCGAAACTCACACATCCGAGAACCTGCTTGTTTTTAAATCCTTTTTACAGGCAAATAATTCTTAGAATGGGATGACAAGTGCACCAGTGTTGGGGCGGATTTGTACGTTGTTGGCCACCCCTTGTGTACATAAACGTAATTTTTTTTTGTAAAACTGTCCAAATAGTCTGAGGGAACTACTAGGGAATTTACGGCAGGTTGAGGACGGCGTTTTCTCGAGTGTACGTATTCTACATTAGGAATGTTGCTAATGCGGACTGTGTTCAGAGCTAGAAGGGAGATGTTGGACTTCAACTTAAGGCCATGGAGAGTGGCCAAATCTAACCCCTAAGAAACTTGCAGGACTCGGTCCACTTCCTGCAGGTTTTAATAAAGTATTAATTACATTTTTACCTTTCTTGTGTTGTCCTTCCTTTTGGGTTCCGACAACTCATCTTCCCCCTTCTTAGGTTTGCTGCCTGATTTTGGAGTTTTCTTTTTTACTGGCGCCGAACTCTTGTTTTTCGTAACAGTGTCGTTCTTCTTCTCCTATGAAAATTATTATCAAAACAAAGTTAGTAACTTTTTAATTAAGTTCAAAAAAAATGATGACAGCCCAAATCGAATTTCAAACAGAATTTTCAGAAGAAATTTCCTACTTCGCCATTATTAATGGTTTCATTAGAAATTTTCATTTTTCAATGGCTAAAAATAAAATTTCTCTAGTTAAAAAGAAGAAATTTAAGGGGGAACATTAAGCTCTCTGGAACATAGTTGTTTCTAGGAGAAATGATAGGTTGATACAACGATCAAGATTGGACCTTTAAATGACTTTATAACGGCTAAAAGAACATTCCATGAACCATATTTTCAATTCGCTATTTCCAACACATCTTCAGATTCCTTTTTAATTTTATTCCCGCTTTCTCACTGGGTTTCATGTACTTTATACAACTTCGATGGCTACAGCTATACTATCAACGAGTAACATGTGACAACTGAGAAATTTTTTTAAACAGAATTTCCCAAAACATACTGCGTTCACGGAGCCATATAGTGATGCTGTTCTTTTTGGTATTTTTTCCCATCAAAGTTGCAACTCTTTCTATTGCCGCATCAGAATCAACATCCAGTTTTAGAATCACATATTTTATTTTATTAAAGTTGTAACAGTAATATAGATAAGCATGACTCTCTAAATACGTGCCCCATATTGTAACTATGAGTAGGGAGGTTTATTTTTACCTAGGAAGGTTTTTTTTACAATTGCTATCTACCCGAAAACAGATCTAACCGTTTCGGTTGGTTTGGAAAATATAAAAAAAAAATTGTACACAAGTATAAATGTACACAAGTATATAATAATGAATAGAAATATGTAATTTGACAGAAATATGTATAAGCATGTAAAATAAAAATGGCTTAAATCGATTCAGAATGTCTTAAACAGTCTGTAACAGGTCGATATATGAAAATGACGTACCTCTTCATCCCACAATGCTATTGATTTTCTCCAGTTTCTAGGAAACTCACTTCCTTTGAACAAATTTTTGACAGCCTTAGGAATTACTGAAATATGATAGAAATAGTTAATGTCTTCAATTTACATATATAAAAATAACTAAGATTTCGCTAATTAGGAACTTCTCTTTAATAGGTAGTTAAGATTTGAGTCAAGGCTTAAAACTATAAAAAATACGTTTTTATAGGGGACCATTTATAAACTAAATTATTATTTTATCAACACATTTCGAAGTTTTCTTAATTTTCTTATGAGACAAAAAACAATGGAAAATAATAATAAGGAAAATTGTGCACTCCAACGGTGTAATTAAAATAATGATCACATTCACAAATAAAAATATATTTTATTATAGGTTTCATCCGATCCAAATTTTGAAAAACTTGAATTTAACACTCTTTTCTTACGCAAATGTTTGTTTATTCATTATAGAAGAAAAAAAAAAAAGAAACATAACAGTCGAAGAAACCCCACTCTCGGACACACTAAATAAAAATAAAATGAAGAAATCTCATTCTACACTGTAAGAAAAGGTTCTTATGGGTGATGAAAATGGAGTAAAAGTAATGAAATGCAGAAGCACATAATGAAATTACCATGAAATAGTCCATTACATTTCGGCGCGGTGTTACAAGATAAAAATGTTAAAAAGATTTATTACACTTTTTTCATCTTGTAATTGATGAACAAAAATATACTAAAAGATATAACACTAAACTACCCAATCGATCTATAGAGGTAGCTTTGCCACGCAAGAATTCAAGATTGTTCGCGATTTTCAGTTAACAACATCTAAGAAACGCGGACATATTGTGAAAACATATAATAACTGAATACAATAAACTTCTTATTTTTATTTAATCTATTCAACAATTTTTTATTTTATTTTTTATACATACACTACCGCCATTACCGCAACATTAGGTTTAGCTATAAACTAAGGCAGTTTACCGAACAAGATTTATTCCAATATATCAGGTACGGAAAGAGTTGAAATTTCAACTACACCTAACGAAGTCCTAAAGACACGAAAGTCTTGTTATGGTCACATTACGTATATTTTCAGTTAGTCATATAATTTGAATAAAAGTTTCAATTTAATTTGTGCCTCGCACGATCAAAAGAAGTTATAAACAATGCTTCGTAATTGTCCTTTCCACTATGAAGAAGTAGCTACTATTCCATTTTTTTTGAGTCGTGTAACACGTCAGCCATTAGCGGATATGAACTGTGTGTGAGAGTGACTCCATACCCTCCTCTTTGCACGATGCATGTCAATTTATCAAAGAACCGAGTGCACGTAGATATAATATAATCTAGAATAGGTGGTGTATCTCACGGTTTTGGGGATCCTGTAGGTGGCCTCCTAAAGCCAGGAGCCGCTGGTGCTGAGTCCGAATAGAGCCATCTACAGACCGAGACAGGATCCGCCCTTCATACCGCTCCCCTCTGCAAACCACAACTCTTAGTCACTATTCTACACTTCATATGGAAAAATAAAATACCAAAAATAAATACAAAAAGTTGTTACGTTTTGGCAATGGTGCCAGCTATACAAAGGTTAGTACCCTGCCGCTTTACGGTCCAGCTCTGGAGAAGATCTATGACATCCGTTTTGTCCACATTCGACTCTCCGCTCTCCTCTCCAGTCGACTCGCCACTCTCCTCACTATTCGACTCGTCAGCCACTAACAGCTTGTCTTCTCTTCCCGGTAGACTTCCTATCTCCACCTCACCGCCCCTAGCTGACCAATCTGAAACCAAACCAGGTATATTAGAACGGAATAGGAAGTATTGTATATACAGACAAGTAGGTTAATGGCGTTGCCCAGTTAGTAACTTAAAGCATGTTAGTGCCTTCAAGTAGGTTAGTAACTGTAATCGGACTTATTGAGGTTACTACGTTTAACATTTTGAAATAATTTCGTAAATATAAATTTTGAATCTCAAACAAACTTACATACATACATAAAGGCACAAACATTTTTTTTCTATATAATAGTCAGATGTGATGTAGTCGAAATAAAAAAACAAAATGATAAAAGATTTTGATATTTCGAATTGACAAAAGATACCTCGAGAAAATATGTTGGAAAAAAGCAACCATACATCATAAAAATAATTTAGATAATAATATTCAGCAGTAATTCATTAAATGTCAGTTTATATTATTTAAAATAAGGGAAAACTTCGTTATCTGTTCAATTGTTTTTCCTTTAAAAGTCTTGTTTTGTTCGTTAGATGGACAAGAGGATTGGCACGTTTCCGACTCCTTGCTCTAAATTTCATGTTTGATATGAGCTCAGCAATCATAACCATCATTCACTGACTGACTGAAATCCATTTGTAACTAAAATATTGAACTAGGGGTTGGATGCGTTAGCAATAGTAGAGGCTTCAAGGAGTCGATTGAGTCCGGGATTATCTCTCTGAAAGTCCTCAGGCAACAATGAGTTGATATATATTTATATATGATTCATGTCCGGGCTTCAACAGCGTGGTCATATCGCCTACTATCAGAGCGCTCTGTCGTCACTCTGGTGAACATGAGCCAGACTACTATGGGAGTCCTAAATTTGTATTCATTAGGTTAGGGGTCATTCCACATCAGTTGACCAGGGTGCGACACCCATGATCTCAGATTTTTATGAAACTTGGCATGTTTATTCCTTTTATGGATTTAAGTAAGGATATAAAATTGTTTTGCACTATCTCAAGCGGTTTATTTCTTGTATTTTAAGTGTGTGTGTGAATTTTGAAATTTTTGAAAAAATGTTGAATTACTGAATTTTTTGTTTTATTTTAAAGCTTTTTTTTAATTCATTAAATGGGCCTCGTCTAATTTTATTTGAAGGTGGTTGATATGTGATATTTTTAAATCAGTTCAAATTTTATTAAAATTGTAATTTTAATTTAACGATTTCAAGAAAATGAGTGATTCATTCGCTTTCTGTCTTTGAAATGAGAAAAAATAATAAAGGAGTGAAAAAACCATTCATTTTATTTTTTTGTGTGGTAAAGCAAATCTTTCAAAACAATCATAAAAAAAATGTTGATTATCCTTTTCCCTTTTGAAGGTATTACACTTAGCGTAGAATTCAGTATTTCATTTTAAAAAATTTATAAATACAACTTTTGGATTTTTTTCAGTCTATGTATAGATACTTCCAGGTTTAATTTCTTTCTTTCTGGACTCTTTACCTATTGATGTATACTCATAAAACATTTCATCAACATTGATTAGTAAACAAGGGAGATATCATTTATTTTCTATAAAAAAAAAAATTACGTTTCCACCGCCCGATCGATAATAACTACAAAATTTCAAAAACTTCAACAGGCTGTAAAACCTAAACCGATTGAGATAGAGCAAAAAATATGCTTACTTACATCCATAAAAGGAACAAACATGCCAAGTTTCATCAAAACCTGAGATCATGGGTGTCAAAAACATTTTTTTCTGGTTGATTTGACATGGATTGATCCTTAGGGATCTTTAAATAGTACCTGATATCGTACATGCTCGGGACCATCGCTTAACGGCTCATCCGAAGGACGGAGTGCTAAAGTTTATTTTACCTCCCAGATAAAATAAACTAAGGGCCTCGGCCGGGTTTTGAACCCGCGAACTTGAGTTCAGAAAGCAAGCACGCATACCACTGAGCTACCGGCGTTCTGTTTATATATATATATATATATATATATATATATATATATATATATATATATATATATAATATATATATATATATATATATATATATTGCTTTTAGAACGGTCTATACATAGTCCACTCCATTAAAGTTTATCATTTCTGACTTTTCTATGCAAAGTCAATGGAAAGGACAGTTTCTCAATGGAAGGAACAACAGTCGAGTCCCAATCGGGTCTGTCAGGTGACATCAAGTGACTTATCACATCAAGTTACCTATGTTGTCCGGAGAAGGGCCGGAGCGAGCCCTCACATCTTGCCGTCCTGAAATATACAAATAAAACATACAGTATGAATAGACATTGACAAGATACAACATGGAAATACAACATGACGACCTAAATAACCCCGAAGGGGGGACACAAAGCCCTCTCTGGCCCCTGGATTTTTTTGGCGCAAACGTTGAGAAGTGGGCTCTGGTTGGTGCCACTGAATGAACGAGCGCTGCAATCGCTGCCAAGTTAATTTAATATTAATCCGTCCCGACCCACTTAGAATGAACTCAAAACAACGATAAAGGAGTACATTTGGAATGAATGACGTGAAAGATGATAAGTCAGAAGAGAGAAAAGGAACAACCACAAGTTTTGATCACAGCCAAATCTTGACTGGCCATGGCAACTGGTTATTAAATTGCCCCCCCCCCCCCCCCCACCCCTCTCCTCTGATCTCGAAATCTAATAGTCAAATAATCTAAGCAATGTGCAGCAAATATTCAATAACACTAACTGGTTTGCAGTACACCAGGAATTTACTACTGGAGTGGTGGCCAATCAAGAGGAGCCTAATAAATACATTGTTTTGTTCCTTTTTAGGGTTCCGTGCCACAAATGGTAAAAATGGAACCCTCATAAAATAGCTCAGCGGTTTATTTATTAATTTTCTGTGTATATATCATGTACTGTAGTCATTGAAAAAAAAAAAAAAAAAAAACAAGGACACTTAAATACTAACCATCGAAATGTGAGTTATGTTGGCTGAGGTCCATCCGACCAGCTCTGCTGGAGTCGAAGTGAGGAGGGCCGGTATAGTCATGCTGAGCAGGGTAGCGACCATTCTGGGAATGGCTGGGATAGAGACCACCGCCACTCTGAGGGTGGCTGGAGTAGTGGCCACCGCCACTCTGAGGGTGGCTGGAGTAGTGGCCACCACCATTCTGAGGATGGCTAGGGTAGACGACACCGCCACTCTGGGAGTGGCTGGGGTAGTGCGCTATCGAGCCTTCACGTTGCAACTCGGCATCTCCTGGACAGAGCGTCATGGTTAGCAAGTCAACAATGGATTCGAATAGAGTTAGCAGATACATTTTATCTGAAGTGAAAATACTTACTCCGGAAATTTGGCTGAAAACCTCTGCAGTTATAGGACTTCACTGACATAACATCAGAGTGGCAGCTTAAACACCGGTCGTTATTCTGGGAAAAAAAACATATTACACATCAGCTGAAACCTTTCAATGAACAGTCAATGTATTTCTGTTGGTTCGTTCTGGCTAAAGTCCGGACCAGCACTAATGAGTCGATGGACCACCAGCGATCTGTGGAGCAGCTCTAATGAGTCTATGGACCACCAGCGATCTGTGGAGCAGTTTTAATGAGTCTATGGACCACCAGCGATCTGTGGAGCAGCTCTAATGAGTCGATGGACCACCAGGGATCTGTGGAGCAGCTCTAGTGAGCTGATGGACCATCAACGATCTGTGGAGCAGCTGTAGTGAGCCGATGGACCATCAGCGATCTACGGAGCAAATCCAGTGAGTCGATGGACCACCAGGGATCTGTGGAGCAGCTCTAGTGAGCTGATGGACCATCAGCGATCTGCGGAGCAAATCCATTGAGTCTATGGACCATCAGCGATCTGCGGAGCAGCTTTGGCCTGTTCTCGGACCACCTGTGGTCTGCGGATTAGCTTCGGTTTTTCTCCAGATTACCAGTATCTGCTGAGCAGCTCTCAGCTCAGAAGCGAAAAAGCAATGTTATCCGGAAAACGTAGTAGTAACAGAAGAGAGAGATGAAGTTCCATTACAAAGCCAGTTAGACCATACTCTGCAGCGTATATTTGAAACACAAAAGTAAGTTACTAAATCGTTCCAGGAAAAAGAAGAGCAAGATTTATACTGAGAATTTCTATGCAAGAGGGTTGTTGACAGAAGCGGAGGACACTCGGGCTGCAAACGAAAAATCTCAAGAGAGAATTGTGATAAATGGTCTGACCTTAACTTATTTCTGACATACCTGGTGCCTTAAAAAAAAAAAAAACCAAAACTATTTAGAGTCGCAATATATAGTGATATATTTCGCTTGCACGATTTAATCAATTATGTGATTTCGCTATTCTTCCAAAACACCCTTTGAGCTAAAAAATCAATAGTTGACATACATAAGGATTACTGAACCCTCATACTAAATTTTATGTCGATATATTCATTACATCGGCAGTTATTAGTTTTTTTGAGTAGAGTCCTTCATTTGATTCTTCCCTTCTGCTGATTTCGCGGAAGATTAATAGGTGCTGTGCTTATGGAGTTTTGAATTTAAATATATATGTCGATACATTCATTCATAGTTATCGTGTTCATACACAGACAGATTTTCTTTCATTTTTGTAATCAGGGGTTCGGAAAACTCAGATGAAAACTCAACATCGAATTTCTGGCCGATTAATAACTTTCCTTTTATTTCGTACAGCTGGGAAGTAACATGTAAGCCTCTTCCTCAAGAAGTAATAAGTGCCTTCCGAAATACGAAAGGAGCGAGTACAGAAACAACTGAAGGAGGGGCTCAGTCGGAAGCAAGTGGAGCCCTCTGATGAATCATTTTTAATGTTTTTTTTTTTTTTTTTTTTTCAAATATTGTCTATTTCACAAAATATATACAAAATACTTGCGAATACTTTCGTAATTCCAGCCATATTCAGTCACGACGTAACATAATGGTAGTCAATAAACTAGTAATATAGTCACTTACCTCAGCCAATATCTCTCTCTGTTTTCTGTCTCTAATTCGTCTTACATCCTTCCGGATCAACTGCAGGTGGAACAAGGCTTCTTCCTAGATAACATGACACAAAACATATACAATTAAGTTTACTAGTTATTAATATTGAAAATTATTTGAATAACACATAAATTAAATAATATAATTCTATAGGCAATGAAAAAAAGTTAAACTTTTTAATTTTTATTGAAAAATCCAAAAAACATTTCAAAATTTTTATCTGCGCATCCACCAATGTACTACGCAGGCAAAGTTTGTTTTGTTTTTCAATGGAAAAGGCTTACTTTTTTATTGCTGATTTTAATTATACGATTTTCTAATCCCATTTACATGAAAAACGTTCCAATATATCGCACATAGTTATGCTGACAGCAAAAATTTCTCATTCGAAAAAAAAAATAATAATAAAACATATTAGAAAAAGTGGGGTAAGCATCATACCAAAATTTGGTTTTGACACACTTAGCCGTTTGGCAGGATTGTGTTTGAACAGACCCACAGACTTTTGCCAAAACAGGTTTTTAACATTCCGGAGAACTCATAAAATACTATGAAATTACGAAAAGTATTTTAATCTAAATTAGTGTATAATTCCCCAGGTTTCCTACCTAAGGGGTATCCATCACATTTTAAAACGTCTACACGTTTAATGCCACCTCATAAATGATAAGACTTATCCTCAAAACTTTCATCAAATGTAAAAACTCAATGTAGCAGTTTAGAAGTTATGGTAAATTAGGCCATCTTATTTAGGACAGACTGTACATGTGAGATTGGAGATTACCGGTGGTAGGAGCTGAGGGAGACTCCGGAGCAGATGAAAGAGGTTGTCTTTGTGGCGAGCCAGCTCCATCTTCACATCTGGATGAAGTAGAGGCAGCTCTAGCCGGCCCACTGAACCGTCATCACAGGACATCCTCCTGGACAACAGATAAACATACAGCGTTCCTACACACTCAAAGTATTAAAAATATTGTCTATTTCACAAAATATATATAATATAGGAGTACTTTCGGTATTGCTACCATCTTCAGCCGCTACTTAACAAATACTAAATGGAAGTTCAACCTTCCTTCAGCCCCCACGGGGTTTTTTCCTGTAAATAACATTTAAACAGATAGGCAATATACTTAAAAAGGAGGACTTTCGGGTAGGTTTCAGAACAAACAATACACTATACAAACATCTCAACACTAGACAAAATAAAAACAGAAGAAAAAAGTGGGGTTTACCAGCTAGAATGTAGTTCTTGTAATTTTGTGTATGTAGATTAAACTGGAAGCCAATTTAAAAATAGGGTAAACGTTTTCGTATCAGAAATAGGGTTCAACACTGACACAATAAACCTCAGTAACTGGTATGCAGCACCTTGAACAGAAATTCAGAACCCATGACACACAGGATCACGAATTTCATTCCACCCCACTCCACACCGCAGAACCACACATACAGTATACAAACCCATCAGAAATCACACTGTACATTCAGAGACTCCCCAACAAGAAGGCCCCTGGTGAAGACATCCTGAAAAACCTGCCTCCAAAAAGCATAGCATATCTGACGGGGCTGTTCAATGGCTATTTAAGGAGAGGATACTTTCCTGACACGAAGAAGAATGCACTCGTGGTCGTCTTTCATAAGCACGGCAAGACGAAGACCCCGACAGCTATGGGCCGATAAGTCTTTCAAACTCAATGTCTAAACTTTTCGAAAAGGTAATTTATAAAAGACTTCTTCAATGTTTAGAAGGCACCATACCGTCCCACCAGTTTGGGTTCAAAGCCAAGCACTCTGCGGTGCAGCAGCTCCAACGGGTGATCGAAATGGTTGTCCATGGTTTTGAGGCGAAAACATACACACGCCTTTGACCGTTTGGCATGAGGGGCTGTTATACAAACTAAAGAAAAGCAAGAAAATCGAAGTAACAATCAATGGGAAATGTCATGATCATAGTCGTTTCAGGGCGACTAGTAAAAAAAATATATACATATACATAAAATAGTCAATCATGTGGCCTCGCAGTATGTTAGTAGTTAAAATATTAATGCAGCATTTTCCCACAAACATGAATAGATTAATTTTAATGGAGAATTCTATGCTCATTAATTTTGATAAGATTTGTTTTCAAACTATCACGAGTTAAAGAGATATTTGTAAAAAACTGCATTTCGTCGATTTCATTTTTTTACTTTATTGATAGTTTGTCACCGTTTGGAAATGCAAGACAGGCAGTATCCCAACGTTTTATACATGTTAGCTTTTAAAATTTCCGTTAATTTGCTTGTGGCCGATTATTAATTTAAAATGCCTCAACGGTCTTTGTACCTAAAAAAAATAAGAATTTTCCTTACTGTTGTGAGCAATCATCTAGTTCTTCGAACACAGTAATGATAGGTATAATGGTTAACTAATAATATAATATAACACCCCAAATGCAGAATAGAGTAAAAGTAAAGAAAGACAAAAAAGATACGTACTTAATGAAAATGCAAACTGATGAGTCAGTATAAATCAGGAAGGAAGATTCTTGTAAAAATATAAAAGGTAACTTGTATAATTCAGAAGAAATACAGGAGAACTGAATCAGAAAAACATCACAAACAGGTTAGAAGTTGGAGTTGAATGTAAACATAAGTAACGGAGATTGGCGGGAAACACGAACTATCCAACGTCACCATGAACTTCTACGGTTCCGTGGATCAGCGATTCTTCATTTCATTCCCACCAACTCAAGATAATAAATTGCATTCATTATAATAAATATTTATATATTGGGAGAGGGGGAGAAAACTGTTAAGCTCGTTAAAACTACGCTAAAAAAAAAAATAGGGTCTTACTAATAGTAAATGAAACATTTACCCTTGTTCATTTTTCAATTACTTTAAAAAACAATTATGTGTAATTATGAAATATAAAACCAATGAAAATAATACATCTAAAACTAAAGTGAGATTTTTAAATCTTCTGATATGTAAACCAAGGTTATAGATTAAAAGGATGGCCGAACGCTCTAGTAAGCAGTGGTATGTGACGTTCCACTAGGACACCCGAGCCCGCAAAACTCGAAATATTATGGCTACTCGGAGGTGTCTTAAATATATCGCACACTACATTTAAATAATGAATATATAATAGCTAAAATATTCTTAAATTAAGTGACTTTTTTTTCCTACAATACAGAGGCTCATGGCAGTTAGAAGAATGAACGATTAGAGAACCAAATCTAGTGAACGGTCATAAATTCAGAGGGAATCGTTTTCTGTAAAAAGGTTCAGAAGACCTATACTAAATGGTAATTCTATGCCTATAACTAGTTGTAGAATACATAACTATAGCTTCTTATTATTTATTACTTATTTTGTAATAATAAAATAATTCATCAAAATATAATATTATTAATAATAATTAAGAAATAAACATGATTATCATTTAAAAAAAGTAATATTCAGTAACATATTGAAATATATGTGATGTGGCCACTCAGGACTTTCATATACAAATCACGCTTACAGATCACTCTGTCTCCCATCCCCTTCTCAATATCATTTCATTTTGTCTCTGTACAGCGTAATCCTGAGATTAGACATTCTTTTACCCAGTAATGCCAGTACGAAATAATTTTGAGAAGGGGAAGGGGGAGAGAGACTGTTCTGGAAGTGTGGTTGGTATACGAATTTCGTTAATGGCCACATCACTTACATTTTGTCCTTTTCTTCATTTTTATAATTTTTCAAAAACTAGTAATAATAAAACGATATTTTAAAGTTCGTTACTATATTTGACGATTTTAACATTACTTAGATATATTACTAATAGAGGTTAGGTTAGGTTGTATGACTCATGCCCGGGCTTTAACAACGAGGTCATATCGCCTACTACCAGAGCGCTCTTTCGTCACTCTGGTGGACATGAGCCCGACTCTACTGTGGGAGTCCTAAATTTTGCCTACCCTAAATTTTTATTCATCTAGGGTAGGGGTCTTTAATGAGTACCTGACATCGTACAGGCTCGGGACCATCGCTTAACGTCCCATCCGAAGGACGGCGTGCTTAAGTTTATTTTACCTCCCAGATAAAATAAACTAAGGGCCTCGGTCGGGTTACGAACCCACGACCTTGAGCTCAGAAGTCAAGCACGCATACCACTGAGCTACCGGCGCCCTCTATTACTAATAGATATTTAGTTTACATTCTTCGGGCCTCTATTACTTTTGTCGTATTGATCCTCTCTCAAACCTGAGGATGTATTAGTGATTGGAAATTTTATAAGAAACATTTTTGGTAACTCAATTTTTCGATAGGACTAACTGTTTTAGGGTAAATCAAGAAAAAAATAAGTTTCAAACAAGAATTTCAAGGTTTCCGGCATATATATATCTCAAAAACCGGAAGGACACCGGCGAAAAATCGTATTTCAATGTTCTCTACAACTATACCTGAAAAGATTTATTATTAGGTCATAAACAAAGGGGGTATGTTGTCAATGTACTTAGGCCTCGGATTAATGTGGTCTCAATTTTCGGCTGATTTCGGCCAAATTCTAATCATATCTAAGTTAGCACATGTGGACCCCCTTCATTCCAAATTTAAAGTTAAAGTTCATTTTTGCGGTAGAGAGCTCATAATTTTCCAATCACATATACATATATATCGCGAAAATGGTCAAAACGTATTCAGGAGATTACAATACTTTCGTATACTATAGGTAGAAGAAAGTAAAAATAAAAATAAATTAGGCATAGAAAACTTATTGACCATACTGATAAAAAACTTGAGATGCCACTCAATTCAATATAAATAAAAAATTATTGCTAATAATATTAAAAACATAATATACGTGATTATATTATTTAAATAAAACAACCCGCTATCTTGAGTTCTATAAGCTAGCACGCTACCCCTCAGTTACCGGCGCCCTCTAGATTAGATAAGATTATCTGAATAGAGTGTATTAATGTTTACCATTTGCTTAGTGGTAATTTAGTTAGAATTTGGGTCTGTTCCCCTTAAATATTTGTTAACCTACCGGTTGAGCCTATTTGAATCTCTGAATCTACGCTATACACAATAATACATCTTTGAAATAGGTGTTTTGTAATAAAACTACAAACATTTTTTTGTATAACAATTTATTAACCAAAAATATCATCTTATCAGAAAGCTCTATCAACATTGGAATATATTTACGCTACAAAAGCTGATCCCTAAACTCATACTTACACTCTTATTAATGTACATTTTGTTTCGATTTGAACCCTTGTTCCAAACTGTTCAAATATTCTTTTCTACAATCCATATCGTCAGCAGGTCTATTGTAAGGCGTCCAAACAGGTTCTCCTATGAAAAGTCTTTTCGCTTTGATGTAATTCTACAACAGAAATTTTACAATAAATTGTACAATATGAATATTAATTATTGTATCAATCACTAAAGTACGCCGTCCTTCGGATGGGACGTTAAGCAATGGTCCCGAGCCTGTACGATGTCAGGTACTCGTTAAAGACCTCCGTTAAGTTATAATAACTAAATTAATCATCAAGGTTTTAAATTCACTGCAGACGATTGAAGCAAAAAAAGATGTAAATAGAAGATGAAAGTTATAAATAATGAAATTACAATTAACATTCACCTGTAAAGAGTTTCATAGTTACTAGTAAATTACAATTACTAGTAATATCCAGAAACAAAACATCAGTAACATTTGACAAGAACACTTTACGCTAATAAATATGGATTTCCTTGTTTGAGATCAGATGAAAGTCAATTGAGATGGTTATAATAACACACATTCACAGCATCAAATATATTTTATTTATATATTTATTGTCAACAGATTATAAACTGTTGTAACGAGAATATCTAGATACACCAACCTCACACAATCCTGTATATATGAGGAGTTTGGAGCCAGAGCGGACCAACTGGTTGAAACTGAACAGGTAGAAAATGGCAATTGAAAATTGAGTACATTTTGTTTATCTCCATAAATGAGCCCCAAATATTTATTTATATTTGAAATTCTAGAATAGTATTGGATGAGTGATCCCTTTTTGTGTTCTATAAAGTTTCTGAAGGCCGTATGATCCATTGTGACTTTGAAAATATATGCACAAAATACTTGTGGACTAAACTTAAAGTGCTGCTATCTATCACTGAAGTGAAGAAACTAAGTGATCCACACTGGTTTTGAAAAAAGTGAACTATGCCAACATCAGGATGGTAATAACTCATTTTCCGAAAAATTGTGGGTTGGTCCGCTCTGGCTCCAAACTCCTCATATGTAGTACCTCTGACTGTAAAAATAACAATTACTGATAATGGATTGAGTGAGGTTGCGGATATTCTCGTTACAATTTATAAATATATAACTAAAACTTTTAAATCTCTTTATATTGTTTTAAAAGATTTGTGAAAGTGTTATTAACCATCATTTTCAATATAATTTTCTTCTAGTCACAAAGCATATTTTTCTACACTTGAACAATATTTTATATCATATAAAAGATTTTCGAAACTAAGGATCACTGAATAGCAGCCATAGCAGTAGCGTAGGCAGAATTTAAATGTTTCACAGAACTAGGGATTATTAAAATAAATTATTGCTAACAAATGAACCACTATTCAGTGATAAATTTTATAAATTATCTTTTGAGAATATTCATGAATTCTCTTGATTTACAGGCCACATTAGTTAAACGTCTATGCGGTAACCTACCGGGTTTTTCCTATATGCTTAGGTAATATTCAAAGTATATTTATTTATATTTATCTTATTAAAGTCTTGTTTAATTTTTATTAATTTAACATTCAGTTTATGTGAGGAATAATTGACTGTTAATTGAATTAACGGAAAAATAATTGATCTAAATTTAATCATCTGCAAACTATTACGAAAAGATATTGGGTCATGTTTCAGCATTAACATAATTTACGTTATTAGTCACTTTTGAGTTAGTTATTGTGATTCATGCCCGGGCTTTAACTATGTTATATCGCCTACTACCAGAGCGTCTTACGTCGCTGTGATAGACATGAGCCCGACTCTACAGTGAGAGTCCTAAATTTTGCCAACCAAGGTTTATTCACCTAGGGAATGGGACTTTAACGAGTACCTGACATCATACAGGGTTGAAACAATCACTTATGTCCCATCTGAAGGCCAGCCTGCTCAAGGTTTTTTCACCTCCGAGGTAAAAAAAAACCTATGGACCATGGCCGTATTTTGAACCCGAGATCTTGAGCTCAATAAGCAAGCAGGCTACCTCTGAGCCATCGGGCATCTCGTCTATTATGATATTAAAAAATCACTATATTTTTTTATTTCTAAAGGGTCTACTTTGTTCCTTTTAAAACAATTGTTTTCTTTCTGTAAAATGTTTACTTGTCCAAAATCTAATTTGTGTTTTCAATTTTTGCTATGATGTGTCAATGCAGTTTTCAGATTGTTGATTCCTTGAGATTTGTTTTTATATTCTTTGAATCATTTGCGTGTTGTTACGTCCTTGTGTGTAAATTTAGTGAAGGTACGTACATCCTTCCTCCACCATAAGACAGTTTCCTAAAGGGAACTTGTGACTTATTAAAATATTTCCAAGGGTAACAATTATAAACCTAGTAATCCATCAATTAAAACTTACTTTAGAATCAAGAGTGAATCTGTGGTAAATTCCTTTCGGAATAATTACCAGATCCCCTGGAGTGACTTCAATTCTTATCCATTCATCATTCTTATCTCTCACATCAAAATATCCAGATCCTTCTAGGACAAGTCGGATCTCTTCATCCACGTGAAGATGTTCTTGAAAAAACGATTTAATCTAAAACCAAAAGAAAACAAAATACACTTTAATAGATTATCCAGGATGATTTTCTAACTGACAAATTACAAGTAAAACACTTGTAAATTAAATAAAAACAAAGAACTTATTGTTATATTGTCTAATTCTACAAAAATATATACAGTGCGTTATAGTACCGGTTTCGGTTCACGATCGTCAGCATTAAGTTCAAAAGTGACACTCTGCTAGGTTGTCCTCATTGATTTATACAATCCTCTGTCACCATATATATATAATATTTTATAATCCTATATCCCGCCTCTAATTCCACGACACACTCACAAACCCATAGTTAGGGGGATATTTTATGTAGAAAATAATAAATAACGATGTATTAATATAATGTTGTATAATATAATGTAGATAGAGAATGTTAAAATTGTTTAGAACTTCATGGACCCAAATAAGAAGCTTATAGAACAAATAGACTAAATGGAACATTCTAGAAGCAATGGCTTCTATAACGTATACTTTAATATATTTTCTATATAAGAATTGTGAAATTATGTATGGTGTAATCATGATAAATATATATAGTAAGATATGGTAAAAATAATATGTAAAGATAAATACCTGTAGATATAGAAAAGTCAGGTTATGTATAGACCTTTTGGAACATAGGTCCAGAACATTCGATGGCGCTATATATAGTTCCGATAGATAGTCAGATATAGTCACTCATAAATATAGTCAGTCACATATAGTCAGAGATAGAGCCATATATAGTCAGTCAGATATAGTTAATATAGTTATTCAGTCTCACTAACTATTACCTTGTTATTGTAAATTCTTGTAAAAGCACAGTCTGTTCATTTTATTTATATCCAGTTTCTTTATTGTTCCTCTGTGTGAGCTGTTGCCCTGTGGTCAATTGTAAGTAGCAAATATATATAAATTTATGTAACTTGTCTGACTTTCTTTAATTTTTATTACGATCTGTCCGACCTTATACATGTAAAAACGCCAGAAATCGTATTTATATTATTTTTTTATTAATTTCGTAATAAACGGTAGCAGATTCGTAATACCTCAGATTAGCTAAAACTCATTGAAGTAACAATTTGACGATCCTAGAACCGATTAATTCCAACAAAGAGGGAAAATGGGTTAGTTATGGACGGTCGCGTCCCTGAACAAGAAAGGAAATAGAGAACAGGGTTTCAAAACGCGAAATAAGATTAATCAACATATAAATAAAACTAAAGGTAAAATAAGAATAGAAGATAGAAACGGAGTGTATCAACTCGGATGCGAATCGTGCAGTTCGGTTTATATAGGACAATCAGGACGAACATTTAAAGAATATGGGTCATATGTTCAACGAAACAACGGGAATAAAATGCCTCCATATTTGAGAAAAAGGTAAACAGGTAATCGCAGGTACCCAGAGGATTATATAAATATGACAATCTAGCAAACTAAATGTCACTCTAGCGATGGCATAAGTCGAAATTGGTAAACTTCGAAAAGTTCTTTGTTTTTATTTCTTTTATTAGCTTTCCACTATATCGACACAGATCGCAGAAATATATTCGGACACTCGTAAATCACAAGTACCATACTTTTCAGGAAAAGGGCCCAGGTCCATTTTCTAAAAATTCCGATATTCCTCGATTAATAGTTCTTATCAAACCTTCACAATTTCTCTATTAATTGAATACCTATAAGATAATTTCTTTAGTTCTAGTTAAATTAATGAACAATTTTCATAATAATTTTTAACTGTTATTATAATTTCTTTTTCAAAAGAATATTCTCTAAGAGTACACACACTACTTATCGCAAACATGTATTGATAAAGCTGAGTTCAAATTAGGGTAGTATAACAGCTGATCAATTTGTTAATGTCAATTTAGTGGAAATATTCAACAAGTAGTAGTGTGGGGCAGTCTTTTAGAATATCTTGGAATAAAATAACATACCTTTTCTTCATAATTAGGTAAACATTCTTTAGAACATGTTATTTCATCTTCATATGTATAATTTCTTTCCTTCTTCAACTTGTTATAAACATCAACATTCTTCCCGCTTTTCAAATCAATGTCCTGGAATAAACAAATCATTGTATACATATTTTAATAACTAAGACAGATTAATTGACCCACCATTATTTTAATGATGAAGCTTATATTATAAGGAAGTCGAAATATATGTATGCAAATAAATTTTGAAATACATCCCTAATGGAGAAATCATAAGGAACGAGCAGATATAAAATTGGAATTGATAAAAACCCCATCAAAGAAATTAAAAAACGACAAGATTGAACCTTGAACAGATTATAGAGGATGGCCGAAACCGGTACAATGCACATATGTATGTATGCATTTTGTAGAAATTAGAGAAAACCGTTGAATAAAATTCGCTGCTTTATATTTTGCATAGTTTTTCCACTATTTCACACACTGATCACAAAAAGTATAATAACAATACTTATTTTTAAACAACGAACTAATTATTGTTCTGGTTTATGTAACAATCAAGAACTAACAAATGTTTAATAAATAAAAAACCGACTTACTCCGAAATACTCGACACCAGTCTGAGTATACAAATCTTCTAATTTTATAAAAGTTGGCGGATCTCGATGATGTTCATGTCTTTGATCATCAAGTTTGTCGTCCATATACCACGCCCGCACCATGACGAATACACAAACGATGTTTCCCGGTTAAACAATCATGAATTATTGCGACATAGTGCATTATGTAATCAGTAATAAACAATGATAACAGTCAAAATATTCAGAGACAGTAACAGTGTTGCCATTTATATAAAAAAAATTAAATCTAATTCTAAGAAAAGTCAACCTTTTTAGTATATAATAGACAGTGTCACATATGGAGGATAATACACAAAATGAATTCTCAAATAATTTTTTTTTTAACATTTATAATAAGCGAATGATTAATCCTACTTCCATCCCACTTATACCCTCTGCTGAACTAATGAACACTTCTACAAACATCCGATAGAATGCAGCAATGTCTACAATACGATATACTTGTTGCATTATTGGCGATTTTTTATTTTTACTGTGTTTAACATTGAGTGGTGTTAGTATAGTCGAGACTATTGGCGAGACTGTGCGATGTCAGGCACGTGTTAAAAGCTTAAACCTGGGGACGGAAAATTTACAGTTGAGTCGGGCTCATATCCACAAAGCGGTGAAAAGCCCTCTGAAAGAGGCGATGTGACCTGTAGTTAGTACCTGGGCATGAGTAATAAAAACAAATACACAACCCTTATGGTGTTATTATTATTACTAATAATTCTGAACTGAATGAAATACGAAAAATACTATACTCACTCAGTAGTCTTATACAAAATAAGATTAAGAATATTCTTTTATTCCTTCATTGGTTATTTTCCTGTATTTGTTATATTGTATAGGTATTTCTTTTCTTATGATTTCAAATAAAGTTTTAATAATTGAGTGTATGATGCTGATGAGAACAGTAACACGGTGCAATGCCAATTTCAAGTTCCCGGCTATCTGAGTCTTTATTTATTCTTTGCCTCTACCGTTTGAACCTCCCGCCATATTTCACAGCAGTCCTTTCTGGTAATTCGAACGACTCAGATCGGTTCTACCGCAGTCGACCCGCTTTAACGAACCTGTTGTCCGTTCTATCCCATGGTGTCGCTCGACCTTCCTCCCATTGGAACGTTGCTTCGTCCCTGATAGAATGACGTGTCACCTTGGGCCCGGGGGACTTCGCCCTCATCCAAGGGGAGGGCCTGGCCTCATTCACTAACTCAACTGAACAAATCCACATAGTTTTGGAATTACATATCTAATGTCACAGGCGTCATACTATCCTAGGTGAATAAAAATTTAGGGTAGGCAAAATTTAGAACTCCAATAGAAGAGTCTTAGAGTTTCTGTGTACAGTAAAAATAGATAGAAATTTCTGATTCGTATGGGGCAAAATAAAAAGTAAAAAAGTTCTCAATATTATCAGAAAAGTAAATTTTAAATAGAAACAGAATTTGAAATATAATTACTAAAAAAATAAAATACATTTGTGTTTGATTAAAAATAATCTGCCTTTTTTCGCCTCCCCCTTTTTTATGTTTGTTAGTCGTGTGTCTAGATGCACTCCAAGAAAGCGCACACCCTGGGTTTTGGGAGTTGATCGATTTGCACCCTTCTGAGGTTTTCAAGCGAGAAACGGCGTAAACACTTTCGCCTTCTCTTCTTACGATTCAGATTGATAATGGTTTTGATTAGGAGAAACCATCCACCTGAATTTGTAGGGAGTCGGCGCATCTACGTAGAACTTCGTTTTGACTGAGTGTCGTCGACAGTGTGTCGTCAGCGTATGTCGCCGGGGTTCCAGAGACTGTTTCTCGAATTTCGTAGAGAAAATAAATAAAAAATAGGTATCGTCCTTATGGGGTTCTGGATACTCGCAAAATTTCGTGTCGTTATCGATCATTCTATCGGGATTTATCGTGTTATCACCGACACACAAACATACAGAATTAGTTAATTTAATTTTTTAAATCAGGAAGTCAGAAAACATGAAACTTCGTTATACATCGTATAGTTGGGTAATAAATAATAAAGAAGTAATGAAACGATTTCAGATTTGTCGTTTATTTTCCCTTTATCTATCCAATGATGGGCGCCCATGCATCGAGACCTATCTCTGCGGCCCACTCAGACATATTTTAATTAAGGATATTTAAATTAAGGATATCTATAAGTAATAAAACTAGTTGGTGGAACAGAAATGTTAATTAAAAGATTTATGCGCATTAATCTATCCACAGTTTGCGGAGGAGGGTTTCATTCAAATGTGTCTTTTTCCTAAGTATATCTGGAGATCAACCAAACAGCCATTATCCAAATGTTCATTGGACAGAAGTCCATCGAAGTTAATATGAATATCTGAAGTTCACTGGGTGTTCGGGGCGTAAACACAATTAGACCGACTTGTGAGTTTCAGACAGCCATGTTAGTGGTTTGATAGGTTTCTCAGCAGAGACTCTGAAGAGGGCATGTGAGAGGGTGATTCTGGTAAGGACAACAAGAAGACAATACAGTATCAGATTTAAGATAGTATCTTGAAGCCCTAGACAAGCACTTTCTCATAGGGCTCAGATGTACCTCCATCGTATCAGAGAACTGAAGGGGGAAAAAAAATTAAGGACAGAAAACTATCACAGAGTAACTAGTCAAACAAGAAAGCTGTGCAGTTTAGTGGTATAGACACCGGCGTCGAACTCAAAGCATGTCCTAAAAAAAAAATCGTCGGTGAATCACCGGCAAGGGATTTTCCCAGAGTAAATTAGGCAATTGACTTTTCGCTCCCCTCCAAAATCAGGCAAACGTTTGCGCTAATCAATAGTTGACTTACAATTCCTCATACTAAATTGTGTGTGGATAAATTCATTACATTGCCAGATATTAGAGTTTTTGCTTAGTTTTTGCAACTCATCGGGCTTTAACTACGAGGTCATGTCGCCTAGTACCAGAGCGCTCTTTCGTCACTCTGTTGGACATGAGTCCGACTCTACTATCGGAGTCCTAAATTTTGCCTACCCTAATTTTCTATTCATCTAGGGGTCTTAACGAGTTCCTGACATCATACAGGCTCGGGACCATTGCTTAACATCCCATCCGAAGGACGACATATATATTTTTTAATGACCCTCGAAACCCTTAGAGACAGAATTCTATATGATAGAAGATGTTCATGTCCACCATAGCGACGACAGAGCACTTGGGTAGATGCGATATGACCTCGTAGTTAAAAACCAGGCACGAGTCACAATAACGAGCTATACAGGCTTTTTGCAGGGCTAGTATTTTTCTTTTTAATACAGTTCTTGTGACTCCTGTCCATGCGTCAACTATGATGTCATTTCGCCTATTAATAGAGCGCTCGTTTGTCGCTCTGTTGGACATGAGACGGATTCTACGTTGAGAGTTCAAAATTTTGCATATCCTTAATTTTTATTCAAGTAGGGTAGAGTTCTTTGACGTAGTACCGGCTCGGGACCACCGAAGGACGGCATGCTCAAGATTTTTTCACCTCCCAGATAAAAAACGTAAAGGCCTCGGCCGGATCTCGAACCCGCGGTCCTGAGCTCAGAAGGCTATACTCTTCCTCTGAGCTACCGACGCCCCTTTCTTAATATCGAGGTTCTCGTTATATGGAGGTTCTCTATATGGAAGTTCGGCTGTATGTAATTGAGAACGAAAGTAATAGAAAGTAAATAAATTGTAGTTCATACAATTTCTTTTATAGTGAGCCTATATCCATTTTCATCAGTCATCGGTGAATCACCGGCATTTAACTTCCCCAGAGTGAATTATTCCTTTCACTCTGTGAAACCGATCTACGACCGAATAACTGCCGTTGTAATAAAATTATTGACATTAAATTTCATATATTTATCCAAAGGAATGCTGCATGTATGAATGATTTTGAGAAGAGGAGGAGAGAGAGTGATCTCTAAGCTTGGTGGATATAAAAAAATCGGGTGCGTGCAACTCCGATGCGTGGCGAAATGAGCGTGACAACGTCTGAGTTGCGAGATAACTAAAGTGTCAAGAATCAAATATAACAAATCATATCAATAACATTTTTAAATCTTGAAACAATTTAAAAACAATATAGAAAGAAAACATTCATAAGCTTAAAAGTTTTCAAAAAATGAAAATTTGGTTTACAATTTTTATAAAGAGTTTATTCGATAAAAATATTATATTCAAAATCATAGATCAAATAGTTTTAGAATGGTGAACAATTTTATGAAGCGTTTATTTAAATCAATTCTATTTTCACATTTATACATCATGTAGGACAATAATATAATTGTTACATGTTTTGTGAAGTTCAACTAACAATTCGATTCACATGTGTGATTTTGTTCAGTATTGGGCGATGATATGAAAAACATTTACCAACGAAAATGTTTTTTTAATGTTTAAAATAATAAATTATTCAATTTAGAAATATGTACTCTTTTCGTTTTGTTTTGAAATATTTTATATTTCAAAAAGTATATATTATATTTCAAATCGGTCAGCAGCGATACGTTTGTAAGCGGTACCACGTGAATCGAGACAGGAGAGCAACTAGCGGAACGAAGACAGTGTGAAGCGCGCTCTCTCTCTCTCGGCGCATGCGCGATATGTGTAACGTGTTACCGAAAGTAACATAACGCAGTTTTCGAACATCGGGTGCCGGCCTACCAAATTATAAGACGTTGTCACGTCAAAAATCCTTTAATGGCCACATCACTTTTCTTTGTTTTTTTGTAGAATACTTCTCTTCAAAGAGAAAAACAAAACTGAAATAATGTCTTGCTTAATACTCGGATACCAGGGTTATCCTCCTATTTTAGGGTACCGTCGAGACGGAGGGGAGAGATAGAAGACTTGGAAAATAGAACTATCTAAGAAGTTCCAATCAGAAGTTCTCCTCTCGATAATAGTTTCAGAGAACCATGTCTAGTCATCTACAGTCTAGTTACACAACAAATACAGTAAAATCCTTTTATAACGATTTTCCGGATATAACTATGTAAAACCCGTATCTAGTTTGGTTTGCTATTTAAAAATGAAGAAATAAATCCGGATATAACGATGTTAGGTAAAACGATATTCCGTATAAAACGATCTAAAACATAAGAAAAAGTTGTTTTTTCATTCCGGTTATAACGATATAATATGTATGTATATAAGCACATACATTCATAATTGGGTAAAACAGTATGAGTTTTGAACAAATGAAAAATACGAACATTATAGAAATGGGTTTGAAACACGGTTCTTGTTTACTTTTTCCGAGCGCAATGAGTCATTCCATTTCCAAACATACCATTTCCCCCTTGTCGAATATTCTTTGAACTCCCTTCTTCCCTTCCAGTGCGTATATACCTAGTTTCAGATTAGTCTTTACTTTGTCTCCGTAGAGATCGTGACAGTGTAAAAATTGAATTGAAAATTACTTCGAACATACGTCGCGCATTTTCTATTGAATAAAAAGTGAAAATCATAAATAGGATTGAGAAAGGAGAAACAATCAAAAACTTAGTGTCTGAGCTTCGAATTTCCCAGTCTACGATATCGACAATCTGGAAATCCAGAGACAAAATCAAAGAAATGCTTGAAAAAGATGTGACTTTGAAAAAAAATAAACTTAGAAGCAGCCAACATCAAGATTTAGAAGACGCACTTCTTACAACAGTTTGGTTCCGGAAATAACGATGTATTTTTCTTGGTCCCTTGAATATCGTTATAACCGGATTTTACTCTGTAGTTGGAGCTAAGGAAGTACATTGTATATGATTCACCGTCATCATCTTATGGTTGCATACATGCTAAGCTCTCGAATGGCCGGCTTCCAAGCAGGTTGGTATCACCTCACACCACCCATGGTGGCCTGTCTACCGTAGTCTGAACGTAGGGGATGAATAGTTGTGGTTTGTGAATGGACAGATAAGCCCACGTGACCTCGGGGCCCTCCATTCATCCTCCTTCAGGAGATCTCCCCCCCCCCCCCCCCCCCCCCTAGCCCCCTCCCCCTCCACCCCCATTGATAAAAATCGATCCGGAACGTGACCGGGTTACTCTGGGAAAATCAACTTTTTCTTTTCTCTTATCCATCACCGTATTTTTTCTTCTAGCTCAACACCGGCTTCCTTTCGCCCGCCGACAAACTTCCTGCCTAACCAGCCATATTGATCTTCGTTGTGGAAAAAAAAAAAACTTTGAGAAAGGGTAATTTGACTAGCTTACTTCAACTAAATGATTTAAAATGGTATGGTTGCAATCCTTCTTAAAATGATAAAAAATTTGTCGGTGAATCATCATCAATGTACATCCCCAGAAAGTTTCCGCTCTTCTTCCAAAAACAATCTACCGTATGGGCTTAACATGTATAGTTGACTTACATCAAGTTCTCATACTAAATTTTGTGTTCATACATTCATCGGGCGTTACTGGGGTTTTTGAGTTGCGCCTCCTCTTCCCTTCGGCGGACTCTTTGGAAAATTAACAGGTGTCCTTCTTATGGGTTTTTGAATTAACATACAACATTCTGTGTCGATACATTCATTTCAACAAAAGTTATTAGAGTTTTTGTGTTATGTCTCTCCATTAATCCCTCTTTTCCTTTTGACCGATGTACCTGAAAATCCATAGGTGTCGTTCTTAGACGATTCTGACTATGCATGTAAAATTTAGTGTTGATACATTTATTCTATCGGGAGTTATTGTGTTCACAGACGGACAAATACATACACATAGGCAGATTTAACTTTCCCAACTATACGAAGTATAGGGGAAGTTATGTAATCAGTCAACAATTTGATGGCGAGTTTACAATGGAAATTTCATGTTTTCCGATTTCCTGAATCAAAAAATGAAGAAAAAAAAATTGTGTGTCTGTGAACACGATAACTCCCGCTAAAATTAATGTATCAACACAACATTTTATATGTGTATCCAGAACCTTCTAAACACCTTGTTATATTCAGCCATATCGACCGAAGAAAGAGGTGATCAGGGGGAGGCATAACACAAAAACTTTAATAACTGCCGTTGTAATGAATGTATCGACAACATTTATTATGAGGATTCAAACGCTATGGAGGGAGAGCGAAAACGAATTTGATTCATTCTTGGTGAAATAGTAAATTTACTTTTTTTCATTTTTGAAACCGGAGGATCAGAAAAAATGAAATCCCGATGAAAAATTAACATAGAATTTTTGACCGATTACATAACTACCCCTATACCTGGCTAGCTGGAGAGTAAAACCGGAGATATTGCCTCCACGCATGTTAATTTTCTAGTACTTAAGGATTCCGCAATTCTGACAGATGGTTCACCATGTCAGTAATATATGTAAATTTACATAATTTTGTAACTGATGTGAAGTTTAGAGGTCCATTAAGCTCTACGTTCTACCTACTAAATATTTGTTAGAACTTTAACATCACAAATCACTAAAAAAATAATATAAAAACAAGTTTTTTATAATATACATTATATTTCCTATTATAGTACAATGAAAACTAGGAAATAAACTTTTTCTTTCTCGTTGATTTTTAGTTTTGTTTTGGAGAGGGGCCGAAATGTTAATTGATAATTCGGTCTGTGGAAGTACAACGCCGGTGGTTCACCATGACTGTTTTTATTAGCCATGTCTCTATAACGTTTTTATTTAGCTATTTACAACACCCATGGTTGCGGGAGGGAGTTTTATCTACAAAATGAAACTCTCTCCTGGACGGGATTCGAACCAGCAATCATGGTGAGACCATGCCACCAATGCCCTACGCTCCAGCCCACACGGCCACCATGGCGCCCTTTTTTAGATTTACACTGTTATATTATTTTCTTTTACCACAAATTTGATTTATTGTGACAAATTTAAGCTCTCAAAGCATCTTAACCTAAAATTTTCTTACCGAAAGCTGATTTTATAGTTCGTAATGACAGAGTGACGAGGGAGCGCTCTGGTAGTAGGCGATATGACCTCGTAGTTAAAGCCCGGGCATGCGTCATAAAACCAAACCAATATAGATATTTTAGTTAAATTCACTGCAATGGTAAATATGATCAAAAACAGCTGACATCATAGATAAAGAAGTGTGTAGTTGTGTGTGTTCGCAGCGCGCGGAACTATCCGACAAGCACACACTTATGCACATCAACGAGACTTACGCTCTGGCATAGCTCCTACCGAGAGCTAAGATGTTTACACATCAAAAAATGGTTGGTATTAGAAAGTCGTATAGCCATGTCCCATACATTTTTGTTTCAAATTACTTCCCACATTACTAATGTTATGTCGTGGGTTCGAAACCCGGCCGAGTTTAGTTTATCTGGGAGGTAAAATAAACGTAAGCACGCTGTCCTTCGGATGGGACGTTAAGCCATAGTCCCGAGCCTGTACGATGTCAGGTACTCGTTAAAGACAGTTACCCTAGGTGAATAAAAAATTTAGAGTAAGCAAAATTTAGGACTTACAGTAGAGTCGAGCTCATGTCCACTAGATTGACGAAAGAGCGCTCTGGTAGTAGGCGATATAACCTCGTAGTTAAAGCCCGGGCATGAGTCTTAATAACTAACTAATGTTATCATATATATAAAGCTGAAAATGTCTGTGCGTTGTACCGCTATAACTCACGAACGGCTTGATGGATTTGATTAATTTTTTTTAAAATTTATTCGTCATCGTCTGTGGAAGGTTATAGGCGTATTAGTACCTCAATATCTGGTCCATCCCAGCATCCACCCACGCAATATTTGTAACTCAAAAACCACTGCAATGATTAATGAGGAATCTTTTTGAATAGATAAGTTTTATCTACCGGAAGGTTAAGGTCTATTTTTTAATCAACCCCTGGTCCATCCCAGCATCCACTCACGCAATCTTTGTAACTCGAAAACCATTGCAACGATTAATGAGAAATCTTTTTGAATAAATTAGTTTTAGCTCCAAAGCTAGCGTTACTACAGTTGAAGGACTATAAGCCTTATTCCGTATGAATAATTGAAAATTATAACATCATGAATGTAATGTCGAGGAACTGAATAGCCTTATAGGAGATATTGGGAGAAAAGTCAAAGTTCCCCGGGCAACGCCGGGTATCACTGCTAGTATCTTTATAAAGTCATATCATCCATAAAGAATTCAATAAAAATTTTAAGAGATATTTTGTTTGTAAGATGATTTCAAAAACTTTTGAAATATTAGTCTTCATTTACAGTGTGTAGAAATATGTTTAGCGGACACAGATAATTTTAAAGACCATTGATATCAATTTCAACCTTAATGAGAAGCGGTTCTCAGTTTGTCTAAGAAGTGAACCCACGCCTTAATGAGACCTAGGTTAGTATGTTCTCCTGGAATAGATCCAAAGAAGGAGACCGACTGTGCTGGATAGATAGAGAAGTGATTTGAGTTGAGTTTTTCTCACTGTCTCATACCTATCGGATTCCAGATGACCAAGTTCCCACAGTTCTTCAGTCGGTGACTCACCTGGGAGACATCCTCAAGATAGGTCCAAGCATGGCCAGGAGTGAGACACAAGTAGTGAGTAATAGAACAGGTTACGAATTATAATATTATTATTTTTGTACTCATTAAAAATTATTTACACTTATAAAGGTATATTTAAATCTCCCATATTATAGATATATAAACATTGTTACGAGGAATGTCATCGAAAAAAAAGTATTTTGGTTTAACGAAGTGAAATCTATTTGTAATAACTGTAATGTTCATATAAGTGAGTTTGTGGTTGGCAGAATAAAAGGGAATGATATTGTAAATAAAGTAAAAAATGAATTTATTAATGAATATAAATTAAAATCAATAAATAATACCAATCATACTTTATATAAGCAGTTATTTAACGGATAATAAAATTATTTTCTCAGAGATGGACGCGAATTAACTGCATTTAACCATTTATTCAACTATTCCAAGTGAAGAGGGTATTTTCGGTTAAATCAACTTGCTCAACTTTAGAGAGACATCATTTATAAGTATTTCAAAAAGTATGGTTAATAATTAGGTAAGTGATGGGGAATGATTAGGTAACTAAGGGAAAATCCGAGAAAGGATTAACAATATTCATTTTCATTCACTCCTATAGATTTAGAATGTATATGATTAATAATGATGAAAACATAATTATGTTATAACATATTAATTTTTATAATTTTTCTCAATTTTTTCTTATTTGAGCTATTATTCGAGTCAATGTGAAAAATAATGTTCTGTTCGCACAATTTTTTGATAGAATAGACTCTCAGCTACCGAAATGCTGTGTGGATTGATTTTTTTTAAACATTTCAGATGATTTTTAAAAGCATTTATTTAAAAAGTCTATCAATTTTCAATAAAATCGATATTATTTGTTTAAAACTAAATAGATAAGTATTTCAATGTTTTTTATAGGCTCAATATTGTTTTTTCATAGCAATAAGACGAAAAAAATTGTTTTCAGTGAAATTGGCGGTGGTCGAGACATTTTTGGCCGATTATAGATGGAATGACCCTAATTTATTTATTGCAAAAACTGGATTTACACGATAATGCAAAAATAAAAAAGCGCTGCCCTGAAAAGTTACGAATTTAGACTTACCACTTTATTCCCTCTGACCACATATATTATATATAAAGTTTAATGTCTTCACATTCATTAGATCGGTAGTTATCAGAATTTGTGTAAAGCCCCTCCCATAATCTCATTGTCTTTGGCCGATTTGGCTCAAAAATTAATTAGTGTTATCTTTATAGTTCTGGATACACATATAACATTTTGTTATATTCAATTAGTCGGGAGTTATTCACGGAGGCAGGAATTATATTTGCTATTACTGTTGGATTCTGGGGTCGAATTTTCGTCCGATTACATAATTTCCTCTATATTTCGTATACTATATAATGTTTTTTTTGTCCAATGATCTAGGGTAGTTTTACCTTGAAGAAGACAAAATATTAGGTCAAACTTTGTATAATGTTAAGCTGAAGATGTGAAGATTGAAGTGATGCTGCGGCTACACTGAACATCCCGTAGCCACCACTTAAAGGACATCGGCATGTCCACAATAATAGACCAGGTCTCTTATCAGTGGTTCTCCCTGTGTTTGTGGTTTACACCCAGGTGTGCTCCTTAACCACCAACTCTTCCTCTATAACACCCTTTTTTTTTTTTATGATGTTATAAAAAGAAGAGAGAACATTAAAGTAGAACCAGAGACTGATGACATCCTTCCATTCATCAGAAAGTGTCCATTGTTCTGTAGTATACACCGTTTATTATCAATAAACCACTATTCACCGTTTACAAAATAGAATTATGCTTCCGCAGGATTTTTCTTTTGGAGAGATTTAAATGTTTCATTATACCTCGTTATCCAGTTGAAGGAGCCAGATAAGGATACTATTCAGGAATTTTCCGTTTTCTTTTGAATGCAAATTGCTCTAAGAACATTCCAAAGCAGACTATAAGATTCTTATATATCTTGATGATTGAAATTGCATCCGGTGGCAAAGCACAAAGGGAAAAAAATCATCAGTGAATCACCAACAAAATACTTTCTCAGCACGAATTAAACAGATAAGTTTCCGCTCTCTCATCAAGACCGTATGGGCTAAAAATCATGAATCCTCATCATTGTGTCGATATATTCATCACATCGGATGTTTACGCCAGCAAATAATTTTCTTTTAATTTAAATTTAGTGTATTGTTTTGTTTTTATATTTTGTAAACTCGAGAGGAGTATTTTTATTTATAAAAAAAGGCCCCAACCGCCTAGAAGCAATCTCTATAAACATAGGAGAGGATTACCTATGGTAAGCCTAGAGAGGGCAGTATTCCATCTACTCATGACCAGTGAGGTGTGCACCCTACACTGCACACACGCATCTACTTTCATTCAGTAAGGTCCATGCACCTCTACGCCGTCACTACCACGACTGTGGCCTGTCTCTACATCGAGACCCTCAGAACATTTGCTGAGGATTTTGGACGAAACTGTGAGCTCACGGGGGCCCCCCACCGGCATTTATTCTAGTTTATTATTGGCCAATAATTCCTAGTACACTTGTGCAGTATAATTTTATTTTATGTCATTTCTTTATGAACATTCTAAGATTATTTATGTTATTTTCTTTATGTCTCTTACATACAAATATATATTGTTTATTTCCATTTAATTTGCTTTTCTTTCTTTATTATTTTTGAATTATGGGACCGGACATTTAAGCTCCTCCCAGGCCCAACATCGGAAGTTATTAGGGTTTGTGAGTAGAGTCGCCCTCCTCTTTCTCATCGGCCGGTTCTGCGAAAAATTATTAGGTGTCGTACTTATGAGATTTTGTATTCACATATGAATTATTGTGTTGATATATTCATTTTACCTTTAGTTATTAGAGTTTTTGTATTAAGCCTACCCCCTAATCCCCCCTTCCCTTCGATCTATTTTTTTGCAAATCAACAGGTGTCATTTTGGGGTTTTGAATTTAAATTTAAAATTTCATTTTGATACATTCATTACATCAGCAGTTATTGTTTTTTTTTTTTTTAATTGTGTCATCCTCCTTTCCCTTCGGTCGATTCTGCGAAAGTTAATAGGTGTCGGTTTGAATTTAAGCCCCTTCTGTAATGTTGTTTTTATAGGTTTCTGGATATACATAACATTTCATCGATACATTTAATATAGGTATCTGAAGTTATCATGTTCTCAGAATTTTTCATTTTTGAAATGAGTTGTTCAGAAAACTGTGCTTCATACAGCAGATGAAGTAACAATTTATTCAAATACCTGCACTGCAAGATACGTTGAAGGGTTCATTTTATAGGACCTATTTTAAAATTAGTTTTATGACCCCAAAAAATTATGCTGGTGTAATTGTGTACCAAAACCTAACCCCATCGGCATGAAGAACAAATTTGACCGATTATTTCCCCTATATTTTGTAAGGAGAGTTGAAAGTAAAAAAACTTCTTGGCCTGCCTCCATGGCATGGCGAGAAGGCAGGGGAGATCAGTCGACCCCCCGCAACCTCCCCTGCCCCCCCCCCCCCCCCCCCACTCCCCCCATTGTTGGAGGGATGGGGATGACAGAGAACCAGGGATGTTTCGAGGGGTCTCGAGTTGAAGGGCTTTGATTTTGATTTTAATTTATCTTTATTATTATTGTTTTATGTTTATGTTTATTATTATTTAAATTTAATATTTTCTCTTTGTTTTGTATAATATACAAAACAAAGAGAAAATATTAAATTTAAATATTATATTATATTATTTGCATATAGACCATTATTATTTTATTATATACAATTTTTTTTTTTACCTTTTATTTTGTACATTTCATACATCCTTTCGCTGTATATATTTTTTAATTTATTTTTTGTTTTATTATTATTATCTTTTATAGTTAGTTATTATGACTCATGCCCGGGCTTCAACTACGAGGTCATATCGCCTACTACCAGAGCGCTCTTTCGTCACTGTGGTGGACATGAGCCCGAATCTACTGTGGGAGTCCTACATTTTTATTCACCTACCTGACATCGTACAGGCTCGGGACCATGACTTAACGTCCCATCCGAAGGACGGCGTGCTCAAGTTTATATTACCTCCCAGATAAAATAAACTAAGGGCCTCGGTCGGGTTTCGAACCCACGTTCTTGAGCTCAAAAGGCAAGCACGCATACCACTGAGCTACCGGCGCCCTCAAAAATCTTTTATATATATTCTATTTATATATATTTTTATTTTATTTATCATTTGTTTCTTTTTTTTTTGTTTTTTCCATTTTTTTTAATGTAACATTCATCAAATTTACTTATGGATTATACCGATTGTAAATGTTCAAAATAAAGAATTATTATTGAGAATAAAATCTCAGTTGAGGATGTAAAAAGGGATAAGTTGTAAGTACAATAACAAACGTATAATAATGAATTATACTCGTATCAAGTCATAATCCTACATAGTAGATTTCAGACTGGGTGGTCTTTTGGAGGAGTAGATAATGACCGAGCTTAGGTCGTATTTAATTAGGACTGAAAAAGAGATTAACTGTAATTTGACTGCAATCAGTCAACTAATAAACATCATTAGAAATTGATAGTTATTTGACTAATAAGCAGGTCAGGTTTCAGGACCATTTGTAGACTTTGGGCGGGGCGGAGCGGAGCGCACCAATCTGTTTTGAACTAATTTTTTAAAAGGTTTCGTGGGTGGGATACAAAATAGGGGGATAGTAACCTGGTAGCAGTTCTCCCCACTTTTGTACAAGTATCTCAGTAATTATCTCTAAGAGAACTCTTCAATTTTGTTTAGTATTTAGAAGTTATGAGACCTGAGGTAAACACATATTATCATAATGACGATGGACGTTATCAATTCAAGAGGGATATAATATTCTTCATGAAATGTGCTAAAGACATGACCATAACAAAGTATTCCCAGAGAAACCTAACAAACACAGATATTTTATATATGTTTTATTTTTTGATGTGTTTTATTTCATTGATAGTTTTTTTTGTATTAAAAAAAATACATATGATTTTATCCCTTATCGTACCCCTCCCTATATAGGTATATTTTTTTGTTTTTTTAATTTTTTTTTACAAATAGATATTTAAAACTGTATAAAAATAAATACAACAAGCAAATGTGCTAATAGGGAGATAATGGCAATGTCAAAATGTTAAGAGAGGAGAAATCACCCAGTGGTGACACATCCTAGCCACTGATTTACTCTCATTTGTAACGAATCACTGTCACTGCTGCTCCTAAAGAGGTCTCCAGGCCATTGACGCTTAAGCAGTCGTTGGGGAAGCAGAATGGAGGGCACGTCTAGAGGATTATTGTGAGAACTAAGAAGGGAAAATAATTTTGTATACTTGGATTTAGCGACTTCGGTGACAAAAGGTACTTTAAGGTCAGTTTGAAGAGTTTTATTGGAGACGTAATAAGGAGCATTAGCTATTTTATGAAGAATTTTCGATTGAAAGAATTGGATGCGCTGGAGATTCGAAGCCTTGGCAGAACCCCAGTTCGTAAGTCCACATAGGTTTGAGTACTGCGTCGTATTTAAGTCTTTTTGTTTTCAAAGTTAATTTGGATCTTTTGTCTAGTAGTCTTAGTAAAAGTTTATATCGTCTGTGCATTTCTTGTCTTTTCAGTCTCGTGTGAGGATTCCAAGTTAGTCGTTTGTCGAGTATGAGGTCTAGAGAGCGGACTTCGTTTTTTAAAGAGATGGGAGTTTGGTTAAGCTACACTGGAGGGAGGTATATTTTCGACGAAGGGTGAAGACGACTGACTTCGTCCCCTATATATGTATAATATACATATACATAAAAAAATACATTGTATATATTTTTTTATTTGTATTTTTCTTTCCATTATAACATCAAAACGATTCTTCAGTTTCTTCATGTCTTATGATTGTATTTCTTTATTGTCGTTAGAAACATAAAAAACGATAAATATAGGAAGGATAACGATAATGGATAAGATCCAATACATATTTTTAATATTTATTTTCTTCTTGTCCTACCCCACTTAACCTCAACCAACATGTTTTTTTCAATAAATATTTGTAGGAGGGGTCTCCATCAAAGGAAAATTCTTAGGGCCCCCAAAATCGACAGTAACCTGAGGAGAGATTTCTTTTTCTCGTGGTCCTATCACTTAGAATCTATCCATTTATCTAAAGAAAGAAATGACTTCTATTGACTAGTTTTTGTTGTAATCCATGAAAAAGGACAAAACACTAGTGGTACCACTATTTATTTATGGTATAACACTTTTGAAAGAATTTGGTTGCATTTGTGTCTTTTGGCGTCCAGGCAGACCAAGTTGTTAACTGAACGTCAACATTCTAATACCCAGCAGTTCGACCACGCTTGTTTTGGGGTTGAGGGCACATGAAGATGGATTCATGGGAACCTTAACGGAGTATGAACAGAATCAACTTCATTTTAAAGAAGGCGGCGCCGCTGATTGTTACGTTGTCTTGAGGTCGTTCTCCTCCCGTCTTGAAGACCACTATTTCTTGTGCACTATGGCCATCTATTGTAACCTCCTCGTCCCACATCTTCTCTGACAATGGTTGCTCCTCCTGCTGACAGTTATTTTGTCCTCTGGGGCAGACAATATTGTGTGCGATATTGTGTGTCCACCTCGGGCCCCCGTCAATTGAAATGACAATGGCTGAGGAGGGTGGATCTAATGGAGCGTGTCCGATCGCTGTCGTCTCGGTAGCTGCTCCTCACTCCAGAGCGTGTGGCTCACGCTACCTCACCCCCTCCCTCCCTCCCTCCTGTCAGCTATGGGAACATCACCTCTACCTCTATTACAGGATACGGCCCCAAAAAAGTGTACTATTTCATGTTTCCTTTTCTAACCATTTCCAACATATTAAGTTGTTGGTCGGGGACTCTATCTTATTCTCTTTGTCTCATATGTCAACAATGAGTGACAGACTTTAGATATCTGATTTGGGATGTCTCTCTTCTTGGTCGCAAGAGAACATAATTTGTTTTGACCGCTCATGTCAATCTAATGGTTCAAGGAATGAGGTGTAAATCATGTACTACCCTACAATTACTAGAAACTAGCAGGTTCACCCGACGTTGCACGACTGTATATTACGTGTGATAACTAAGTTACGTTTAAAAATGGTAGGAGACAGTCAGTCTAACCACTGAGTCACCGAGGCTCTTTTCTGTTGAGACTTTCCAGAAAAATGTAAATTGTTTTATTTTTGAGATTAAAATATAAATGGGTAGCTCAGTGGTATGCGTGCTTGCCTTCTGAGCTCAAGAACGTGGGTTCGAAACCCGACCGAGGCCCTTAGTTTATTTTATCTGGGAGGTAAAATAAACATAAGCACGCCGTCCTTCGGATGGGACGTTAAGCGATGGTCCCGAGCCTGTACGATGTCAGGTACTCGTTAAAGACCCCTGCCCTAGGTGAATAACAATTTATGGTAGGCCAAATTTAGGACTCCCACAGTAGAGTCGGGCTAATGTCCACCAGAGTGACGAAAGAGCGCTCTGGTAGTAGGCGATATGACCTCGTAGTTAAAGCCCGGACATGAGTCATAAAACCTAATTTATAAATTTTGAGATATGTATATAAGTAAATTCGTAAAAAACAAAACATTTTATTCATTATGAGAATGGTGTACATATACAGCAATCTCATCTTTTATTATAATTATGTGTCCATCAAAATGAGCCCGCTAGGATTCCCACAGACCTGCATCCCCCAGGCACCTATGACCCCGTGGGTCAAAATCCTTTAAATTAGATTTAAAAAATATATATGTTGAATATGTCAATTACAAATATATTTACTCATATATTTATATACTTATTACAAATAAGTAAACAAATTCAATCAGCTAATAAACACTGAGGCTAAATTATGAGAGCTCAAAAAATAAATACATGCGAACTATTGTGTGTGATGCATAATTTTGAAGGTTTCGATGACAAAGAACTTTCCAAGCAACACCGAGCACCACAGCTATTACTTGAATACAATTCAATGCGTCCTTAGCTACCGAGTTGGAGTAACTGACACCATGACTTTCTGCTATTTTTACAATAACACAAAAGCAATCAACTCAAATGGAAAATGTGTAATTACAAATTTGTAGGAAATACATTTTTTTTTTTTTTTTTGCAATTTTACTTGAAATAGTGTAACGCGGTTTCGGACTGAAAAAGTACAAGCTTTCGTTGATTGTTGTCAGAAAAAACCCCAAAAAACTAAGGGGTGAGACTGAAAAAATTCCAAGGTAGAAAAATATGGGCACCCTTCTCGCAAGCTATTTAAAAAAAAATAAAAAAAAATGTTGATCTTGTAAAAAGTTTAAATAGTAGAGGGTTAGATACTGAAAATAATACCCTGTTGTACTCCTTGTGGTAATTTATATAGGGGGATGGCCTGGGGCGTGGTGTAGCTACTGTCCATCTTGTGTGGTCTTGGTCTGGTAATGAGGAGGAACCACTTCTGCTTATTAATAATCCATCCTTTACCTTGAGGTAACTGGGTGGTCCATGACCAAGGCCTCGTCATGGAACACCACCCCATCCACCACTGACTTCTTTAACGTTCTTATTAATTAAATAACGATCACAATTATATAAAAAAAAGTAGAAAAAAAAAAAAAAATAAAATAAATTAGGTACAATTTGTAAAAGCTTGACATTTACATATGTTGAGCCTAATTATAAAATATAAAATTACTGAAAAAAAAAAAAGCCATCGGTGAGTCATTAGCGCGAATTAATGAACTGCATTTTCACTACCCCTCTCAAAATGATTTGTTTGAAACTCAATAGGGGCTGCTGAATCTTTATACTAAATTTCATGTTGATACATTCGTTGCATCCAAAGTTATTATGGTTTTTGAGTTGGACCCCGTTCTCTGACCCCCTTCCCTTGGTCCGATTATTGGTTTTTGGATCATTATACAGTGAAACCTCTTTTAAGGGGCAAGGAGCGGAAATCCCTCTTAACGGACAACTTTGGCATAGCCCCGGCAAAATAGATATGATTTGAAAGCATTTTAACCCCTCTTTAACGGAACCCCTCCAAACCGGGCGCGGACACTACCGTCAGTCCACATCAGAGGAAATCAACCCCTCAAAAACGGACAAAATTATAAGTACATAGAAAAAAAGTATCATATATCCTGTGTGTGTGTACTTGAACACGGGTCATCACGATAGAATGAATGTATCGACACGAAATTTCATATGTAGATTCAAAATTCAATGAGAACGACACCGATTAATTTTCAGCGGAATTATGAGTCAGCCGAACTCAACAGCCCCAAACCATTATATGACCTCCCCCATGTTTCACTGTTGGAACTATGTTTTCTCTATTCATCGCCTTGCCCTTCTTTCTCCAAATGAACTTGTGGCACTCAGTACTAAATATCTGCAACTTGCTTTTATCACTGAATAAAACAGATTTCCAGAATTCTACCGGCTCATCCTTATATTTAAGGGCAAACTCGAGCCTCTTCACTCTATTTCTCTCGGAGATGAGACGTTTCTTCCTGGCTGCTCTGCTCCTAAAGCCGACTTCATGGAGGCGGTTCCTCACTGGCTGTAACCACTGTCCCTGAAGCCTCGTTTACACGAGGCCAGTTGGGAGGAAAGTAACTTGGTCCAAGTTCCTTGCTCCAAGTAGAGTCTGGCTGTGCAAGTGGCAAGTTGTGTTCACACTTGTTTCAGTCAGTTGCAAGTTAAGTACCAAGTTGGGTGTTAAAATGAGAAAGGTGGAAAGGAAGAAGCGCTGTAAAAGGGCAATTAAAGATGTTTCGGGAGTGTTGAGTACTTATCTTGAGGAGGAAATCGAAAGTTATCTTGAACGGTGTAATAATCAGAAGGTATGGCAAAGGGGATGGATCGGTAGAAGAGCTACCCATGGAGGATCGGCAATGCTGTTGAAAGAACTTCGTTCGGAAGACCCAAGTGAATAGAAGGCGTTACTGAGAATAACGCCAGATTTGTTTGATGAACTGCACTGTCTCATTAAAAAATGAGATACAACGGCGTGATACTGTGATGAGAGAAGCCATATGTTCAGAAGTGAAACTTGAAGCAACTCTATCTTTTCTAACCACAGGAAATAGCTACAGATCTCTACAATCTTTCTTTCGAGTGTCAAGAAATACACAGAACTGATAACACTTGCCAAATGATGCCGGCAGACTGACCAAGTAGTTGTTTACACTGAGCAGGTACACTTGCCCTTGTCAGGCAGGTTACTTGCTCGCAGTGGAGGGGGAAGGCAAGCTGCCCCAAAATAGAACCCCGGCCAATTAACTTGCTTTGCCTGACAAGTTGCACGCCAAGTTGACTTGGCCACCAAACAATCTACAAGTGACTGTTCAGACGGAGCAAGTAACTTGGACCAAGTTACTTGTCTCCCTACTGGCCTCGTGTAAACGAGGCTTGAGGATGAAGCGATGTCTGCGGCTAGTGCTGGAGCGCTAATAGATGGGGTTTTCCTTACTTTTCTAACAAGATGCCGTGTCTGTCGGGTGGAGAGGGCCTTCGGTCTTCCTGAACGCTTCTTATTGTCCGTAGTACCCATTTTAAACTTTTTCACAATACACTGCACTGTCGAGTGAGGACGATTTATCACTGTACCTATATCACGATAACTCATACCTTGCTTAAACAATTCCACTATACGATCTTTTGTAGAAGAATCTAATTCTTGTGATTTCCGACCCATCTCTCACTACTAGATGAACTAAACTGATGACATCAACATATTTGTATAGCAACAATGTTCTTAATCCTCAACCTCATATTCAATCATCTCAATAATCTCTTTTAATGCTTAATAAAACAAAATATTTTCAGAATTACTTCTGTACGAATACTTTTTTTGCCTTTTTTTTTTTACATTTTCTTAATTATACTTATTTTTAAAAAATTTTTAACTGCATCTATATATTTGTTGTTAAATGTAGAATATGTATATACCTTATGAACTTTTTTGAAATAAAAATGCAAGAGTAAAATAAAAAAAACTGAGTGTACGAATACTTTTTTTGGCGATGGTATATGTATATATATATATTAGTTTTTATATAAAATATATAAATTTTTTAGGAAGTTAATATTAGTAAATATGTATGAAATGAGCCTATTTTTCTACTGAAAACAATAGAAAACCCGCGAACCTTTCTCCCCTTTTCCAATTGATTCCTTCTTTCGCGGAAGTTCCCTTCCTCTCCCCTCTCAAACATTCCTTCACTTGTTTTGAATCTTTCAAACCTTCTTTTTTTCTTATGAGTTTAGTAATTTGTCGTTTTTTACGTCGAAATGTCGCACCCGAAAAAAAGGAGGTCCCTTCCTTTAAAGGAAAAAATTAAAACTTATTCAATGTCATGATAATGGCGGTTTGGTTCGGGCTTTAGCTGAAAAATTTAAAATTGGAAAACTTCAAATGTCTGAAATTGTTTAGTAAAAAAAAAATATAAATTGAAAATTCATCGGGAAAATAAGATACAGTAGACTCTCCCTTAGCCGGCGTTGCAGGTACCGACGTGATCATCAATTGATGAGAAAAATATATCAATTAAAGCATAAAAAAAAGTGTTTTAGGTGAGCTAAGGAATAAAACACGTAGGTATTGATGACATTTATTAAATTAACAAATATGTACATACTTTGTTAAGTCGCGAGTTGAGTGTGGGTGAATTCGGGAACACGCCGAGACAATCGATAGGAGTCGGCGGGACTCTTGAACTACATGAGTCAGTAAGCAGTTGGGCACCACGCGGGGTGGACTGAGTTGGTTGAGTTGGCTGTTACCACGTGGCTGTTACCAGTGAGTCGTTTGTTACCATGCGGAAGTGAGTTGTTTTGTTACCACGCGGGGTGGACTAAGTTGGGCACCACGCGGGGTGGACTGAGTTGGCTGTTACCACACGGGTATAAAGTGAGTCGTTTGTTACCATGGTTATTACCACGCGGGTATAAAGTGAGTCGTCTCTTAACAACGAGAGGGACCAGTTGGTCGCCACGCGGGGTGGACTGAGAGTCTGGGTCGAGCCAGCACGCGGTGTGCGGAATGGATTCGTCCTTATTACCACGCGGGTATAAGGTGAGTCGTTAGTTACCATGCGGAAGTGAGTTGGTTATTACCACGCGGGTATAAAGTGAGTCGTCTGTTACCAAGCACAGTAAGTGAGTGACTTGTGTAGTTCCCACGCGGTATGGGACTTATTATTGAACAACTGACTTTGTGTTCGTTACCACGCGGTTTTGTAATAAGGGTGTTGACCAAATAAATATATCTGTTGCTCTACTCTAAGTTCTCATTAACCTGTACCCAAACCCAACATACTTTACTAGTTAAGTGTTCATTTCCCGATAAGACGATATTGTTGTGCCACGGACTGGACGGTACCTTTGTTTTTTTATTCTAGGAAACATTTTTTATAAATGTTTGATTAATATTATAATTAATAAATTATAATAAATACATAGGATATTAGTGAAGTAATAAAATATTGTATTAGCGTTCCCTTCATTATAAATACAATGTACATATGTATGTATGTACAATAAAAATAGATAAAAGATTCATGAGTTACGGAATTATTATGTGCTCGTAAATACACGTGGCTCATATAATTGATAATCTAATAATTGAATGTTAATTTTAGTTTGAAAAATTTGATATGGGAGAGTCTACTGTAGGTGAAAAAGTGGTTTTGGAGATGTTGTTTACAGGTTCAAAGAGTTAGGTTAAAAAACATGCCTGTTTCTGGGCCGATGTTACAAGAAAAAGCTCAAAAGGTTGCTCGACAAATAAAGCTTCCATCGGATGGCCGCCCCACTTCAAAACTAGACACAAAATTGTGTTTAAAGCCCCTCCTCAACGGACACTCCTATATTATGGACAAAAATACATCCTCCTCCCGTGTGTGTTGTAGAGAGGTTTCACTGTATAACATTTTGTGTTGATATGTCATTTGGGCTCAAGTCCAAATGTGCAAATGGGTCGTATAATTGTTTTGTAAATAATTACTTTGTTTTGTATTGATAACTTAGGTTTGAGTTCAAAGTATGCGTCATAGGAGTCGATATCGTTCTATTCTTATATGTTTCATGTGTAGGTGCCAGGTAAGTCTACTGTCTAGTTAGAACCCCAGGTGGTGAACTAGGTTGGAATAAGAAGTAGGAATGCTCATTATGATGTCTGGTGGACAAGTTGGCGGCGAAGAGTAAAGATCATGTGAACACAGTATTCAGCTTGATATCCTATTGAATACACTATTTATGAATCTTGTCAAGATGTTTCTGGAGATGTAAGGACGCAAGGATTGTATCTGGGGAAAGGATAGCTGTATCGTCAGCATAGGTAGAGGTCATAGTTGTGGGATGCCGCCGATATAAACTGTGTACAAAATGGGACCAAGGATCCTTACTTGAGGGACGCCCTCCTCAACAGGTGACAGGTTTGAAAAGACTGAACCTTGAGGAACTTTGAAACTTCGTATTATAGGATTGAAGGATAAGGAAGTAGGTGGGAGAAAGGAATCCCTTTAGTAAAAAGAGCAGCCCATCGTCGATAGACACCCGTATAATACTCTATGTTCAAGGGAGAAGCATAAAGTGACAATTAAATCACAATTGACAACTGAAATTTTAATTGTTAATTCAGTTTAATTAATGGCTTTCATATGGAGGCAGTTGGTTATACACGACAGTATGTATGTTCACATTCAAATCATTCACCAGAAGCTAATTTCGTATGTTTCGTACATGCCATTTATTATTATCCTTCCTACTTGACAAGAACTATAATTATGAAAATTATGTTTTGTTATATATTCAATTATCCATATAAAAGGATTGAATCCATATAATGAGTAGATAAGTTATGTAATATTTCACTTTAAAACCCTCAGTAAATATTTTTGAGGTCCGTATTTTCTTCTTTTTAACCATTAACATATATAATAATTTCATTTCATTTTCTTTAATTATAATATATTACCCAACAATTACAATTTAATTAAATAATTCATGTTTACTTTAATAGTTGGAAAATAATAATAGATGTTTCTGTCTGTGTGGTCCGATTTACCTGCAATTATCATTATCCCTTCCTCGTTCTGTTCTTATTTGTATTTCACTTTATGACTCTACGAATGGAACAAACTATGTGGGGAATTTGGCGAACACGGAGTATCCCTGATCAATGGGAAGTTTAATTAAAGAGAGAGAGAGCTTAAAGGGATAATGAAAACATAATTGATTACAGATAAATCGAGCTCCGGAAATGCATTGCCGGTGTTATGTCTGTTTTTTTGCGATATTGCAGAACCTGAATGAAGTGTACAGTTTTTCGCAATTTTGTATGTATGCATAAAATAAAATAAAATAGCTTTTTTGACATTCTTTTAGAACAAAAACCTCTTCTTTTGGAGGTTTTGAGTCTACTGCTCCTTCAACAGAGGAAATCAGAAAAGAAATTTTAAAATGAATAAAAAAAAAATGGAAAAAAAGGAAAATGACAACTAGTTGATATTGAATTTTAACGATTGTTCCTAAATTAAATTATTTCTTAAGTAAAACTGTTACTTCTTGAATAAAGATAAAATAAAAACAAAAGTAAAAAGTAAAAACGAAAGTTATTTCTTAAATAATACTGTTACACATTTGTTCCATCTTTCTCTGTTCCTGGCCACTGTGCACCAACCATCCCCTATTCTTTCCACCGCAGTCCTGGTCTTCCTTTTCCTCTTCTTCTGTCTCTAGGAATTCACTCCGTGCAGACTTTAGTCTATCGTATGCATGCATGTATGTTATATTCTTTGTTGCCTTGGAGAGCCTAGACGGCTGCACGGATTTTAATGATTTATTTTTCATTTGATTCGTCGTAATCTCCCAAGTGTCATAGGCTATGTGACATACCCGCAAACTCTAAAAGTCACCAAAACCCATTTCTAAGACGACCCCAAAAATATATATGTATGTATTGTATAGGTTCTAAAATGGGGCGCCGGTAGCTCAGAGGTAACGAGATAGCCTATTGAGCCGAAGATCGCTGGTTTGAAACCCGGCACCCGGAAAAAAAACTTAAGCACGCCACTCGGATGGCAGGTTATGCGACGGCCCCTGTGTGATATCAGGTACCCCTTAAGTAACTATACATGGTTATGCAAAAATTAGGATTCCCACAATTAGGGCTCATATCCACCAGAGCGTCGAAAGAGCGCTTTGGTAGTAGGCGATATGACCTTAGAGTTAAAGCCTGGACATAAGTCATAATTACTAACTAGGTTCTAAAACCCAAAAAGATTTTATACTTGCATATATATATATGAAATGAATTTGAGGATGGGAGAGTAATGTGTACAAAAGTTGTTGGGTATAAGAAAGTTCTGCTATAGCCACAATACAAATATGTTGTCTTTATCCATTGCCATTCATGGCGCCTGGAGTGAATTTTTAGTTGATTCATGACAAATATAATGACATATTTGTGTAAACAAAAAGTTGGAGTGGGCTGCGGTCTATCGCCACATAACAACACCAACCAGGATATATCTCCGTCAGCTGTCAGCTCAAGACTCATTTGTTGACAAGAACAGAGAAAACAACCAAAAACAACTCTGTTTCTCTATAAGATTTTGAGCAGTGTTTATAACGAGGTCGAGGTTATTATAATCAGATCTAAATAAAACAGGGACGGATAGTACAGTTAACTATTTTGAAAATGTAGGTCGGATGATGCACCTGCCTTTGATAGAGAACCTATGGCGTACCATGAATCTGAATATTTTTTATTTGAGAAGCTTTTAATGATTCAGAACGTCAGATTCTGGAGAGACTGGATAATAGCTTTGTTTGATAGACCATCTTGGGATGTTCGCTTAAGACGTTGGTAATATATTAAGCTTTAAATAAAACTGGGACAGGGGGTAAGACAGTTAAGTAGTTAGAAAATGTGGGTCAAAAGATGCACCTGTCTCTGATGGACATGCCACGAACCTGTAGCTCCGTATGTAGAACAGATACCTGAAGACCCATTGTGATGCTACAGAGGATGCCTGTATTGATAAATCTACTCCATTTTCTAGTTTGTTGCCTTCAACACCGCTTACCCTTTTTATGAACTTTCAGCTTGCTTTCTGCGTTATTTTTAGCAGAAAAGTATACAGCTTCCGCTATTCACCCTCACGACCCTTACCTCACTGGAAAGGCGTTTTTAGACGTTTAAAAATAAAATTCTGAGGATCAGAACAAAGAGGAAGTTTAGGGACATCTTCTGGCAATATCCGACCGTAGTAGCAGTCCTTATGGGAAAAAGCAAGCCACAGACAACCATAGGACGCATCTTAACGCTCAGATCTATGGAGTCATATCAGGAAGAAGACCATTGCTAAGGTGGATAAAGTTCTTTGGCATGGTGGCACTTAGGCCAGGGGTAGGCAGAGGGCAATGGAAACAACATTTCTTCTACAATTAGGCGACATCCATCTCAGCCTGGACTTAGAGATAGGGGCATCCAACGTAACAGAAATCATCGACACACCTACCAAAGATGTCTGGGGATCGGTAGAAGGCATTTCAACATCCATCTTAGTATTTATCGTAACGAAAACCACGAGTATTGGGTATGGGCAGAAGTCAGTGGCAGACTTAACCCCCTTTGTGAGGAGTTAACCGGGGTTGGCAAGAGAAAGACTCAGGTTCGGGCTATAACGTGGTCATATCGTCTACTACCAGATCACTCTTTCGTCGCTCTGGTGAACATGAACCCGACTCTACAGTGGGAGCCTTACATTTTGCCCTATCCACGTTTAGTTAGCTAATTTAGGAGTCTTTAAAGAGTATCTGACATCGTACAGGCTCGGGACCATCACTTTACGTCCAATCTAAAGGACGGCAAGCTCAAGGTTTTTTACCTCCAAGATAAAAAAAAAAAGGGCTCGGCCGGGTTTCGAACCCTCCGATCTTGAACTCAGTAGGCTAGCTTGGAGTATATAGATTGGAAGCAATGTTGAAAAATGGATTCCAGGAGAGAAGATTACGTCCCGAATGGTGACATACAGGCCTATGAAGAGCAGGGAGGAGAAGCCGTGAAGAATTAAATTGAGGGGGGGAGTGGGGAGAGAAGCATGAAAGGCGCTAAAAGGAGGACGTACGACCTTGTTGTAAGTCACGGTTCTCGGCGGAACAAAGCCCGCCGGCGGGAGTGCGGCCCCCGCGTCTTCCTCCCATTGGCTATTGTCGTGCGACATGGATCTTACAGACCAATATGGCTCCACTTCTCGGCTGGAACGCCTCTCTGACATTCTTTACTACAATGTCTGTATTGTTGACAATGGCAATGCCAGGCTTCAGTAAAAGAGAGGGATCCAAGAGGTATTGTTCAAGATGGTTGGAATTTCCTTTTGTTATGAAATTAGTTCTTAACCCTTCCCTGACTATGTTTCTTGATTTTCGAATATTCATGCTGTGGAATCAGGAGATATAGGAATATTTTTTAGACTATCGCGATTGCTTTGTCATTTAATACAAAAATGTATCCTATCTATTCAGTATCAACTGGAACTCTGTTCAAACAGAAATAACGCAGGCGATAAACGCCGACTTAAGTTTTATTAAAGTCCTATGTTTTCCTATATGCGGGTGGAAACGAATTGAGAATAATTTGTGGAATTGAAAGAGCAATCGTCCCTCCTTGTTTAAACACAGAAAATGTTATGTACATTTTCAAGAAATTTACGAAGATGGGTCGTGCAAGAGCCCAAAGATAATTTGGGCATTATCAACTGATGATAGAAATAGATTATGATAGACCCAAAAGTGGGTCAAACAGGATGTACTTCGAAAGATTAATACATGTTGAGAACATTATATTTCTGGAGTTAAGAAAGTCTTTACATCTCCTCTGAAGATTTTTGAGTCGACTTTTTAGAAGAAAATTTACATCGTGAAGCATGTCCTCTTTAATATATCATCTATGACCATGAAACAATGGAATGTTCTCCCTCAGGTGGGCTCAGGAAAAAACGCATTTGGAATGTAATTGTGTTAGTGTTATTAGATGTTTTCAGAAGGGATCGGATGAATGAACTCAAGCGTATGTTGAGGCAGCAATAAAACCAAAAATCGAGAAGGTAATAAAGCCAGGTTCCAGTCAAGTGATTCCTTGACCTCATCAACAAATAACCAACTGGTCAACCCAGGTGCTGTGGTCTCACGTTCACAGATAAGTGAAGGTTTGGTCAAAGCCAGCAGCAGGAAACCTGCGGTTGACGTTTTCTCGGTTTGATGTTTGTGACGGACGTGAGAGCCCCAGCCGAAGATGAAAGAATAAACGTAGATGAGCCATGGAAACAGGGATATGACATAAGAGCTGAGTCAATGGAACTTTCATCAAGGCAGCTTTCAAGGCAACGGACACGAACTGCAGTTATTACAGAATGTAGATGCAGTTTGAACTATAAGAAAATAAACAAGACATCAATAGCAGGAACAGAAGAGCTTGTAGAGAAAAGAAGTACAAAAAAAGAGTATAAAAAAGAGAGAATATGATGAGAATTGAGAGTAGACTGCTTGATCAGAAAAGCGAGGAGCAAATCGCGTACCCTAACCATTATTATATATTACAGCAATCTATGAGAAACAAGCAAAACCTAAAAACAAGCAGAAATGACTAGCAATGTTTCTAGAAGCAAACGTTCAGTAGCATAAAATGAGTTCTGTTTTGTACTGCTTATGTTGTCTTTTGATGGAAATTCGAAGAATAAAATATTTTCTGATTGAAAAAGATATTTTTGCCTTTATATAATAACTTGAGGGTAATCTGCGAATCTTATTCCATTCCAAAATACGAATTTGGAGCCATGTTCGAATCCTTATAGGTTAGGAATGTACTCAGGACTTTGTTTTAGAGAGATCTAATTACTAAGCTCCTAATCTAGTTTAACCGGGGGATCAGACTTGAATAATTCCTAAACCTCACAACTGCTGACCTGTTTTACATGAATAAAAAAATTAACTTAGAGTAATCGAAAGTTGAATAATCCACTGTGAATAATATTGTCTTCATTTTTATATAATAAGATTATATATATATATATAGATTTAAAGAACAGTAATTAATTTCTATAAAAAATATACATTTATCTTACATACAGTATTATGTGTGTATTTCTATTTTTTGGTGATTACAAGTAATTACCATAATATAAGAAATTGAATGGATCTATCAAAACGAAATTTTATAATTTAATCCAGAACCCTCTAAGCCAAATCGATCAAAGAGAAGGGGAGAATTAGGAGGAAGACTTAAGACAAATACTGTAATAACTGCCGATAGAATGAATATATCGTCACAAAATTTTATATGTGCGACCAAAACCCCATAAGGACAAAAATTATCGTTTGTCAGCCAAATCGGTAAAAGGGGAAAAGGGGACAGGCTTAACTCAGAAACTCAACTGTCATTGTGATGAATGTATCAACACAAAATTTCATATGTAAATTCAAAACATCATAAGGGTGACAATTATTAATTTTTAGAGGAATCGTTAGAAGTGGAGGATTTATAAGATAGTCACTCTCAGAATCACGTTGTACAATGAAACGAATAAAACCCTTGACGCTAACGCATTACTTTCATATATCCACTGACGCCAGTATAAAATGAATTTGAGAATGAAGAGGAAGAGTGACTACCCTACAAAACTGATTGGTATAAGAAAATCCTGTTATGACTACATCTCATTCTTTCAAAATGTCTGGAGAAAAAGTGAGATTGGGAAGAAGGTAGATAGATATTAAGTTGAGAGGTTAGCTAGGATAGGAGGAGGAGGAGGGGTGATGTAGTGGCTGGGAGACTCGTGATGCTGATCCTACCTGGGCTCCAATTAGATAAACCAGACGTAAAAGGTAAAAGAGGATGCGTATCACGACTTGTAATGAAAACACTACCGTTAATGACAGGGCTGCTACCGTGGGTGCAGCACCATCCACTTCACAACCTCCATCTTAAAAGGAATACACTTTAATCAATAACTAATTTTTGTTTTATTTATCTTTAAAATAACTTCAGAAGAGCATGTATCTATATTGTTATTAAAAGTTTCTAACTCCTTATTTCCATGATAAAGCTCTGAAAGCCACTTACTTAGACAAAAGTGTAGCTACAATTTAGTTTAGATTTCTATCCTTCGGACGTTCTTTTACATCCCAGCTATACGAAGTACAGGAGAAGTTATATAATTGGTTAAAAATTCTATGTTTAGTTTTCACCGGAATTTCATGTTTATGAATTTAAAAAAAAATAGGATAATGTGTGTTTCTCTGTTTCTGTTTGTCTTGGAACACGAAAGAATTGTATTGTAGAAATTCAAACAAAGAATTGGAGAAATTAAAAAAAAAAAAAAAAAAAAAATGAGCTTTAACGCTTCCATCTTTATTATAGATTTTTCTAGTTGTTCTGTTAGTTAGTTATTGTGACGGCTTTAACTACTAAGTCATAACGCCTACTATCGCTCTGGTGGACATGAGCTGTCTCTACTATGGGAGTCCTAAATTTTGACTATCGTAAATTTTTATTCATCTAGAATAGGGATCTTTAACGAGTAATTGATATCGTACAGTCTTGGGACCATCGCTTAAAGTCCCATTCCAAAGGCGGTGCACCTCCCAGATAAAAAACCTATGGGCTTCGGCCGGGTTTCGAACCCACTATCTCGAGCTCAGTAAGCAACCACTCTACCTCTTAGCTACCGGCGCCGAGTTGTTACGAGGTAGCGTGGCCGAGCGGTCTAAGGCGCTGGTTTAAGGCACCAGTCTCTTCGGAGGCGTGGGTTCGAATCCCACCGCTGCCAAAATTCTTTTTTATTCATATTTATTTTTATTATTATTGTAGTCAACAGGATTGCTTGTGTTCCTCGAAGCTTGTTACTTAACTGTGTTGTAAAGAAATCTAGGGAATAGTGCTTGAAATTTGTTTTTGTAATTAATATTTTAGACGATATTTAGTCAATATATATTCCAAAATGAGATAACTAACGTTGTCGCTCCCTCGACTCTAGCCTAGAAGAAATACTTTTTGAAAGTAGACAAAAAAATTCATTGATATAGGTAGGTACCTAAATTTTTTTTTTTTTTTTGCTCCATTTTATATCCATTTTTTCTAGTAATATCAGTTTTTTGTATTTCCCTTAATCTAAAATGACAAAAAAAAAAAAAAAAAAAACTATTTACTGTAATAGAGAAACCTGATGAGAACATGAAAAGTCCAATTATGTGAAATTAAATCAGATATTGTAATTGTTGTGACGTCTTCGCAGCCAGTATATAGACACCCTTGAAGAAGGATATGGGATTTGGGAAGGTATGAGGTGGGAGGGAGAGACCTATCCTGAAGGGATGTTCCCGTGACGGATCCAGATTTACCGCACGTCAGGGGGTTCATCTCTAGATCCAACCACACGTGGCATTCCTAGAAGTGGCAAGCGGAGGGATGAGAGGAAGGGGAATCCAAGGGTCGCTGGCTCTGGAGTCGGACAAAGGGGGTGAGGAAAGAAGTGGGAACTAGCCAATCCCAGGGTGGAAGAGATGGCAGGAGTAGCGGACCAGGACCTCGCGGAATCTAACCTCATTGCAACGGTCAGATTAGCTGAGGAAAGGAAGGAGGGAAAATATCCTTAGTTCAATTTTATTTGATCTCAATCTCTGGGTCTGGAAGGGTAAGGCCTCAGGATTCGGGATTGGCTTGACTTGAAATAAAATTCAGTAGAATAATGACTACTACTGCAGAGACAGTAATAGTCAAGATCTTCAGTGTAAAATAAAATGCGACACTTTATATTGTGTCAGAATTTATTTCTGTAATGCATATTATTCATATTCCCACCCAACACCGATCGCCTGCACTAAGAAAAAATTTGATTTCTACATTTCAGTGCACCAGAATTTTTTATATAAACTATTTATAGTTCTATTTTTGAAAATTATTTTTTTATTTTCTTACTTTTTAGTTTTTTACCTACATTTAAAGCCTATCATAGGTTTTACTTAACAACTGTTAATGTCTAGAATAAAATAGAACAGTTTTATTTGTCGGTGTTCAATGGCCTAGATTTTTGACGCCATACAAGTGATTAAATTAATTCGATGAGGTGACTTGTCTTCATTGAGCATAGGACGGCTTCGATTGACGATTTTTCGTCTCCCAGCATCTCATGTAGGTTTCTTGTTCGCAAACCCATGGCCTTTAGTATTTCCTCATATCCAGGGCACTCCTCCAGGATGTGGCTCACTGTGAGAGGCCAGGCACCACACTTGCCACAGCCCGGGGCCCTGTTGATGAGGTGGCCATGGGTTAGACGAGTGTGGCCTACACGGAGCCACAACAGACATACCTCCTCCTGCCTATTCTGTCTTTCGGAGCTTTGCCATGTATCTATATTTGTTTTGATGGACCTAAGTTTATTTGTTAGGTCCATATTAATCCACACAGAGGCCCAGCTCTCTTTTATTTTGCAACGCAGCCAGTTCTTCAGGTCTGGTGTTGTCGTCACTACCTTTTCTTCTCCAGGCAACGTTGCTACTTCCTTTGCCACTTTATCTGCTGCATCTTTCCCTTCGATTCTCACATGTGAGGGGATCCAGCAAAACATAACTTGTTTTTTATTATTTGTGCAATTTGCAAGAAGTTTTTGTATTTTATGTGCAAGTGGGCAGCGGCTGTCTCTGAAGAGCGGACATGGAGTCACTACAAATCATGTCTATATTTTTTTTATAAATAGAGAAACCAATTTTTGAGACGTTATAACTCTGTGCACGTTGGTCCTACATCAAATTTGGTATCTAATTTATAAGCTATCCTAATGTATACATTCTTATGACATATCCTATTACAATGTTATGGTTTAACGGAAATAAATATTATTATTATTAATTGTACTTCACAGATTTAATTGATCTCAAAGTTAGGCATTAACATACCGATTATTTATAAATATAACTTTTATAGCGTAGGGCTTTGGACGCATGGTCGCATCACGATTTGCGGGTTCCTGGAGTGAGTTTTATTCCGTAGATAGAGCTCCCTCCCTATGGATGTCATAAATAAAATTTTAAAAAACAACTTTTATTTAACTGACATTTCCGTTAAACCATAACATTGTAATAGGATATGTCATAAGAATGTATACATTAAGATAGCTTATAAATTAGATACCAAATTTGATGTAGGACCAACGTGCACAGAGTCCCACATACAGCGGTTTGTCCCGATTTTTTTACACTTATGTTCCGATCTATGGCAACTTACACAATGGCAACCCTTTAGGCAATCCTTCAGACACACCACTCTTCAAAGGCCCCTGAATTACTGAAATTTACCAAATATGTAAGATTTATCTAACGTAGCTACCAAGGTCATGAGATGTAGGTAATTTTCATTTGGTGGTGGAAGTTAGGTTCGTGAATAACTGAAATTTACAAAATGCCATCAGAATTATCTATTGTTAACCGTGGGCCACCCGAAATTTTTATTTATGCCCTGAGGGGAAGAGTGGGTATGTTATGCATCGCTTCAAAAAAAATCTCTATATTATTGGAATTTACAAATAAATTGTGGTGAATGGCTAACAACACGAATTCACCGTGCGTGGACTAGCCTATTGTTTTTTTTGACTCCCCCAGGGCGATGCCGGGTGCTAAAGCAAATAGCTGAATAAATTATGGGAAAACTGTCGAAGCAGCAGCCTGTAGTTCGCCCATCTTTTTTGCCCTAATGGGAAGTAGGACACAAGGGTGTTAAACCAAACAAACAAAGAGCAACAACTTATAGTTGCTAGGTTGTTGGAAAGTCAAGAGGCTTGTCAGTTTTTCAAGGTCAACCATGATTTTGTGATTTATGTTAATGGTAGAGTGTAAAGATAACCTCTGGACAAGCTGATCAGCAATGCTTGTCGACTGCTGCAAGTATTGAGGTATTAGGGACAGTAAATCGTTCACATCGAGTTTCTTGGACCCTTAAACTCTTTACAGCAACGAGCCTAGCAGTCAAAATAATTACTGCTCGTTTGCATAGAATAGTAGATTCACCTTCAATATCGTCCCACAGAAGGTATATAATTATTATCACTTCCCCAGTCATACGAAGTATAGGGGAAGTTATGTAATCGGTCAGAATATATATGCGAAATTTCATGTCTTCCTGGTGGCACAAAACGAATCAATCAATTACCTTTTTGCTTCCTCTCCAAAAACAGGCGACCGTTTGAGCTAAAAGTCAATATGTAGTTGGCTTTCGTAGGGACTTTTGAATCTTCATACTCAACTTTGTGTCAATAAACTCATTACATTGACAGTTATTTTATTTATTTTTTATTTTTTATTTATGCTATTTGCAATCTATATACAGTATATACATAATGAGCAAATATGAGGTCTAAAAGAAAATTATACAACGCCATTTGATGGGAGAAGCCAGCCAGCGCTGACACTCCCTCGAAAGTTAATTGTCATTATTCACAATCATACGAGAGAAGATCGCGAGGCCACCTCCTGTTCAAGCGGCGGGGAGGATTGTCAGGATGGGAATGAGAGGAAAGGTCTTGTGCGAGAGGATTTGAATGGGAAGAAAAGTTTCTGTGGAATGATTGGAATCGGGATTTGATTAACTCATTGACAGTGGGAATATTGAGATCTCTGTGTAGGACTTTATTGGTGACATAGAAAAGTGCGTTGACAATTCGTCGGAGGAGTTTGGACTAGAATGCTTGGATACGATTGATGTTGGATTGTTTAGCTGTACCCCAAAGTTCGAGTCCGTAAGTCCAAATTGGACGTATAATGGTCTTGTAAATCGTAAGTTTGTTGTTAGTCGTCAGTTTCGATTTCGGTCCAAGTAGTCGACGTAACAGTCCGTATCTTCGATTCAGTTTTTGTCGTTTAAGTCGTGTATGTGGGTTCCACGTAAGTCTACTGTCTAGGTAAAACCCGAGATAGCGAACTTGGTTTGAAGAGGGAATCAGGATGTTGTTAATGATGACGGGAGGACAGGATTGACGGCGTAGGGTAAATGTGACTTGAACACATTTGTGCTCATTTAATTTAATTCTCCAGAGGTTGCACCACCTCTCTATTTCAGTGAGGATGAGTGAGGCTATAGCAGGATCAGGATTGATGGAAAGGATTGCTGTGTCGTCAGCGTAAGTCGTCAGTAATGTCTGAGGATGGATAGGAATGTCGGCAGTATATGTATTGTAAAGGATGGGACCAAGGATACTACCCTGTAGGACACCGGCCCGAATAGGTATGAGTTCTGAGTACTCAGAGCCTACTCGGACCTTGAAATGGCGGTCCATTGACAGTTATTAGGGTTTTTTCAGTTGAGACCTCTCCCCTAATTACCAGTTATTGTCTTAATGGGTTTTGAATTTAAATATAAAATTTCATGTCGGTAAATTAATTACATCGGCAGTTATTGGGATTTTAATAGAGTCCCCCTCCTCTACGGCTGATTCTGCTGAAAAGTAATAGGTGTCGTCCTTATAGGGCCTTGAATTTACATATTAAATTCCAACGACAATTATTAGAGTTTCCGTGTTTAACCTTCCCCCAATCCCGCCCTTCTCTTTGGCTGAAAATCAATAGCTGTTGTCCTTAGTGGATTCTGGATTCACATATAATATTTCATGGCCATACATTCATTCTGTCGGGAGTTACCGTTTTCACAGACATACTAAGATACATTTAAATTAATATACTAAATGATATATATTAAATGAAATAATTCGTGCTGGGGAAGTTCATAGCCGGTTATTCACCGACGACTTTTTTCATTGTAAAAGATATATGTATATGTGATATGACCATAACAGGACGTTGCTATATTAAACATTTTTATACACATCACTCACTCTCCCACCCACATCTAAAGTTAATTTCATACTGGCATTACTGGGTATACAAAACTAATGTTTTGGCATCAACAGTTTTCTTTGTATTTCCTACAGAAATTTATTTTGCTTTTCTTTGGAGCACCTATCTCAAATTTGAGGACATATTGACGGTTGGAGGTTAGGTTAGGTTAGGTTTTATGACTCATGCCCGGGATTTAACTACGAGGTCATATCGCCTACTACCAGAGCGCTCTTTCGTCACGCTGGTGGACATTAGCCCGACTCTACTGTGGGAGTCCTAAATTTTGCGTACCCTACATTTTTATTCACCTAGGGCAGGGGTCTTTAACGAGTACCTGACATCGTACAGGCTCGGGACCATCGCTCAACGTCCCATCCGAAGGACGGCGTGCTTAAGTTTAATCCACCTCCCAGATAAAATAACTATTAACTAAGGGCCTCGGTCGGGTTTCGAACTCACGTTCTTGAGCTCAGAAGACAAGCACGCATTCACTGAGCTACCGACGCCCTCTTTGCGGTTGGATATTTAATAAGAAACATTTTTGGTAAGAACCAATATTTCAGTTGGGCTAACCGTTCTCGAGTTATTCGAGTAGGCGTCTAAAATGACATTTTAGGACGGTTTTTGGCATACATCTCACAAACCGGGTGACCTTCGAAAAAATTTAATTTATATAAACTTGTCTTTCCGTTTTCTCAACAACTTTTACTTTTGATTGTCATTTATAAGATGTATGCGGTATCTTGTAAAGTGTACTTAGGCCCCGATGATAAGTGTTCTAAATTTTCAACTGATTTTGGCCAAATTCTAATTAGATCTAAAGAACATGTGACATCTACATTTGAAATTTATAGTTCTTTGCTACAATCGTTTTTGAGTTAGAGCACTCAAAAAGTTTCAAACACATACCCGCAGACAACGTCACAAAATGTTCAAAACGTGCCTAGGAATCGTAAAATTCCGCCGATGACGAGATTTCAAATATTCACGTGATTACAATACTTTCTAATATCAAAGGTGAGAAACAACCACAAGTAGAATTAGTTTATTTAAAATGTCCAGTCCAAGTACTTCTCTTGGCTGTTGGAATAGGCCAGCCAACTTCAGAAAGCCGGGGAGTTACCAGATCCAATGGCACGTTGGAGAATTGACATGCGTTATATCAAACAGCCCTTATGGACTTTAAACACAAAACAAAATGGAACGCACATTACATTCTAGCGCATTATCTGCAAAGTACATTATTTAGTCATACTAAAAAAAGAGTGACGGGTGGAGGAGGGGTGTGAAAGTTATCCGTCAGTTTTCCACTTAACTGCCGTTTGGGCGGTTGATGATCTGTGAACGGGGCTGATGCAGTGGTGCCACATTAGCTAGTGAGAGCTACTAGATGGGAATGCAGGATGAAGCAGGAGGGGTGTGAACGTTTTTTTGGCAGATTTCCTTTTATCTGTCGTTTGGCGGTTGATGATCTGTGAACTGGGCTGATGAAGCTTCCGCAACGTGCCACATAAGCCAATGAGAGCTACTAGCTAGGAGTGCAGGATCAAGCAGGATGTGTGTGAACGTTTTCTGACAGTTTTCCATTTATCTGTCGTTTTGCAGCTGATGACCTATGAACTGGGCTGATGCAGCTTCCGCAAAGTTCCATATAAACCATTGAGAGCTACTAGCTAGGAGTGCAGGATCAAGCAGGATGGGTGTGAACGTTTTCTGATAGATTTCCATTTATCTGTCGTTTTGCAGCTGATGGTCTATGAACTGGGCTGACGCAGCTTCCGCAACGTGCCACATTAGCCAGTGAGAGCTACTAGCTAGGAGTGCAGGATCAAGCAGGATGGGTGTGAACGTTTTCTGTCAGTTTTCCACTCATCTGTTGATGATCTATGAACTGGGATGACGCAGCTTCCGCAACGTGCCACATTAGCCAGTGAGAGCTACTAGCTAGGAGTGCAGGATCAAGCAGGAGGGGTGTGAACGTTTTCTGATAGATTTCCATTTATCTGTCGTTTTGCAGCTGATGGTCTATGAACTGGGCTGACGCAGCTTCCGCAACGTGCCACATTAGCCAGTGAGAGCTACTAGCTAGGAGTGCAGGATCAAGCAGGATGGGTGTGAACGTTTTCTGTCAGTTTTCCACTCATCTGTTGATGATCTATGAACTGGGATGACGCAGCTTCCGCAACGTGCCACATTAGCCAGTGAGAGCTACTAGCTAGGAGTGCAGGATCAAGCAGGATGGGTGTGAACGTTTTCTGTCAGTTTTCCACTCATCTGTTGATGATCTATGAACTGGGATGACGCAGCTTCCGCAACGTGCCACATTAGCCAGTGAGAGCTACTAGCTAGGAGTGCAGGATCAAGCAGGAGGGGTGTGGACGTTTTCTGACAGATTTCCTTTTATCTGTCGTTTAGCAGCTGATGATCTATGAACTGGGCTGATGTAGCTTCCGCAATGTGCCACATAAGCCAGTGAGAGCTACTAGCTAGGAGTGCAGGATCAAGCAGGATGGGTGTGAACGTTTTCTGTCAGTTTTCCACTCATCTGTTGATGATCTATGAACTGGGCTGACGCAGCTTCCGCAACGTGCCACATTAGCCAGTGAGAGCTACTAGCTAGGAGTGCAGGATCAAGCAGGATGGGTGTGAACGTTTTCTGTCAGTTTTCCACTCATCTGTTGATGATCTATGAACTGGGCTGACGCAGCTTCCGCAACGTGCCACATTAGCCAGTGAGAGCTACTAGCTAGGAGTGCAGGTTCAAGCAGGATGGGTATGAACGTTTTCTGTCAGTTTTCCACTCATCTGTTGATGATCTATGAACTGGGATGACGCAGCTTCCGCAACGTGCCACATTAGCCAGTGAGAGCTACTAGCTAGGAGTGCAGGACCAAGCAGGAAGGCTGTGAAAGTTCTGTCGGTTTTCCTCTTAGCTGCTGTGTCCGGATGTTCCCGTTACGTAAGACTACTCCTCCCTAACCTCTAACCCCTCTACACCACCAACCAATTTGAAGAGCGTGCTCCCTACTACTGAAAACATTCATCAATCCCTCTCTTGGATACTTTTTCCCAGTGTGTCTTGTTCTAGCTCCACCTTTCTAAAGACAACAGCGTTTCAGTTTTACTTCCACAGATAGAAGTTTCGTATGTAATTGGTCAGAGATTCAATATCGAGTTTTTACAGGATTTTCAAGTATCCCCCTTGAATCGAAAAATTAAAGAAAATTAATTTCTGTCTGTGAATACTATATTGAATCCCTAGAATACGACACCTGCAGAATATTAGCTGAATCGGCAAAGGGAAGAGAGAAATCATAGAGAGGAAAAACTCTAAAACTGCCAATATAATGTATTGAGAAGTTGCTGAGTAAAGGACCCATTAATTTTCAGCCAAATGGGTAAAAGTGGAAAAGCGTTTAGGGACTCTAAAGGTAAACTGGGAATGTACTTTACCGGTGATTCATTGACGACTTTTATGAATCGCTTTATCTTGCGCACCTCATCATCATCATTGTCTCAACAACTAGTTACTTTACCTCTATAAGGCTCTTTTTCTTCCAGTTGCTCCTTTACTCTCTTCTTGCTGTACACTCTCTTCTCCTTCAGTACTCTTCCACGGTTCTGGTTGATCTCTTCTGGAAATCAATAGGATATACTTGAATAAATTGATTATAATGGTAATTTTGATATTTTGCACAACAGTATTGAAACCAACATTTCGGCAAACATACCGAATACCACTTCCTGAGACCTCTCTGCAAAATATACAGGGGTCTTTAACGAGTACCTGACATCATACAGGCTCAGGACCATCGCTTAACGTATCATCCGAAGGACGGCAGGATTCGATTTATGAGGAAAGTTATATTATAATTCGTTATTGAATTTTCATAGAAATTTCATGTTTTCCAACCCTTTGATGCTAAATTTCCTATCTGTCATGATAATTCGTGAAGAATTAACATATTGACAATATATTTTATGTATATCCAGTACCGTATAAAGCTATCCTGTCAATACATTCATTACAACGGCCGTTATTATAGTTCTTGTGTTGAGCCTCCCCCCGAATCCTCCTCTTCCCTTTGGCCAATTTGGCTGAAAATCAATAGATGTTGTCCTTAGAGGGTTCGGGATACACATATAATATTCCATATCGGTACAATCATTTTATCGGGAATTACCTTATTCACAGAAAATATGTTTTTTATTTCATTTTTTGGAATCATCGGAAAATATCACAATCTGTTGAAAACTCCGCATCGAATTTCTCACCGATTACATAACTTCCCCTCTACTTCGTATGGCTGGGGAAGTAATAAATAAAAACGTAAATTCAACTGCAAAATTTTGTTGCTGTTAGATAACACATGAAACTGGGTCTATTCAGTCCTGGATTTATATATTTTTCTAGTATAGGCCACTGACATCTCGCCGCCCCTATCTTTTAAAAATTATTGCATATATTTTTTCATGTATCAAATATGCAAACATTATCCAATACTTTTTATTGCACAGATTTATTGCACTTTATAATATACTATTATTAATAAGCCATAAATAATAACTATGTACTTTGAACAGAACTTAAAACTTTTCTTCTCAATTAAATCATAAAAAAAACTTTTTGTGTAGTTTACCATAATGAAAATTCAAATGAATGCAAACAACTGTTTTAATTAACTTATATACTTATAACCGAGGCCCTTAGTTTATTTTATCTGGGAGGTAAAATAAACTTAAGCACGCCGTCCTAGGGATGGGACGTTAAGCGATGGTCCGAGCCTGTACTATGTCAGGTACTCGTTAAAGACCCTTGCCCTAAGTGAATAAAAATTTAGGGTAGGTAAAATTTAGGACTCCCACAGTAGAGTCGAGCTCATGCCCACCAGAGTGACGAAAGAGCGCTCTGGTAGTAGGCGATATGACCTCGTTGTTAAAGCCCGGGCATGAGTCATAAAACCTAACTTATATACTTAAAATATAAAATTCAAAAGAGATAAAACTTGTAAATTAAAAAAGAAAAACAAAAAAACAACCTCTTATATAGGTCGATTCACAATAGCTTCCGGCATGATTTCTTATTAGCAAAAGTATCGATAATTTCATCATAACTCATAATTTCAGTTAATTCAGACTCGTTACATAAAAGAGCGAAGAATGTATTTTTTAATATATAAAGTATCAATAATATTCAATATCAACTGAATCTATTGATTTGATAAACATACTATTTAAAGTTAACAATAAACTTAGGCACGCCGTCCTTCGGATGGGACGTTAAGCGATGGTCCCGAGCCTGTACGATGTCAGGTACCCGTTAAAGACCCCTACCCTAGATGAATAAAAATTTAGGGTAGGCAAAATTTAGGACTCCCACAGTAGAGTCGGGCTCATGTCCACCAGAGTGACGAAAGAGCACTCTGGTAGTAGGCGATATGTATGACCTCGTAGTTAAAACCAGGGCATGAGTCATAAAACCTAACCTAAAGTTAATAATTGATTTTTACAATTATTTTAAAAATTTGAAAAATATAATCTTTCAAATTTGCCGCCCTAGACCAGGGCCTACTGGGCCTATTGCTAAATCCGGCACTGAGTCCACCCTTAAATACGTAAGTACTCAATTATGTTGATATATTTAGGGATATATTATTAATTTGGGGTCAAAATAAGCTCCCAACCCCCTATTTGTCTTGCCAAAAGCCTTGTCAAGGAACCTGAAGTATAGGATCTACAGCTCCATGGTAAAGCCCGTTCTGATCTATGAGTGTGAAACCTGGACCCTGACCTCACATCTGGAGAAACGTTTCCAGACGTTTGAAAATAAAGTGCTGAGGAAAATAGCAGGTCCGGTCAAGGATAGAGAAACCCAAGAGTGGAGGATCAGAACCAACACCCGACCGTAGTTGCAGATATGAAATCACGGCGCTTAAGATGGGATGGACACGTGGTGAGAAGCGGACCGCAGACAGCCATAGGACGCTCATGGACGCTCAGGTCCAAGGAGCCAGATCACGAGGAAGACCACGGCTGAGGTGGACTGACCTGGTGAAGAAGGATGCTGTGGAACACCACGTGGTGAACTGGCGACCGGTGGCGCACGACAGATCGCGGTGGAGAAGGATCTTCAAGGTTCGTCGCCAACGGAGTAAAAGTAAGAGTAAGTAACCCCTTATTTAGGGTCACACACTTCCCCCGCCGCTGTCTTGGATATACAACCAGAGATGGAATGGCGGAGCTATAATGGAATTGGAACTGTTGAAGAGAGCTATAGAGGACGGAGCGTAGAGAATGAATGGCTCGGGAGTTAGGAGGAGAGAGAGTGGGAGACAGCGGGTGGGAGGTAAGTGGAGGAACTGGGAACTGGGAGCTGGGAGCGTGCCGCTCCGGCCTACTCCCGCAGGATGGCTAGTAGCCCAGCACTCCGTGGGAACATGGCCAGGACCCGCTTCCCAAATCCAGACACGAGCCCAGGAGAGGGGAGGCGGCGAGGCCACTACCGCCCCGTCCCGCCCCGTCCCACCGCTTTCTTATCTCTCTCTGTCTCTCTCTCTCCAACTAATCTAATTACATCCAGATCCACCTCCCATCTATCTCACTCCCAGTCCTGAGTCATTCTCTAGCGAGCGTCTTTGATTTCTTCACCAATGCTTGGGTCACATCTCGGATAGGGGCGCTCTCAAGACTTTCAGATATATATATATCAGGATGTTCATGGTATACAGGATGTTCATTTTATCTTACCCAGGTAAATAACTCGGAAAATAATGATTTTCTCAAAAAAAGATTGAGACAAAAATGTAGAGTAGAATTGACCGCATCATTTACTGTAATCTAATTTTTAAACAAATGAAAATTTTTAACGTTTTTAAGTCGACGAGGAAAATCACATACTTCCTCTGGACGAATCAATCAATTACGTCTTTAATCTTCCTCCATTCGACCTTTTAGCCGAGGGCGCCGGTAGATCAGTGATATGCGTGCTTGCTTACTGACGTGAATAAAAATTTAGGGTAGGCAAAATTTAGAACTCCCATAGTATAATCGGACTCATGTCTACCAGAGTGACGAAAAAGCGCTCTGGTAGTAGGCGATGTGACCTTGTAGGTAAAGCCCGGGCATGAGATATGATAACTGACTAACCTTTGGGGCTAAAAATCAATAGTTACGTAAAGGCTTCTGAAACCACATTCTAAATTTTGTGTCAATATATTCATTACATCGGCACTTATGAGTTTTTAGGTGAGCACCCCTCCTTTGATCCGAATTTCCCATCGACGAATTTCGCGGAAAATTAATAGATGTCATCCCTTATACGGTAAATTTAAATATGAAATTTTGTATCGATACATTCATTACAAAGTCAGTTATGAATGACCCATTTTATTGGGAGTTATCCTGTTCGTAGAATCAGGGAATCGGAAAAGATTATGAAAAATGAACATAGAATTTCTGAATTTCAATTACATAACTTCCCCTCTACTTCATTTAGTTGGAGAAGTGAAACTCTGGGACTCAGGTCCAAAGGATGATAATATAGTGTAGAGGTTGTAAACAAGGAGTACATTTTGAGAAATTGGTAGTGATCACGAGAATGTTTAATAAATTATAATAGCTATAAAAATAAATTTTTTTTTTTTTAACAATGGAAAAATATTATATTTATTTGATGTGGTTGGGACTATCTTCCTTTTTCCTGAATCCTCATGTGCTTGATGTGGGGATGTAGAAGCTGTCCTGAGATTCACATGGTACTGTGCATGGTTGGATGAAATGTTCTGCTGATCTTTAAAAATCCTGGACGGGCATCAGGATCCAATAGTGTGGAAACAGAGCATGTCCTCTTCTTTCTTCTAGTTCTCCTTCTAGGATCAGGCTGGTACAGAGGATACGGACCTCAACAGACGGCCGGACAAACGGGAGCAGCGCAAGACAGACAGAGCGCCAGATGAGCCTTCTCCTTTTCATCCATTAGAAGCCTTCTCCAATCAAAGTTCATACTTTGTCGATTATTTTTATTATTAAAATACTTTTTTTTTTTTTTTTTTTTTAGCTATTATTAGGGCCCGGATATATATATATATATATATATATTTATATTTGCATATTAGTTTCTATACTTCACACATCACTTATATAGTTTTTAAAACGTGTTTTGGGCTAAAAGGAATTAATTAAGGCAACTTTTGTTTTGCACATTTTAGGAAAAATGCCTATTTTTGCTGCACATTTAAAAAAAGAGAAAAAAAATGACAAAAAAGTTTTTATAAAAATTTTAGAAAATAGGTTTTGTCAATTGTCAGTTGACGTGAGTGTAAATGTTGACACGATTGATTGAACTAACTGTAAGAAGAAATAATGAAACTTTTAACTCTAATATGAAACAACGAATTCGATGAATTGCATAACTCCGTTCTTTACTACACTTCAGTTTTCTTGGAAGTTTGGCGACGTTAAAAGTCTTAAAATCTCTTCCCTCCCTTTTGACTGATATCTCCATTATTTTTTAGGTCAGTATCGAATTATTGCTCCCTTAACATGCCGAAAGTGAAAGCCAAAAACTTGTGACCTCTTAAATAAATATTTACGCGAATTTCCGGACGAAACCTTTTTGAAGCGTTTTATATTGTACAAGTTGCGATACGGTGATTTCAACATCTCACTTTTAACATTCTTATAGGAAACTTCGTGGAAGAAGACATGTTATTCTGCCCTTCTGAAACAGCAGTATTTAAAAGAGCGCATGTGACGTTAGTTGATGTGGAGAGATCATTTAGTTGGTATAAAAACATATTAGGACCTGATCGTTTTACGTTGAAAATTTAAGAATGTACACAATAACAAATAATTTTAAAGAAGAATGAAACGTTTTACAACTATTAAACTTAATGTATTTTCCTTTAACCATTTTGTATTGATGTTAAAAGACGAAAAATTCAATAATATATTTGTTTTATATTTTGCATATTTATTTTGTTTTACTTGCATATTTAAGGTTTTTTATTGCATATAAATCCGGGCCTTAGTTACTATTATCTACCCTTGAATATAGACGGTTACAATAGATAATTCTAGTTGGCGAAAAACTAGTAGAAAACATTAAGTGCAGATAGCGCTGAAACAGTCTGGGTACGGCTTTTTTAAAAGTAATGTTGTTTTGTTTTGGAAAGTCCATTTGTGAGTATGGTGTCTGGTTGAGCAAGTGCTACTGTCTCCAGTGTCGAAGGGGAGTGCAGGACCGAAAAAAAAGGAACAAGCAAGTTATGCAGGTCTGTTCTGTGTCACTGTGGACATTGGGCAATCACTGATAGAAAGTTGGGGCTTTTAAATGTTACTTAAAATAGCCAACATTTGTCAGGCAGAACTACAAACAGATTCACAGAATTGGTGATGAAGAAACAAAAATAAAAAAAGTCGTCGGTGAATCACCGGCACTGTAATTCACCAGAATGAATTAATCAATCTTTTTGTTCTCCATCTGAATTGACTGTCTGAAATCAATTTTTCTATTCGTATATTTTCGATTCAATAATTTGAACAAATAAATTAAAATTGAAAAATTGTTGTATTGTTATGTTTTTTCACACTTATTCTGGAATTTCCAACTGTGAACATACATCACCACAAGGAAATATGAACAGATTATTAATAAACATCACTTGATGATCTCCTCAGGCAGGATTCAGTCGTCGTGGAGGGCCGCCCGCCAAATTTGTGTATAACTGTTGTGTGACTTTCTGTAAGTATGATATGTTGAGACCGCGGTTTAATGTTATGTTCGAAACGTAGTTCGGCCATTGTGTGAAAATTCGAAGAATTATATTTTGAATGGCTTGAATTCTTTTGGTATGTGTTTCTTAAACTTAACTCAGATATTGACCAGAAGGGACGTGAAAGTGTCCCGAAATATTGACAAAAAAAAAAGAAAAAGAAGAAGACACCTCTGGAAGAAATGTCGGAAAAAATCAACATTCTTTGGGCTTGGCAGAATTGCAGAACTGAACTGCATACATCCAGATAGGCTTGAGAACAACGGTCTTGTAGACCCCAGTTTGTGGTCGAGGCGAAGTTGAAATCGCTTGTCTAATTAGTCTTTTGAGTAGTCCAAATCGTCGTTTCATTTTCTGATGAGTCTGTGTAACATGTAATTATTTTTATGAGTCATTTAAATTCCTATCCATAAAATAATATTATAAAAGTTGTAATTTTCTCTTCCCCAGCTGTATAAGTATAGGGGAAGTTATGCAATATGTCAAAAATTTGATGGGAAGTTTTTCATCGGAATTTCAAATTTTCCGACCTCTAGATTTAAAAAATAATATATTTAAATCCAAAGGATGCTGCCTAATTAAAATCTCCTCAATCGACCGTTTTGGTTAAAAATCAATAGTTGACTTACACACTCCTGAATCCTCATAAAAAATTTCGTGTCGATATATTCATTACATTGGCAGTTATTAGAATTTTTGTGTGAAGCCACCCTCCGACCCCCTTCCTTTTGACAGATGTCGCTGGAAAACAAATATGTGTAGTCCTTATGAGGTGTTTGATTTACTTATAAAATTTCGTGTCGATATATTCATTATTTCAGTAGTAATTGGGTTTTTTTTGTTAGCTCTCCTTTCTTTCTTTAAGCAGATTTTGACTGAAAATAGTCAGGTGTCGTCATTGTGACGTTCTGGATACACACATACAAAGTTTATGTCGTTATATTTATTCTATTGGGATTTATCGTATTCACAGACAGACAGGACATTTATTCATTTGTATTCTTCCCTTATACTTCTTGCAGGTGAAGTCAAAAAATCTAGATTTCAGAATTTTGAATATTTTAGTATGTTTTAAGAGCGATTTTGGAGGAATTTTTGTGGCTAGTATTATACATCCTCCATTATATTTCGGTTCGGTAATTTTGTCGTCGGCACACTCCACGTTCACATTTACAATTTTGAACACTTTTTACTTTCTTATATCTATTGTATAAGAGAATATTGTAATCGGGCAAAAATCCGAGATCAGATAGTTTTCAACGGATTTTCATGTTTCAAGGTCTCCTGAATACGTTTTGACCATCTATGAGGTGAGCGGAGAGGATGGCGATCATAGACGAACGGTGAACTGAGCGAGGGTATCTTGATCGGGCGGGGATGTAGATGGATATCCACATACTAATCTCGGATACCGTTTAAAATATAAATTATAAACTGAAATAATATAATATATATATAACATGAAAATAATAAAATTAAAAATAACTGAACACCTAGAAAGTAAATACAAAGTTCCGAAACGGGGAGAAGAATAAAGAATTATTCAATAATAGGTAGAACAACGGCATAAGCCTATAATAGAAACATTAATAATAATAATATTCATCCCGTTAAACCATAACATGGCACTAGGATACAACACAAAAATGTCTACATTAAGATAGAAATTAGATACACGAACAGATACTTACTCAATATTGAGGCGCCAGTAGCTCAGTGGTATGCGAGCTTGCATTTGGAATTTCGCTCAATATCGTGGGTTCGAAACCCGACCGAGGCCCTTAGTTTATTTTATCTGGGAGGTAAAATAAACTTAAGCACGCCGTCCTTCGGATGGGACGTTAAGCGATGGTCCCGAGCCTGTACGATGTCAGGTACTCGTTAAAGACCCCTGACCTAGGTGATTAAAAATTAATGGTAGGCAAAATTTAGGACTCCCACAGTAGAGTCGGGCTCATGTCCACCAGAGTGACGAAAGAGCTCTCTGGTAGTAGGCGATATGATCTCTTAGTTAAAGGCCGGGCATGAGTTATAAAACCTCTTATTTATATTTTACAAGGGTATCTTATTAATTTTTCGGACTACAATTGTAATACTTGATTATAACAAAAAATTATACAAATTTGTACGAATAACGTCTGGGTGCCGAAGTATCCCAGCTTAGAGTTCCCCTGAAACGACCTCTCTAACTGTCCTGATTCCTTCTATGCATTATATGGCGAAAAAGATCAACATTTTACTTTCATTTTTTTCTAAACTTCCGGTCATAACAGGTTAGCTCCGCCTTCTCAGGAGAATGTCGCTTACCTAGAAAGTAAATACAAAGTTCCGAAACAGGGAGACGAATAAAGAATTATTCAATAATAGGTAGAACAAACCTATAATAATATTCATGCCGTAAAACCATAACATGGCAATAGGATATATCCCAATGAACAGTTGTTTATTCTTAGGGTCTGAAATACATTTTTTCACAATTTGCGAAATATAGGGGAAAACAATTAATAATAATGGAAAATAAATAATGCTTAAAAAAAGTAAAGCAATAGTTTAATAATAATAAATATTACTTAAATAAAATGAATCTGTACATAATACAATGTAATGATATTAATAAGTTTTTGTAAAAGAAGAACGACTTTTATATCAAGGTAATTTAATTATTTTGGAATAATGAGAAAAACATTCAGATTTCTTCTAACATAAACATTTTTAGTTGAATTTTAAATGTTGTTTGTTTATCACAGTCATGACTAGTATTGTTAAGAGGGAAAATATGTTTATTTTTAATAACGTTAATAATATGTTTATGTATCATATATGTATTCATCTATTCGTCATTATTTAAGAAGATGTTTCGAGCCCTTTCTGTAATATAACCTATCAATGCAATTTCATAGCTAAAATATATATAATGTGGCTATTACAGGACTTTCTTATACCACTCACTTTGTGTAGATCACTCTCACTCCTCCTCTTTAAATTCGTTTTATACTGGGAATGTGTTAGAGTCAGCAATTTTCTGTTTTTCATTATACGAGTATAGCGTAATGCTGAGAGTGGCTCTCTTATACCCAGTAATGCTAGTGTGAAATGAATGACCTGTACATAAGTGGTTGGTATAAGAAAGTTGAAAAATCTAAATAAACGGACTTGAATTCTGGGGCTCTGCTATTCCGACATCAATAGAATCCAATCCTTTCAGTTCACAGACGCATCGCAAATGCTTCTTTATATTTCCTTAACAGAATCCTTCATAAAGATATCAACATTCCTTACTTAAAAAATTTAATCCAGACCCGTTTCAAAAAATTCCATACGAAGCTCAGGAACCATCCTAATTCTCTCACACAACTCCTATCCTCACACACCCATAATGCCACACATCCTCTAAAACGACGTTGGCCACGGGACCTGCTACGGAATAAACATTCTTAGGGAGGGTCAGCACTGACTATTAACGTATTCTATATTTATATTGCATTGAGTCACATCTACCTATTGTATATATTGTACTGATAGTATATACTGTAAAGATCAATAAAAATAATAATAAAGTTCCTTTAGTTGGCTTCTCATCTGATCCTGACATGATGTGGCCTGAAGTGGAAGAAGAAGGAGGAGGCATGACGACGTAAGGAGCTGAGCTTGTCCTTTCTATCGCCGAGGAACGTCCCTTCCTTGCCTATAGCGGCCCTTGGGCATGAACATAATGAACACGATCAGAGAGGAGGCGGAGAGTCCGAAGGCGAGGCGTCTGTTCCTCTCCACGTCCACCTAGACATTAATAACTCCTTATACTCTAGACATAGGCAACCAGGAATGTACATACTGATTTTTTACAACCGAGAATTTATTAATTTTAAGCCACAACAATACAAAAAAATGCAAAACCAGCCAATGACTCAGCTATTATTTTAATATTATTTATTTTTGTAACATTAAACATTTATTTTTGTAAATGAAGGAAAATAAAATAAATAATAAGAAATTAATTCTATAAACACAAGTGAAACTGTAGCAATACCAGTGTTGCCAGGTCAAGATTTTAAAATTCGTTTCCAGTAATACCATTCATTCTAAGTTTCTCCGAGATTTTAATTTTTTTTTTTTAATTCTAAATTTGTATACATGAAGTACATATATGTATACAGTTTATATTGAATAAGTGTGTATTTCACATTGTGATGTCGATAGCTTATATATAAGGGAGCACTCCCCTTCCTACAAAATGGCCAAGGATAACCATTTTTATTTCCCTACCCGGATAAATGGGCTTTCCTTCTCTCGTTCCCGTTTCTTAATCAGACATTTCTAACTTCACACCCAAACCCCATAAATCAGTAGGTGCCTTCATTACATTAACTAGGAGGGTGTACACAGTTGATCCCTAATGCCGAGAGTAATTTGTCTTTCCCACATTTCTTTCACACGATACAAACAGTAAAACGGAATTTTTTAATTGAAAGAAAGTTCAAGAAGTTAAAAAAAAAAAAAGGTTGTATTTTTACGACGTTGCTGGATCACAAATCCAGTGAGGAGGTTCAATTTGCCGTAGAAGGATTGTGACGAGTGCTATCCTCAGCGAAGATAAACGCAGCGAGACTGACGGCAGGAGGAGGGGGTGCCATTTAAACGACCGCTTGCCGTGGGAACCCGTCACTCCTGGTCCGTTAGACTACTGGTCTTACCATCCTTTCACTCGCCCACTGCACGACCGCGGACCGCCCGCTCACTCCAGCCTTGGCAACCTTCCTCTCCATGCCTACTCAAAACTGGGCATTTGTTCTCAAAGAAAACAAACCTTAATTACTCATTTTTAGAATCCAAAAACTCCCCAGCTACTAATAGTGCTACTACTTGGCACCAACCACTATTTCTTAGTTAGTTAGTTATTGTGACTCATACTCGGGCTTTAACTACAAGGTCATATTGCCTACTACCAGAGCACCCTTTCCATGAGCCCGACAATAGGAGTCTTAAATTTGGCCCATCCTAAATTGTTATTCATCTAGGGTAGAGGTCTTTAACGAGTACCTGACATCGTACAGATTCAGAACCATCGCTTAATGTCCCATCCGGATGGCGTGCAAAGGTTTTTTAACTTTTTTGTTTTTTTGAGTTCAGTAAGCAAGCACGGTACCTCTGATCTGCCGGCGCTATTTCTTAGTGTTTCCTCTTCAGTTAGACGTTCTACTGCACCTTTATGATGGGACGTTAAGCGATTGTCCCGAGCCTGTACCATGTCAGGTACTCGTTAATACCTTAGGTTATTACAAATTTAGTAGTAAGCAAAATTTAGAACTCCCATAGTAGAGTCCAGCTTATGTAGAGCTCTGGTAAATCGTAGACAATGTGACCTCGTAGTTAAAGGCCGATGAGACAATAAGTAACAGTACGTCGGAATAATCTTTGATAAGACACACTCATCTTAGTTCAAATGGTAAATAATACATTTCTTTACTTTAATAAATTAAATTTACATTTGTTACTCGTTATTCCTAAGGTTTAGTAACCTTCCACACTTCTCGTTATAATAAACGTTTATTTTCTCATCACGAATACAGTTTGGCCATGTTTTTTTTTTCATATTTGACACTAATTTATTGTATGGACAGGGCTAGTGGCCCTCAACCTTTCTCTGAAGCAAACTGAGGCCGTGACTAGCCAAAATGTCAAGGACGATCCCCGGAGCTAGCTTCTCATCAGTAGGCTTCGTGGAGGCTGTCATATTGTACTTATTCTAAAATATGGTTTTATAATAAAAACTTATATAGTTGCTGGAACCTGTTGTTTGGAAGGTGTGAGTCATGAGAGTGGCTTTGAATTAGGTAGCAAAACGAGTCTCTTGGCAGAATTGATGACAACAATTGTCAAAAACGGATTCGAATGATACTCGACATACATAAGCCACGAATCACTTCATTGTGAGTTTTTAACAAAGACTGCTAGAAAGGCAGAAAACGGGAGGATACAGAAGGACCTGGAGTTCTAGTCAATTAGGAAAATTAAAATTAAAATCGAAAGATAGGCGAGCTTCCCTAGTAGAAATTGTGTCAAGAATCGTAACGAGTTTTCTGATTCCCTGGGCTTGATGTGGAAAATCAGCCAGATTTTGGCAAGGAATGCAAGGAGCTCGGGACAGGGGGTTAGTTACGCTTATTTTATGGCTGAGTTGCGCCAGGGATGGTCGCATGTGGGGCATATTAGAGCACTCAGCGGTCAACCCCAGCGCATGGTTATACTGCCTTCACATATATTTTCAATAGAATGAATGTATCGAATCGAAATTTTATATGTATATACAGAATCCTCTAAGGACGACCGAGTTTCAGCGGAATCGGCAGAAGGAAGGGGAGACCTGAGAAGGGGGGCTCGACTCAAATACCTTACTGCCGATGTATCGATATAAAATTTAGTACGTGGCCCAACCGAGGCCCTTAGTTTATTTTATCTGGGAGGTAAAATAAACTTAAGCATGCCGTCCTTCGGATGGGACGTTAAGCGATGGTCCCGAGCCTGTACGATGTCAGGTACTCGTTAAAGACCCCTGCCCTAGGTGAATAAAAATTTAGGGTAGGCAAAATTTAGGACTCCCACAGTAGAGTCGGGCTCATGTCCACCAGAGTGACGAAGGAGTGCTCTGGTAGTAGGCGATATGACCTTGTAGTTAAAGCCCGGGCATGAGTTATAAAACCTAACCTAAAGTCATAAGTTTTGTAGTATTGTTTTGAAAAATAAAAATTGGACATAATAGCAACATCAAATATGCATTTTTCATTAACATTTTCACCTCTATAAATGAGAAACGATACATTTCGACCTCTCTTAGCGGGACCCTCTATAAATAAAACAACTGTCATTTCAAACCTGCCTATTTGGAAAACTGGGTAAATGAAAAGCCTCTATAAGTGATACAAAATCCTAGGTCCCTTGAGATCCCAGTTAAACAGGTTTCACTGTATTGAGTTTTAGCCCAAATGGTAGATAGGTTTTGAAGAGATAGTGAAATCCTAATTGATTAATTCCTGCTGAAGAAGTATAGTCGATGCATCCTCGACGACTTTTTTTTAAAAAAGATAATATGATAATCAAATTTATAGAATTACGGGGAGGGGGGATACTGAGCATCGCGTGTGACCTCGTGATATTGAAATATTTTGTAGTTATTCTAACTTTTAGAATGATATTGTGTCCTTGATTCGAGCTCCCACAATTCAGGCTAACGTGCCTCTTAGTTTAGTATGCTCTCAGCATCCTCGTACATCACCACATGTGAGACTATGCTAATGAACCACATTAGTCATAGTTTTAACCTTTCTCACACTTTAAACATACATATACTAATTTTCAGGGGCGTGCCGTGCACTGTCACACAGTTTCTTTTTTATTTTATTTTTTTTTTAAATAACCTCATAATCTTGCATAATTTATGGGGAAATTACGAAATCGTTATATAACTTTGTTTGTTTTATCGCAGCTCTTTTTCTCCCACTTAACTTGTTTTTTGATACAATTGAAGAATTGGATAACAATAATGAGAACGCCAGTAGCTCAGAAGTAGTATGCTCGCCTACTGAGCTCAAGAGGTTTAGGTTAGGTTTTATTATGACTCATGCCCGGGCTTTAACTACGAGATCATATCGCCTACTACCAGAGCGCTCTTTCGTCATTCTGGTGGACATGAGCCCGACTCTACTGTGAGAGTCCTAAATTTTGCCTACCCTAAATTTTTTATTCACCTAGGGCAGGGATCGACGAGTACCTGACATCGTACAGGCTCGGGACCATCTGAAGGACGGCGTGCTTCAGTTTATTTTACCTCCCAGATAAAATAAACTAAGGGCCTCGGTCGGGATACGAACCCGCTCTCTTGAACTCAGAAGGCAAGCACGCATACCACTGAGCTACCGGCGCCCTCGAGCTCAAGAGGTTTGAAATCCGACCGAAGTCCTTAGGTTTTTTATCTGAGAGGTAATCGCTTGTTACGTCGACTGATCATTGCTGTTAGATACATTGAATTATTCATTAACCAATCATTATTCAGCAATTTATGAGTTTTAATATTTCCATTCATAAAATTTACACATAACCTTTAAACACAAAAGTTCTGCTTACGTTTTCATTGTTTTCAAATGGCATTATTTTTTTTTAAGATACATGAATTAATTACTAGTAATTAGCTAAGTATTCGTAAAATGATTACATCGTAATCGTGAACAGTTTCCCGAATTTGATTTTGAATTAACCGCCTTTATATAAATCCTGCATAAGGTAAATAATATACACTCTAAATAGTAGAGCCGCTTCACTATGTGAAATTCAGTTAAAAATAAATTAAATACAATTAAAAACCTTTCAGGATATTGAGGCTGAAATGAAATAGAAAAAATCTTGATAATCGTTTATTTGAAAAAAGAAATATTACACAATTTAATATATTTTATCACAAATAGTCTTGATTTACATATAATTACATCATATTACATTCTTATATTTTTTTTATCAGGTACAAAATATTTACAACATTTAAATCACAGTCTTAAGTTACAATTACTTACACAGGTATATACTTACACGTAAACAATAATAAAAATATATTGTAATTAATAATAAAAATAATAAAAAGCATTATACGTAATCAATTAGTAGTAAGCTTCAAACATTAATTCAAGTTCAGTTAACTTATTAGAAATAATTAAATAATCAAAAATGCAAACAATGAAGCGTTTTTACAGCAATAAAAAACAAAAATGAAAATTGTAAACAAGATTATGTACAGATATGGACATGAACAAAATAGAAGAAAAATCAACAGAGAACTATTATGATAAACAAGTTTGAAAAGTGGACTAACGAAAAATATAACAAGAGGTTTATAACGAAATAATGGATTTCTATCTATTTGAAAACTGGAAAACTTAATAAATTGTAAAATAAAATACAAATAAATATTGTAGAATAGAAACAGTCATGTATGAAGCACAGCACAAAGAGAAAATTATTATAGGAATAATTATAACTTATGTTGGTTCGATGAAAGAAAACAGTGATAAAGGAAAATGAATTCAAAGTAAGTTTAAAAAACAATGAGAAAAATGAACTAACAAAGCAAAAATTAGATCAGAAAAAAAATGAGAAGACCCTATTCTAATGGAAAGAGATTCAGCATTTAGAGAAAATAATAAAAATATACAAAAGTAACAGAAAAATAAATGTAGTAAAGAGAAAATGACATCAAAGTATTGATATAATTAAAGTACGAATATGAATGATGGAAGCAGAATGAACATTCATTTAAGCCGAGAATGGCCTTTGAAAAGAATGAAATTTAATTAATGAAACATATATTGAAAAAAACATTAGAATACAGTTCCTTTTTGAAAAAAAGAATAGTAACGGAAGAGTCATCTATGCAAAATAAAATAAAGAATTACTGAGTACATAGGGACAAACACATCTATAAGAACTCCCTTTTAAAGAAACAACAAGTTTTCAACAAATTAAACAGCAACAATGAGAAAAATAACAGAATCGAGTATATTTTAAACAAAGAATAGTAATTACCAGAGGAATTATCTCTTATAAATTGTTTCTGTACAAACAAAAGAAATAAACTGAAATAATTAACAGATGATATTTCGCATAGATTAGAATTAGAGGATAAGAGATTTTATACAAGGTAAGTATTACGTAAGAAAAACGAAGGAATCAACAGAAAAATTAACTAGAAAAAAATCAACAAAAATGAACAAATTTTTAAAAATAATAAAAAACGAATAAATAAAAATAGATATGTGAATTCCCAAAAGTTCATGAGCTGAAATCAACAGAGCTACGTACATAACGTGATCACTTAAAATAACAATTGTCACATGTAATCTTAGAAACTTAGTAATATAGAACTTAAGCTAAAATTGTTTATATTTATATTTTTCTTGTCCCTCCATAAAATTGTTCATTCGATTATATACATATATATATTATTTTTAAATATGAGCCAGCCTTCAGATTAGAGAATTTGAATTTTAAAATGGAGAAATCCTTGATAAACTCTTCATAAAAAAAAATATAAATAAAAACATTTTAATATATCACTTATATCAATTTTCACTTTTTTATACCTTCTTTTTCGTATAATAGTGGAAAATTATTATAAAATTGGCACTTTATAAAATTCTAATTTGTAATAAGGGAGCAATAAAGTTATAATGACTAAAAAAATAAATAAAATAAATGAAACCAGAACAAAAAAACGATTATTTTATTTTGTCTATTAGAGTATTTAAATAAATACTAAAATCATAAAAAAATAAAACCATTTCAATTCGTAAAAAATGAAGTAAAAAAATATATTAACTGATTAATGTGTTGACTATTTAAAATTATTAAAAGATATAAAGTTGGTTAAAAAAATTTATATTGAAATATACTGCTTTACAGTTATTTTACTTCCACTATTATAACGATTCATAAAGCAATTTATAAAGATAATAAATAAGGAATTTTCATTTTCGAAAATAACCTAATAGTTATTGCTTATAGAGCTTCATATGAAGCAACAAATATACTTAACATAATAATAATAAAATAAAGCTATTCCATAAGTTTTTCTAGTTCTAAAAATAATGTTTCATCTGATTGTTATGTATTAGATTTTCTGTTGTACATGGATGGCATTTATAATGTGGAGGAATATCTATGTTACCTGAATGAGATTCGGGATTGATAGTTTGACATTTAAATATGTAAATTCTTCATGCTAAAAACTATTTCTTTGTCAATATGGATTTAATGGGCACCAATTGAATACTCCACTCGTCGCTGTTTGGGATCTAACACCCATCCTTGACTCTGTTTCCTCTAATATGACAAGTGTGGAGGAATAACAGATCAAAACTGGGGTTTGGATTCCCGGTATATTCAGGCAGGGAATAACATTTGAAGGGGAAACGTAGATCATGACGGAAATGTATGGAAGACTCTAAGGAGATGGAGCAGTGCAAGAAGATGGACTCCGGAGATCAGAAGTAGAGGACCTTCACTATGAATCAGACGTAGTGAACTTTTCTGAAACTGGGAAGAGGTTGGGTCATGGTAATAAAGTCCTGAGAGGAATTCCACGAAGATTGATATACGGTCATCCGTGTGGAAAGAGGCGGCGAGGAAGACCAAATGGCTGGAAGATAGTTCCTATATGTAGTGCTGTGGATGACGGGTTCTTTCTGTAGAACTAGAAAAGCGGAATGCGCTTTAAACTACAACAAAGTGGATCTCACCATGGCCTCCAGACTGGCTGAAGCTGCTCCTCCTGATGTCGCGGCCTGGACAGATGCGAAACGAGCCTAAGGCCGGCCTCTCGGTCCAGACCCCCGCTCCCTAGGTAGGCTGCCACCTCCTTCAGACAAGAGGCCCATCCTTCACTGTATCTGTCCTCTCCCTTCGACTCCTTGTTGAGTCGCTGCAAGTGGCGCACTGTTAGTTCCAGGATGTCTGCTTTTTCCAGCTTGGCCACGTTCTCCCCGTCCGACTGAAGCGCTGACACCATCAGCTCTTTCAGTTCGTCCAGACATCGATTGATTCGTGCCCTCCTTTTCCTCTCAAGCATAGGTTTCATAACCTGGGCAGAAGAAAAAAAATAAGAAAATTAGATACAATGAAATGAAAACGTACATAACATTATTTTCTCCCAGAGCTTAGTCTTCTTAATTCATAAAACAATTTGGTTGTTCAGAAACGAAACGTCGTTGAGTTGGTAACCGGGAGCCTTGAATAATGGACTGAAAGATACTGACAAGTAACTTATAAGTACCTCTATTAAGAAAACACCTTCTTCTAAGTACACCTATTCTGAAAGGGGATCTGGTAGTCTTATGGTTAGAGTGATTGGCTACATTCCTCAGCATCAGTTTTTAAATGCTTGGACAGGTCTCTCTTCACGGGGGTTGGGAGCTTAATGAGTGGGAGCTGAACTTAGTTAGAATGACTAGGTACCATATTGGTATTCTGATTGTAAGCATTGACCAATTTAGACCAAAAGTGCCGCGCAACGCCGGGTGAACCCACTGGTATATAAACGAGTATATTTTTTGAAGAACCAACATTTTATATTTTTTAAATATATGTTACCCAATTTAATTATAATAATTTGTATTAATTTGAATGATATTATCAAAAATATTAAATCAAATTGGACTGATTTCTCCAATAGCTATTAATCTTATCATAGGTTCCATTTCTATCACACTATAACTAGTTATACCAGATGTTATGATCAAAATAACGAATCGATATCATAACATCGGTATTTACATATTTTTAATACGTTGTTGTCCATACAGATACGCGCCATTAATATTAATGAAGCAAAGTAGAATACGAAAACACCCTGCGCCCACTGCCAAAATGGAAAAGACCTGATAAGGAGCACATATATGTTCAGAATGTCCGGCATAACAAAACTTTAGTTTTTGACGACTTTCCAGATTTTGTGTTAAAGAGGCAAAATTTTTCATGCTATACTCATGCTCATTAAATATTTATTATTACAATAAAATGCTTATTAAACAGTAATTCAAAAAATAACATTTTTCATCGATCAAAAACCAGTGATAGTAATATTATAGCCTCTGAAAACGCAGTATGATTTAATGATTGGTCCTTTAGTTTTTGGGAGGGATAATAAAAATTATAAGTTTTAAAACATTAAAAACTTTGATTATAAAATTAAAAATCATATTAAATATTTGTTATAATTAACTTTAGTACAACATCCCGCTCGGAAAATAAAACCCTAGATATATAAATGTTGTTGAGGGCGCCGGTAGCTCAGTGGTATGCGTACTTGCCTTCTGAGGTCAAGATCGTGGGTTCGAGGCCCTTAGTTTATTTTATCTGGGAGGTAAAATAAACTTAAGCACGCCGTCCTTCGGATGGGACGTTAAGCAATGGTCCCAAACCTGTACGATGTCAGGTACTCGTTAAAGACCCCTACCCTAGGTGAATAAAAATTTAGGGTAGGCAAAATTTAGGACTCTCACAGTAGAGTCGGGCTCATGTCCACCAGAGTGACGAAAGAGCGCTCTGGTAGTAGGCGATATGACCTCGTAGTTAAAGTCAGGGCATGAGTCCTAATAGCTAACTATAAATATTGTTGGTTTTATAATATTAAATAAAATGAGGAATATTATAAATTAAACTTGTTTCCTTGATGTGTCCATAAAAGCCTAGAAAAATCACCAAATCCCTGTCTTGAGAGGAGGGGGTTGTCCCTATCCCCCCCCCCCCCCCTGGATCCGCGTCTATTTCAGAAATATTGTTCAAATAATCTTAGGATGGATGGTTTATCCTAAGATTATTTTAATAAAAATGAAAAACAATTACCCTTTTTTTGAGGCAAACCCACTTTTTTGTAACTCAGTTTTACGTGTATTTATTAATGTCAACATCCTAGCTCCAAATTTGGAGCATTTTAAGTCACCAAGTTTTTTATGGGACCCTTTGTAGAAGTGTCATGATGACATTATTTTTATAATTTTAAATCTCTTGTATTAAATTTTATTGCCGCAGAAGCATCAAATTCATGTTAAAATAATAGATACACTTTTGACAATTATCGATATAATAAATAGAAAATACTGCAATGCTGAGTTTTGGTTTTTGACACAGATAGAACAATGCCGCTTAGATTTTTTTTTTAAATATACTCTTTTATCTTTCCGATTTTCTATAGCATCAATGAAATTTCTGAACAGAACAAAATTCAAAGCCTAAAGAAAGTGCATGATGAAACTAACGAATGAGTCATATGATCATAAATCCCAGTCTAGTCAAATAGGGACTAGTAAATTATCAAGGCTATTAAATTAAATTGATAGCTTCTTTTTAATATGATTTATTGCATCCATAATAAAAAAGACAGCGGTGAATCACCGGCAATGTACTTTCCCAGAACGAATTAATCAACTAACTTTTCGCTGAATTAAGCTTCTTCCCTTGGATCTCACTTTCCTTTTGGCGATATCGCTGAAAATTAATAAGTTTCGTTCTTATAGGGTTTTGAATTCACATATGAAATTTTGTGTCGATACATTCATTACAACGGCAGTTACTAGAGTTTTTGTGTTAAGCCTCCCCCTAACCCTATTCTTCCCTTTCGTCGATTTGACTGAAAATCAGACATGTTTTTTCCACATGGCATCATTCACGAAATTTCAGTAAAATGTTCAAGAAGTTACGTTAAATAACCTGCACGTTTCATGGTTATAATTCAGTCAATTCCACATGATCCATGGACAAATAATAAAATTGTCTTCATCCCCAAAATAACAAAAAAAAATGGATTACTTCTCCAGCTATATGAAGTATAGGGAAAGTTATTTAATGGGTCAGAAGTTCGAAGTCAAGTTTTCACCGGAATTTCATGTTTTCCGACATCATCATTCCAAAAATGAAAACAAAATGTCTGTCTGCCTGTGTGTCTGTCAACACGATAACCCCCGATTGAATAGATTTGTCGACACGAAAGTTTATATGTATATCCAGAATTGCATAATAACGAAACCTCTCAATTTTGAGCAAAATTGGAAAAAGGGAAAAGGGGAAATTAGAGGGATACAACACAAAAAGTCTAATAACTGCCGTCATAATGAATATATCGACACAAAATTTCATGTGTAAATTCATAACCCCATAAGGTCGACACTTATTAATTTTTTATTTTTATATATTTTGTTAATTTTCAGCGGAATCGGCAGAAAGAAAGAGGGGATCAGAGGAGGCGCTCAACTCAAAAACACTAAAAACTGCTGTAATGAATGTATCGACACAAAATTTAGTATGAGGATTTAGAAGCCCCTATATAAGTCAACTATTGATTATAATAATTATTACTCCAAACAGTCGACTGGCTATGGAGCGGGAGCGAAAAGTTAATTGATTAATTCGTTCCGTGGATGTACACGATTTTTTTAAAAACTCGTTTAGTAAAATCCTTTAAAATGATCTGCCACAAAATTGACCATCCTCGAAATATCCTAAAGTGGTGAATATATCACAGGTTGTAAAATAAAATATAGTCTGACCTCTCACAGATTTTATTAATTTTTAGCCGGCTTTCGAAGTTGCCCTCATCATCAGGAAATCTGATAAAATAATTTTGAAAATAACGTAATATAAAATGATTTAATAAATAAGGTTTAAAAATTAAAATTAACGTATATATAACTATATAAAAACAATTAAAAATTTCATGGATGGGGACAAATATGTTATTCCTGTTCCCCATCTGAGTCACAAATGCTAATAATCGTATCGTGAATATACGTTCAGCCGTTTTAGCATGATGCGCCAACAAACAAATAAACATACTTTCAGTTGTATTTACATAGATCAATGTTCCTATCTAGGAATCATAGAATTTAGGTGCGTCAAGTTAGCCCCCCACATTAGCTTTTTCAAATTATTTCAAATGGAATCTTGTGTTCGGCTTGTGCTCATAATTATTTCGTTTCTGCAGCTTCGCAATACAGTGTTTTTGAACAATTAAATATGGAGGACCAACTTGGGTTGCGTTCAACACAAAAGGGAAACGTTTGCAAGAATGTTAGCCAACCAAATTGGAAGCGAATTATCTTTTAAACATAATAATAATATCAGTTGATCTAATTACAATACATCCCCGAATGTTAGCCAACCAAATTGGAAGCGAATTATCTTTTAAACATAATAATAATATCAGTTGAGCTAATTACAATACATCCCCGAATGCAACTAATATTGTCAGAAGGTCGTCCTCACCCCTCCTTTCTCTTCTCAACTATGGTGTAATACGAGGCTGCACAAAATGCACATTTTAAGGGCTTATTGATTGGCGCTAAAATATTGCCAAAGAGGTAATTTAGAGGTGGAGCTGGCGTCAAGCTAGTCCTTCATATTTTTTTCTTTTGCTAAACAGCATATTCCCTGGTAACAAAAGAATTGCTGTCAGCAGTATTCCAGACAAAAGTTGCGCAGGGAGCCATGGTGGCCGTGCGGGCTAGAGCATAGGGCTTTGGTCGCATGGTCTCACCAATGGTTTGCGGGTTCGAATCCCGTCCGGGAGTGAGTTTTATTTCGTAGATATAACTCCCTACCGGGGCCATGAATGTTGTAAATAATTAAATAACACAATGACATGGTTAATACGCATAGCACATAAGGCAAAAAAAAAAAAAACTTGCGCAATTCATTAGCGTTCAAATAATACCAAAAAAGCTATCTACAAGGTGGAATTGGCCTCGCCAGTTATTATTTTTTTTAAAGAAAACAACAATTTGCGAGGCAGCACAGGGCCCCTCTTATTTAAATGTTCAAAAACACTTTATTGCGAAGCAGCACAAACGAAATAATTATCAGCACAAACCGAGCACAATCGATTCCATTTGAAATAATTTGGAAAAGCTAAAGGGCTGACTTGACCCATCCATTGAATTTGAGCTAGGAAATTGTTTTTGAATTTCAGGGAATCGAAGGGAAGTGGGGAGGTTTAACACAGAAACTCTAATAACTGTCATTGTAATGTATTCAGCCGTCTAAAGAGACGACAACAGAATCTCTCCAGAAGGTGGGGGGGCTTACTCAAAAATTGCAATAACTGCCGATGTAATGACTGTATCAACATTTCTACATATTATTAATTTGTCATAATAGAAATAATTCCAGAGCATGGAAGTCGTGCACGGTTCTCCATACTTCAATTTTATTCCCAACAAGAAAATATGTATCGAGTCTTTAAAAAACTATATTCCACCAATACATTGTTTATGCGTTCAACTGAAAAATATTGCGATATAGAGTAAAAATAAAATTGAGTTCAATTTGTTTTTTAATCTCATTTTAATATAGAAGTATATTTGTACTTCTTGAAAAAATGTAGTGGACCACCAATGATAATAAGAGCATATTTTAGTAAACATTGCTTCCAGAGGTGTCTCCTTCACGACAATATTTCGGGAGGGATGTAAAGTTGGCGGGAAGTATCGTTGTGAAGGAACAACACCTCTCAAGATATGGGCCGAGAGAATGTTAATAACCCAACGATGGATATGTTATATGACGATACCTTTCTGTACTGGTAGGTCCTGGAGACGGGCTGGTGCTGGTAGGGCTGCATGGTACCGACTGGGTGCCACTCCTCCCTTCCACCACCACCACCGCCTCCCGGCCTCTCTCTGCCCCCCCGACTCCGTGGGAACGTGCTGCCTGCCCTCTCTCACGCACGTGCCCCTTCCCCTACCATCCGTCTACTGTCGCTCCGCCCACCTCCACCCCTTATCTTCTCTGCTACTTCTTCTGGGGCGGAGAGAGCTTCAAAGACGCTCCGCTCTTAGTTTTTTTTTGAATGCATATTTTATATGCTTAGCAATCCCTGAAGCCATTACGTACTCTAATCCTTTAATCTACTATTATCCTACATATACAATTTATATATACTAGTAGCGTAGGCGGGAACTTCCACATAAGGATTGTTAACTACGTAATCGTGACGTTTCGTTTTTTGAAGCGGAGCTACTTACGTGCCGTTGGTATTTCTGGCAGTGAGCTAGTAAAAGCGTTACGACACGGAAATGACAACGAAAGTTTCCCTCCCCGACTTCGCCGATCGGCATTAGGAAGGGAGGAAGGTTTGGGAGGGGCCGGCCGGAGGGGAAGGGATGAATGAATCTTGGCGGGCTTTATATCGATAAATGACTCCTCAATCATTGAATATGACCTTTGATTTTGGCTGGAGATTTCAATTGTAATTTTGCCGAAGAGAGGGTTAAGTCATTGATTTAGTGTCTTGACACATTTAAACTGAGAATGGTTAATGATCGAAGGTTAACTACAACAAGAGATTATCAACATAAACGTGGCACAACTATAGACGCTGTTTTTGCAATATTCATAGAAAAGATTGAGTCTAAAATTTATGTTTCTTACTTTAGTTATTTATTTATTATGACTCATGCCCGGGCTTTAACTACGAGGTCATATCTCCTACTACCAGAGCGCTCTTTCGTCACTCTGGTGGACATGAGCCCGACTCTACCATGGAAGTCCTAAATTTTGACTACCCTAAATTTTTATTCACCTAGGGCAGGGGTCTTTAACGAGTACCTGACATCGTATAGGTTTGGGACCATCGCTTAACGTCCCATCCGAAGGACGGCGTGCTTAAGTTTATTTTACCTCTCAGATAAAATAAACTAAGGGCCTTGGCTGGGTTGTTTCTTACTTTAGTGACCATAAACCGATCATTTAATTTATAGATTTTTAAGAATGTAATGTGACGACGCTAGGCCAATAACCATACATAACAATGATGAAAATAAAGAAGCAACCTCTGATGATATGATTGCTGATAGCTAAAATGTCGATAGATTAAGTCGATGAATAATAATTATTGTTATAAACATAATTGTTATTATAAACTACATGACAATGTAAAATACCGATAAACATTCTCAAACGAAATACTAAATGTTTTTTTCAGCGGTTTATTATAGAAAACAGCTTATGCGCTCATCGAATAGCACAATATTTTCATCAGACGAAGCCAAGAGACTGGAGTTGATCCTAAGAGGCTTGCATTGGACGTTGGTTGACAGAGTGACCGCTACACAAGCAGAGAAAGTACGGGACATTGCACTTAGCCAGGAAGGAGACGAAGCTTGATCGATGGCGAGAGATGGTTGTTAACTTCCAGGTCAAACTTTTGATGGATAGTGATGCCTCAACTCTCGGCACCTCAAAAAGAGAGCCAAGCGAGATAGTAGAGATGGTGGTCAACTTGCTCAGGACATGATATAATTTATAAAAGGTTCATTGTGACCCAAAGAAGGAACATGGAAGTATCCCAAAATATATTCAAATACCACAGAAACCCAAAAACGCTCTATTTTCTAATGAAAATAAAAAAATAAAAACAACACGGGGCCTGGGGCGTTTTACCCATATGTACACTGGTCGCTAAGCCCCTGCGAAACATACCTATACCCTCTGTAATCTGCCAGCCTAAGACGCAGTTTATGGATATTGGTTTTGTCATGAAAATGTCAGGTAAAACAATAGAAATGGAGTAGACAGATATTTTTGAGCCCCCAAAATATCGTAAGCATGTCTCCGCTTGCTTAAGGCAAATAAGTAATAACTATCCGTTCTGTTGTTCGATTTCGACATTTTTTTATATAAGATTTGTTAGTATTGACAAATCTTGTAACAAAACACAAAATGTATTTAGTTTTTGTTTTTGGTATTGTACTGTGAAAACAAAATTAGGAATAAAAAGTATTCCCATTTCTTTGTACCTGAATGAAGATGATCACTTAAGTACATTTAAATGGCAACCATGTTGAAACAACAGACTGAGAAAACAAATCTTGATTTGATAGAGCAGTTATTCTTTTTCTGACTAACAGTGTAGGTATATTGAAAGTTTCCATCAAAATCGATCCAATAGTTACAGAGAGAAAATATATATGAATCTCTTTCAATTAACTTGACAAGAGTGACTGACGGCAGGCAAGTAAAACAACATACGAGTGAGATGGTAAGCTGGAGTATGAAGATGTCCAGCCAATAGGTCCTTCTTCCTATACAATCCTGATTGCCGGGGACACTGGCCTCCCTCAGGATTCAGTCTGTCTCCTCCCATTGTTCGGCCGGCCGCCGTGGCTTATGGCATGTCCAAGTGGCCTTCGGAGTCTCCCACCCCAAGGCCCTTCTCACACTCCCTCTTCTCACTGTTCAGTCTGTTGACATTTTACTACTATTCACTAGGAAGGTGTGTTTAAAAGAAAAACATCTAAGTCGTGATCATTTTTGGTTTTATATATAGGTTTTCCAACTTTATATTGTAGCATGTCTACCCTATAGATAATGCTCAGAACTGGCGATGTCTACGAAAGGATCGCGATCGCTAGGAGCAAAGTATGGGTTGTGTGGTGTTGAATAAACGAGAATTGCATTTGGAAGAGAATGCTCGGAACCAATGATGCCTGCGAGAGAATCGCGATCGCTGGGAGCGGAAAATAAAGAATAATAGAGACACAATGGAAAGGAAGCCAAGATAATTGTCTACATCCGGTGTATAAGGAATAAGCAGTAAAGGTTTTTTTTCTTACTCCAGGTTTTCACACAACTAGAGGCAGATGTTAATTGGTAATATGCGATTGGCTGGAAATAAAATGGGCGGAGTCCGACGACCAATCAAGCCTGGAGAACTGTCCCCTACCACGGTCGGATATCGGAAGCCACTCCCCGTTTTACTCATTCTTCGTTCATATCTTGGTGGATCACCACGTTCCTCTCTTTGTAAAGCCTAGTTTCAGTATGTGAAAGTACTTTCGTCGCTCATGTCTTGGCTGGTCACCACGTTCTTTTTATATTGTACAGTTGAGTTTAAATATGTCAATTGAGTTTTCTTCGTTCATGTCTTGGGTGATCACCACGTATCTTTTCTATAAGTAATATCAGTTTGAATATGTGAATTAGTCGTAGAGACACACTTTGATCTTGGACGGTGCAAAGTCAGTGGGGGTGTAACTTCTGGTGTGCCCTCGAAACTACGCAGATCTTCAGGGACTATGTGAATAGACGATTTCTACGGGAAGTCCAGAAAGGGTGATCACGCCGTCATTCGCCATGGATATCGTATCGAGGTACCTCGTAATTAAGTTATAATTCAGTCCTTCAGACACACGGCCAAATTATATATATATTCAATTGTTGTTTTGTAAATATGTTCTCATAAAAATAAATATGTTAAAGTTATAGGTTTGATTCATTTCATTCCCCCCCACTCATGCTTCTTCTGGTTGACAACAGTAATTAATTATTGTTAATTACTGATGTCAGCTAACCGTTAGGATCTTGTAACCGTTCTTCCCGTGGGAGTGCTTTCAGCTATTCAGGCATTGTTTAATTAAAGTCGCGATTTAAATAATTTTCAAATTTAATAATTTTTCGATCTCAATTTTATTTATTTTATTAATTACGTGATTTGCACTCACACGAGAGGGAGAGATGGTTATAATTGGCGCCCGAACAGGGACTTGATTTGTTTATTAATTATGCCAATTAGTATAATTAATGAACCCCACTAATCGGTCCCTTATTAATTAATTAATTTTTTTAATTAAACATTTTTTTTTGCTTTTTAACGTAGATTCCAGCCTATTAGGTCACAATGTTATATTTTCACTTAAAGTCGGTATTTAGAATCAAAACTGAAGAAGGATGGGTGAGGGTAGGGACAATGAATGACATCATTTATTGAAATAATTTTATTTTTTTGTTTTTGATTTTTTTTTTATGTAGATTTAGTAGGCATTTATTTTACATATTATAATTATTGTTGTATTGTGATGCCATCTGACAGGTCACCATAGAAATTAGGTTAGCACCAGACCTCCCGTATAATTCATTTAATTGTTTTGATATATATTTCTTATCAGAATGGAAGGGAAAGGGAAGTCGGACTTAGAGCCGATACAGACACGGTCTAGGAAAACTATCCGTACGCCCCCGGAGTCCCCGGTAGAAAATCCTAAATTTGACCTAGAGGCGATGTTTAAGGCCATGCAGGAACAGATGGGAAACTTGGGAAAGGATTTAAAAGCGGACATGCAGGAACAGATTTCGGGACTAGGACAACAGGGAAAGGCCATGCAGGAACAGATAGGACAGCAGACTTCGGAGATAAAGGAACAAATTTCGGCAATGGCAAATAATATCGAATCCATTAAACGTAATATGGGTACCGTACAATCTGAATCTAGGCAGGACAATTCAGAAGGGAGATATGACAAACATGTTTCTAAAGTTAGGGACATGGTAGGTGTCAGTTATCATGAAATGACAGGTAGGATCATGTCAGAAACACAACGTTTAGATAAGGAGGTCGAGGAAATAAATTCGAACCAAAATATTATTAGTACCGATTGTGAGAAGAGATTCGCCGATATCTCGAAGAGAATAGATACTGTTTCGGGTCAAACTCAGATCTCAACCCCAAAACAAGATGACCGAATGACATTTACCGTACCCGAAGGACATAGGAATTGGCCTACGAACCAGACTTTTGCTCGCGAACAGCCTAGCAATGTCACCTTCCAAGATGTCTACGTGAAAAATTACGAACGTGGTGAGGTGGCGTTACGTAATAGCGTTTTGGATTTGCCCAACCATTTTGTATTTAAATTCTTACTATTCTGGGAAGGACCTTACCAGATTTTAGACAAGGAAAGTCCTCAAATTTTTATTTTAGGACATCTCGGCAGCGACGTAGCGGAAGGAGGAATCTTTTATACGATCTTACAGAAGTCGTGTATTAGCGGATAAATTTACAAGCAGGCTAGAGAAGCGCTAGGGCTCTCTTTGAGATTAACGATCTTACTTCAGCCGAGTTAGGGGGGCGATTATTGCAGACGAGATCGCGGCCCTAGAGTCAGGGAAGAGATTTGTGACGTCTCTATGGGTGTCCATCCCCAGCTATCCCAGGAACAGTTAGACAAAGTCACACACACATAAAACAGACACTATTCTTTATTATTTGGGAATTATTTATTATTTTACACTAACGGCCAACACCTCATTATACAACAACACACAAAGAATCACACATACACATTTATTGGGGACACGGGATTTATTATTTAGTTTTTTTTTTTTTTGTAAATAAAATAAGGCAGACGGGGACATTCTGGCACTCCCCTGGGGCTTAACATCGAGCATACCCCCCTTAGTCGAGCTCAAAGATTCCGAAGTGAATCGCCAGGTTGTAAATAGTAATTTTAGATAATAAGTTAGGGTTAGTTTTTTTTTAATTCTAGATATTAAGTTAGAATAATTTTTTGTTTATATTTAGTAATAGGATATTTTTTTTTAATAGTATTAGTAAGTCTTTTTCTTTTTATATTGATAGATGGGATAATTTAATTTAGGTAATGGTGTCATTTTTAATTTAACGTAATTGTAGGACGGGGCAGACGGCATATGGACTGGCCATCCATGGGAATTTACCTACGTATTTGAGTTTGATTAGTAAAGCAGATCTGACTAGGCTGACAGCGAGGCGATGGCACACACATTTGTAGGTAGTCAGGTATGGTAAATGTACTTCCAATTGTATTTGTCTGTTTTATTTTGTATTTTTAAATAATATTTGTATTAGTATCCGACCGTGTGTATCTATTGAAAATGTCACATTGACCCATATTTTATCTAGTGACCATGATGGGCTATGTTAACCCAATGAGAGCCTTGTAAATATATTTGTCACATATATCCAGGTATGGACCTTACTTATATGATAGAGTGTCGACCACGGTAGGTCAAAAGGTCAATTTTTTTATTTTAGTTAAGAAATCCTAAGGCAAGGAGCCGACGCATACATGACTGGAGGGGGAGATATATTATAAACTGGAGGGGATACCCAGAATTGAATATTTAATTATCGTACACACGGAGAAGGGGCCACTCCATTGATGCTTGTAGAATCCATTTAAAGGGGCGGGAGTTTGTTTAATTATTTTTTTATGCCATGAACTGACTGTTGAACTGAAGAAAGGGTTTCGCTACTTGATTAATGCGGATGCCGGAATTTACATATATTTATGAAACTGAGATGGGATTTGAGTGGGCTTATTTTTCTATTTTATATTTCGTCGTCGTTCCGGCAGAAGGTAAATACCTGTCGAAGGCCTAAGGAGGCATATGGTTAGGGTTTGGTCAACCCAAATTTTTGTTGAAGCGGATTAGGTATATGGGAATTCAGTTGAAACATTGTCGAGGCGTGGGGCCTTTTTGGATGTTTTAACTAGTCAGTGAATGTATGCTAGAAATAGAATCATCGTTATTTGCCAATGGAGAGGGTTAACTCCAAGAAGTACAGCGTAAAGTAAAATCATGCTTTGGTCACGCATGCATAGGCAAGCCATGCCGATTCGAAAGGAAATTTAAAATCATGTTTTGGTCACGCATGATAATGAGGTCGATACCTGAGTATTTGGTTAAGTGTATATGCTCAGTGAACGAGCAAGTGTTAAGTGAAACTAATAAAATATGTGACTTCCAATGGTCATTTAGCCGACATATTTTATTTTAACGGGAACGGGGGATATTGTAGCATGTCTACCCTATAGATAATGCTCAGAACTGGCGATGTCTACGAAAGGATCGCGATCGCTAGGAGCAAAGTATGGGTTGTGTGGTGTTGAATAAACGAGAATTGCATTTGGAAGAGAATGCTCGGAACCAATGATGCCTGCGAGAGAATCGCGATCGCTGGGAGCGGAAAATAAAGAATAATAGAGACACAATGGAAAGGAAGCCAAGATAATTGTCTACATCCGGTGTATAAGGAATAAGCAGTAAAGGTTTTTTTTCTTACTCCAGGTTTTCACACAACTAGAGGCAGATGTTAATTGGTAATATGCGATTGGCTGGAAATAAAATGGGCGGAGTCCGACGACCAATCAAGCCTGGAGAACTGTCCCCTACCACGGTCGGATATCGGAAGCCACTCCCCGTTTTACTCATTCTTCGTTCATATCTTGGTGGATCACCACGTTCCTCTCTTTGTAAAGCCTAGTTTCAGTATGTGAAAGTACTTTCGTCGCTCATGTCTTGGCTGGTCACCACGTTCTTTTTATATTGTACAGTTGAGTTTAAATATGTCAATTGAGTTTTCTTCGTTCATGTCTTGGGTGATCACCACGTATCTTTTCTATAAGTAATATCAGTTTGAATATGTGAATTAGTCGTAGAGACACACTTTGATCTTGGACGGTGCAAAGTCAGTGGGGGTGTAACTTCTGGTGTGCCCTCGAAACTACGCAGATCTTCAGGGACTATGTGAATAGACGATTTCTACGGGAAGTCCAGAAAGGGTGATCACGCCGTCATTCGCCATGGATATCGTATCGAGGTACCTCGTAATTAAGTTATAATTCAGTCCTTCAGACACACGGCCAAATTATATATATATTCAATTGTTGTTTTGTAAATATGTTCTCATAAAAATAAATATGTTAAAGTTATAGGTTTGATTCATTTCATTCCCCCCCACTCATGCTTCTTCTGGTTGACAACAGTAATTAATTATTGTTAATTACTGATGTCAGCTAACCGTTAGGAACTTGTAACCGTTCTTCCCGTGGGAGTGCTTTCAGCTATTCAGGCATTGTTTAATTAAAGTCGCGATTTAAATAATTTTCAAATTTAATAATTTTTCGATCTCAATTTTATTTATTTTATTAATTACGTGATTTGCACTCACACGAGAGGGAGAGATGGTTATAATATATATATTTTTTCAATGGAAAAAAGCTCCAGACAGGGTGTGCGGGCGGAGCGAACTGGGACAGAACTTCTAGTTGTATCTAATAATTGCTGGCAAGCCTTATTTCGAGTGAAAGGCAGCCAGCCCAATTTGATCACATAGTAATTGGATTGCCTCTGCCAAAATAGGCAATGCCCATGACAAGTACGTGCGTATGGACATTGCAATGTAACTGAGCTAAAAGTGTATTTATATAAGTTGCATACCTAAGGTTAGTATGGAAGAAAGATCTGGTTTAGTTCGTTGAGGTGGAGATTAGCGAAGCATGTTGATCACGGTTCTCACAGATCCGCTATCTGTTATTTTATTTATTTATTGCTCTAAAACTAATTGTATTTCGTCCTAAAACTAGAGGACCAGGGAGGATCAGTCAAGGAACCCAGGGGCACCCAAGGAACAGTCCAAACCAGACCAAGAACAAGGAACAGCACCACCGGACCACTCTCTCTCCTCACAGTTCAGTAAGGCTTGATAGCAAGAAGGGTGAGTCTGTGGCAGCCATCGACCACACCCTGGGACAGTGTGGCTTGGAGTCTACTGATATATGTATAAGTGTATACATATATTCGTGCATGAATACACAATTCTTAATATTAATAAATACAATAGATATTATGGTATCATTATAAATTTTTATATTTCTTTAAGATAAATTTTCCTTTGCGACGATTTGTCAGAGCGATTAGGCTCCCCTCAAGGGGAAAAAATATAGAAAAAAATATATATAAATTGACTAAATATAAAAATGTGTTACCAGTCTTTTTTTTTATGTATATTCAAGATTTTTATCGTATATATATATATATTATATATATATGTTTGAAATAAATATTAAAGAACTAATAAAATTAATGATAAAAATAAAAATAATAAACAATAGTAATTATATAGAAATTATAGAATATTGGTGGAGGGCTTCTGCCAAGAAAATAAAAATGAAAGCAAAGTATGAGTTAAAGCATTATATTTGAAACGCGACTTTTATAAGATGATTATTTTTTTTATTCTTGAACAATGAAAAAAAAAAATCCGTTTTCGAATGAATGGATTTAATATCTGTAACTTAAACATTTAAAAAAATTTAATGTATCTATCTATTCAAAAAGTAGGGAAGGGCATTAAAGAATTTATTTCCTTTAGTTATTCGAAATTCTTCCTTCTTCCTGGTAACATGAATAGTAAGTATTGTTGAGAGTCTCAGCTTCCCATCATTTCATGTTGTCCGTTTTTATTTTTTTGCAGGACAATGTTATTTTGCACGTGTATTTATCTCAAATTAAATTGATAACATTAGCCCCTCCCTCAAACTAATACTGTACGATACCTAGGACTGACATTGGATCGAAGACTGACATGGAATCCTCACACACGTCTCACACGAAACACGCTGAACCGTCGACTCAAAATACTCTACGGACTTTTAAATAGACGATCAAAATTAGACATGACACAAAAACGGAACTGTTATACTTACTTACTTAGACCATTATGGCCATACGGATCACAGATCTACGGTTCAGCAAAAACATCCAACATCAAACGAATTCAGGCATTTCAGTCAAAAACCCTCAGACTGATAACACAGTGCCCCCCATACATAAACAACAGAACACTTCATAATGATCTTATGATACACACAGTACCCGACACAATACAAACTACTTACATACGTTTTTTTAGAAAACTTTACACACATACAAACCCAGAAATACGTACTTTATCTTCACAACACTTACCACAAAACCCCCCACGAAGGTTGAAGAGGAGGTGGAACCGCGACTTACTGCCACCTTAATTCCTATTCGTTCTTAATATGTTTATTTCTTTACATTATTTTCCTTTACTTTTATCATCTCTCTTACCCATTCGATCAACGTTGTCCTTCAACTCCTTTTTATTTATTTAGTTATTTATTTTTAAATTTATTTATTTATTTTTTTTAAATTTTATTTCTTCCCTTGTTCTTATAATTAATATAAATTTTCGTCCCGAGGACCTACCACTGGGTGGCCTTCCTCTCACATGCCATTCACGCCAAAATATATACCTACCAACATAGATGCTGGTTGTTGCACCGTAGCAACAGTTGCTTCTTTATAAATAAAAGACAAAAAAAAACAAAAAAAAAAAACATTCTACATCCAAAAAAGACTACTAAGAGTTAGACAATAAAAAAAAAGTTTCATCAATGAGGATTAGTAGTTAGTATAAGGCCAGGACAAGATAAAAGGATATATTCAATTTAACGAAAGTAAATGTGTGACGTTACTTCAAATATATGTTGACGTATATGTCTTACGTAATTCTTAAGCTCGTCGGAACATCTAAAATAACCGCAGAAAAATTACTTCAAGAATAGTTTAATTATTACTAAAGCCGCAGTCGGGCCAAAGAAATGGGACCATCGCTTAATGTCTCATCCGAAGGACGGCGTGCTTACGTTTATTTTACATCCCAGATGAAATAAACTAAGAGCCTCGGTCGAGTTTCGAACCCACGATCTTGAGCTCAGAAGACTAGCATGCATACTACTGAGCTATCGGCTCCCTCTCTATCAATGTGTATGTGAACAAGATAACTCCCTATAGAAAGAATATATCGAAATGAAATTTTATATTTAAATTCAGAACCCCATAAGGATGACACGATTTTCGGGAAAATCAATCGAAGGGAAGGAGGGATCAGATGTATCGACACAACATTTAATATGAGGATTCAGAAGTGTTCACAGGCACACAGACAGAAATTTTTTTTTTTTTTTTCGGAATCTGTAGGTCGAAAAACACGAAATTCCGTTGAAAAATCTGCATCGAATTGTTGATCGCTTACAAAACTTCCCCTATACTTAGTATAGCTAGGGAAGTGAAATAATAATAATAAATCTAGCTCTTCAATAAATTTGAATATAAATATGAATCGCAGATCATATCCAACAACGGCGTTAAAAGACATTGTTTTATGAATGTTTATAAGCATACTATCAGAAGAGTGAAACGTATTTCCTCCATGGTGGATCAGAGGTCCGTCATTTGTCATATAGACATGTCTTTAAACAGTTGCTGATTTCCATTTTGGTATTGCGGAATCAAAGTCTGTAGATCGGCCACAACTTTTCCGAATGCTGATATGTCGGACTGCCCGAGTATCCATTACAACAACAATTGAGTTTTTCTCTCTGCTCCTGGCAGCTTCTCACACAGGTAGAGCTCGTCTCGGCCAGGATGTGGAACAACCTTCCGGAAGTGTGTTAGAGGTCCTCCCATGGATGTGGCACATTACCCGTTGAGCACCCTATCTGGATGGGGTGAACTTACCTGTACCCGTGTTGAGCACACGACCCCCTCATGTTCCCACGGCACCCCATGTACCCGTGTTCAGCACACGATCTTCCCCGTTTCTCACGGTTCACATAAAGCCTTCTGCTGCTATTACCACCTTGAGGTGCAACGTACGTTCACAGTGCTACCACCTGCCCCACTCACTTCTCAGGAGAACTTACCTATTTAATGACAACATTAGAAAAATTCCCAGAAGGGAAATTTCTTGAGATTTTTTTTTTACTTCGAAGTATAGGGGAAGTTATGTATTCATCTGGTCGAATCTGTTCAAAATAATAAATGTTGTAGAGAAAACTGAAAACTGAAATGCATATATTATATGAAATACAATTTTTTGATGGCCGCCCAAGTTACATGAGAGATATACGCCGAAAACGGTGCGAAGAGTATAATCGCCCCGAAATATCGTCTTGACTGAAAATTTTATCTTAAGAAAATATGAAATACAGTGCATCCTGCTTAATGTGATCACTTTGAGACCCTGACATCACATTAACCGACTGATAACAATAAGCAAAAGGCACCGGGGGAGTCAAAAACAAAACAAAATTATGTATGTAAAAAAAAGTATCTAATAAACCAAATCCATGTTTATTAGATACTTTTACATATGTACATACTATGGGCAGAAATATTTAGGAACAAAACTAATAAGTATGTACACACATACATATGTATAAACAAAAACATACTGAGCTCTGACTGCGGTTTTTCCTAATGGTGGGAAAAGCAGAAGTCTTTTCGCTACCCAGAAAATGAAACAAAAAAACTAGGTCCGAGAATGATCACAACAGCAATAGCTGGTTTCATGTCATTTTTGAGAACAACCAGCTAAAAAATGAGTACCTGACATCGTACAGGCTCGGGACCATCGCTTTACGTCCCATCCGAAGGACGACGTGCTTCAGTTTATTTTACCTCCCAGATAATATAAACTAAGGGCCTCGGTCGGGTTTCGAAACCACGATCTTCAGCTCAGAAGACAAGCATGCATACCACTGAGCTACTGGCGCCCTCTTATATCGGTTGATATATACAATTCACAAGCTCTTTTGATCTACTGAGTTGTATAACGTATATAATATGAATTAACAAGTTATGATTTAACATAAATAAATATTCTCATTATTATAGTCTCGTTTATAGGAGGGAACAGTGCAAATTACATTCTTTTTGAATCTGATTGGATAAGCGATGCCGATCGACCCATCGACTAAGATGATTCGACCAGAGTCAACCTATGCCTGAGTCTTACAACGGCTGAGCCCCATGGGACAGGTGAGGTGTGCCAGTGATCGTGGGAACTGCTCATGTCGTGTGCAGACCACGGGACTCTATTGTGTTGCAGCCCGTCTTGGGTCAGCTGTAGTAATGTATTCTATTATGAAATGAAAGGGGGGGCAGACATCTTTCATTACTAATTCCAAATAGACTAGAAACCCAGTTGTCCCATCTGAGCTCAACCGAAAACCGGCTTACTCTGGATCATTTAAAGTTAAACTTTTGAATTTATTTTCAAATTTTTAAATTTAATTTAATTTTTAGTTTAATTTTTAAATTTAAATTTTTGAATTTCTTTCGCGTTTTTCTGATAGTGACTTTCTTATAACCGGAAATGCCATTATGAAATAATTCAGAGAAGGGGAGGGGGAGAGAGATTAATCTGTAGGCGTGGCTGGTATAAGAAAGTCCTGTAATGGCCATATCACATAAATTTTATTTTTCCTTCACTTTTTTTATTTAATTCATAAAAACTACCAATAATACAAAAATATTTCGTTGTAATGAGATACAATCTAAGTTAGGCTTACTGGGACTCATGCCCGGGCTTTAACTACGAGGTCATATCGCCTACTACCAGAGCTCTCTTTCGTCACTCTGGTGGACATGAGCCCAACTCTACTACGGGAGTCCTAAATTTTTCGTCACCTAGGGCAGGACTCTTTAACGAGTACCTGACATCTTACAGGCTCGGGACCATCGCTTAACGTCCCATCCGAAGGACGACGTACTTTAAGTTTATTTTACCTCCCAGATAAAATAAACTAGAGGGGTAAACTAACTAATAAAATAAAGGGCCTCGGTCGGGTTTCGAACCCACGATCTTGAGCTCAGAAGACGCATACCACTGAGATACCGGCGCCCTCTACCGCGATACAATCTAAACTTATTTTGAAATATTACTTACAAAAATGTATATTTCATTGTTTGAGACGCTATAACTTTATGTCGTATTAATCCTATCTTAAATGTGAAAACTTTTGCGAAGATAAATTTTATAAGGAACATTTTTCGTAAGGAGCTATTTTTCGATAGGACTAACCGTTTTCGGGTAAATCAAGGAAACGTCAAAAAATATGTGGTATATCTACATGGTTTTCGGCATGTATCGCAAAAACCGGACGACCTGCGATAATATACAATATATATTTGAGTTTTACTATAACAAAAAAAATGTATATTTCATTGTTTGAGACGCTATAACTTTATGTCGTATTAATCCTATCTTAAATGTGAAAACTTTTGCGAAGAGAAATTTTATAAGGAACATTTTTCGTAAGGAGCTATTTTTCGATAGGACTAACCGTTTTCGGGTAAATCAAGGAAACGTCAAAAAATATGTGGTATATCTACATGGTTTTCGGCATGTATCGCAAAAACCGGACGACCTGCGATAATATACAATATATATTTGAGTTTTACTATAACTATTATTTGAAAAGATTTTTGATTGGGTCACAAACTTTAGTGGTATCGTGTAAAAGGTACTTATGCCCCGAAGTAAAGTGCTCAATATTCATCCGATTTCGGCCAAAATCTAATCAGATCTAAGTTAGCACATGTGACTCCTTCATTCGAAATTTCAAATTCATAGCTACAAAAGTTTTTTTTGTGGAAAATGTTCAAAACGTATATCGAGGGACACTGAACGTTAAAATCCGTTAAAAACTCAAACTTGGATTTTTGCATAACTACAATACCTACTTCCTGATGCTATTGGTATAAGAAAGTAAAAAAAAAAATGTAAACCTATGAAATTTATTACATTATCGTGATTGTTCATGAATACTGGTACTTGTCAAAATGACATGAAAATTAGCGAATTCAGAAAACGCTGGGTAAATATAAGATTTTGAACAAAGCCCTGAAGTCTTTCACTAGTTTATTTTATGGTTTTGAGCGATAAGGAGGGCAGGCCAACATTAGTAAACATGTTACTTTCCGCCAGAATAAAAGACGCCAGATTCTCCTGGCCGCCAGGGAAATTTGGCCATAGAGCTACGGCATATTGAGTAGTTTTTAAACATTTTTCGAAAGCACCAGGTCTTATATGACTGCTTCTAAAACAAAAATTTATGAAAACTGGTGAAATTTGCCACATACTTAATAAGTCAAGAAAATCTGTCAAATGATCAAGGAAAATTACTAAAATCATTTTATATCCCAATAAAAATAACAAAATGAAACCATTGCATCACGAACATAAAGTGAGTTTATTTCTTGATAAGGAGTAGCACATGATTCAGTGAGATTAGTATTATCAGTCTGACGATTTGTAATCGCTATCGCCTCACGTCTATCTTAGGGCCAATAAAACCCTCTTTTTCCATTTATAGAACCTCAGATCTCTTTTAATCACACTTTATTGTTATTACATCATTTAATAATTTGTCTAAAATAGAATTTATTATTATCCTTATGTTTAAACAAAAAACTTATATGTGATAGTAAGATGTTCTGGGACGAGATTTCTAATATAAATAAAATACGTTGTTGTGAATATGGCTGATGTGGAGAAAAGTGATTATTTCTGCAAAATAAAAATGTATGACCTCTTTTATTATTTTATGCTAGCCGGCTTTCGGGGTTGTCCTCATCCTCAGGAATCTGCGAAAAAAACGTAATATAGTAAAAAAGAAAGTAAAAGAAGCATACAATTTTAATTCCTAAAATGAGTAAATAAAATATTGTATATATGCGTTAAATAAATAAATTCAATGAATAGAATCGATAAACAAATAAAAATTGATATCAATTTGTTTTACCAGGTATACATTTATTTTTAAAACTTTTTATATGAATTTAATGTAAGCGGGATATGAAGTTCATTCATGCAAATAAATACTTAAACATTCATTCAAAAATAATGTGATATAGGTACACAATAAAAAATAAATATCTATGAAATAATATAATTTTGTCTTACCACGGTTTGCGGGTTCGAATCCCGTCCGGGAGTGAGTTTTATTTCGTTGATAGAACTCCCTCCCGGGGCCATGGATGTCGTAAATAATTAGATATAACACATTGACTGGCTAATATGCACCGTACATAAAGCCCAAAAAAAAAAAATGTCTTTGTAGTGACGTATAACGCACCACATTTTATAAGTGGATCTGGGACACAATAAGGAAAACACCTTTTATTTCTTAGTTGGTAGGCGGATTTTTTTTTTTTTTTTTTTTTTTTTTGAAAATAAATTTTTATTCTGGGACCGAGGTCGCCTAAGAATAAATACATGACAGACACTGGACAGAGTAACAAATAAAATGAAATATCAGTGATGGGATAAAGGTGCTACAGTGGATAAAACCAAGAGCAAAATAAATAAAACTAAGTAAAAAAAATCATTGAATAAAAATAAAATAAATAATTATGATAAAATTAAAAATAAATAATAAATAAGTAAACTTAAAAAATAATAGTAAAAAATGAGTTAAATTACAGATTCATTAAGAAGACATCAAGATAGGATAAATATGTCTAAATAAATATGTAGAGGATAAAATAAAATAAAGAGAAAAAACAGTAGGTATGTATATAAAAAACAAGCTTGTGGAGGAGGGAATCTAGCCCAGGCTTCCTATAAAATTAATTTAAGAAAAACTTATGAAAAAAATAAATAAAAAAATAAAATAAGAGGATGAAGATGAAAAGATAAATAAAATAAATAAGCAAAGACAATGAAAAAAAATAATAAAATATGTTAAGGAGAGGGAAAAAATGGAAGAAGGGGAATAAGAGGCTAATCAGAGGGAGAAGATTGTTTATTGAGGAGGAATTGGAATAGGGAGGATTTGAAGGAGGCCATGGAAGGAGAGTGACGGATGAGGGGAGGCAGGGAGTTCCAGAGGGAGGAGGCTTGGACTTACTTTAGTGGGCTTACTTGTTATATAAGTAGGTAATACAGAGGGTCCAGTCCAAAAATGTATTTTATTTATACCACTAATAATTTTGACAATTTGCCATCTTCTGGTAGTGACACTAAACATACACAAACCAAAAAATATTTTACAAAATTTTTAGAATTAACGAACTGTTACAATTCAAGTCAACAATTAACAATAAATAAGTTATATAAGATAAAAATGTCAAGTGTTCAAAAAATAAACACTGGATGTACCTAAAAATAATTAGGTATAGAAATATTACAAATTACCTTAAAGTAGAGGAGTAAAAGAAGTTATAGATCTAAAAAAACAAACACAACATTGTCAAAATAATACCCTTCCTTCGCGTATCGTAGACAAACTTAAAAAAAAAAAGGTGTGACTCACCCACATAAGCGCAGGGTTGAAGTGAAACTTCTTTTGTCTTCATTACCCATGCGAATTAGATAAACAAATAAATAAATATATTATAGTGCAAAAAATAAAACTCTTTTTAAACTGAATTTTTAAATTTTCAGTTTTTAACATCATTTATTTCAATCAATATTGAAAATTTGCAAAAACCGAGAACGGGCGCCTGTCTTTCATATAGTATATGTATATAATATAACGAGGTCGTCCGTGCAACTAATCAATGAGATTGGGAGCCAAGTTACCAAAGCCCACTGGCAGCCCTATGGGAAAGTTATGTGCAGCTCCAAACTGCTCATATTCATTCGTTAGTATTATAATAACAATTTAAAAAAATATAGGAGCCCGACTCTACCGTGGCAGTCCTAAATTTTATTTAGGACACATCCCCAGATATTCAAAGTATAGAGAAAGTTATGCAATTGAGCAGATATTTCAAAAATGAAAACAATCTTTAAAACAGACGCCTGACATGGAATCCTCATACTAGACCTAAAAGACAAGAATTAAATCGACGATACAAACTCTTATTACGACTTTTAGACAACAGATCGAAACTTACATTTAGTAACAAAAGACTAATTTACAACCAATTACTGAAGCTAATATGTGAATATGGACCTGAACTCTGGGGCTCAAATAAATCTTCGAATTCTTCTAAACTTTGTGTTTATATATCCTGTTTCTTCCCCCTTCCCGTTGCGAATTGGGTCCCCTGTCTTGGGTTATTTACCTCAGACGCCTGACATGGAACCCTCATACTAGACTTAAAAGACAAGAACTAAATCGACGATACAAACTCTTATTACGACTTTTAGACAACAGATCGAAACTTACATTAAGTAATAAAAAACTCATTTACTACCAATTACTGAAGACAATATGGATCAAGTTGGAAGTCGACTGATTGGAGGCAAACCAAGTTGCCACCCACACCCCAGACACTTCTCGATTTTCAGCAAAATCGGCCAAAGAGACGGGAGTCATAGGAAGGGGCACAACTCTAAAACTCGATTACTTTTCGATGTATTGAATGTATCGACACGAAATTGAGCATGAAGATTCAGGCGTCCCTGAGTAAGTCATCTACATATTTTCTTAATTTAATTTTTAGAAAGGATGTGAAGCTTTAGTTAATTCGCGCTAGTACATTACCCGGGAATTACCCACGACTTTTGTTTATAATATATTTTCATTCCTGTAAAAATTCAACATGAAAATTCGTCTCCTAAGAATAATAACATGAAGAATAAACAAGAGTATACAAGTATCAACCAGTTGAGAAGAATAAAAATAAAATAAAAAAGGTCTCTAGGAATAGGTAAATATTAAATGTTAAAAACAGGAAATTAGTGAAACAATATAATAAACTAGTGAAAAATTATAAAGAGAAATTAAAAATAAAAATTAGAATAACAAGCAAGAATAATAATGTGAAACAGGTTAACAATGAATGAATTATAAAAAACTGGACTGATGAAACAGAAGAGTAAGAATCTGTCCAGTGGAGTGAGAGACTTATAGGAAGACGAGAACTATCTCATAGGAGTCAGCCTTAGGAATCATAGGTTTGCTGACTTAGGAGATAATGGAAAAGTAGGATAAGGGAGGAGTTGTTGTCTCGTGGGAAGGGAGATCAAGATCAGAGGGACGGGATCTGGTGACTTTCTGGTGGATATGGGATTTAAATTGGAGCATTTGGAAGATGTAGGAGGGCTTTTGGGAAGATATGGTTTGATAGAGAATGGAGCCTAGGAAATATTGTCGACGAGAGGATGGGAAGAGCCATTTTAGGTCGGTATAGGAACTAGATATTCAACATGTCTGTTCGATAACCAACTTATCCCCTCTCATACTGAGGACGTAGAAGAAGGAACTTGTACAAAAGCAGACATTCAAGAACCTCCATGAGGTTCATTAAAACTTATGGTCAATTATCGCCAGTTTTTATCGTGCGATGAAATGTGTTAACTAACCAGTAAAAGTCCCTTCGTTGTTACTTAGATATTTTATCTTTATTTTTTGCTATTAGTATTTTAGTATTTTTCCACTTAACTCGTGAAGAGGATGGAGACGAACAAAGAGGTGTATTCCTTTAAATAACCGCCGTGTCTAATAGAAAAAAATAGATTGAATAGTTATTCCTCTAATCTAGGAGGGAGCATAAAATTGTTGTTTGCGGTTTGCCGGTTAGGTGCACCCACCCTTCTTCGAGAAAAAAAAACTTACCACTAAAATAGCTTTTTAATAACAACAATAAAACGGTAATTGTTAAACCTTGATTAAAGCCTGTTTTTGCTGCCTGCTTCATTCTCATGGCGTTGTCGGGAGCTCGAGCTAATAGATTTTTTTTTTTTTTTTCTAAATCAATCACAGTGGTGAATTTATATTATATTTTAACAGATTTCTTTGGAAATAAGCTTATTTGCTCACCCGGTTGAGAAGATTTATAATATGAAGATGGCTGATGTAGTGAGAAGTGATTATTTCACAGGATGTAAAATAAAATATAGTCTGACCTCTCACAGATTTTATTAATTCTTGCTAGCCGGCTTTCGAGGTTGCCCTCATCATCAAGCAGCCAACAAAACTTCATTTAGCAATAAAAAATAGGCATAAGCTCTTATTTATCAAAACATTTTATATTATGTTGTTTTCAAGATTATTTTATGAGGAATGTTTATTTTTAAAATTCTTTGTATCAATTAAATTGTTATTACTTTTTATTCATTTAACTTATTTATATTTATTTAATATGTTATTACCACAATATTTTATGGATTTTAACGAACGGAACTTTTTGTTGCTAAATGAGGTTTTTTTTGTAGACTGCCTGATGATGAGGGCAACCTCGAAAGCCGGCTAGCAAGAATTAATTAAATTTGTGAGAAGTCAGACTAGAAGTTTCAACTGAATTTCATGTTTAACGACCTCCTAATTCCAAAAATGAACAAAAAATCTGTCTGTCTGTGATCACGTTAGAATGAATGTATCGACACGAAATTGTATATGTATATTCTAGGCCAAATAAGAGACGACACCTATTAATTTTCAGCCGAATGGGAGGGGGATCGGAGAACGGGCTCAACACAAAAATTCCAATTACTGCTGATGTAACGAATATATCGACATGAAATTGTATACTTAAATTCAAAACCATATAAGGATAGAGGCATCTATTAATTTTCCGCGAAATCTGTCGAAGGGAAGAAAGTGGCCAGAGAAGGGGGGCTCGACTTAAATACCCTATAACTGCAATGTAATGTATTCCACACAAAATTTGGTAGGAGGATTCAGAAGCCACTACGTAAGTCAAATACACCCCCAGAACACGATTTTAGGGTTCGTCCTAGTTCTTATGTTTTCAAAAAATATAAAGAAAAACTAATGTTTTTTGAAAACATTGTATATTTCATTTAAATATATATGGGAGTTCTTTCAGTATTGCTACCATCTTCAGCCACGACTTAAAAAATACTAAATGGAAGTTCAACCAGATTACAATCCAAACTGTCCTCTTTTTGCCAACCTCCCCACTGGGTTCTTCCTGTCCTTCATGTACAGTCTTGAAAATATTGTTAACTTTAAAATAAAATTTCTTCTCAAATTGAAATCATAATATATCTAAGATGACAATAATAAAATATATGAATAAAAATACATTCATGTTTTTATCTACAAATATAAAATTCAAATTCTGTTTCGTTCTCGGTACTTTCCCAGAATTTACCCATCATTTATGTTTTACTAAAAATTTCCCAGAATTTACCCACCACTTAAGTTTCACTAAAAAGAAAATATTCTAATCGTCCAAAAATCCGCGATTGAGTTTTCAATGGATTTTCACGTTCAAGGTGTCTTTGAAATTTGAAATTAAGATATATTTAGTAATTTAGATTTGATTAGATTTTGAACTACTATTTACTATTTAATTTCTAATATTGTTGGTATATTGTTTGGTTTGTATATTTCGCGCTTTTTGTCCTGAGGAGGGGACCAGAGATCGCGAAAAAATGCAATCTAAGCCACTGACAGAGGAAGGGTTTAAAAATTAATAGAGAAAATGGAGGGAGTTTGAAAGAAGTAAGGAGAGTTCAAAAGGTGAGTGAGTTCCATGGAGGAGTGCCTACCTAGTGCCAGTCTCTGTCCGCTAGTGCACTCTTGTGGCCAAAATCCTAACTTAGTTCCAGTGCTCCATCTTTCAAAATGATGTTTAGACATTGTCAAGTATTTCCATTCTTGCAACTGTGCATATTCATTTTTTTTTCTATTATTTTCTGGATGACAAATACAGACGGAATTTTAAAAAAAAGTTGCAAGATCGGACAATCAAAAAATTATCATATTTTCTTTATTATTTGTTTACTTTTTCTGAACCTCAGAACAAAATATGACTATGTTATTGAACTGAATAAAAATATCTTCAGTAACTACTTGACTTTTGTAAAAGCATTCTCATGCTCGCAACTCCGCAAGAACAACTCCTATTTTCGTTGTTATAATTTTTTTTTTTAACCACAAAACAAAATATGACAGATATTACCAGTGCCGGATTAATAAATAGGCAATGTATGCAGTTGCCTATGGGCCCCGCGCCTCTGGCAGCCCCACAATAAGCTTTGTGAAATATTAATCCATAAACAACTATTTTGTTTTTTTATCATATCCTCTATCTTAAGGTTTCTCATTAATACAAAATATAATATATATATTTCTGGTTATTATTTTTGCTAAAGTTGAAAATTTTCAACATAAAAAATTTACTTAAAAATATTTTGTTTATACAATTTTTTTTTTTTCCAGTTATGATCAACAGGTTATTGGCCTTCTCAACGCTTGATGTCTTATCTAAACGATGCATTATTCGTTCCAGTATCCTTTGTGTAGTGCGTCTATGCGTTTGTTCGAACAAGAGATACTCCGGGCAAGAGTTATAAAATATTCAACAGAATTGCACTTATCAGCTGGGACGCTATCATTTGGGGCGAAGTACCATAAGAACAAACAATGTATGAACAATAAAAAAATATATCTAACTAATATCAGAACATGAAACTGAGATTTTTGTAGTAATAGTTCTACTTATGATATAGTCTCTCTTTTTTAATTTTCGTCTTGCGAAATATTTTTTTAAAGCAATCGCTTCAATCGAATTTTCCTTTAGATCAATCCTGTGCACTTTAAACTCAACAACTTTGCGTAACGATGAAAGAACATTCTATTTCCCCAATTATACAAAGTATAGGGGAAGTTATGTAATCGGTCAACAATTCAATGGGAAGCTTTCAACGGAATTTAATTTTCTAGATTCCGAATGAATGTATCGACACAAAATTTCATATGTGAAGTCACAACACCAAAAGGACGACACTTTTTAATTTTCAGCGAAATCAGAATAAGAAAAACGGGGGCCCAGAGGAGGCTCAACTCAAAAACCCCAATAACTGCCGATGTAATGAATTTACCGACACAAAATTTAGTATGATTCAGGAGCCTTTATGTAAGTTAACTGCTGAATATTAGCGCAAATGGTCGACTGATTTGGAGATGAGGGAAAAGTTAATTGATTAATTCGTTCTGGGTTAATATATTGCCAGTGAGTTTTTATTTGTTTTTCAAATTACAGGCATAAAATAAAAATTAACAACGAACATGCTAGTATTTGTTCATTTTCGATTTCCCACATATAGCCCGATAAGACATCGGGACCGATGAGACATCACAATTTTTCCTGTAGATATATTAACAAGTTTCTGTCTATATAATACTGATGTGCTGTAATACACGTGTGAAACTATTCTTCCATGTAACACAAATTTTTATAAGACGCAACATAATATTAGCACAGTCCATACAAGATTTTCGGTAAATACAAAATTAAATATTTAAATCAAAGAAAACGAAAAAATTATTACATAATATGACGACAATGAGAATAAATGTCAGCAACCTGGGAACTGTTTCTCAATAATTGTTATTCTCATCGATAGAGGTTTTTTTCAAATACTTGAAAACCGTTAAAAAAATAGATTTCGTGCTTCTCTGGGATTACGCTTTACTTCTTCACATTGTGTTCTGAATTAGACTAGAAATATTGTTGGGAAAAAGTTGAATACTTCTAGACTATTTTGAGAAAATATGTAACAAAATAGATTTCGTAACAAAAAAAAAAATGTTTTTTCCGAGTTGTCATTTTCATAGTGAAGAATTGAGTTGACGAGATGAGAAATGCCTTGCCACTTTTGATAGAGTTTTGAGTTGAACGTATTGTCCATCAACATAACCGGAGCTAACCTTCTAGGAGGTTTTCTTTACTACCGTGTGTATCTTTGTTAGTTTTTTTTTTTAATCTGTATTTGTGGTTGTCTGGGTAAGAGTGGGGGACATCTGTTACTGCTTCACTGGTGTTACACCAATGAGTGAAACAGTGTTACTATCTAGCGATGTCGTTTACAGGATATATATGTATATATATTTATAGAGGGGAGGTTTTACCCTCTATGTGGTAGAAATACTCTGTCAAAGAAATTAAAATTTCGTTAAAATACCGGTGAACTGTTTACCTGACGAAAAGTGGAAAAACTAGTGAATTCCGATATGATTTAAACCTTTGATAACACACTTATTGCTTAGAAAATCCTGTTCGGATGTAACGTTTACACATGTAAATTTGGTTAAAAAATTGTATAAGTACAATTATAAAGTAAATTTATACGTCTTTAAAAGCCTTAAAAATTGCACAAATCCTAACGCCTTGGAATCGCCCCTCTTCCTCTGTATTCCTCATTTCTTCCATGTCTTTTCTTTCTTTTTTGACAGTATTTCAGGACACGTCCCTACTCCGGATCACAATGAATGAGTATTTGGCCAGGACTTACTATCCTTCTTTAAGTCTGAACTCGCCCTAAACCACCTTAAAAACCTGAGGAAACCCTTGCTATATTTACTCGAGGAAAGACAGACGCAGTTCTTTAATACCCTTCTTGAGAGTGTCCTGTCAGTGGATCAGGATGTGAAAATAATGTAATGAGAATATCTGACGGTCCTATCGATGTGGGGAAGTAGGACGAGCAGGGACAGGGTGCTCTATAGCGGTTCGATAAGCCAGGACAGGAGGAGGGGTCCCACCTGACACTTGCTAGATCCCGTACAGCCTCGTTTGGAAAATCTGTATTTGTGTCCTGGAGAGGGAGAGAAGAGAGGAGAGACACCTGTTGCCTGGCACCTGCCTCCAGTTCCCACAGGATCAGGTTCCCACGGTCCCACACTCTCCCCGCCACCGCCACTCCCAACCTGTGTGTGTGTCTCATGCAGTACCGCACGCTCCTCTACCTGCTACGTCGGAGCCTCCCTGGAGAACAGGTGACATGGGGGCGGAGTCTCGCACCCTGGACACCCCTAGTCATGTATTCAGGATGGATTCATTTCTGGGGCCCCTCTGGTTCGGAGGTCAAGTCGGTGAATCACCAACCAGTGTCCTTTTCCAGCTTAATAAACCTATACTACATATATGGATCCCGATGACCGAGTTGGTAACGCCCGAGCCTTCGGAGCCAAGACTCCCGGGTTCGAATTTCGAAATCTCCAGTAATATGATCAAGTTTATTTATCGAACAACACCAAACCATTCCGAAATGACCGAAAAGATTATTTGGTTTTTCTTTTATTTATTGTTATTAAAGCTTTCTAAGCCAAATTATTATTGCCACCGTATTTTTGTAGTTGATGTTTTGCCCATTATTTCGATCGACGAAGGCGGTTCAACTCAAAAACTCTAATAAATGTATCAGTACGATTAATACAAAAACTAATAACTGCCGAAATAAACGACATGAGATGTTATATCATTATCGAAAACGGGAGTCAGATGAAGGGGGCTCAACTCACAAACACTTGCAACTCCTGATGTAATGAATGCATCGACACGAAATTTAGTATGAGGATTCAGAAGTCCGTGTGTCAATCAACTATTGACTATAACGGTAGCTCAGTGGTATGCGTGCTTGCCTTCTGAGCTCAAGATCGTGAGTTCGAAACCCGGCCGAGGTCCTTAGTTTATTTCATCTTGGAGATAAAATAAGCTTAAGCACTCCGTCCTTCGGATGGGACGTTAAGTGATGGTCCCGAGCCTGTACGATATCAGGTACCTACTCGTTAAAGACCCCTGCCCTAGGTGAAGAAAAATTTAGGACTCCCATAGTAGAGTCGGGCTCATGTCTACCAGAGTGACGAAAGAGCGCACTGGTAGTAGGTGATATGACCTCGTAGTTTCCGCGTATGAGTCATAATAACTAACTATATTATTGTGGATTCAAAATCGCCAGCAATTGATATTTGTAATTAAATTCATTCTATTCGGAAAGAAATCAGATGTGAAATTGGTTTCTATCTGGACTAATTAAGATGAGAAGTGGTTTGCAAACGGCGGTCTCCCCGGCAGGTGACAGGAAGGGAGGATGGAGACTTAAGGAGGCGCCTGTAATGAGGGAGGCAGAGTGGGGGGTGGGGGGGGGGGAGATCAATTAGCCAGTAGTTCCCACGATCTGGGGTCACCGCTCATCACAGCGCATCCTACGTACCTCCAAGGATGCACTAAAAAAAAAAAATTTACTTTTTTCAACATATTTTTCAGATTTCAAAAAAGACAACTCAGAAAAATAGTAAAATTTTATAGTTCACTGAACTAAGATTTGTAGTTATGAATTATTTAACAGATATTTTAACTATTAATATTTTATAGTAAATTCATGTGTGATTTCTACTATTTAATCATAGTACAGTAAAATATTTACTATTTTTGTGTAGCAATAATGACCATTTCTCAACTGTTAAATCGTAGTAAATGTTACTATTACTACTACTAATAGATAATATTTCCATAAGTATGATTTAACATTACAATTACATATTCATAGCTATAAGAAATATGAGGAGTTTGGAGCCAGAGCGGACCAACTGGTTGAAACTGAACAGGTAGAAAATGGCAATTGTAAATTGAGTACATTTTGTTTATCTCCATAAATGGGCCCCAAATATTTATTTATATTTGAAATTTTAGAATAGTATTGGATGAGTGATCCCTTTTTGTGTTCTATAAAGTTTTTGAAGGCCGTATGATCCATTGTGACTTTGAAAATATATGCACAAAATACTTGTGGACTAAACTTAAAGTGCTGCTATCTATCACTGAAGTGAAGAAACTAAGAGATCCACACTGGTTTTGAAAAAGGGAACCTATGCCAACATCAGGATGGTAATAACTCATTTTCCGAAAAATTGTGGGTTGGTCCGCTCTGGCTCCAAACTCCTCATATGTAATAATAGTTAAATTTACTTTTTTTATTTTAATTAATAGTATTCTTTACTTTATACTCTTGTTATTGATTACTACATAATATTTGTAAATTATAAGTAATCTTAACTAATACTCGATAAAGGACATTATTGAAATTTTAATTAATATAAACATATATTTGGAAAAATGAACATATATTCAATATATTAAATAGCTAATAGTATTGAAAGAATTACAAACATTTGTATAAGCAAAATTTATGTCAATGGATTATGATTTATAAAAGCTTATAATAGCTGATAGTACTATAACAATTTTAGGCTAAAAATATTTATTAAATTTATATTTCTTTCTGATCATTAAAAAAAAAATTGTTGTTGTTAAAAAATAAAATAGTTGTACCACTCACTTTTTTCTCAGTGTACATTGGTTTGTTAGTTGGATATTGTGACTCATGGCCGAGCTTTAACCCCCATACCACCAGAGCGCCCTTTCGTCGCTCTGGTGGACATACATAAGTCCGACTCTACTCTGGGAATCCAAAATTTTACTTAATCAGGTTTAGTTATGTATGGTTAGGGTCTTTACCGAATATCTGACATCGTTCAAGCTTGGAATCATTGCTTAATGTTCAAACTGAAGGACGGCGAGATCAAGGTTGTTTCACCTGCTAGACTAAAACCTAAAGGCCTCAGGCCTGGTTACAAACCCGCGATCTTGGCCTAACATATAAAAAGAGAAAATTGAATCAATGGTAATTTTTATTTTATTTGATTTATACTTCAATTTCCCATCTATATAAAGTATAGTTGAAATGATCGGAAGTAATCCCGTTAGAATGAATGTATAATAATACCGACACGAAATTTTATATGTGCGTCTATTAATTTTTAGTCCAAACTGTCGATTGGTTATGGAGGGAGAGCTCAATGCAAATACCTTAATGTTGAAGTAACGAATGTATTAACACGAGATTTAGTATAATTCAAAAGTCCCTGAGGAAGACACCTACTGAGTTTTAGCCAAATCGGTGAATTGTGCTCAGAGGAAGAGCGAAAAGTTTATTAATTCGCACTGGGGAAGTTCATTAGCGTATCACCGACGACTTTTGATTTCAGCAGTAATTAGTAGCTTTTATAGGCGCTCAAGCGCTGGATCCTTTACGCCACCTTGCTTCTCACCCGTACTCTTCCCTCTTTGGCAATACCATTTCCTGCCCAGAAATACCATGTCCCATCTGAGAAAATCCCTGCTTCTCCAGTCGAAACCAAAACAGGAGAAGTGCATTAATGTCCAAAACAGTGTGAGAAAGTGGACCGGAAGACAGGACCGCCTTTAAATTAGTACTTCCTCTTGTCAGGACACACTTAAATGGTCAATTAATTTTATTTTTATTTTTTTTATTTTCTCGAATTCCAATTCTTTTGTGTTGAAAAGGGAATTTGATTTTAGCTTGGCAGCAGATTCAAAGGAGAAGAAAGTAATTTATTTGGGCAGGCATTCTAATGGCTTTCACAAAAATTACAAAATAAAATGTATTTATTTATATATTTACAACGGTATAAGATTGCCATTAATGACAAAAAAAAGAGTACTTCCCCAGACGAAATATTCAATTACATTTTTGCTCTACCGCCATTTGACGTTTGCATTCTAAGAATAGATGGTTGATGTATATAGTGTCTTCTGAATCCTCATACTAAATTTTGTGTCGGTATATTCATTACATCGGCAGTTATTAGTGTTTTTGAGTTTAGCCATTTCCATTTACCCCCTTCCCATCCCTTTGACGATTAGGCTGAAAATCGATAGTTGTTCTTCCCTCTAATGTATACAATTAGGTATCGATTCATTCATTCTATCGGGAGTTATCGCGTTCACAAACAAACACAAATAGATATATTTTTTTGTGTTAACGGTTTAGAAAGCAAAATTTAGTAGAAGACCAGCAAACAATTTCTACAGGAAATGTGATAATTTTATTTGTTTATTAACTTTATTTTATTAATAATTTTAATTTTATTTTGCACATTTTTTAGTTATCACAGCCTATAATTTTGTGACGCCCTAAAACGTTGGTTACTACTGCTAGTAGATTATCCAAAAAATAATTGATATAAAAATAGATCAGTCTATAACTTGCTAATTAGCAATTGCGATAAATAGTGCAGTGTCAGGTACTGCTGAGTTACGTGACCGAAGAGGAGTCCAGGCTAGTCCTGGAGCAGGTCCCTCTGCCATATCCGCTTGAGGCGTCGTGGCGGATGTGTGGGGAGGTTGTTTGTAGACAATTCTTGTATAAGTGGCTTGGCGTGATGATGGAGTTTGTCGTGAAAAGTTTGATATCGTGTCCTGATAGCAGGAGGTACAAATGGGATGTTGAGGTCATTATGTAATGTGAGGTTGGAAACGTAAAATGGCGCATTGGCAATGTGGCGTAGTATAATGGGTTGTATTGACTGAAGATGTTTGATTTTTTGGCTGATAGAAAATAAAATATAAATGAAAAGTTGTCGGTGAATCACCGGCAATGTACTTCCCCAGAACGAATTAATCAATTAACTTATAGCTCCCCTCAAAACCAGTCGACCATTTGTATAATAATCAATAGTTGACTCATATAGAGGCTCCTAAATCCTCATACTAAATGTTGGATCGATAAATTCATTACATGGGCAGTTATTAGGGTTTTTGAATTTAGACCCTGAAGCCCCCCTTCCCTTTGGGTGATATTGCTGAAAACCTATTTCAGTTAAGGTCACACTATAAAATATCTAGTCGATACATTCATTCAATCGGCAGTCATTAGAGTTTTGGTGTTAAGCTCTAATCCCACCTTTCCTTTTGGTCGATGTGGATGAAAAGGAGACTGAAAAATATCTCGGTTTAACTCTCGATGAAAAGTTAATCTGGCCACCTCATGTCAATTCACTCCAAGTAATAATAAGATACAGTATAGATCAGCTTAAAGTCAGCGAAATCTAGTCTTCCACTTGCCTGATCTATATAACAGCGATACGCCCCCTACGGTCCTATGGATGAGGGATTTGGGGCTTTCCATCCAAATCCCAGATCTATATGCCCGAAATACAATTATTCATGATGACTTAGACATCCCACTTGAAGAAAGCGTCAAGACATCAAACCGGCCACTTCATGAGACAATGAGCTGTCATCCAAACCCAACAGCAGTTCATGCAGCCAGCAACTTACCACCGACTCGTCAAAGTCGACCACTTAAAAGAAATCACCACTGTGATTTACTTCCATGAGATAATGTCTATATTGACTATCAAGAATGTGAATAAACTCTAAACTAATTTCCTAATTATATAAATTAATGATTGTTATTTATGTTGTTTAAAATTAATTCTCTTCTTAAGTCAATACTTATAAATTTTGTTTAAAAAATGCAAAACCTATCAATTACGGAGGACTGCCAATGGGCTGCTGCCTCAAAGCATGTTTCATGTCAATTATTTAAGTTATGAGCAAAACTGTAAAAAACTATATAAGTTTAATAAAGCTATACTAAAAAAAAAATAGGAATAACATATCTGCCCCATCCATGAAATTTTAAATTGTTAAATTGTTTTTTAGATAGTCTTTATTATGTACGTTTATTTAAATTTTTGTAAATCTTATTTATTAAAACATTTTCAAAATTATTTAATTTCTGTTACTGTTTGTGCCTGTTTCTTTGTTGCTAAATTATGTTTTTTTTTTGTAGACTGCCCGATGATGAGGGCAACCTCGAAAGCCAGTTAACAAAAATTAATAAAATCTATGGGAGGTCAGACTATATTTTATTTTACAACCTGTGAAATTATCACTTCTCACTACATCAGCCATATTCATATTATGAAATATCTCATCCGTACTAATAAAAAAATTTGATGTATAAACACAGCTATATACACTATTTATAAGATAGAGGATGGTCAGGGGACTCCGGAATACCCGGCAAGCGAAACCTGGGCTTCTCTCTCAAGTCCTCAGGAAACATAATGTGACGTGGGACTGCTAGGCTTGAGATTGAGGGTCTGCTGACGTCCACACCCTCGAAGCCTGGCACTATTTCAGTCCAGATAGGAAGGACGATGTACTCAGAAAGAGGATGGACAGCGACACAAATGTTTTGTATGGGACAGAGTATCTGAAGCAAGGAGGCACGAGATGAGGATCAGAAATGTTAATACAACACAAGTTGAACAAAGAAAGGAGATATTATCTGCCGCGTATAGAAAGATGCCTACCGTTAGATGAGAGATGGACGAGGCACGCTATGTATACAGAAATCAGAAACCTTCCGTGTCTCTGTCCCCAGTAATAAGGACAATTATACCATGATAATGAAAGGTTCTGATGAATAGAGGCAAGTCGCAGGACCATCTGGGGGTAGTGGTATGGGATTGTATAGCCACAACGAGAGCCGGCAACATGGGGCTATCGTGTCGCTTTGATCCATCCGAATCTCTCATTGTGTCTAATTCCGGGTTGGACTGGCGGCAAATTCGATAATTGATAATGTTTAGAAACATGGAGAAAAGGCAAAGGATGCGCGGATTTCTGACCGCAGTTCACCGCCATTGAGTCGGAAATTTAGGGAATATTAACGTCATTATAAATATGCAGTATTTCACAAAGAATCTTCGTACCAATCCTCTACTAATACGTCATACCAACCAGTATAAACATACCAACAAACAACCAGAAGCGGGTTTATAATGTAGGGGGCCAGTTCGACTGGACCTTTTGTAGTCGTGGTACCAAATTCTTGATCGTGGAACTCGGATTTGTGCGTAACTCTGCAGATCTTACTCTCGATTGCGACCAGTGCAACGTTGTAAATCCGACCCTGAATGCAACTGTTATAACAGATTTATAGCTTCATGAAACTTGTTTCATCACGAACAATAGAATACGTTATAAAAATGACACGAAATGAAGCTAAAATAAGATAGATGTCATTTTTAATGTGAACACAAGACGAATGAACCATGCGACACAAACCCTCTTGAAAATGTTCGTTATGTTTTTATTCACGTACAGGGAGAGATTGTCCAAGTGAAGCTCGCAAAAAACTTCGGCCCCAAGAAACCAGAATGAACTTTTTGTAACGAAACTACAATCCTTCAAATTGCCGCCAATATAACCTATAAATGTTTCAACATGTTTTATAGGATAGACAATTTTATATTCTACAATTTATTTTCCATTACTATTTTTTTTTCGAATTCAGTTATTAAGTGAAAAAGTCGAAAAACTGATTACAAAAAAAAAGCAAAGGTTTTCAAGATTTTCACCTCAATGGCAAAACGGCTTCAATATTTTGAATAAGAAAACCGGTATAAAATATCAACAACATCTATTATTCTCCTCCACATTTGGGGGCGCGCTCATTAAATTCCAAAATAAGTAAAAAAAAATAATTTATGAAATAACCTTTAAAAAATTAAGCGAAATTCATGACTTTTCAATTAAAAAGTGAAAGCGCAAGTTTGGAAGTGACTTGATTAGAAATGTGAGCTGTTTAATGTGATTTATTCTTAAATGTCATCACGAGAAGTTTTCCTGATATTGTTTTTTTTTCTTTTTTCTACAAAAAATTCAAAACTTGAACATCTCATTTTGTATGCAATATGGAAAAATCCGGAGACTCAGTTTTTTATCTGGGAGGTAAAATACCTTGAGCTGGCCGTCCTTCGGATGCGACGTGAAGCGATGGACCCGAGCCTTTGCGATGTCAGAAGGTTCTTAAAGACCCCTATCCTAGGTAACTAAACCTGGCTAAACAAAATTTAGTACGCCCACTGTTCAACAAACAAAAGAGCGCTTTGGTAGTGGGCGATATGACCTCGTAGTTAAAGCTGTCACAAAAAATACAACATGAAGAAAAAAGTCGTCGGTGAATCGTATGAATGTACTCTGATCGCTCCCATTCCTTCGGCCTTTTGGGGTTTTGAGTTTAAATATAAAATTTCATGACAATACAATCAATCATAGGCTGTTTTGAGTTGAGCTCCCTATGATCCACCCCTTTTAATAGGTGTCGTCCATACATTTAAAACATTTCGTGTCGAAACATTCGTTCTATCGGGAGTTACCATGTTCACATATACACACACAGACAGATATAACATTTTTTTTCATTTTCGACAACAGGGAGTCGGAAAACAGGAAATTCTCGTGAAATCTCAACATCGTTTTTCAGACGGAAAAATTCTTCTTCGCATAGCCACCTATACTTCTAATCCTAATTTTCGCATAGCTGGGGAAGAAATAACGAATTTAAATTTTGAATATTTGTCTGTGTGTGCAGAGCATGTGTATCTGTCAACACGACAATAGATACAATGAATGTATCGACACCAAGATTTTTAAATGTATCAGAACTCCATGAGGGCGACAGGCTAATCGGCCAATGGGAATGAGGGATTTGGGGGCAGATTTAACACAGAAATTATAATAACTACCGTTGTTATGGATGTTGTAATGAATTGTAAGGAAAAAGAGAACAAGGTACGATCATGTAACGGCAGGTCCTCATAAGGATGGCACCTATTCATTTTCCGCAAAATCAGCAGAAGGGAAGGGGGCTCTACTCCAAAAACCTTAATAACTGCCGATATAATGAATGTATCGATACAAAATTTAGTATGAGGGCCCAAATAGTCCAATGGTTTTGGAGGGAAAGCGGAAACTTAATTGATTAGTTTGTGCTGGGGTATTACATAGCCTGTGATTCACCGACTACTTTTTTTGTTCTCTGTGTACCATTAGTGCAGTATGTTTTTCCCGCGTAAAACATGAGTTCAAAGTAGTTCTCTGGCCTACCAACAGATGCCGCCCTTGTATCCCACTGTATACAATCGTTAGAAGCAGTCATGTATAATTCCTTGTTGCAGGAAGCTTAGTGTAATATATTATAACAAATTGTTGTTTTGAACGTATTAAGCTATGATGGCGGCTTCGATGGAGGAGTGGTTAAAGTAGCTGTCTGCTCACCTGACAGATTCGAATTCACTCCTCAATAATAGATACAATATTTGACGGTTTTTTTAAAGTGACTCCTTTCGTTCGAGTGTCGGTCTGTTGCTTTGTCTGTCCGCTCTCTCATAGCCGAAACCACCTAACACAGAGACTTCAAACTCGGTGTGTAAACGTAGATTGGTAATCAAAACATGACAGTGAACTCGTAAAGGGTTAATCCTATCGCAAAAGTGGTTCTTACCAAAAATGTTCAATATTATTCCAATCGCCAATATATCCTCTGATTTTATACAGGACCAATAAGACCGAAGTTATAGCGCCTCGTTGAATGTATTGTACAATAATGTTTTGTAGAATTACTTCTAAGTAATGTCCAGGGTCTACGCTACAGCGTAGGGCTTTACCATGGTCCCACCATGGTTTGCGGGTTCGAATCTCGTCCGGGAATGAGTTTTATTTCGTAGATAGAATTCCCTCCCGGAGCCATGGATGTCGTAAATAACTAGATAACACAGTGATATGGCTAATATGCATCGTACATAAAGCCAAAAAAAAAAAAAATGTAATGTCTAACAACACCAAGCAACCAATTTTAAAATAGGTTTTTATTATTGGTATTTTTTAATAAAAATATATTATATATTAAATTTTGAGTAAAATCATAAAATTAAAAATTTTAAAAAACCCCCACACAATAAAAAAAACAATAATTTTTTTTTTTTTTTTTTTTACTGAAACTTCGATGGTCCTTTTATGTGGAGGGGGGGGGGGCTTGGCTTTATAAACATAGGCCGAGATCCTTACATAGGGGAGATGGCATACCCGATTTCGACCAAACATGTCTAAGAACCAATGCGCAAATAGTAGCTTTTGAAACGAAAAAATTACTTTGAAATAGGTTAAGCCGTCTTGGAGCTACGATGCCCCAGACACACACACAGACAAAGGCTTCAAACTTATAACACCCCTCCTTTTGCGTCGGGGATTAATAAAAATGATAATAAAGAAAAAAATAAAATATATTTGATGTGGTCATAACAGAACTTTCTTATACGAAACATGTTTTAAGAGATCATTCTCCCTCCCCCTCCCACCTCTCAAAATCATTTCATATCGGCATTATTGCGTTTGAGACAGTCACTCTCAGAATTACGTTGTACAATGAATCAAAGAAAACCTCTGACGCCACATTACTTTCATATACCCAGTAATGCCAGTATGAAATGAATTTGAGAAATGTTAGTTATTATGACTCATGCCCTGCCTTTTTTAACTACAAGGTCATATCGCCTACTACCAGAGCTCTTTCGTCACTCTGGTGGAAATGAGCCCAACTCTACTATGGGAATCCTACATTTTTATTCACCTAGGGTAAGGGGTTTTTAACTATGACCTGACATCGCACAGGCTCGGGACCATGGCTTAACGTCCCATCCAAAGGACGGCATGCTTGCAGTTTATTTTACCTCCCAGATAAAATAAACGAAGGGCCTCGGTCGGGTTTCGAACTCACGATCTTGAGCTCAGAAGTCAAGCACGCATACAACTGAGCTACCTGCGCCCTTGAACATTGGTTGGTTAACGTGCTCTTAAGAAGATTCATAAAATAAACAACCATTATCCAAATCATTTTTATTTTCATTTATTTTATTTAGCCATCATTTTTATTTTCATTTATTTTATTTTTTCTAATATTAGATCAAATTTAGTTATTGTTTTATTTCTACTGACTAAATACTAACGCCGTCTTATTGATTTTCAGCCAAATCGGTGGCTTAACACCAAAACTCTAATAACTGCCTTGGTAATGAACATATCGAAACAAAACTTCATATCGCCGTTCTGGAAGAACAGTGACGTAAATGCAAAAATGTGTCAAATGCAAATAAGTCGATAGACAATATCAGAAATACATTCCCTACACTGGGGAACATGGACGTAACTGTAGTTCCACTCGGGACCGCCAGAGGGTAGTTGCATTATGGTCGAAACATCAGCAATTGTTGCCTTCTTTTAGAGAAACAATGACGTAACTGCACTTAGGAGTTGAAATTAGGGTGATTAAATCCTAATCCTGGTAAATGAAAGTAAAGTATATATTCCACATACTCCTAATATACCATTATTTTCTGTCACTTACAACCTTTTCAATTAAACGTTTGACACAAGTGCAATTCGTTTTTTTACTCTCTTGTAAAATTGAAGTTTTTGTCACTGTTCTTCCGGAACGGCGATATGTGAATTCAGAACCCCGGAATCCTAAATTTCCCCCACCCTAAATTTTCATTCACCTGGGATAGGGGTCTTGAGTACCTAACATCGTACTGTCACGGGACCATCGTACAGTAACGTTCTATCCGATATAATACCTAAGAGTCTCGGCCGGGTTTCGAACCCGCGATCTTCATCACAGAAGGCTAATATGTATATTATATATTATTATTATTATTATTACTATAACTGTGGTAGTGTATTGCGGACTTGCCTACCCTGACGGTGGTGGCAGGTGCCGGGGCGTGCTGGCCACACTCCTGCCACCGTGGGAACTCACGGCAGGTGTCTTCCTTCCAGTCCGCTCCACTCCCAGCAGAGCTATTTGTTTATCTCTCTCTCCTCCCACTCTCTCTCCCTCGCTCCTTGCCACTGAATTACACCCCCCTCCCTCCTACCACTCAATCCCAGTTTTCTTCTTCCTTTTTTTTAATTTAATTTTTTTTACAACTCCCATCACGTAGCCTGGGAACTAAAAATAAAATATAAAAAAACCTGTCTAAAATCGGGCCTAATGACCCTAATGACTTATAATCCTTCGCCGGTTATTACACTGATCTCCAATCACGCACCAATTTTAAAGAGCTACTCTGACACTAAAGTACGTTATTTATTTTTAAAATTTTGAAAATTAGTATTATTTTCAGCTATGTATATTTATGAATGAATAAAGAATCGATTGTCATCATTGGAAGAATTGGCAGAACTACAGGACACTATAACCCTAGCGGGAGAAATATGGAGTTCCCTGGACATGTAAACTATCACACAAATACCTAAAGGGGGAAAAATGGATGATCCTAGAAAATTAAACCATCACTGGAAGAATTAGCATATCAATAGGACTCAAAAATCCTCATGTTAGGTGCTCAATAGTAGCTCAGTGGTATGCGTGCTTGAGTTCTGAGCTCAAGGTCGTGGGTTCGAAACCCGACCGAGGCCCTTAGTTTATTTTATCTGGGAGGTAAAATAAACTTAAGCCCGCCGTCCTTCGGATGGGACGTTAAGCGATGGTCCCGAGCCTGTACGATGTCAGATACTGGTTAAAGACCCCTATAGCTAAATTTAGGACTCTTATAGCAGTGTCGGGCTCATGTCCACCAGAGTGACGAAAGAGCGCTCTGGTAGTAGGCGATATGGCCTCGTAGTTAAAGCCCGGGCATGAGTCATAAAACCTAACCTAAAATGTAATTCATCTTGGCCCTGTCTTTGACGAATCTGTCGCGCCATGACAACATTGCCATTTTACTTTCAACAAATATCTACATGTAGAGAAAAAAAGGACAATCATAATCTGGTAATTATCCAGACCTATCTGACTTACTATCTGACCATGTCAGGAAGGACACACTCTCGGTTCTAAAATCCCGGGTGTTCTAGACTTTACATTTCTGGTCGTTCCATTGCGCCGGGGACCGAAGGAGGCTAAGAACAGGAGGCTCTGAAGACAGACTCGTGAAGGGGCGGTTGTTGTTGTTGGTGAGGGTACAACAGTAAGTCGTGTGTGTAGTACGCCAGAGAAGACTGGTGTCAGGTGTTCCTGGCTGGGTACGTCACAAGGAGCTCCGTGGGAACCTGAGGCAGGTGTTTCCAGCCATCCTTCCTTACCAACAACTCTCCGTTTTTATCTACGTACTGACTTATCCAATCCTTTACAGTATAACTGATTTGTTTATATTTTGTGATATAAATATATTATTTTAGAAACATGCCACAGCAAAATTGTGTTCTCAATTTCTGCTTAGATGTTAGCTATCAATTATTGGACTGGAGACGCCTTCAAATCTATACAAGAGCACTTATACCTCCTTCAGAGTTTTCGACGTCTACGAAAGGAAAATGAAATGCGAAACTGCTCAAATGACTACTAGACAAGCGATCTTAAATTGGTCTCAACCATAAGCTGGGTGTCCTCCGAACAATCACACAATGCGCCTGGGAGCTGGTAGCTCAGAGACAGCATGCTTGCCTTCTGAGCTCAAGATAGTATTTTGCCTAAAAACCTTGAGCACGCCATCCTTCGGATGGGATGTTAAGCAATGGTCCCGAGCCTATACGATGTCAGTTAATGAGCAATGTCGGTCCCGTCAAAGAAAACCTCCTCGAAAATCTGACGTCGAGGTTTCAGCTGATTTTCACGTTTCAAGGTCCCCTGAATACGTTTTGACCATTTTGGCGATGATGTCTGTCTGTCCGGACCCGTTTTCGAATAGTCCCCTTGATATCTGATCCGCACCTATAAACTTTGCCTGTAACTGCTCAGAGTGCATTTACAGACAGACAGGTGAAAATTTAACCTTTGAAAGTTGTTAATAATGAGCAGTGGACCAATTAGGTGGCTCAGATATATGCATGACCCTTCTCAACCTAATCCATTGTCTCAAGACCTTTCTAATAAAATTCGTTTCTCTCTTTTATTGAGTTGGATCGTTTCGAAAACCTGTTTTAATTTTATATCTTCATCAATTTGTAAGTTTAACTGTCTTTTCACATTTTTATTTATATTTATTAATTAGTTTATTCAACAATTCGTTGAAGAAACAGGGAGTCGAAAAGCTGACAGAAGCGAATAATAATTATTATTATAATAGTAATAGAAATAACAGTTGAAGATAGAAAAAACTTAGGTAAAGTTATGTAATCAATTAGAAGTTAGTTATTATGACTCACGCCCAGGCTTTAACTAGAAGGTCATATCGCCTACTACCAGAGCGCTCTCTCTCATGTTGGACATGAGCCCGACTCTACTGTGGCAGTCCTACATTTTTCCTACCCAACATTTTAATTCATCTAGGGTAGGGGTCCTTAAGAGTACCTGACATCATACAGGAAGTTTATAAGTTTATTTTACCTCCCAGAAAATATAAAATAAGAACCTCGGCCGGGTTACGAACCCGTAATCCTAACATCAGAAATTTCATTTTGAGTTGAGAAGTTGTCTGTCAATCACCGGTTATTCTTTAACACATATTAATTAATTAAATACTTGCTCTATCTACAAAACTAAAAGTTGAATTACAAAAGGGCTTCTGAATCCTCACACTAAATTTGTCCGAAGACAAAAAACCCCAATAATTGACAAAGTAATGAATGTATCGACGCGAAATTGTAAATGGAAGAGATAAGGGGAGAGTCAAAAACTTGCTGTCGATGTAATGAATATATCAACACGAAACAAGTAAGATGATTCAGAAGTTCATGAGTTAAGAACCTTTATCTCTCACAAGAAGTCAGAATTAAATGTTTTATAAGAATTGTATTTTAAAAATAAATAAATAACACAAATATATACCTCGCCTAGATGCGTTGATTTTGATCGTTGGTTTCCGAGATAAACCACTGTATCATACAGACACAATTCATTTTCTGTTGAACAACGGCACGATTGTATAAAGGTTCCGGTTTACACTTTTGTGTGTGGATCCCTAAAAAAAAACTGATTGGGATTTTTCATTTTTAAACAATGTCTAAAGTCGTTCCACACTTCAGTCCACATCGTGTGGTGCTGACAGTTCAGACCCTGTTTGAAAAGTTGAATGAAACGTGGAGATCTCGACGAAATATTTTTTTTGTTAATCTTCATCACTAATATTTCTTGATATAATATCATATATTAAAATAATTTGAGAATTAATCTATAGAAAAAATAAACAACAAAAATACAAACGAAAAACATAAATAATGTTAAGAAGATTGCTTCCTCCCAGTATTACTTACGAAGCTAATCGTTTAAGATGTTTTTTTCGGAGGGGGAAGAGGGGGTCTCTCCCGTTATTAAACCTTCATCCTCCGACGCCCACGATTGTCTAATTCTTCTCAGGTAGTTCCTTCGGGCTACCTCTTTTTCTAAGGATTAAAAAAAAAAAAAAAGAAAGAAAAAAAAAGGAAAGATTGGGATGCCCAAATTGAGCCGAGAGTGTGGGGTAGCGTAGTGCAGGTCACGTGACCCACCGTGAGATAACCACCGTCTATGATTATCACGGGTAAGGCTGAAGTGAGAGGGCCTGCCTTGACTCAGCTCACGGTTAGTCTAGGACTCAACTTATCTTCAGTTAACCACTGACTGGCTTCAACCGGGGGACCATTCATAATTATAAGGACATGCACGTGCTCATCCCATAGACATTGGATTGGGGGGGATTAGAGTTGAGAGTGAACAAGCTGAAGAGCTTCTCAAGCTTTACATTCAGCTATATAACACCAAACAATACTATAAAGCTTACTAACTTGTGAAAACATACATCATATATCAGTGTTTGACGTATGTTGTATACAACCCCTGTCTGGCATGTGATGTATAAAATACACACATTAAAATATTAAGTTAAATACATTAAACAATTAATGGTGTGGTGAAGAAGTCGAGGCCTAGCGATGGCGGCGAGCTGTGTAAAAATTACAGTGGTGATTTTTTAGGCTTAAAGAAGTGGTGAACTGAATTTAAGTGATACGTTGGTGCTATTGATCCAAAAAGAAGGTACTTTTACTCGTTTATATGTAATGATTACAGCCCAGAATTATATAACTTAAATTTTAAACAAAATGCCCAAAATATAAAACAAAAAGATTGAATTAGTTTAAGAATTTAGTTTTTAACATTTTTTGTCTAAAATTTAAAATAACTTTAAAAATACATATAAATTCAATTGGCCTCTTGTGTACTAAAAGTAGCAGTTACTTTCCTAAGCAATACTATTATATTTTTATGAAAATTTAAAAAAAAATATGCAAGGACAGAGTTATAGTGTATAGGCCATTACGAGTTTACAGAGAATCGCCCGTATATGAACAAGCTGAAGGGCTGCTCACGCTTTACATTCAGCTCTATAACACCAAACAGTACTATAATTCAAAATCCTATTAGGACAACACGTATTAATTTTCAGCGGAATCGGCCAGAAGGGGACGAATCAGTGGGGGACACAACTCAAAAACCCTGACAACTGCCGATGTAATGAATGTTTCAACACTAAATTTAGTATGAAGATTCAGAAACTTCTATGGAAGTCAACTATTAATTTTTAACCCAAACGGTCGATTGGTTTTGTTTGGAGAATGGAAACTTAATTAATTCGCTCTGTGGAATTACATTATCGGTCTATGTAATCAGTAGGTCGGAAAACATGAAATTTCGTTGAAAACTCACCATCGAATTTGAGAGATCAAATAACTTATTTTTTACTTCAGATAGCTGACTCATTTGAGTAGAGAGAGATGGGCATCAACTCCATTTCGACTTAGTTCTTCGTCCTTTTTCCCTTCTTCTCTCGGCTCGGACGTTCCTTTTATCACTCCGTTCTCTTCTATTTATTTACGACTAGAAAGTATTTTTTGTGTGTGTGAGCGGGGATTAAGAGGGAAGACTGGTAGAGAAGGATTTATAGGAAGAGGCTACTGGGCATTGGGAGAATAAATTATACCGTTTGGTGTTCGTCTTCTTGTTGGGATGGGGTCTCTGGAGGGCGTAAGGTCCGAGGGGAAAAAATTAAAAGGTTGTATAAAAAAAAGTCGGGGAATCACTGCTCTCCCTCCAAAATCAACCGTACGTTTGGGATAAAACATCGTGAATCCTCATCACAGACAGACGGAAATGTTTTTTGAAATCAAGTGGTCATGGTCGGAAAAACATGAAATTCCGGTGAAATCTCCACTTCGAATTTCCGACCGATTACATAAATCTCCAGGAATATACATGTGTCGAAAAGTATATAGTGGCTTCTTCCATTTGTTCAATGAAGTTTCCTCCATCCTCATAGATCTATGTCTTCCCCTCATTATATGCTCCTCCTCGTGCTCGATGATGTCCAAGAGTGAGCAATACCCCAGAAAGGGGCGGCTCGTGTTACGTCCCCTTCTGGAGCAGGGCACGTGCGCTGCGATGGAGCCATGGGGGATCACTGTCGAAACAGAGGTCGTAGGGGAATCATAAATACCTCTGTCTCTCTCCCCCCTCATTCAAATTACCATTAAATCGGCCATGTAACCCCCCCCTTGGCGACAGGTCGCTAACATGGCGCCTGCCCCCCTATGAAGGGGTCTTTTGTTCCCCCTGATTTGACTCCATGAAGTGGGGTCCGACCCTCCAGTGTAATGGAGGAGGGGTACACACCTCATACTCCAACCCTCTTGTTTTCCGGATAACTGATGTCCCCTCTCAGAACAAAAGAGGCGCTGACATGGAGACCTCCCCACAGAACACACTTCCGAACAGTGGAACCTGTTGCCTCTGTGCTGGGTGTGTGCTAAACACCACCTTTTGCGGCTAATTGGCAGCTATTTTTTTTTTATTACAACATATTTATATATACTGTTATAAACAAATGAAATAAATATATAGGTATATATAAAATAATAAAAAGAATAGAATATACATAATAATATTTTACCGCGCAGATAAAATAAATTAAGGGCCTCGGTCGGGCTATGCACCCTCTATCTTTAGCTCAGTAAGCAAGCACGCCTACCACTGAGCTTCCGGCGCCCTGTCATTCTGTCTCTCTCTCTATATTCAAAAAAATAAAGAAACAAATATGTATAAACAAATAAAATAAAAGAGATAAATATATATTATTTAAAAAAAAAAAAAATAATAAAAAAATATATCACCTTAATACTACAACTAGATAACTCAAAAATCGGCATGTATGGGATAATTGTACCATTAGTTGTATTTTGCAGGTATCTTTGTTGTACTAGAAGTAGACAACTCTTAGAAAATATGTTAAGAACTTATGTAAAAATTTCAGTAGTTCAATTTGTATCATTCTACAACGGCTGCTTAAAAAAAAAAAAAAAAAAAAAAGGTTTGCGTTTTTCTCAAAACTAAATTTCGAGATGTCTAGTTGTAGTATTAAGGTGACGATATGTGATGTGGCCATTACAGGCTTTTCTTATACCAAGCTTATAGAACACTCTCTCCCTGTCCGCTTCTCAAAATCATTTCATTTTGTCTCTTTGTAATCATAGATTACACATTATTTTACCCAGTAATGCCAGTATGAAATAATTTTGAGAAGGGGAAGGGGATAGACTAATCAATAAGTTTAGTTGGTATAAGAATGTTCGTTAATGGCCCCATCACTTATATTTCATTTTTTTCTTCATTTTCATAGTAGAGGGACTTCCTCCAGGCAATAAACCTCGAAGTTAAAGCTCAGCGTGAGTCACAATAACTAACTACTATTGTGCTATTGATGGATATTGGAATATGACATAGTGCTGCAAGAACCGAACCTGTGTAAGCCAGCTGGACAGTTTGAGAACTGCCCCTGTACAGAACCCCTTGAGACCCCCCGTCAGCACTGCCCAGGGGGCCGTCTAAATGTTATTATTGAAGGTGTGACGGGGTGTTGGTGGGAAAGTGCAAGTTCGTGCCTTGAATATGTATGACCACGTGTCCTGAAACCTGGACTGATCCTGACCAACAAGAAGGGCGAGTCGAGGAGGGACTTACAAAAAAAAAAAACGTGAAGACGACAGACAGGTAAGGTAAGGTAAGGGTTGGACGATGCCGTGGGAAGCCCACCTGCCTATACCTGCCCTCCGCGATTTTCAGACCGATTTCATACAAAATCCATTCCTCCCCTCACTCTTCAAGTAATTATACCATTGTGAACAACCGCTTACATCGCCATAGGGGGCACTTTTTTTTCCCTCAGTGAATCCTATACCCAGTTTAACGGATATTAGTCGAATATCTAGTCCGAATAATTATAGGGTACCGTTCGAGATCAAATTACACCTTATGCCACCGATCTGATGTAAATCTGACTGATTTCTTTTTTTTTTTTTGTTAACTACAAGCCTCCGACTACCACTTTTGGACCATGTTAGGATCAGAATATTGCTGCCATTTGAAAACTCGATATTTTTTCTGAAACTAAAACTGTAAATCCAATGGTAATTTATTTAAACAAAATAAATTAATTATACACAAAATTGCTTAAAATCAACAGATGTCGTACTTATCTTGTTTTGAAAACACCTATATAATTGTCTTTGATATTGTGTGTAAGGAGTGTTGTTAAAAAATTAACTTCTGTTTTTCTTTAAGGTCTTATCTCCCAATTTATTGATTATTCACTATTTTTTCTTCATTAGAACTTTTGTCAAACAGTTTCGGTCCTTGCCCATTCTCAATGACTTCAAAATATATTAAACATGAAACTGCTTTTAGTTCTTTTATCTTTCCATAATACTTTTAGGTGTATCTACGTCAGTTATTAACTCGAGATTTGCTTTTGTTATCTATTAATTTTATATATTGTTATTTCCACTTTTAATCTATTATATAAATTGTATTTTATCTTTCCATAATACTTTTAAGTGTATCTACGTCAGTTATTAACTCGAGATTTGCTTTTGTTATCTATTAATTTTATATATTGTTATTTCCACTTTTAATCTATTATATAAATTGTATTTTATCTTTCCATAATACTTTTAAGTGTATCTACGTCAGTTATTAACTCGAGATTTGCTTTTGTTATCTATTAATTTTATATATTGTTATTTCCACTTTTAATCTATTATATAAATTGTATTTTATCTTTCCATAATACTTTTGGGTGTATCTACGTCAGTTATTAACTCAGGATTTGCTTTTGTTATCTATTAATTTTATATATTGTTATTTCCACTTTTAATCTATTATATAAATTGTATTTTATCTTTCCATAATACTTTTAAGTGGATCTACGTACGTTATTAACTCGGGATTTGCTTTTGTTATCTATTAATTTTATATATTGTTATTTCCACTTTTAATCTATTATATAAATTGTCTTTTATCTTTCCATAATACTTTTAAGTGGACCTACGTACGTTATTAACTCGGGATTTGCTTTTGTTATCTATTAATTTTATATATTGTTATTTCCACTTTTAATCTATTATATAAATTGTATTTTATCTTTCCATAATACTTTTAAGTGGATCTACGTACGTTATTAACTCGGGATTTGCTTTTGTTATCTATTAATTTTATATATTGTTATTTCCACTTTTAATCTATTATATAAATTGTATTTTATCTTTCCATAATACTTTTAAGTGGATCTACGTACGTTATTAACTCGGGATTTGCTTTTGTTATCTATTAATTTTATATATTGTTATTTCCACTTTTAATCTATTATATAAATTGTATTTTATCTTTCCATAATACTTTTAAGTGTATCTACGTCAGTTATTAACTCGAGATTTGCTTTTGTTATCTATTAATTTTATATATTGTTATTTCCACTTTTAATCTATTATATAAATTGTATTTTATCTTTCCATAATACTTTTAAGTGTATCTACGTCAGTTATTAACTCGAGATTTGCTTTTGTTATCTATTAATTTTATATATTGTTATTTCCACTTTTAATCTATTATATAAATTGTATTTTATCTTTCCATAATACTTTTAGGTGTATCTACGTCAGTTATTAACTCAGGATTTGCTTTTGTTATCTATTAATTTTATATATTGTTATTTCCACTTTTAATCTATTATATAAATTGTATTTTATCTTTCCATAATACTTTTAAGTGGATCTACGTACGTTATTAACTCGGGATTTGCTTTTGTTATCTATTAATTTTATATATTGTTATTTCCACTTTTAATCTATTATATAAATTGTCTTTTATCTTTCCATAATACTTTTAAGTGGATCTACGTACGTTATTAACTCGGGATTTGCTTTTGTTATCTATTAATTTTATATATTGTTATTTCCACTTTTAATCTATTATATAAATTGTATTTTATCTTTCCATAATACTTTTAAGTGGATCTACGTACGTTATTAACTCGGGATTTGCTTTTGTTATCTATTAATTTTATATATTGTTATTTCCACTTTTAATCTATTATATAAATTGTCTTTTATCTTTCCATAATACTTTGAAGTGGATCTACATCCGTTATTAACTCGGGATTTGCTTTTGTTATCTATTAATTTTATATGTTGTTATTTCCACTTTTAATCTATTATATAAATTGTCTTTTTTCTTATGGATGTTACGACCATCCATCTTGGAATTTTCTTTGATATTGTGTGTAAGGAGAGTTGTTAATAATAAACTTCTGATTTTCTTTAAGGTCTAAAGTCTAGATTAAAAGTGGAAATAACAACATATAAAATTAATAGATAACAAAAGCAAATCTCGAGTTAATAACAGACGTAGATACACCTAAAAGTATTATGGAAAGATAAAAGAACTAAAAGGAGTTTCATGTTTAATATATTTTGAAGTCATTGAGAATGGGCAAGGACCGAAACTGTTTGACTAAAGTTCTAATGAAGAAAAAATAGTGAATAATCAATAAATTGGGAGATAAGACCTTAAAGAAAAACAGAAGTTTAGTATATAATTGTGTGTGGATCCATTCATTTTTGTTCATGTTTTTTGATTAATTTTTGTAAAACATGAAATTCCGGTGAAAACTGTATCAAATTTCTGTTCGCTTACATAAATTCCTTCACACTGTACTGCTGAGAAAGTAACAAAAAAAAAAAAAAAAAAAAAAAAAAGATTTTAGAGATTTAAAATAGTTGGTTGTTTTTTCATTAGAGTGAGTGACTCAGTGTGAAGGAGTGTGACTACGCTAATTGGAAGGAAGGGTTCTCACGACCTTCTGATGAAGTCGCAACGCCCCGCTCCCAAACTTAACGAGCACTCCGGTGGGAGCACGACGGGACTTCTCAATTGCGCACCCGCATCTTCAAATGCCACTTACGCAAGCTAGCCATCCCCGCACGAGCAACATGTCTCTGTACCAACCTCATTTGTGTACCATTTGGGAAAAACTAGACAAGTCCGATAAATTATTTTTCCAATCGCCATTATTCAACAATTTCTCCATATTTTATTATGGAATGCATATATATTTAATTTTGTCATTTTATCATACATTTTTAGGACTTATCTAAAATTGCACCCCCACTTATCTAGTTATTCATCCGAAATCAAAAGAATTGTCTATTTTACACCATCACTTACCTATTTATTCACGTACTTATCTAGTTTTTGCCAATGAAAGAAGCGTTTCAGAACTGCATAACGGTAATTATCTCTTCTTGTATAAGCAAGATAAATATGTTTAACCAATTTTAGGGCATGAACGCGGTGTTGATAAAAATAGATAAATGCAATTGTATAAATCCATAAGTAAATTTCCGAGTTGTCTAAAAATGCCCAATGCGTTTTCAAGGATACCATTGACATTACGACTTGCATACTTTTACATGATGTGTAGGACACCAATATATTTCGCACATTGTGACCTCATGATGAAGCGATGTAAAAACTTCCGAGATGTTGTCGTGAAAAATGTACTTCCGGAAAAGTTATAAATAAAAAAAAATTATGTACTGTATTTATTAATATTATTGTTTTTTAACTCATTTTCAAGTATTTATTTATTCATTTTATTTTTTAGTAGTACCTATTGTTAATTCCAATCCATGAGTGTCTGACTCTAAGAGTTTTTTTTTTTTTTTATAATTATTGTAAACTTTATTATTCTATACAGGGTGTAACAAGTCGAGAGGGCGATACTTAGGGATCTTAAAGTAAACTTAATTCTGAACAAAAAAGTTCCTATAAACATAGGTCCGCAAATGCTTTGTTTAAAAGTTATAATAAAAAGACGCTAATACAACACTAATCACTTGAAAGTAAAGAGTAGCTACAATAATTGTTCAAAATGTCTTCCCTGTTGTCGTACACATAATTGACACCTCCGGGCAACTGAATTTATGCCTCTTGTTCCTGTCCTCTCATTTCGTCACAAGCTCTCTGAATCCGTTCAACCAGTTCTTCCCTAGTGTTTACAGATTGCGAATAAACGTTAGTTTTTAACGCCCCCCCAAACGTAAAAATCCATGGGCGTTAGGTCGGGACTTCTTGCAGGCCATCTTACTGGTCCAAAGCGTCCAATCTATCTCCTTGAATAATTTCTGTCCATCCAATCACCAATGACTCTGCCATTATGTGCTGGGCATCCATCCGTTTGAAACCAACTATGTACTCGCAGGCTCAATAGGATATCCTCGAGGATGTCCACTAGATCATTTTCCAATAGATTAAGCATTGCATCCGAATTGAATCGGGCAGGAAGAAATATTGGCGAAAGGAGATAGCGGTGAACATTCGCTGCATTTTATGCAAAACTGATTCACAATAAATGAGATTAGTTGCATTGAAGTAGAACCCAACATTCATAAACATGAATGGTATTGAACCTTGAACCCTATTCAGATCCCTTATACCAATAGCAGATATTTCTTTCTTTGCCCTGCAGTTTTTTTATTATAACTTTTAAACAAAGCATTTGCGGACCTATGTTTATAGGAACTTTTTTGTTCAGAATTAAGTTTACTATAAGATCCCTAAGTATCGCCCTCTCGACTTGTTACACCCTGTATATTACATGAATATTATAGTTGGGCAGTCTATAATACCTAGGCCAATGGCCTAATTAGCATGAGATATGAACTCAGGTACAATTCATTAATTGCCCTAAACAAGTAACTTCAAACTAAATAAATTTAACATAATATAGGGAAAAAAAAAGAGTTAATATCTGTTAATGTATCTAATTTATGAGTCGGCGGGGTAGCTCAAGCTACTGGGCTGAACAATTATTGTTATGTTTTGTCTAAAAAAAACCCAGTCTGAAACTGGATAATTGCATTTTCAGTGCTGAGAATCAGCGATGCACTGTAGTTTTACGCTGTGGCACGAAGAGTAAACTTGTAGTCCATTGCATAATTTAAGTGCAAAGTTGCATTGCTGTAAAGAGCATTCAAAAAAGGAAAGTGAGTAAGTGTAAAGGAAATAACTTTGGTTTATTTGGGTGGCTCATTAATTTAATTTTTAAGTTTTATTAGGTAGAAGCTGGAAAGAACTCTTACATGTATGTGTGTCTATGGGCAGCTTCTAGCTTCGATACAAAAATAAAATATGGCCAAATGGAAATCTATTTGTATATTAATGACAGCTACAAACTGAGCATAATGAGTTCAAGAAACCGTCGGGCGAGAAAATATTCTGTCCTACTTCTATTTTTGTAATCGTGCGAAAAACCGAGATCGACTTTTCAGCGGATTTTCACGTTTCTTTGACTTGATGATTTCTCTGTCTATGTGTGTACTTTTGTGTGTATGTGTTTGGAACTTTTGTGTTTTAACTCAGGACCTTGAAACGTGAAAATCTGTTGAAAACGTTGAAGATCTCGGATCTTTGCATTATTACAATATTTTCTTATAGATGAAGGCGCTGGTAGCTCAGTAGAATGCGTGCTTGACTTCTGAGCTCAAGAACGTGGGTTCGAAACCCGACCGAGGCCCTTAGTTTATTTTATCTGGGAGGTAAAATAGACTTAAGCACGCCGTCCTTCGGTTGGACGTTAAGCGATGGTCCCGAGCCTGTACGATGCCAGGTACTCGTTAAAGACCCCTACCCTAGGGGAATAAAAATTTAGGACTCCCACATTAGAGTCGGAGTCATGTCCACCAGAGTGACGAAGGAGCGCTCTGGTAGTAGGCGATAAAGCCCGGGCATGAGTCATAAAACCTAACCTAACCTTTTCTTATAGGTACTGTAGGTGTAATAATATAATAAATAAATGATGATAATAGTTAGATGTTTAATGATATAATACGAATTAGATGATTAATAATTTTGCTATCAAAGAGGTGCAGTCAGGTTTGGCAATCGAAACACTTTATTGTACGTTTGAACAATTTCAATTGATCGTTGGGGCACTTTATATCCAGAAAAGCCAGTATGAAATGATTTTGACATGATGAAATGATTGAACGACTCGGTCGGGTTTCGAACCCGCGTTCTTGAGCTCAGAAGTCAAGCATGCATACCACTGAGCTACCGGCGCCTTCATCTATAAGAAAACATTGTAATAATGCAAAGATCCGAGATCACGTTTTCAATTAATTTTCACGTTTCAAGGTCCCCTAAACCCGTTTTGACCATTTTCGCGATGATTTCTGAAATCAGAAATGATGACAGCTATGATCCTGGACAATTGAAATTGGACAGTTTCAATGGAACCAATTAAGACTTATGAAGAGAATGTAATTTGAAAGTCACTAGGATACCTGGGTGTGCACATGGCCATTCACCTGAATCAATGTCAGGACACTGGAATAGAGTAGCTACTGAACTGTTCGATTCCCATGTCAGCCTTGGTAACGGGAGTATTTAACTACCCACCCTGAGATCCGCCACTCACAGAACACACAAGTGTAGGAATCAGGGTCCAGTGCAGTTGTGCTGCTTCAGACTGTGTGGGCGGGTATTAAAGAGTGGGTGTGGGACGGAATGTTTCAATCAGTTTCTCACGGTTGGAAGAAGGGGGCAGCACTGCACGATGAATTAACACTCTCAGTGGCCGGTCAATGGATCCGGGCGGAAGTTTCAATATTTATAAAGGCAACAACTCACACGGAAGTTATTTGTTGGAGCAATGTCCACGTTATCTCGACTCCATCCTTCCAATTAGGATTTTTGTGATGATTATTTTTTAAACTGCAGTAAAATTGATGTTCGGACAAAACAACACACTTAGTAATGAAAGTATATTAGTCAAAACAGGACTTCCATATACCAACCACTTTTGTACAGATCACTCCCCCTCTCAAAATCATTTCATACTGGCTTTTCTGGATATAAAGTGCCCCAGAGACGATCAGTTGAAATTGACAGTTTCAATTGAAGGCGCGATTGATCGAGCTTCAATCATCACATCAATTCTAGTTTCTGTGTTCACCTTCAATTGTTCTGTTTTGCCGTAGTGTTCTCGCTGATATTTTAATTTATTGATTATTAAAATAACATACTTTTTTTTATTTTACAATGGTCTCGAACACAGACAAGAGAGATTTCTTGCATTAACTTTACGTTGGTCCAAAGAATGGTATAAACTGAGAAGCCGTTTTACCCACGAAAATTTATAAATTAGTATCTCGAAGGATACGTAATATATTACGTATCCTTCGAGATACTGAATTCGAGGATTACAAAAATTTTCTCAGATATTAACAGCAAAACAAAGTCTCTTTCCTCGAACCAAACCACCTCATTAGAAACGACACTCATCTTTGCTGTCTGGCGAACAACTGACGGAACGATTGTCAATTTGCTAGTTACACTATCAATCGCTGCCATCAATAGCTCTTATCAATGACCTTCAATCAAAATGTCTATCAATCGCAGTCATTTAATTGACAATCGCGTCAATTGCCTCCTAGACGATCAATTAGTCCCATCAATGATATCATTGACAATTGCAATTGTCAATTTTATTGATCGTCTAGGGGGACTTAAGAAAGTAATGAGTTGGCATCAGTGGTTTTCTTTATTTCATTGCAAAGCATCATTCTGAAAAAAAACTTATACCCAGTGATGCCAATATATGTAAAATGAATTCGAGAGGAGGAGGGGAGTGAGAGTTATCTATAAAAAAGTGGTTGGTATACGAAAGTCCTGTTATGGCCATTTTATATATATTTTATTTTTTTCTTTATTTTTGTTCTTTATAATAAAACAAAACTCATTAATAATAACATATTTTAAAATTCAAAATTTCCATTTAAACATTGCGTATATATTAATCGTATTAGTCCTATCTGAAAACTAAGAGCACATGATGGTAGGAAATTTAATAAGGAACATTTTTGATAAAGTCAAATTTTTCGATAGGACCGGACCGTTTTTGCAAAAAGTGGAGCAACCGTCTAGTAAAATTGAGTTTCAAGACGTAATATTCGGACTGTTTTAGGTATGTTTCTCGCAAACTGAGCGAAAAATCATATTTAATCTAGAGTGTGCCTTCTAGCTTACTCTTCAACTTTTATTCGAAGAAACTTTTGATTAGGTCATGAATCTTGTAAAATGTATTAATACCTTGATCGCGGGTTCGAAACCTGGCCAAGACCCTTAGATTTTTTTATCCGGTGTAAAAACCTTGAGCACGCCGGACTTCGGATGGGACGTTAAGCGATTGTCCCATGCCTGTAAGATGTCAGCTACTCGTTAAAGACTCCTATTCTAGGTGAATAAAAATGTAAGATTGACAGAAAAGAGACAAACTCCCATACTAGATTCGTCTAACAGAACGACGAAAGAACGCTAATTGTAGTAGGCGATATGATCTCGTAGTTACAGCCGGGCATGAGTTACAATAACTATCCTTTAGGCATGCATAAAATGGCTAAGCTCAATCTCTTGGTAATGCAGAATCTCTGTAGAAGTTATTCTCCATGTTCATACCTCCATCGCGTTCCTTCATCGAACAACTGCGTACAGACGAGAGTATTTCATGAATTATTGATGCAAGATCAAAGTTGTTAACCATGAATGTAAGGCCGGATTTTCGGGAACAGCTATTGTCCAAAAGACAGACAGACAAAGTCTTAAGGCGTATTTGAGAGTTGTGAGGAGTGACCAGCTGACTGATGATTGATGGCAAGACGACAAGATAAGGAGACGTAGTGACGGGACAGGTCGCGTGAGTGGGAGTGCGCCTTGCGCGTGGCTCCAGGTGGCTCCTCTCCGTGAGAACCAAGACACTCCTGAGGTTCCCAGGCTTCAGTGACACCTGCCCCGCCCGCTCGCCTCCTTGTCCAGCTTCGGCCACCCGCTCCAGTCTCCGGTTACCAGTTCGTCTTCCTTCCTACCTGCCCACTCGGCTAATAGACCAGTTCGCTTCTACCCTCCTCCCAGCCGCAGGTTCGTTGCTAGGAAAGGGGGGGAGGGGGGCAGCAGCAGTCTCATGCTTCATTAACTGTAAACTTTATAAGCATCAATAAACTTTCTTTTAACAGCCCTGTCAAGTCGCTGAAAACATATAACATTCACCATAGCAGTTTAGTTTTCACAAATGTTCATTATCCACATATTCAGAGGGCGCCAGAAGCTCAGTGGTATGCGTGCTTACCTTTTGAACTCAAGGTCGTGGGTTCGAAACCCGGCCGAGGTCCTTAGTTTATTTTATCTGGGAGGTAAAATAAACTTAAGCACGCCGTCCTTTGGATGGGACGTTAAGCGATGGATACTCGTTGAAGACTCAAGTGAATAAAAATTTAGGACTCCCAGAGTAGAGTCGATCTCATGTCCACCAAAGCAACGAAAGAGCGCACTGGTAGTAGGCGATATGACTATCTATCAATGAAGTCATCACATCGCCAGCAATGTACTTCCACTGCACGGATTAATCAATTACGTGTTCGCTCTCCCTCTAATCGACCGTTTGGTCTTATTTAGTGGCTTCTGAATCCTCATATTAAATTTAGTGTCGATACATTCACAACATCGGTAGTTGTAAGGAATGAATCGAGCAACATTTCGAATCAGGGGGTTGAAAACATGGGAAAAACTTCGGTGAAAATCTCATCGATTACATAATATCACCCTACATCTCTTATAGAAGGGGAAGTACAAATCCAGGATGGTGCTGCAAGGCTGCATTTTGAGTGGGGGAAGCTTGGCTAATCTGACCTCTCACAGATTTCATAATTATTGCCAAGTACATAAGAATATTAGATACATGGACTAAAATGAATAAATATAAATAAACAAATAACATAAAATAAAGTTTAATAAATAGCTTATCTGATAAAAACATGTCAATTTAAAAAGTAAATAAATATAGAACATAAAACTGCCAAATAACAACAACTCAAGAATAACATTAAAAGTTTCATGAATGGGGACAGATACGTTATTTTAGTTCCTCATCGGAGTCACAACAGGCAGCACGGAGTGCGTGAGGGTAGACAAACTAATCCCCTCTCTAGAATATATAATAGAGGCAACTCCCTCTTCTTTTCCGATATTACCTCTATACTCCCATACATACCGGCGTGCCTCAGGCCTCAATATTATCCCCCTGTAGGTCGGAAGTGTACTCCATGTACCGACATACTCACCGACTCTACATCACATACGCAGATGACATCGTCTCTCTAGCCTCTCAGCACACCGCATCACTCACTCACACTACAGCAACTCACCTAAATTGAAGTTTGGAGTACATCTTGGAAAATTAAGTTTACATGACAAAATGTCAACATGTAACAATGGAATTTATTTACAGATGAATGTTCGCCAAGAAGATTAAAGAGAGTTTTGCATAGAGATCTCATATTATAGGGGAGATCTCATCCCTGGGTGTTTTTCCTCTTTTTCAAACCTTTTATGTATTTTTTTTTTATCTTTATTCTTCCATACGTATAGTTTATTCATGTCACCTCAGCAGCTGGTTGTGTAGTTTTTGTATAGTTGTGACTTCAGATAAATAAATACAAAAAAATATATATCTCTAAACTTTCAATTACATCCATTTTTCTACTTTCGTGTCCAGTACTTTGAAAGTGTTGGAAGAATTCAGAGCCCCTCTTCAAATGTTCCTCCACTTTGCAACTTAAGAATTTTCAACTGTAAAAAGTTATCAATAATTCTTGCAAACATTAAATGTTAACATTCATCTGCAAGAGTAACTTAAATCTGAACATTATAATGCATGAAGCACCTATTTACCGGAAAACATGATGGATTTAATTAAGTTACATAATGTCCATTTTGAGGAAGTTGGAATGATCTTTCAGAACTTAATTACTATAAACTATTAGCAGGAGAAGCAACTAAAGACTGACAATAATGACTTCCTACAGAGTGTTGATGAAGAGGATGATACTGAAGAAACTCTTGAGGATCATAATAACTTTTTTGTTAGGATCATAATAACTTATCTGTTTAAAATGAAAAATTTGGTACTAAAAATGTATTCATATGTTTTTCCAAATTTTAAAATTATTTTTATATATTCTTCGTAACAATTAATATTTTTAACTAAAACAGTGTGCTTGGTTTCAACGAATCTGAATTTTTTGCAAAAAGGGATGTCCAGTGTAAATTTTCACGAAAACTGTTGTCAATTTTTCAAGAGTTTATCAATGCTAATATTTAGCATCATTTATTTTTAATAATGTTTCACGATATTGTTAAATTGAAGTATTTTTAGAAGTTTCAAAGGCTAAATTTCGTTAGGTGCAGAATAATACATAATACAGAAACTCTTTAATACTTTTGACTATTCGCTCGCTAAGCACAGTAATAGTCGGTCAAACTTTCTTGTGTTACAAAATACCGTCAGATTTCAATCGATAATAACTACGAGACTAATAATGCGATAACAACGGTTGAGGTCACAATGGATAGAGCATGTCTGTATGTGTGTTGCGAATTAGTGTTGTGTAAAATTAGAAATTAGTGTAGCGTGATAACGCGTTTAGATAGGACGTTGATTCGGATGTCATTGTAAAGAACTTGAGGAGCACTACTAGAACTCAAAGTGAAACAATAAAAATATTAGTCGAAAATTAAATTGAAAATTGCAAACAAATTAAATATGTCGTCTCATATGAATCGTAAATATGCGCGGAATTATAGAAAACGCAAATCAGAGGAAAGCTCGCATCAAGAGGAATTTAAAAAACCTAAAAAGTCTAGTGCCGAGCAAATGCAAGTGCAAAAGAAAATGAAAAATGATTTTATCCCGACGTTTTCACGGAAAATCTACATATTGACTATGCCTTAATGTTTTTTTTATTCTGTTTGTGGTAAATGTTTAGGACCTGAATATGTACTGTACTTTTTTTTTTTGATGTAAGAGACATAATCAAAAAATTATTCCCTTTTAAAACAAGATTCACCTCCGAAAAAAAATATAAGCCATAATGCTAGGAAACAAAAGAAATTTCACTTCATGCGAATTCTGTGAACTACACACCTGTTTTTGAAGGCACCGGTAGCTCAGAGGTAGCGTGCTTGCTTACTGAGCTCAAGATCGCGGGTTCAAAACGAGGCTCTTAGGGTTTTTATCTGGGAGCCGAAAAAATGTCCTTAAGCGATTGCCTGAGCCTGTACGATGTCAGGTACTCGTTAAAAACCCTTACCAAAGGTGAAAAAAAATTTAGGATAAGCAAAATTTAGGACTCCCATAGTAGGGGTCGAACTCAAGTCCACCAGAGCGACGAAAGAGCGCTCTGGTAGTAGGCGATATAACATATGTGTACAGTTCTATAGTTTCCCATGAGAACAGGACTCATAATAAAGATTTCATTTTTTGTTGTTTTAACAATTGTTTGTTTTTATAACAATCAGTTAACTACACCAAAAACTGAACTAACTGATTGAATATTCATGATGAAGGGCTTATATAGTATTTTAAAAAGGAGTCCGGAAGTGACAGTGGTCAGGTATGTAAATCTGGAGCGGGACGTCATGGGAGTGTGTCCAGTCCACTTCCTGTCCTGCTTGGGTCAGGTGTGTAGTTCAGCCTTCTTAACACTAGTTCCCGCATCGGGTCATGTACTTCCCCACCACGAATTAATCAACTAAGTTTTCGCTTTCCCCTATTATCAATTGGCCCGTTTGGCTGAAATTGCATAGTTGACTTGCGCAGGGGTTTCTGAATCTTCATACTAAATATTGTGTGTTACTTTCAATAAATCGGACGTCATATGTATTTTTGAATTCCCTGTTGAACTTCCCTCCTTGGCTCACCCCTTCCCTTCAGATGTTTACACCACCTCTAATTTACCAAAATAAAATTGTGCTTACTTTCAGAATAAATACTTATAATTTCATTGTTTACGTACATTGAATGTGAGTTTATCAAATAAATACGATGTCAGGTACTCGTTGAAGACCTCTGTCCTAGGTGAATAAAAATTTAGGATAGGCAAAATTTAGGACTACCACAGTAGGGCCGAGTTCATGATCACTAGAGGGACGAAATAACGCTCTGGTAGTAGGTGATATGACCTTGTAGTTAAATTAGAGTTGTTGTGCCGTAGTACCCCTTTTCTTTGAATTATTTGGCTGAAAATCAATAAGCGTCGTCACTATAGGGCTCTGAATATTCACATAAAATTTTGTTTCGATATATTAATAAGAGAGGGGCGCCGGTAGCTCAGTGGTATGCGTGCTTACCTTCTGAGCTCAAGGTCGTGGGTTCGAACCCGACCGAGGCCCTTAGTTTATTTTATCTGGGAGTTAAAATAAACTTAAGCACGCCGTCCTTCGGATGGGACGTTAAACGATGGTCCCGAGCCTGTACGATGTCAGGTACTCGTTAAAGACCCCTGCCCTAGGTGAATAAAAATTTAGGGTAGGCAAAATTTAGGACTCCCACAGTAGAGTCGGGCTCATGTCCACCAGAGTGACGAAAGAGCGCTCTGGTAGTAGGCGATATGACCTCGTAGTTAAAGCCCGGGCATGTGTCATAAAACCTAAACCTAAAACTATTAATTAGAGTTAGTTATTAGTGATTTAGAGTTAAACCCCCCCGAATCCCCCCTTTCCTTCAGCAGAATTGGTTGAACATCTACAGATTTCGTCCTCATAGGGTCCTAGATATAATTTTACATACATAAAATTTCATGCCGAAATATTCATTCTATCGGGATAGAAGTTATCGTGTTCATAGAAACATACAAGGAATTTTGTTTTTTTACTTTTGGGTTCAGCGGGTCGGAACTTCTCGGACGTCCATGTATGATTCTACTCTACTTGGGTACATCAGGTCACAGAGATTTCAACAAATGCTTCTATTTTAAGAGGAAGAACAATGCGAACTGTTCCTTGTTCGATCAAGCCAGGTTGAAGATGGTACGCGGTGCTGGACCGTACCTGGGACTGGATTAGTGACGGAGACTAGCTACCCGTTGTTCAACCAGTTTGTCGGCTCCTACTTGGTCAGAAGATAGCAGTAAGACGGGCTGGGAACGAACGCCACCGGTTGATCCGCCGGTGGTCGCTTCCAATCCGCCATAGCCTCACATAGTCCAATCCGCCATAACCTCACATAGTCCAATCCCTCATAGCCTCACATAGTCCAATCCGTCATAGCCTCACATAGTCCAATCCCTCATAGCCTCACATAGTCCAATCCGCCATAGCCTCACATAGTCCAAACCGCCATAGCCTCACATATGCCCAACTCTGATCCCGAGCTCCCTATGGGATGATGTTCCTTCCTGCTGATTGCCGTCCAATTTCCAATTAAATTTGAAGCAGTTTTAATTATATATTGTCATTTGGTGTACACAAAGAATGGAGAATAAAATAATAAATGTTTCGACCCTCAATTATGTAAATGTATTGATGTTTAGTGAGACTAGATGAATGAGGGTTGCGTGAAGATAATGTAGAGGTATCTTCTGATTTTTGACCACCTGATCTACTGGGGGCCTAATAACGATGTCTGAACATGTCAGGTTTGACTCAAACCGACATATTCGTAGATCAGCTCTGGTCCATCCACATAGCATATGTCGGAGAACATATGCCGTCCTTGTGACATATGCTATGGCTACCCCCATCCGGAATCCAATGTTTGCAACTGTTCCAAGTAACATTTCTGGCTTAAAGAATTATGAAGTGTTCATAAAATGTATGAGGTTAATTTATATTATTAAGTAGGATTCAGTCAAGAGTTATGTAGACGGTCAAAAATGTGATGCGAAATTTCAACGGAATTTCATGTTTTCCGATCTCCAGAGTCCAAAAATGTAAAAAGAAATTGTGTCTATGTGAATCAAAATAAAAAAAAAAAAATTTTATGTGAAACCAAAACCCTTTAACGACTCAACCAGTTGAGCTCCAGAGCTCAACTCAAAAATCCCAATAACTGCCAAAGAAATGAATGTATCGACATGAAATTTTTTATTTAAATTCAAAACCTCATAAGCATGACACCTATTAATTTTCCGCGAAATCGGACGAAGAGAAGGGGGAATGAGAAAAGAGGGCTCATCTTAAATACCTACCATAATAAGTGCCGATGTGAATCTATCTACATAAAATTTGTTATGAGCCGCTATGTTAGACAAATCATGTGGTTTAGTCCAAACGGTCGATTGGTTTTGAAAGAACGTAATTGATTAATTCTTGCTGGGAAAACACCGGTGATTTACTAACAACTTTTTTGTTCTGCAAAAGCTTTGAAACAAGTAATCATGTAGAGAGAGAGAGAGAAAGAGAGAAACTTTTATTGCACAAAAGATTACAATCCTCATGGCAATGTGTGGGTTTTTTTTTCACAAAATAAATAACAAAAGGACAAAAGAAAATTCGAAAATTTTATAATAATAAAAAATATATATAATTATCCATCTTACAAATTAAATTAAATTATTCTTTATTTTCAAAGCAACAGTAAAAAATAAAAATAAATTGTTAATTTTTCTAACTTCTTAAAATATGCACAAATGTTTCTAAGTAATATTCTGGTCTATTGGTGAGATGATTGTGGAGAAATGCTCGCCTGGGGATACACAAGGAGGGACAATTGAACAAAAAGTGTGTGACAAGTTATCATGTATTTAATTGTTTCAAAAGAATGCCTGATGATGAGGGCAACCTCAAAAGCCGGCTAGCGTAGAATAATTATTGGTCCCTCTGGTTCCGAAACAGTACATGTACCACATATGGTATCAGCTACTGCTTAATAAAAATAATTTCTTACGAAGCCGTGTTCTTGGCTTCAAACATATAGCTGACAACCAGGAATGTGTAGATGAGCGATGCAAATAGCACATACATTTTCATAGTGATGCATAGATTCTTTGTTGGGTTGAAAGGGAGGCAAGGAAGGAACCCTGAGAAGTCAGCTTCCTTGTTAGGTGCTTATCTGAGAGTGTTGCGATAAGAAGTGTGGGAACTTCAACGAAAGAACAAACATTGTCACTAGACGTTGAACATCTGGGACTTATATGACATTCCTTAACAGAAAACAGAGCACTGTTAAACTTGTGTTTTAAGGCTTCAGGATTCTGAGGGCCATGGGCATGAAATAGTCAGAATAATGCATTTTTCAGTATATCCATAATTGCACAGACCTGGATATTCGTATGTGGTGACTTCCTTACGAGCCCTTTGCAAACAGCACGATTGAATTGAAGACTATGATTTTTGTTTTTTTGTCTTTTATTTATAAAGATGCAACTGTTCCTAGCGTGCAACAACTAGCATCTATGATGGTAGGTGTTGATACGTTGGCGTGAATGGCATGTGAGAGAAAGGCCACCCAGTGGTAGGTCCTCGAAAATGTATCTTAATTATTAGGACAAGAACAGGAAAAAAAAAAAATAATAAAATAAATAAAGAAATAAAAAAAAATTAATAAATAAAAAAAGGAATTGAAAGACAATTTTGATGGATGGCTAAGAGAAATGATAAAAGTAAACGAAAATAATGTAAAAAAATAAAATAAAAAATATTAAGAACGAATAGGATTTAAGGTGGCAGTAAGTCGCGGTTCCATTTTCTCTTCAACCTTCGTGGGGGGTTTTGTGGTAAGTGTTGTGAAGATAAAGTACGTATTTCTGGGTTTGTATGTGTGTAAAGTTTTCTAAAAAAAAGGAAGTAAGTAGTTTGTAATGTGTCGGGTACTGTGTGTATCATAAGATCGTTATGAAGTGTTTTGTTGTTTATGTATGGGGGGCACTGTGTTATCAGTCTGAGGGTTTTTGACTGAAACGCCTATTTTCCAGCTCTGTGATAATACAAGCGTAATTTTTTTCTGCTTTTATTTATTTAAATTTTTAATTTGTGATAATTAAAAAAATGTACCTATGTGAAATAGATATAAATATACAGGGTGATTCCCTCGTAACTTAAAAACGACCGAAAATGGAGTAGAATGCCTTCAACCGCACCTTTCTATCTCAATCCGTCGCAGTTATGATTTTTTAAAGGTTTTTTCGAGAAAACTTCGTTTTTTGCCATCAAGTCCCACATTTCTCCCCTTTAAATCAATTTTTTTTTTTTTTTTTTAATCTAATGATCATATTGTGAGACCTGAACTGGCCACACTTATCAGTTCAGGTCTCACAATAACAAGGCTACACTTATGATCACTAGATTAAAAAAAAAAAAAATTGATTTAAAGGGGAGAAATGTGGGACTTGATGGCAAAAAACGTGGTTTTCTCAAAAAAACCTTTAAAAAAATCATAACACAGCAACGGATTGAGATAGAAAGGTGCGGTTGGCGGCATTCTACTCCATTTTCGGTCTAGTTTCATCCAAATTTTTTTTTCAAGTTACGAGGGAATCACCCTGTATATATATTTTTTTTAAAGGCATATCAACCACGAGGGTCATTGATGCCTGACTGAATCAAGTAAGAGATCCCGCAGAGAAACCGGGGGGCGAACGGAAGGGGGACCCTGTACAGGACCCCGGGGCATCCAGTGAGCGTCCCAACGAGGCCATGGGACAAGCAACGGCACAACCGGGCGTCTCTGTTTAGGCATTGGGCTTAGGCCCCGGTGTAGCTAAGCGTGTTAGGGAGGGTGTGCTTGTATGTTAAAAAAAAATATAAAATTAAAATAAAACTTATAATAAATAAACAATTAAATAATAAAATTACCTAAAATAATGTAAATAAGTAGAGATAGTTATTATGACTCATGATCGGGGTTTAAATACGAGGTCATATCGCCTAACACCAGAGGGCTTTTTTGTCGCTCTGGAGAACATGAGCCTGACTGCAGTGGGAGTCCTAAATGTTGTCTACTCAGGTTTATTCACCTAGGGTAGAGGTCAACGAGTACCTGACATCGTACAGGCTTTGGACCATCGCTTAACGTACCATCCGAAGGACGGAGTGCTCAAGGGTTTTTCATCTCCCAGATAAAAATTCTAAGAGCCGTGGGTTTTGAGCCCACGATCCTGAACCCGGTAGGCTAGCACGTTACCTCTGAGCTACAGGCAACCTCTAAAATAAGTCGCTTTCGAAAATCTGATCCGTCTTACTTTCTCATGGTGGAATGTATAGATTGAAATAGCATGGGTTGTCTTGGAGGAAAAAAATTTTCGGACGGTTCAGTTTCAAATATAAGAAGAGTAAGGAAAAATAGAATCAAAACAGAAACAAACTCTGGTTTAGTGTTAAAGTTTAATGAACTCCTGGATTCTGATCTTTTTAGTAAGCATAATCTTGAGGCCTGCATTCCAAACGTCCCAGCATATAAGAGAAGGGGATGTGGATACGGAATTACATGAGAAGGAAGTACTGGAGGTAATAAGATCTCTAATAAATGTCATACAAGTAAGGGGTTTGACTAAAGAAAAATGAATCTGATAAAATATTCAAACTTGTATTTTAACATTAGTTGTTCATGCCATATCTGAGGATATTTCTATATACGGAGCTAGATGCCGCTAACAGACAAGTGCGAAAATAGAATAATAAAAGTTCTATCTAGGATGTGATTAGAACTTTCAATAGACAACAGCCCCTCAGAGAATTGGAGTATGTTAGATCATAGGATGTGATGCTGGATGATGTATGCTGAATTCTACACCATGATTTTGAGTTGGCCAACATCTGAAGTTGAAAGAATAGAAGACTTTTACTCTGCAGAATAATGCATCATATTATGTATTTTATTTTTACAAAAGACCTTTTTATTTACCAAAATAAAGTTCAATGTTATTAGAAGACAGCTTTGTTGATTTTTACCCTTAACCAGTGTTGCCAGATCTGGAACAAGGGATTGCGGATTCGAGCGTTTAAAAATGCGGAATGAACCAAAAAAATGCGGAATTTTTAAAATATACAATTAAGAGTAAATGTAACAAAAAAAAAAAAAAAAAAAAAAAAACGAACAAACTGACCAGTGTTTAAAAAAAGCAAACAAACAAAAAAAAATAATAATAAAAAAAAATTTTGTTTCTTATACATACGAAATAATCAACATTTTAGATTGTGCAATTTCAGAATAGGCAATTTTAGATTGGGCATTTTAGATTGCACTTCACAGATCGTTATAAGATTCGAAAACAATATTCGATAACTTCTAAGTTGAGAAACGCGGACATATTGTGGAAACTTGTAATAAATAAATAAAACAAACTTATTTTTGAAATATTGTCTATTCCACTAAAGATATATATACATATATAACTACCGGTTTCGGCTTTATACCATCGTCAGGTCTAGTTATGAACTAGACCGAGTTCATAACTAGACCTGACGATGTCTTTAGTGGAATAGACAATATTTCAAAAATAAGTTTGTTTTATTTAAATATTCGATAACTCAACAACTGAACCTATAACCTTCTCTGTCACGATTGTTGGTAAGAAAAAGATGAACTATATAACCAAAAGCGCGCCACAATTTGAATAAAGGGATAAGCTAGTAAAATATAGAGAATGTAAAAAGTATTTACGAAAAGGCAATTCATACAATTAAGTCATTACTCAGACATTTCACAATATAAAAGCTATCAGAAGCAAGGTTACGTTAAATAAAACAAAACTAACAAAGTGGACCAGAGTTTAACATAAGTAGTCGAATAAAATCAGCAATCTCTGCCTGCCTTAAATCACTGGTCAGTTTAGTTAGTTTTGTTATTGGTTTTTGTTTGTTGCGGAAATGCGGTGCATCTGGCAACACTGCCCTTAACTGAACTCATTAATATCATAAAAATGGTAAAAAAAAGTGTCATAAATTTATTTTATTGCAGAAACCCCATAAATGCAGAGGATAGATATTTTTTTAAACCCTCTTTCCCCATCTTAATGAATATAATACGTTTCCATATTATGTAAAAAACCTTCCTTTACATTCAGGAATTTTTTTGTAAAAAATATTTGCTTTTCGTTAAGTTAGAAGTTTTTCTTAAATATGTCCAAAATTGAAATTATGCACTTATGGGGTTTCTGAATTAAGTTATCGCTTGAGCTCCAAAACTAATCGCCCGTTTGGACTAAAAATCAATAGTTGATTTTCATAAGATCTTCTGAATTCTCATACTATATTTTGTGTCAATACATTCATTACGTCGGCTATTAATAGAATTTTTTGGACTCAAGCCCCCTCCACTGACCCATTTTCTTTCGCCGATTTCGCGGGAAATTGGATAGGTTCCTTCCTTGTTGGATTTTGAATTTAAATATAAAATTACATGTGGAAACATTCATCACATCGGCAGTTAATGGGGTTTATGAGTTGAGCCCTTCGTCCGTTTCTATTGAAAAGAAATAAGTATCGTCCTTATAGAGTTTCGAAATTTTGTGTCGATATTGTAAAATCTCATGCTTCTCCAGTTAACATACATCTAATAAAAAAGGGGTGGCATTCTTTTTTTTTTTAGAGTGCTTTGGTGAAAATAAAAGGAAATAATAACAAAATATTTCAATCACTATGTTTTATAAGTTATATTTTTTATTTTCTTTTTCTGTAAATGATTTCAAAAAAAGTTAATGGGTTAGTGAACAAAATGAATATTTTTTTTTTTTACAATATGTAAAATAAATCTCTTATAAGTTAATTTGAAAAAAAAATGTAATTTTGGCAAAAGACAAAATAGAAACTACATGATATTTATCGAGATTATAACAATTCTTCCAAAACACACTCCTTCATATAATTGTGCTGTCCTCCATCTTCTCGGGAATACTTTCCGCAAGAGCTCCTTCTTTGCTCTTCCAAATCACACCACACCTCCTCCAAGATCTTCCAAATCACACCACACCTCCTCCAAGATCCTCCAAATCACACCACACCTCCTCCAAGATCTTCCAAATCACACCAGACCTCCTCCAAGATCTTCCAAATCACACCACACCTCCTTCAAGATCTTCCAAATCACATCATACCTTCACTACGACCCTCCAAAACCTACTACCACGAGTCGGCTTCTTCTGCCCTTCTCGCCATTTTTTCCCCCACCAAATATCATCAGGTTTGTCCTTTCTTTTATAGTAAAAAAAATCAATGTTTCTACTTTTAATATCTTTTGCCAAGATGTTCATTTTTATTTATTTGTACTCACTATTTTTTATTTTATTGTATAAAGAATAACAATTTATTTTATTATTCTTTGTGACCCCCCCCCCCCCCCCCCCCCCATTCTACACGTCACAATATATTCAGTCTGTCGAGAGTTATCGTATTCCCAGACACACACAAACACACTTAATTTTATTTTTTTTTCCTTTTATTATCAAAGGGTTCGAAAACATGAAATTTAGTTGAAAACTCAACATCGAATTTCTGACCGATTACATAAATTTCTCCATATTTCGTAAATAATAACTATTGATGGAACTAAAGTATCGACATAAAATTTAGTAGGGGATTCTGAAATCCCTGAGTAAGGCAGTTCGTTTTCAGAGGGAGATAGAAAACTTAGTTGATTAATTCGTGCTGGGGAAGTACATTGTCAATGATTCAATATTTTTTTTCTTCGACCTTTAAATGTATGGTGGTAGCTAAGAGATCCAAGGGCCAACGGTTATCTTTTGACCGTTCTCAAGACAGCCCATCTGAGGAGCTAACCTGGCCATTGTCCCAGATGGTGAGAACTACCCGACTATAACGGTCGAAATGTTAGCTCATGATTGTGCAGGAGTTACCTGATCGGCCCTCTTCCGCAGTCAGGTGCTTCATAGACCTCGCTACCTGAACCCACGCCCACAAAAAAATATTATATACGCTAGCCTAGGGGACTACATCGTAATATGGATGTGGAACTGCTGTCTTTGAACTGAAAAGAAAATAATGACACATGAACCCTCAACATAGAAGTCAGTTTATTCATAAATCAGCTATTAGCTATTCAGAAAAGAGGAATTAAGAATTTGGAGACACCATACACCCTATTTTCCAAAATGGCTTTTAAGGATACTACATGTTAAATTTCATTAAAATCCGATCATCCGTTGATGACCTAGACCTATTTTTATGATTACCCCCCCCCCCCCCTCCCCCCACAACGCCAGATAGTATACCTATATCTCAATTGGGTCTTAGGAATACTACATGTGAAATTTATTCACGATCCGACCTTCCGTTTATGAGCTAGCACTATATTTATGCATAGGGCCCCCCACAACCCCCCTCCCCTTAAGTATTTTGAGACCTCACTCACCTTATTTTTCAATTGGCTATTAAGAATACTACATGTGAAATTTCATGATAATCCGACTATCTGTTAATGAGCTAGAACAATTTTTATGCCTAGCCCCTCTCATAACCCACCCTCCCGTTCAAAATTTTCAGACGCCATATAGCCTATTTTTCAATATGGCTCTAAAGGATGCTACATTGCCACCAGAACAAAGTAGATCGGATGAATCATTTTTCAAGAATTCCTAAAATCCACTTTTTTACCAGTCTTTTTGTTCAAACAAAAAAACGGGTGGCCGAATTCGATAAAATTCCTTTCAGTTAATATTTACGTTGATACGCTTCGATTGGCACCAAAACGGAGTCGATATCATTTTTCATTCGCGAGATATCGTGCAGGAAAAATTGACCATGCACGGACGTACGTGCATACGTACGTACACACACACATCTTTTCAAAAATAGTGTAAAAATACTGTAATGACTTTGAAATATAAAAATATGATGAAAATTTTGATTTATATTTTCGGACCCATTACAATAACTTCCCTATATGCTGGGAATTTAAAGGGGGTAGGGGAGGGTGGGGGGGTGGGGGGGGGGGGGGCTTGAAGGGCTTAGGTGGGATTGGCCTTATAAACATTTGAGCTCGTAAAATTTCGTATTGATTTATTTAATCTATTGGGAGTTATCGTCTTCACAGACACACACACATAGAGGGCAAAAGACTTTTTTTTTTACATATTCGGTATCACGGGGTCTGAAAAATGACATTTTATTAAAAAGGAGTACTATGATTCGATACATAGTTTAATTAGTAGATAGAGTCCCGCTAATCCGGCTAGATGGGACCGGACCCCGTCCGCGCTAAATTAAATTTTTAGTTTACTAAATTTTCATTAGTTTTTTTAAATCCCGTCCGGATGTTTGGTGGATAATTGGTGTCCGGATTAGCGTGACTCTACTTTATTTACTTCTTGTCCTACCCTAACTAACCGTATCGAAATTCTTCTCTCAATAAATTCGTGGAGGGGGCCTCCTTCAAATGGAAAGCCCCAGCCCCCGAAGCTATAGATCTGTCACTTTCTGTTTTAATAAACATTATTTTTTCTATTCTTCTTCTTTCTTTAATAATTATTGCTGTCTCCCTCAGCCAGAGGGCCTAAGATAAGGAAACAGGAAATGCCAAATTGAGGTCTTATCTTTATCGATTTTGTTCATAATGTCAACATCTGGAATCAAATAGCCCCCACATAATGGGATATATTGTGTATCGAAGAACAATAGAAAGACAAGAGTTTCTTTTTCCAAATGTGTTCTTGATTTCTTCGAAAACATTCGAAAGATAATTAGGTTATAAAAAAAAAAAAAAGATCTACACAAGATCAAGTGGAAAAAACTACAGTTAAGATGGCATGGGTGTCCATAGCGTTAACTGTAAGAATTGCAATTGGAGCAAATTGAAACGCATGAAAAAAAAATGCAATAAGTTGCTCGATTAAGCAAAGCTTAATTGCTGAAAGTTGACACCATTTCCAGGGTTCCATTCATAACGGAACCCTTATACAATCGCTCAGCTGTCTCCGTCAACTTGGAAACTATAAACCCTAAAAATCTGGTTGGTACTCGTATGTTGGTGCGATGATAACCGTTGTAGTTTTTCGTCAACCACCATCTCTCTCTCTGTGGTTGGTATGTACGTAGATGATCTATCCATCTAGTTAGTTATTATGAATAACTATTAATGAAAATTCGATGCAGAGTTGTCAAGGGAATTTCATGTTTTCCGACATATAGTTTCAAATATTTAAAAAAAAAAAAAAATACTGTCTGTGTGTCTATAAACACGATAACTCCCGATAGAATAAATGTATCGACACGAAATTTTATATATGAATCCAGACACCTCTAACGACAACATCTATTGTTTCTCAGCCAAATCGACGAAAGGGAAGGGAGGAGTAGGGGGAAGACTTAATACAAAAACTCGAATAACTGCCTTTAGAACGAATGTATCAACACAATGTTTCATATTTGAATTCAAAATCCCATAAGAACGACCCATTTATTTTCAGCGGAATCGGCAGAAATGAGGGGGGGGGGGGGGGGGGGGGGGACAAAGGGGGCTCAACTCAAAAACCCTAATAACTGCGGATATAATAAATTTGTGGACACAAAATTTACTATGAGGATTTAGGAGCCCCTATGAAAGTCAACTATTGAATATTAGCGCAAACGGTCGACTGGTTTTGGAGGAGGGGCGAAAAGTTAATTGTTTAATTCCCTTTGGGGAAGTACATTGCCGGTTATTCAACCATTACTTTTTCTTTTTAAACTTAGCTGTAATTTGAGACTGATATGTCTGCTCTCTTTTTGAGAAATAGGAAATTGAAGTTACTAGTCTAATTGCAAGAATGCAAAAGCGGGGAACACTTAAAATTTTGGCGTACCCAAATTCTCACTGTTCAGGTCACCCAAATTCTCACTGCGCCACTGTGTGAATGCATTGCTTACACAAAATCTTGTTTTTGTAAGTAGATTAACTTATTGGATCCATCCCAATTGAAATGACCCACCACAACGGCTACTTAACTCTTTATTTAATCCATCCCCAACGGTCGTCCGTTGGCCAGGGGGAGGGTTGAATGGTTTTGGCGGGCGCAGGAGGAGTATGGAGGCGGGACCTGCCACGTAGTGGGGGTGGGGGTGGGGGAGGCCTATATAATGCCAGGGAGACCTGCGCAGTGTATCAGTCCCTCGACATCATGTGTAAGGTACAGGTCAGTGATCAGTCGAACTCGCGGAGTCTAAAGCCGCGACTCGGCACCCAACTTCAGTCTGTCTACGCTCCACGTCGCCTTCCTAGGGTCAGTATTACTACCAATCAAATTATATATATTTATTCCCGCATGTTGCTATGCATTACTGAAATTCAGTTGTCATGTCTTACAATTTTTCCCTGGTGAAGGTTTGACAACAATGGTCGACATCAGACGTCTGCACTGTAGACAAATGATAACCCAATCACTTATCGTTTTTAAATATTCCAATAGTGGAACATTAGTAAGGCATGACTACTGTAGAGAATTAAAAAACACTGATAACTATTGGTGATATTATATTATTATACTTACCATTATGATTATTAATATTCCTTGCGTCCTACATAGATCTATGAAGCAGTGACGTTCATTAATTACTCGTCATTAATAATTTTATTTTAAAGGGGGGGGGGGGAGTGGGGAAGGACGATGACCTTTTAACTTTGACACATAGACAAGGGATAGGCATAAGCCTCATTTATCCGTGTTTGGATAAGAATAATTTTTTTTACTTTGGTCATTTTAGAAGATACCCCAAACTAAGGAATATCATTTTTGACATAATGTGTACTTATACTTCAACTAACTTTGTTTTATTTATTTATGTTTGTTTAGATTGCCCGCTCTCGATCCATTGGTGTACTATTGAACCGAGAAGATTTCCGAATCAATTTGAATCTCTACTGGGACATATTGGCTGAAAAATTGGCTCTCAAGAATTACAGTGTTGTCAGTTCGAGTCCAGCCGACGTACCTCCTATGTCTTCTGAGGAGATCTGCATTCACCCTCCTCATGACGAAAACTTCACTGCCAAGAATATAGCTCTCAGGTTTATGCGCCCCATTCATCTTGAGGGGAATGAATCTGATGATGATTGAGGAATTTCGTCCCTTATTTCTCTCCAATTTATATCCTCATTTGGATGATATTTTTCCCCCCTATTTTTTTGCCTCTATGGTGCTTGCTTTGTGACATCTCATGTCTTCCACAGTTAGACCGATAAAATATATATTCATTTTTTATATACATTTATATCTACCGTCGGTCTTTCATTAGTTAGTTTCATTATTTTTTATTTACTTATCTTTAGTTCTATTATAAATTTAATATTTTCAAAATTTTTTATTTTTATTTTCTTTCGTTTACACTACAGGCCGAACAGTGCTTTAAATTTTATTTTAACTACCTTGTGTCTTTCATAGTTATTGGCTTGTATTTAGTTTATTATTAGATTTTGAAATAAAGTTATATATATATACATACATACATAGGTATGTGATACTTAGTTATATTCACAGGCTGCAAAATAGAAATATAGTTTGTTCTCTCATAGATATTAATAAAATTCTGGGGGTATTGAGGGTCAGTCAATGATCAAAACACTATTCAAATGCCAACGTTTCGATATATTTCATATCATCATCAGGGCCTAACAAAAACAAGACAAACATTGACTGACCCTCAATACCCCCAGAATTTTGAATTTTACAGTCGCTAGCAAACATCTCCTATAGATATTAATATTATATGCTAGCCGGCTTTCAAAGTTGCCCTCATCTTCAGGCAGTCTACAAAAAAAAACATAATTTGATAAAAACGTTAAACAATTCTAGTTTAGAGTGCGATGATGACAACCTCGATAGACAGCTTGGATATTATAATAAAGTCTGTAAAAGGACTATGATCTATTTTGTATAATATAACATATTTATAGATGTGACTGTGATATTGTTAATATAATAAATTTACACTTACTTTTTAATTCTAAAAGGTACAAAAGCTTTATTAAAATATAAAATTTAGAAGTAGTCTAGTATATTTTTTCGAATATTGAAGTATATATTTTTTTTTAGTGAAAAAAACTCGGTTTTATAAAATTATATATTAATTTTAATTTAGCTTTTCTTAGTTTGCTTTTCTTTTTTATTTTTATTTTTTTTGATATTTAGTATCTTTTTATTAATCAAAATACATTGTAAATTAAAAGTATTGTGTGTGTGTTCAAGTTTTGTTTGTATTTTTTTTTTTAAATATAAATAAACTTTTTGGCGCTATTTAGTTTTCCTTCTTTTTTATACAACCCTTATAACCTCCAAAACCCTATGTGTATAGATCGCTCCAAGATGTCTTGATGAACACAATCGATGAGCGCGTAATCGCCCCAAAGATGGTACTTAAACATTTTCTCAAAATATTTATAATTAAAAAAAAATCTATTAGGGATTTTATATTAGTTTTTTTTTCGATTATCATCATTATTCTAAATTATTATTCATCTCATATGGTTCACATATCTAATGATTATCAACACAATATTTTATGTTGATACAAAATCTTAAGATAAATCTTCTTAGATAAAATCTTAGTTGCTGATTCTTAGCCACGGATTTTCTCTTTGTCTAAATCCAGGCATCTGTCCGCTAGTAACTAAACTGGTTTATAATTGTTGCATGTCGTTCTACATTGACAATCCATGGTCAAACTTGTTTTTATTTGCGTAACTACAATCGGTTATAAGAAATAAGAAGTAATTTGATTTCACGACCCTTCTTCTTGTCACTATGAAGGCTACTTATACCCGCTGCAACATCGTACAGACGAGCGTTTTTTTACCCAATTTTGGAACGCGAAGGTAGGATATCGTTTTTGACTATTTTGTATGTATGCATCTTACATTAGTTGCTCCCTCGGAAAGACTAAACGACTAGACTGATATTAAAGGTTTTTACGCCTTCGTTCATAGTGACCAGAAGAAGGGACCTGGAAGTGTCCCGAAATATTGTCAAAAATTAAAAAAAGAAGACACCTCTGGAAAAAATGACGGAAAAATCAACATTTCAGAGAAGTTTAAGGAAGATAAATATAATAAACTAGCAGTAATACCCGGCGTTGCCCGGGGAACTTTGACTTTTCTCCCAATATCTCCTATAAGGCTATTCAGTTCCTCGACAGTACATTCATGATGTTATAATTTTCAATTATTCATACGGAATAAGGCTTATAGTCCTTCAACTGTAGTAACGCTAGCTTTGGAGCTAAAACTAATTTATTCAAAAAGATTTCTCATTAATCGTTACAATGGTTTTCGAGTTACAAAGATTGCGTGGGTGGATGCTGGGATGGACCAGATATTGAGGTACTAATACGCCTATAACCTTCCACAGACGATGACGAACAAATTAAAAAAAAAATTAATCAAATCCATCAAGCCGTTCGTGAGTTATAGCGGTACAACGCACAGACATTTTCAGCTTTATATATATGATAAATAAAATAAATTACAGTGAAAAATGTTAAGTACAAAAAGAAATCATTAAGTAAAACAAAATAATATGGAGGATAGTCAATGGGCTATACTACCTCAAAGCATGTTTCGTTGTTATTTACTTAAGTTATGAACAAAGCTGTAAACAACGTAAGTTTAATAAAGTTACTTTAATAATTGAAAAAAAATAAAAATAAAGAAAGAAAACTAGGTACAAAATAATATGATAAATCATAAGAAAAACAATAATTCAGCTCCGAGAACACCGCCCACTTGACACTCTAGCAGTGGAGGCAGACCGAGATGGACAGGAGAGCTGAAGAGACGCGACAAGCAGCACTTCCAGGACGCTTTATTATCGTAGCAGGTCTCTCGGACAGCACTGCTTCAGTCTTCGGGGAGGATCGTCCAGGTGGGAACTTGATGACAAGGATCGAGCAACAGGATTGCTATTGAAAAAAACTTTGAGAAGCGGGACTTGATAAGGTTGGTGACAAAAATCTTTGAGACCATTATGAAGGATACGTTTGGAAACATAGTAGCGAGTATCCAAGTCAGGATGGATTGAAAGGACTGGATACGCAGGATGTTGGATGGCTTAGCGCAACCCCATATTATTAGCATTTTATTCATCACAATTGATCATACTCCATTATATTACCCGGTTTTGAAGTTATCTCAAGGATAATTGTGAAGATGCGAGGACAGTCTGTAAGAAGAAGGGTGCCAGGTGTGTGGTAAACAGAGAACAGACTTGCTATCTGCGGAAATTGGTCAAGGACATAGGCCACGTCACCTACCGGATGTCCAGGACTACCTCAACGAATGTACCTCTTCAAACAAGTCTTTCAGAGAGATGGGACACTTTCAAGTACAGATAATACTAACCGATCATTCAATAGAAAAAATTAAAATATTGAATGAATGATGAGTGATTAATGGGGCTTGAACCAGTAAATTATTACTTTGAATGGAAACGAGAAAGGTAGTAGACGATATGACCTCTTAGTTAAAGGCTACTTATACCCGTTTCAATATCGTACAGACGAGCGTTTTTTTCACAATTTTAGACCGCGAAGGTAGCGGTTTTTGACTATTTTGTATGTATGCATCTTATATTAGTTGTTCCCTCGGAAAGACTGAACGACAAGACTGATATTAATAGTTTATATGTCTTTTGATTCGTCATAATCTCCCAGGGCTATTTGACATTCCCGTAAAAAAAAAAAAAAAAAATGGTAGACATATTGTCCAATTCGAAAAATCAAAAGTCGACGTACCCATCGAGTGGGATATCGAATTATAGTGGTTTCTATTAAATCCTAAAAACAGTAAAAAGTGCGAAAAGCGTTGGAACAATTCATTGCACTTAACCTTGGATTTATTCAACAATTATAAAGATAATATGGAAAAACTGTATTCAGGCGCTTATATTTTATGCCTTCTAATATGTAACGAGTTCGTGCGACCACAGTTTTTGCAAATTTTCGAACAATTCCAAGGTAAACTTGTGATCTAGTTACGATTTGGTTGATAATAAATGTGGGATTTAGGATATAAGATTTCGTGTAGATTCACGATTTTCGGGAATTTTGTGTTAAACCCCTCTAATTTCCCTTTTCTTTCGACCAATTTGGAGTACCGACCTTATAGGGTTCTGAATATACATAACATTTTGTGTCGATATATTTATTTTATGTCATTTTGTCTTCACAGACACACATAGGACATTTTTTTTTTCAATTTTGGAATCAGGAGATTTCTGATCGATTAAACAAAATAGTGTGATTCGAGAGACGCGGGGGATCCCCGTCGCGCGCTGTTGAGTCCCACCATAACAGGTGAAGCACACAGGTGGTAGTCGCCATTCCAACTGGGTTTTGGCGGGAGTCTGTGTGTCAAGGCCGGACTGTAGGCCGTCTTCCTAACGGTTTCTTCTCAGTAGAGCACCTGCGCACATCCCATCTCACCTCACATAACATACCTATCATTATATAATTACCTAGACCGAGACAAATCTTATCATAGTTCTCCCTTCTAGTTAGTTATTATGACTCATGCCCGGGCTTTAACTATGATGTCATACGGCCAACTATCAGAGCGCTCTTTCGTCACTCTGGTGGACATAAGCCCGACTTAACTATGGGAGTCCTAAATTTTGCCTACCGTAAATATTTAATCACCTATGGGAGAGGTCTTTAACTAGTACCTGATAGCGTACAGGCTCGTGACCATCGCTTAACCGCCCGAAGGACGGCGTGCTCAAGATTTGTTCTGCCATGCCGCAGTCTTGAGCTCAGATATATACATATATTAATAAATATATACTATTATTATTTAATTTAAGTAACTTATGTCATGTAAACCCTGTATATCCAGATGTATCTTATTACTTCCCTAGCTGTACGAAGTATAGAAAAAGTTATGTAATCGGTCAAAAATTGTGGTTGAGTTTTAAGCAAAATTTCATATTTTTCGATCCTCAGATTCAAAATTTCATCACGAGAGAAAGTAGTTCCCCGCCTCGAACTTCACCTAAAATGGAACAACATGAAGACTTTGCTACGTGAAGTTAAAAGGTGATAAATCGTGTAGATTTGGCAACATGGAGGAGTGTAGCACGTGTGCTATTGTTTAGGCGGGAGAAAACAGGTTCCCTCCACAAACCTCCCGCCTCACACATCACCTAACACGAGCCTCTTTGTATAGACAATCTGAACTCCACTCCATCTAATCTTATACTTACTGATGGGATTAGATTATTAAGACAACACAAAAACTCTAATGAAATGAAACTGCCGCTGTAATGAGTGTTTCGTCACGACATTCATTACGTATATCCGGAATCCCATCAGGACAATATACAAGTAGGTACCTATATTGAAATAATAATATAAACACGATAATGAAAAAAAAAAAAAAAAAAATGTGTTTCGTATCCAAAAAACATTATTTGATACAAAGCTTTCATTTTTCTTTTTGGGCAGAGTTCCTCCACACCTTAAAGGTCAATCGAATGTACGTTATTGTTTTGTTTATTCATTTATAATTTTTTATTTATTTAGACTTTTTTATACATTCATTTATAATTGATTAATCTGTATAGGTATATATATATATATTATTTTTCATATATTGTTATAGTTACATTGTTTTCTTTCTTTTCTATATCTTGCACATTGGGACCTGATGATGGGACGTGAGAACGTCCCGAAATATCGTTGGGATAAAGACACTTCCGAAGAGTTTTTTTGAAAAATAGTTATCTTAATGTTTATTAAATTGAAACCTGTATCTACTTATTATAAACGTACCTTGTATTAATTTTGTTTATACACTCATATATTTTTAAGAATTTATTTGTTCAGTTTTTCAAATTTCATCTTACTTTTTTTAATAGTTTTGTTATTACTACTAATCATAGATGTGCTAGACTCAAGTAGTTATATATCTAATTTATAAGCTATCTTAATGTATAAATTATTTTGATTTATCCTATTACCATGTATTGGTTTAACAGAAATAAATTTATTATTATCATTGATTTTGGGCCAAATCGGTCGAATAGAAGCGAGCGATCAGAGAAAGAGGACTCAATTCAAAAACCATAACTGTCGAAATTTGGAATGTATTTTCAGAAGTCACTGTGTGAGTCAACAATTGATTTTTAGTCAAAACGATTTACAGGGAGAGCGAAAACTTAATTGATTCATTGAAGACGATTTATTTTTCATTTTGTGTCCTAAAACAGAAGAATGTATTTTTCTCCTCCGAGTTTCTATTAATGTCATCGGCAATGTACTCAACTAATTTGTCGCTCCTCCTATGAAATCAATCTATATATGCATTACTCAGAGACGTCTGAATGCTCATACTAATGTTCGTATCGATACATCGTCGACAGTTATTCGAGTTTCTGAGTTGAACCTCTTTCTATGACCGCTTTCTAACCATCGTCCGATTTCGGTGAAAATCGTCCGGTCTAGTCCTTATTTTAAACTGGATCTACACATTAAATTTTTCGTCAATACATCATTTTATAGATAGTTATTAAGGATTTTAGGTTCACTCCTCATCCGTTCGACCGATTTCGCTGAATATCTATAAGGTTCGATCTTCTGGGGTATTGAATTTAAATATAAAAATGCAAAATCGATACATTTTTTTATTGACGTGAAAACGTCGATTCGCTCGCTAAGCAAAGTGATAGCCGGTCAAACTTTATTGTGTTACAAAATACCGTCAGATTTCAATCGATAATAACTATGAGACTAATAATGCGATAACAACGGTTGAGGTCACAATGGATAGAGCATATCTGTACGTGTTTGTTGTGCAGTGTTTGTTTTGCCTGTGACGTCATCGGGAAAGTGTGGGCGCCAGCGGATGATTGTTGCGAACGACGTTGATTCGGGTGTCATTGTAAAGAGCTTGAGGAGCACTACTAGGACTCAAAGTGAAACAATAAAAATATTCTCCGAAATATATGTAAAAATCTGTATTAAATTGAAAATTGCAAAAAAAATTAAAGATGTCGTCTCATTTGAATAGTAAATATGCGCGGAATTATATAAAACGTAAATCAGAGGAAAGCTCGCATCAAAAGGAATTTAAAAACCTAAAAAGTCTAGTGCCGAGCAAATGCGAGAGCAACGGCAGCATCGAAAAGAGAATGAAAAATGATTTTATCCCGACGTTTTCACGGAAAATCTACGGCGTGGATCTTGACTACGCCTTAATGGTTTTTCTGTAGTTATTGGAGTGTTTAAACCCCCCTCTTCACTTGAACATCCGGTGAAAACTCAACGTGGTATTTCTGACGGATTACGTAATTTTCCCTTATACTTGCAGCAGATGGGGAAGTTAAATAACTGCCTACAGATTTTGACAAATGATGAGGTTAGATATACAGTCAATGGATTCAGGTCTCGTCATCCATTGTCTATGTTTGGGATTCCTCCACGCGGTACATTTCTCGGCAAGGAGGAAACGGATGTCCCAGATGAGTCTCTTGTACGAAGTATATGAAGAAACCTTAATAATGTACCTACGTAGTGTATGAAGAAACCTTAATAATGTACATAGTATATGAAGAAACCTTAATAATGTACGTAGTACGAGAGCGTAGCCAGGATTTTGAGCAGGGGGGGGGGGGGGCAAAGTTAGGCTACGAGGGGGGGGGGGGGGGGGGTATAGCCCGCAGTTTCCGTGGTTAGCGTTGCAGACTTTTTGTTATTAATTTGGGAGACTCGAACCTCTAGAAGCTCCCCCTGAGGTAACCACTGACTGTAATACTTCAGTTGACTTTACATGAGCAGAAAAAATGCAAAGAGCAGCAGCAGCAAATGCACGCTGTGGTTTCTGTGCTTTTAGAATTAAATTACTCACATCCAATAGCGTGAATTTGCTGCTGCTGCGCTTTGCATTTTTACTCCGCATGTAAAATCAGCTTTAAGAGTATAAAGTATAACATAAATGACGATCTTGAGCGAGGAAATGAAATGATCGAATTCATATATATTTAAATAAATGTAATATGACTTGTTTTGTACATGTACATTTATGTAACAGCTGATTGTTGATATTGGATTCAGACACACGAGAAATTTGAAGATCCTATTGGTAATTTTTTTTTTTTTTTTTTTTTTTTTTAAGGCCTTAGCCCTATTGTTAACTTACAAGCAATCCATTTTTAATAAAAACTATTTTTTTAGTTTATTTAATTTTTATCTTGGTTTTTTGCTCTGGCCAGGGGGGGAGCACGCCCCCCCCCCCCCCTGCCCCCCTGACTACGCCCCTGACTTAGTATATGAAGAAACCTTAATAATGTACGTAGTATATGAAGAAACCATAATAATCTATGTTGTATATGTGTACGTAGTATATGAAGAAACCATAATAATCTACGTAGTATATGAAGAAACCTTAATCTAATAGCATAATAAATAGTAGTAAAATCACTGGAGTAGCTTCAAAATCGCAAGTTGCGCAAATGCGCTAGGGTTACTGAGACCAAAGCTCTCTCAATAATTATTTAAAAAATTCGGATCAGTTAACAAAAACGTTTTCTGTGAATCATCTCCAATGCACTTCCCCAACTCGAATTAATCAACTCATTTCATTCTCCCTCGGAAATCAATTTACTGACCCACAATGAGTTGAAAATCAATAGATAACGGATATCGTCAGTGCCCCCGATACGATCAATAAAATTGACAATGGCAATTGTCAATGATATCATTGATGGGACTCATTGATCGTCTAGAAGGAAATTGACGCGATTGTCAATTAAATGACAGATATTGATAGAAATTTTGATTGAAGGTCGTTGATAAGAGCAATTGATGGCAGCGATTAAAAGTGTAACTAGCAAATTGACATTCGTTCCGTTAGTTGTTCGCCAGACAGCAAAGATGAGTGTCGTTTCTGATGAGGTGGTTTCGTTTGAGGAAAGAGACTTTGTTTTGCTGTTAATATCTGAGAAAACTTTTGTAATCCTCGGGTTCAGTATCTCGAAGGATACGTAATAAATTTTCGTGGGTAAAACGGCTTCTCAGTTTATACCATTCTTTGGACCAACGTCTCTTTCTCTATTCTTTCTTTCGTGTGTGGAGGGCTAGAATTATTGCAAGAAATCCCATGTCTGTGTTCAAGACCATTAAAAAAAAAAAAAAAAAAAAAAAATGTAATTTTAATTATCAACAAATTAAAATATCAGCGAGAACACTACGTCAAAACAGAACAATTGAAGGTGAACACAGAAACTAGAATTGATGTGATAATTGAAGCTCGATCAATTGCAATTGTCAATTTCATTTATCGTCTCTGGGGCACTTTACTCGGGACTTCTGAGACATACTAAATTTCGTGTTTCTTTCGTTACATCGATAGTTATTGGGGTTTTGAGTTCCGAGGAATCGGGGAGACCTAATACAAAAACTCTAATAACTGCCGTTGAAATGAGTGTATCGACACAATTATGAGGATTCATAATATTTAGCTCAAATGGTCAATTGCTTATGGAGGGAGAGCGAAAACTTGATTAATTCCTACTGGAGAAGCACATTTCTGGTAATTCGACGTCAACTGTTTATTTTTTTAATTTTTGGTATCAAGAGATGGGAAAACGTGAAATTCTGGTGAAAAGTCAACATAGAATTTCTGGTCGATTACATAACTTCCTCTATTCTTCGTATAGATGGGTAAGTAAAAACCGCATAAATACTGCAGTTTCCATAAAAAGGATTGATACCGTTATTGTGATTTTAGGATAGCAGCTGTTTGAAGAAAAGTACGATATACTCGTATAGTAAGGGAAATATAGATAAAAAGGGAAATTTGGTCTCGTTACGCTCATTGTACTCATCTTAGAGACATTTACGCATTTTTATTTGTCCCTGCTTCGTTGGTTTTGGACTACTCGATTGATCCTTGCTGGCAGAAGATTATTCATTCGGAGAATAATCAAATTCTGGGTATTTCTCAAAACAATTACTTAGATATATATTCCTTATAAATATTTTGTTTACATTGTTCGTGGCGCTATAATTTTTGTTGTATTAATCCTATATCAAATTCGAGGACTATATACGATTGGAAATTTTATAAGAAACAATTTTGGTAGGAATCAATTTTTCGATAGGACTAACCGTTTTCGTGTAAATCAAGGGAACATCTAAAAATACCTAATATCTCGAAAACCTGACTACCTGACTATCTATATTTCATATAGTTTATGTATTTTGGGATAGCAGCTGTTTGAAGAAAAGTATGATATATAGTAAGGGAAATATAGATATTCTTTATTCTCTACAACTACTGCTCGAAAAAATTGTTGATCAGATCTTAATCTTCGTCTGATTTCGGCCAAAATTTAATCAGACCTACTTAGAACATGTGATCCCTTTATTCCAAATTTCAAGTTTATAGCTACAATAGTTTTTGTGGTATAGTAATAGAGCGCTCACAACTGTTCAATCACATTCACAGACAGACAGACACCATCGCGAAAATGGTCAAAATGTATTCAGGGGACATTGAAACGTGAAAATCTGTTGAAACCTCGATCTCGGATTTTTGCACGATTACAATAGGTAGGTACGACTAAGAAGTTGGAACGAGGAAACAGACCGTCTAGCCAAGGACGGTTCAAGTAATAATAATAATAATAATAAATTTATTTCCGTTAAACCAATACATGGTAATAGGATACGTCAAAAGAATTTATAGAATAAGATAGCTTATAAGTTAGATTTATAACTACTTGAGTCTAACAGACCTATGATTAGTAGTAATAACAAAACTTTTTTAAAAAAGTAAAATGAAATTAATAAAAACAGAACAAATAAATACTTAAAAATATATGAGTACATAAACAAAATTAATACATGATATGTTTATAATAAGTTAGCGAAGTAATAAGTTAAGTAAGCACTTTATGGACCATGGGAGCAACTCAGGTTCATTACGGAAACTGGAAGACTGGGTACTTCATGAAGGATTTTACAGGGTAAGGTGGAATCATGTTCCATAATTATGAACGTCAAGTAAATATTAGCGAAGCACAAGCCATATGGCACTGTCAAAAACCGACATAGGAAGAGTGAAAATTGAGACATCCTCTAAGTGGGTCTGACAGATGTGTACGAAAACTGGAGGGCAGACAGACAGACAGGAAGGAAGAGGTCATTATAGGGACAGGTTGTCATGTGGGGTCACCCGATAGGGACCCAAGACTCCCGATAACGACCTCATTAACTGACCTGGAGAACAGGGCCTGACTTATCCGAAACAGGTGTCTGGGGGAGGCTAGGAAACTAACTAGACACCACTACGGAGGTGGTCGTTGGACTATATGAAAACCAGACGACAACCCGCAACTAATAGAAGCCACCTGAACATTGTCTACCGCGGTAGTCCTTCACCTAATCAGCCACACACGAGTCCCGCCTATCCAGGATCCATAAAGTTGCCACAACCCGACACTTTTTCAAATGTCTCTCATCCGGTTATTTTTTAACCCTTGGTTATTTTTTAACAATTTTATTTAAACTAAAAATAGATTGTAAGGTATAATTAATGTTACAGTATCAGTTAGATTTTAAAACCAAACTTTATTGATTAAATTATTTCACACATCAATTGCTACCGTGATTATATCATTTACTTTTATTTTACTGAAATTAACGTTTAAATTTTTAGATTTCTTTGACTCACTAACATTAAAATAAAAATTGACAACAACTAGTATTACGATCTAAAAAAAAAATAACATTAAGAGCTCTAAAAATTACGATGTGTGTGTGTGTTTAATACACTGGCTACAACAAAAGCTTACTTATAGCATAACCATAACAATAAATATCAGAGCACCAACATAGATGAATACAATCCACGTCAAACGGAGTCAACAGTCAAACTGATAATATGCGTCGATGCGTCTATTTTTAGAACACTGCTCTGAGGGAAACGCTGGACAATAGGCTGGGAAATGGGAGTGGGGGAGGGTTGAGGGTTGGTTAAATAATAACTTAATAACTCGCACAACTAGAATATGAATCTATTATACTAAATTTTCTTATAATTATATATTTTGTCTTTTTAAGCCCTTGCAAAATATACTAAAATAAAAAAATAAAAAGGACTGGACCCGGACCCCCTTGGGCCCGGGCCCTGCAACCAAAGTTGCACCAGCCCCACCCTTGTGGGGGCCATGTGTCAGGTACTCGTTAAAGATCCTTATCTGAGGTAACTAAACCTGGCTAGGCAATATTTAGGACTCCGACAGTAGAGTGGGCCTCATGTCCACTAGAGTGACGAAAGAGCGCTCTGGTAGTAGGCGATATGACCTTGTAATTAAAATCCGGGCATGAGTCATAATAACTAACTATCCAAGTGGTCTGAACATTCTTCATTGTAATCGATTGATAATACCAAAAAAATTAGAGCAAAAATTATAATGGAGTTTTTTGAACAGTTAGTTATTATTATTCATGCCCGGGCTTTAACTACGAGGTCATATCGCCTACTACCAGAGCGCTCTTTCGTCACTCTGGTGGACATGAGCCCGACTCTACTGTCCGAATCTTAAATGTTGCCTAGCCAGGTTTAGTCACTTCGGATAAGGGGTCTTTAACGAGTACCTGACATCGTACAGCTCGGGACCATCGCTTAACGTCCCATTCGAAGGACGGCATGCTTAAGTTTATTTTACCTCCCAGATAAAATAAACTAAGGGCCTCGGTCGGGTTTCGAACTCACGATCTTGAGCTCAGAAGTCAAGCACGCATACAACTGAGCTACCGGCGCCCTTGAACATTGGTTGGTTAACGTGCTCTTAAGAAGATACATAAAATAAACAACCATTATCCAAATAGCCATCATTTTTATTTTCATTTATTTTATTTTTTCTAATATTAGATCAAATTTAGTTATTGTTTTATTTCTACTGACTAAATATGCCCAATAAAAAGAATAAACAAAACCGAAACTAGCAAATTAAGTCCCTTATATATATCCTAAAAATTGATTTGTATCCTAATATTGACATATTTGTCTATCTATATAAGTAGGTACCCTTTTTAGAGGTAGAAACAAAAAAACAAATAAAGCCTGCCTTTTTCGTCCATAACAAAATTTAGTACCAGTTGTCATATATGACTCGGAACGTAATGGATTACTGACATTATGTAGTGATCAGCTACGACAATGTACTGACGGAAAAAACACATTCTGCCTATGTAAATTTTCAAAGTTTTACATTGTCCTAACGACTCATGCCTGGGTCTTAACAACGAGGTCAAGTCTCTTACTACCAGAGCTACGATGACCGCTCTGGGGACATGAGCCCGACTCTACTATGGGAGTCTTAAATTATTACCTATCTCAGTTTATTCACCTACGATTTAACGTATTTAACGAGTAATTGACCTTGAACAGACTAAAGACAATCCGAAGGACGGTGTGCTCAGGGTTTTTTCTACTTACCAAATAAAAAAAAACCAAAGGGAAATATATATGTGATGTCCATTATAAGACTTTCTAATACCAACCACTGTTGTACAGATTACTCTCCCTCCACCTATTTCCTCTTAAATTCATTTCATACAAGCTTTACTGAGTATAAGAAAGTCACTCTGAGAATTAAGAGTACAATAAAACAAAGAAAACTGCTGATGCCAACAAATTACTTGCATATACCCAGTAGATTTGAGAGTGCATATAAGAATGCTCTGCAATGACCACATTATCTTTCTCTAACTTTTTTGGTGACCTTTTTGAGAGGGGACATCGACTTACAATGCAAGGCATCTATTATCGCATGATTTCCTTTGAAATATTGAATCCCGTTTATTCTTCGGATTTTTAGTTGTAATCATGTTGGGCGTCCATGAAAGTCTCACCATTTCGAGTGGTATAGTTCCGCGATCCTTCAGTATTTCCTGTATGGGTTCCAGGAGATGGTAAGGATTTCCTGTTTGGTACGTGAAACCTTCAGGCTCCCATCATCGCAAGGGATGCTGCAAAGCTCTTTTTATTCCAAGATTCTCTGTAAAGCTTTAAATGATTTCTATAGACCGGACGGTACTTAACATTTGGTAAATTCGTGCTCATTCTACTTGTCCATTCCATAGATCCTGAAAAAGGACCAGATTGTTTGTGCTCTAATGTCTTCCAAACAATACAACAAAATATCCGCTGAACTTGTAGCACATTGGTTGATCAGGATTGAAAGGGAACTGTTAAAGCTGCACAATGGTTGAGAGTTGGAAAACCATTCAATTTGGCGATCTGAGCCCACTACCTGAGCATCAACTCTGAATGGGCCCTGTTAATGGTCGAGGAGGTACGCACTGGACGTACACAAACATAAGAGGAACACGTGCAGGAAACCCGAGCATAGCACAAATCAGGAGGGACAAAGATACCAACAGTGTTGTGTGTGTCCTTTCAACGGGGGCATCTCTGGTCAACCGACACCCAAATGGGGTCTCCACAATAACCCAAGACTCCTCCACAAGATAAAAATCTGTCCAAGAGATATTTAGGAGGATGATTGAGGGGACAAGACGATTCTAACAGCTTCGGGGTAGGACAGCAGTTACAGCGTAGAATGAGCTATTGTCGACAGCAAGAAAGTTTAACAAAAACGTCAGAGGGTGAATCATCCCCAATATTTTTACCCAGCTCGGAAATTATGCCTACTACCAGATCGCTCTTTCGTCACTCTGGTGAACATGAGCTCCATTCTACTAAATTTGCCTGCCATGGTTTTTTCACCTTCCAGATAAAAAGCTACAGGCCTCGGCCGGGTTTCGAACCCGATATCTTGAACTCAGTAAGCAAGCACGCATACCACTGAACTACCGGCGCCCCTGTAAATTGATCCTTTGCCAATTGATCATCCAACAGAATATAGGCTATGGGGCGTTTACAAATTTTAAATTGAGGACAATGATATGTGGCACAACAATGATATGTGCCTTATTATCTTAAAGGGTTCAACGACCAGTAATGTGTTGGCGTTAGCGGTTTTCTTTGTTTCATTGTATTCTGAGGGAGATATTCTTATTCCCAAAATGTTAGTTGGAAGTGAATATGGAAGGAGGTCGTTTTTCGACGCAACAGCGATGATAATAATTTTTATCTTCTTACTGTGTACCCTGATGCTTTAAGAATTATTTATACTTTTCATTGTTTGTATATTTTGTTATTCTATGATAGATGAACCACTGATGATGACGCTGATGAGTCGAAAACTGGTTTTGGTCTAAAATGAAACAGTGGGAAGACAGCATCTTCTATTTCTATAATAAATCTCGTTCCACATTTTACTATCACATATGAAAAAAACAAAGTCTATATGTGTGAACACAATGTGTATCAACATGAAATTTTATATTTAAATTTAAAACTGACTCCTAAGGACGACTCCTACTAATTTTCAGCGAATTTGGCCGAAGGGTAAAGGGGAACAGAGATGGGAGGCTTGATTTTGAAATTTACTATGAGGATGTCAACTGTTAGGTTAGGTTTTATGACTCATGCCCGGGCTTTAACTACGAGGTCATATCGCCTACTACCAGAGCGCTCTTTCGTCATTCTGGTGGACATGAGCCCGACTCTACTGTGGGAGTCCTAAATTTTGCCTACCCTAAATTTTTATTCACCTAGGGTAAGGGGTCTTTAACGAGTACCTGACATCGTACAGACTCGGGACCATCGCTTAATGTCCCATCCGAAGGACGGCGTGCTTAAGTTCATTTCACCTCCCAGATAAAATAAACTAAGGGCCTCGGAAAGTCAACTGTTGATGTTTAACCCAAATGGTTACAGAGGGAAAGAGAAAATCTAATTATTAAATTCGTTCTGGTGAAGTGCATTGCCGATGACTTATTTTTTCATCTTTATTTCATCTTTTCTGCTAGTTTGTTGTTATCATGCTAAAACATCCAGAGAAACTTCAGTTAAAGCTTCCATAAATTTCAAAATAACATTATTATACATCACCATGTTATAGGGTTTCTTTCAACTATATTCTGACCAACGAAGCCCCCCCAAAAAAACCCAAAAGGTGCCAAAAGTACAATCAATTCAAAAGTTGGTTTTCTTGGAAGTTATCTGCCCTACATAAACATTTCTTAGAATGAAACAAACAAGGATTTCCTCATTGTTAACTGAACATTTTTTCTGAAAAGTGGAAATAGACTCATCAGAAACCATTATCTAAGTAACTACATGTACGTCATGTCTCCATTACGTTGGACAGTTCTAATATTCCGATAAGGGTTTTTTTATGTTTCTTTTTAAGAGCACGTTAACCAACTGTTCAAAAAACTCCATTATAATTTTTGCTCTAATTTTATTGGTTAATATGACCAGTTATTATGACTCATGTCCGGGCTTTAACTACGAGGTCATATCGCCTACTACCAGAGTGCTCATTCGTCACTCTGGTGGACATGAGCCGGCTCTACTGTCCGAGTCTTAAATTTTGCCTAGTTGTTTAGTTACTTCAGATAAGGTGTCTTTAACAGAGTACCTGACATCGCACAGGCTCGGGGCCATCGCTGAACGTCCCATCCGAAGGACGGCATGCCAACGTTTATTTTACCTCCCAGATAAAATAAACTAAGGGACTCGGTCGGGTTTCGAACCCACATTCTTGAGCTCAGAAGGCAAGCACGCATACCACTGAGCTACCGTCGCACAGTGGGCCAGATCCCAAATCTAGTTGGACAAAAGTCCGAAAAGAAGTGAGAGATTTCGGGAAGAAAACAACCTGGTTCAACATGTAGTATGTGAGAGAGAAATATACAAAGGGAATTAGAGAGGACAAAGTCAATACAACGCAGCGACGAAATAAACAAACCTTGCAAACAGCCGTATTATCTTGGAGGCCAGGTAGTTTTACTTCATCACTTACCTGTCAGTATCGCTTCCGAACATTACTGATCTTTGCTTCATTATTCTTCCATTTAAAGCATTCAAGGTAAGTCTTCGCAATTTTTGTTTTGTATTAAGTCAGTCACAAAGTGTGGGAAGGGCCACAAGAATAGTGCACGTTTGAAAAAAAAAGTTCATACTATGTAGTTCAGAAAGTCGTAACTTTTTTCGCTTCGTTCCTCTCAGTACCCCGTAAATGTTCATTATTCTCGTTTGTTGACTTGTACATATTAGGATGGCACTAAATTTAACGACCCGTTTTGCCCCGTTTTTTTTTTTTTTTTTCACTAAATAGATAGTTAATTGTATCTGCAGATGTGAAAATGCCTATATGTAGAAGGAGTTGTACGATGTATTGAGAGCCAGCAACCGTCCTATTGGAAATACCCTCGAACAAATAACATTCCTTTTTGACTATATGAAAAAATAAAGTGGACTCGGCAGCTATTCGACGTACCTCGATGAAGAAATAACGAAATTAGTGAAGTCTTTTTTGATTGTCGGTAAAAGAAAATGGCTACAAGCAACAACATCAGCAACAACAGCTTCGAGGTTGAACATAAACGTGGTTAGATAGCACACCTGAACTGTCCTTAAGTGATCAGTCTTCTTCAGGAGCATCAACCTCCGTGTTTGGGCGTACTGAAAAACGTTTCTCTGCAAGCGGATCGAAATCAAAAAAAAGAAAAGTGAGTGTGCTGTTGGAAAGCAGATCTGTTGACGAACTTTGTTTCGCAGCACAACAAAAACTAAGAAGCGTTGGGAAGAGAGATGCAGCCACCATAATAAAAACGATTTCGGCCTCTCCAAAAAGAGGTACTGCTTTGAAAAATGCTGCTTTACAGGACAAGAAAGCGATTGTTTAATACACTCCAGACGAGGCTCTACGTCTAATGATTTCTTTGCAATTAACTAAACATCAGTACTGTTAGCTGCGCAAGGGAGGTTTGGAGAGAGGTGCTAACATTTATCACACATGTCTGGGTGTGTGTGTCTGTGAATATGATGACTGCCGTTGCATTGACATGATATTTTAAACACAACACTCCACACGGACGACACCAATTAATTTTCCGCATAATCAAAATCGAAAAGTGGAGGGGCCTCCACCCTAACAACAAATGTAATGAATTTATCGACAAAAAATTTAGTATGAGGATTAGGGTGGTCCAAAAATGACAATTTAAAAAAAAAAAACGTGCACCCCTAGTTTGGAAGAACTCGACGAAAGAAAAATTTTGGTACCAAAAAAACGAAAAATATTCTAAATAACCCGTGCCTTATGGCATTTGAATTTTCAAAGGAATTTAAAATGGGTTTTCATATGTATTAAAGTTGAAACAATATGGCGCTTCCACGTTTCACCAAAATGGGCTAAACATTTTCACATTATGGTTTTTGGGGTCGGAGAACACGAATATGATGTCAAAAAGTTATTTTGACACATGACAGCTGTCAAAAACGCTGTCAACAAAATGATATTAACATTTTTTCTCATTTAACAATCGGTAAATTCATTTGTGTCAAAATAATTTTTTGACGTCAAATTCGTGTTCTCCGACCCTAAAAACCATCATGTGAAAATTTTTAGCACATTTTGATGAAACGTGGAAGCGCCATATTGTTTCAACTTTAATACATATGAGAACCCATGTTAAATTCCATTTAAAATTCAAATGCCATGGGGCACGGGTTATTTAAAAAAAATTTCGTTTTTTTGGCGCCAAAATTTTGTCTAGTTTTTCCAAACTAGGGGGTGCACGTTTTTTTTTTTTTTAATTGTCATTTTTGGACCACCCTAATGAGGTACAGAAGCCATATGTAAAATAAACTATTTATTTAATTCTTGATGGGGAAGCACTTTGCCAGAGATTCACCGACGGCTTTTTAATATTGTTTTACTATTTTCTACAGTTTATCCCATTTTCACCCCCCGATACAAAATAAACCTGTTGCACCTTCGGTAGAAATCGAGAGGAAACAAACACTCCATTTCCAGGGTAGGTAAGTACACAATAGGAGAATGCACCCCATGTAGGTACCAACATTGTAAAGATAGGGGCTGACGGATATAGGTCATACGTCACTGTCTTGTTGAGTTCAACCCTTCAGGTCACTTTTCAAATTATCTCAATTCTTAAACACTCAATTTGTTCTTGTTAGGGCATACATCTCAAACTTTATCACTTACAATTAGATGATTTTTCTGTCCCCAACTAACTCATAAGTAACATCGCTCCGCCTTCAAAATCGGGCTTTTTTACCACACGGAAAAAAAATTTTAGTGTCACCAACAAAACACTACCTAAATAATGCAAGATCAATGTTTCAATCGATTCATCTTGAAGAAAAACAACTATGTTGCAAAATTCTATTTCACATCAAGGCGTAGCTGCGATAAACTGATTTCAAAGAGATAGATATCAAAGAGATTTAGGTAAATTCGTTTAAAGACAAATTCATCTAACCAGCAATCCATCTAATGGTAAATTCGTCTATATCAAATTCATCAAAAGTTTATTTTAATTTTATTATACTTACAGTTTAGGAAAGCATTGTATTCATGCGAAAACCCGAAATCGAAGTTTCAACGGAATTCACATGTGCTAACATAGATTTGGTAGAAATCGGACGAAAATTGAAACTTTACTTCGGAGCCTAAGTACTTTTTACAAAATGCCGCTTATGTTTATGACCTCATCAAAAAAAAACTTACAATATAGTTTTGTCACTCATGCCCGTGCTTTAACGAGATCATATCGCTAATATGAAGATGGCTGATGTGAGAAGTTATTATTTCACAGATTGTCAAATAACATGTATTCTGACCTCTTACAGATTTTTTATTTGTATCAGCTAGCCGGCTTTCGAGGTTGCCCTCATCATCGGCAGTCTGATAAATAAAAAAAATTTTGAATTAATATAGGTAATTAAAATATTTTAGTAAATATAGCAGTAGAGAATCAGATGGTGGTCATGAATAACTTATCTGTCCCCATCCATGAAATCTTTAATTGTTAGATTTTTAGATGGTTTTATTTATTTATAGTTTCATTTTATTATAAACACAAATTTTTTTACTAAAATATTTTAATTAGGTTAATTCCAAAAACTTTTTATTTTATAAGACTGCCTGATGAAGAGGGCAACCTCGAAAGCCGGCTAGCTAATACAAATAAAAAATCTGTGAGAGGTCAGACTAAATTTTATTTGACAACCTGTGAAATAATCACTTCTCACTACATCAGCCATCTTCATACTAGCGATATAACCTCGTTAAAGCCAGGGCATGAGTGACAATAACTATTATTGTTAGTATTTCTTTATTAAAAAGGATAAAAAAGTATCTGTAGTGAACTACTGGTCGATGTATGTTAATTCGATGTATGTTAATTCGATGTATGTTAATTCGTGCTGGGGAAGTGTTGTCGGTGATTCACCAACTATCTTCTATTCTATTGCCCATAAACCCCATGTGGCTCCCAGGTTTATATTTTCTCACCTAGAACCCAAGGTTTATATTTTTTATGTTAGGTGCGACATTTTTTCCATACCGACAAAGAGTAAAAGGGACAATTCAAGACTGAATGGCGGATTAATGGGGCCGTTAAAAGTTTGTATTTTTAATAACTGACTTAATCCTTGAAACACTTTCCTAATCTTTTTCTTTTTTCTTAGAAATTTTTATTTTCTGTCCGGAGTAGAACAGAAGTCATAAATGTCTTTTGAAATATGATGCTGAATGTTCACATTTATACATTTCCTTCGTTTTATGCTTTTCAGGACCCCTTTATTCTGGAAGGCCTTAACAGCAGAGTCCTTAGAAAAGATGAAATAGGAGAAGAAACCCAATTATAGACATTTTATTGACGAAAAGAGCCTCCTCGGGTTTTTATCATCCCATAAATTAAAGTTGGGATCCCAAAGCATTGACTTAATGATACTGCCTATAAAAGTTAACTCCCAAGAAAATAAAAATCCCTTCTCGGCCCACATTTTTTTCCCCCTCATCAACAGTGTGCCTTTTTTCCAAAACCGTTTCCGGCGAGTGTCAAGTTTTTGGGGCAGAACTTTTTTTTTTTTTTTTCTGCTCCTAAGTTCCCACATGTCTATAAATAGCTCGTGCTAGGAGGCGACCGTCCCACGTGTGCGCTTCACGTGGGAATGTCAACGTGTGACTGGTTTCAACTTGATGAACTAAAATTAGTCCTCTGGGAAAGATTCTAGTCTGGGAAAAGACATAGTTGTGTTCCCGACATTGTTTTTTGGTACAGGAACATAGTTTTTTATTTATTTTTTTGTAGGCGGATGTAGTGGACTTGTTAAATTTTTTATTAAACAGAAAAATATTTTTAAAAAATCACTAAAATTTACGAACTGTTACAGTTCATATCAATAATTAATCAATAAATAAGTTATGTATGATAAAAAAGTAAGTTGATAAAATAGTTTATATTTTCAATTTTATTTTTGTATTTTCAGTGTCTATTTTATGACCTAACTTTTTATAATACACAACTTATTTTTTGTTAAATTATTGACTTGAACTGTAACAGTTCGTAATCTAGTTTTAAAAAAATATTTCTTGGTTTATGTATGTTCAGATTCACTACCTGAGAATGGAAAATTACGGAAACTAGTTGTGATATATTAAATTATATTGTTGGACTGATACCTCCATATTATTATTATTATTTATTTTTATTTATTTTTTTTTTATTTTATTTTTTTCCATATTATTTATTTACCTAGGTTTGGTCTTCTCGTCCTTCCTCACTGTTTCAAGTTAAATAAAATACAACAAATTTGTCATTTGGATGATCGCTTTTCTTGACTCCAGGTTCTTCTTTTCAAATAATCTAGGATTAGAAAATAAAATTGTAAACCACAGTAAGAATATCAAAAATCCATTTGATGTATCCTAAGAAATAAAATGTTGACCCTTCCGTTGGTCCTTTTAGTGAAACAGTCTAGGTTCTCCTGATATATAGAAACCCCATGGGGGAGCATAACAAAAATATCTAGTTCATAAAAAAATGTATTTCTCAATATAAACGATATAATATGTCAATTTTTCTCTGAAAAAATTCTTGAAAAAATGTTTGTCTTAAAAAATTCTTTACTATGGTTTACAGTTTTATGCTCTAATCCCTAGACTATTTCATTCAATATTAAGTAAAATATGAAGAATAGTTGACATATTGTAGGTTAGGTTAGGTTAGGTTTTATGACTCATGCCCGGGCTTTAACTACGAGGTCATATCGCCTACTACCAGAGCGCTCTTTCGTCACTCTGGTGGACATGAGCCCGACTCTACTGTGGTAGTCCTAAATTTTGCTTACCCTAAATTTTTTTTATTGACCTAGGGCAGGAGTCTTTAAAGAGTACCTGACATCGTACAGGCTCGGGACTATCGCTTAACGTTCCATCCGAAGGACGGCTTGCTTAAGTTTATTCTATCTCCCAAATAAAATAAACTAAAGGGCCTCGGTCGGGTTTCGAACCCTACGATCTACCGGCTACCGGCGCCCCCAGAGATATTATACATAGGTATACATATATTTTAATTTATTTTTTTCCTTCCCCCGACTTAATATTAGTGTTTTCATGTTGCTATAGGCTATGCGAATTTGGGAATAAAAAAATAAAAATAAAAAATCGTGCGCAATTTGGGGTGGAGGCCCGATTTGGAATAATTAATGGCAATACATTTAGTATGAGAATGGAGAAGTCCCTGTGTAAATCAACTATTGATTACAAACGGTCGATTAGTGTTGGAGGGGGAGCCTTAATTGTTAATTAATTCATGTTGAGGATGTACATACATTCCGGCACATCGGTGATTCACCGACGACTTTTTTTTAAAACAGGTTTCTGATTGTACATGATGATAGCAAGCTGACAGATTGGTTAGGTCGCCTTCCGGAACTCCGGAGGTCTATCTCCAGATTCTTGTCTGTGTCGCCGGGTTCATAAGAGTCCATTAAACTGTATTTCATTCCTAACTCCAGTCCTGTTGGAGACTCGCTATACTCCGGAATATTTCAACAGGGATTTCTCTCTTGAATTCAAGAAAGGTATTGTCTCCTGGGGCTATAAGAATGGGAACACAGTTGTTCACGTCACACAGCCCTGTCATTTTAGACTATGTCCATAGGTTCCTTGGAACTGTCCCACTGGTCTCTGATATATTATCAGAGATGGGCAGGTGGGGGGTTCAACAGTTTTGCCCTAAAGACCTTCTTTCAACTGTAACTGTTTGAAAACATCGTTTCCATTCTAATTCTATTTTGAGTTGAGTTTCAGTAGATCTCTATCCGGTGGGGGGTTCTTCTCGCATTGTGAAGACGTCAAAGGACCCTTTGTGGACTAGTTCTGTTTTGGAGACTGACGACCTGACACTGACTGAGCCAGCAGGACCTCCAGCCATGTTTATCTGTCCTCATTGTCCTAGTCTGGCTCATGTTTGCACTATTCCTGGGTGGCGCCTTTTGTCCTGCTACAGATGGACACATTGTCAGAGGGACGCAAGTGAATTAGCTGACCACACTTGTACCAGGGTGTCACTCCATTGTCCTCTTCTGCTATCTCCTCATTTGGACATGTCTTCTTCTTCCTCTCACACCTGCTCGTGTATCCTGGTTACATATGTACGACAACCAACATGCATGTCCAGTCTCAATTCATTTCTACATCTTTCGGAAGTAGACTTTTCACTGTTCTTCTTATTTCCGTGTGGGCACCTGTTCTAGTGCTGAGCAGGCACCTGTTCTAGTGCAATGAATGCCTGAATTCCCTTAAATAGATTATAATTTTTACAATATAATAATTTATTTTATTTATTTATAATAATAATGTTATTGTTTGTAGGGATCATTTCTATACAATTGAATCAGTGATCATTACCATTCCAATTCATATTCAAAAAATTTATTTATGATTACAATTTACTTTCATAGAACGAATTAATCAATAAAGTTTTCGCTCTCAAACATGAAATTCCAGAATACATAAAACTCAATACCGAATTTCTGCCTGATTACATAACTTCTCCTGTAAATCGTTTAGGTGGGGAAATAAAAATTTCTGATATTTAAGTTGTACGAAGACTGTGAAGGAATCGTGATAAATACAGACACTTTTAACAGTAGAATAGATATCTATCTAATAATACATTAATCAATTATTTCCTTTTGGAGGCTTCCTAGTCTATTAAAAGAGACTTAACCACAAATAACACAACAGATAAATGTGTGGTATAACCTGAGATTATTGCCAGTAAACTCGTCATCCGTACCAAATTTGGAAATACAGGTAACTAATTAAACCTGTCGATAGTTGATTACACTGTTATTATGCACCTAATTCCCCATTTTCATTGGTTGCAATATTTGCCACTGATTCCACAATAAGATTCTTCATTCTTCCTTGCACTGGTTAAACAAAGGTTGTAAGTAATAGTGTAATAAGTAATTAGTAAACTTAATGTACGTTGTTACAGTAGTTAGTTATTATGACATGAGCCCAACTGTACTACGGGAGTCCTAAATTTTGCCTATCCTAAATTTTTATTCACCTTGGTTAGGGGTCTTTAACGAGTACCTGACATCGTACAGGCTCGGGACCATCTAACAAAGGGGTGGCCAACCCAAGTGATCTTGCGGGCCTCTTTGGAAATGCATTATAATCCCGCGGGCCGTATAAAATTATATAGCCCCACTTTAGTTTTGGACTCACTACAAAAATGTTTTGGAGGGAAAATTTTAAACAGAATGAATTATTATTATTCGTAGATATAAACTAGAGATGAGGGCGCCGGTAGCTCAGTGGTATGCGTGCTTGACTTCTGAGCTCAAGGTCGTGGGTTCGTAGCCCGACCGAGGCCCTTAGTTTATTTTATCTGGGAGGTAAAATAAACTTAAGCACGCCGTCCTTCGGATGGGACGTTAAGCGATGGTCCCGAGCCTGTACGATGTCAGGTACTCGTTAAAGACCCCTACCCTAGATGAATAAAAATTTAGGGTAGGCAAAATTTAGGACTCCCACAGTAGAATCGGGCTCATGTCCACCAGAGTGACGAAAGAGCGCTCTGGTAGTAGGCGATATGACCTCGTAGTTAAAGCCCGGGCATGAGTCATAAAACCTAACCTAACCTATAAACTAGATAATATAATAATGAAATGATCTAATAATATTTAATTTATTTAATTAGTTAGATATTTGTTTCTCAACTCTTTCACTTAGCTTTTGCAAGTCGATCTCAATGCGTGTATTTGCACATGTTTTGTGCAGAAACATATTTTGTAAAAATGTGATGAATCTCGCGGGCCATAAAATTATTCAAGGCGGGCCGCGGGTTGGCCACTCCTGATCTAACATATAATTTGAATATTTTTTATTTTTAATATTTTTTTAATAAAAATACCGATAGTAAATATATCTATTTCAAAATTCGTTGCTGTATGTTACAACTTAAACATTACTTCGAACAATTTCATACGAAAATTTATTTTACATTTTCAGGGCGCATTATTTTTTATCTTTATTCGTTATATCTTTGGTTTTTGGTTGTTGGAAATTTAATGAGGAACATTTTTTGTTAAAAATCACTATTTCGATAAGTCTAACCGTTTTTTTGTAAATCACACTTTCTCATCGCCTTCCACAATTCGCTCCTTGTACAAGCGTCCTCTTTCTGGAACTCCCTGCCTCCCCTCGTCCTACACTCTCCTTCCGTGGCTTCCTTCAAGTCCTTTGTTCCAATTCCTCTTCGATATACAATCCTCTCCGTCTGATTAGAATTTCAGTCCTCTTCTTTTGTATTTCCATACATTTCAACATCAATTTTTATCATCGCTGTATTTATCTTATTTATTTATTCATTCATTTTATTATTACATCAATTTCTCTTAAATCAATATTGTTTCCAACAGGGTATCCTCCCCTTTCTTTTATTATTAATTTATCTCCTTTTCATCTTTGTACCTTTAGAAATATATTTATTCTCTTATACCCCTCCTTATTTATTTAGTTATGACTCATGCCCGGGTTATAACTACGAGGTCATATTGCCTACCGCTTTTGCTCATTCGCTCTGGTGGGCATGATCCTGACTACTGTGAGAATTCAAAATTTTGCCTACTAGGTTTATTCAGGTAGGGCAGAGGTCTTTAACGATTACTTGACATTACACAGGCACTGGACCATCGCTTAACATCCCATCCGACGTGCTCAAGGTTTTTTCACCTCCCAGATAAAAAACCTAAAGGCTTCGCCCGGGTTTTGAACCCGCGATGTTGAGCTCAATAGGCTGGCACGCTACCTCCGAGTTTCAGGCGCCCTTGATTATTTATTTTTTTGTTTATTTATATTTATAATTGCGTAGTTTTTCTTCACAGTAGCACTAAGATTTGTTTTTTTGTTTTTTTCTCACTTAGGGCTTACATTTTATTTTATTGTTTATTTTCTTGTTGACTTTCTTAGGGGATTTCAGTCCCACTCTTAGGGGATCTCAGTCCCAGAATAAAATTTCTTTTCATTTCTTCCCGAAAACCTTTCGTCTGTCAAAAAAAAAGAACTTGCTGCTGTCCCTATTAAAAAAAAACCATGGAAGAACGGGTGATTTTGTCCTATTAGGGTGGGGAAGGTTCCCTCTTGGTTACGTATTAATTGACTTTAAGTGTTTCCAGAAATGAGGGCTACCTGAGATTTGTTAAAAGGAGCACATAATGAACTAACGACACATGTGTTTCGTTAAGTGTCTATCTGACTGTTCCAGCCTTCTTCCAGGGACACATCGTCCAATTAAGATGGCGTCCTTTCTGTCCAAATTGGGGTGGGTTTGTGGGGGAAACCGTGAACAGGGTTCTAAGACTCCCTGCCACTGGTTGGTTGGTCTATTTGGGGCAAACAACTGCTTTGGTTATTATCGCCCTACCTTGTTATATTCCTTGTCCTAACTGAGCCAGCGCACTCTTTATACAAATGACGAAAACAGCCATGATGGGATCCCACTGGGTGCCAGGGGGACCGGGGAAATATTTAATTACGAGGTCATATCGGCTACTACCGTCACTCTGGTGGACATGAGCCCGACTCTACTGTAGGAGTCCTAAATTTTGCCTAACCTAAATTTTTATTCACCTAGGGCAGGGGTCTTTAACTATTACCTGACATCATACAGGTATATTGTATATACAATATAACTCCTGTAACTGATTTAAATAGGATAGTTACTAACCTGGTAACAGTTGGGCAACCTGCTAGTCTATAAATAATAATAAAATTTCATATATAATTCTCTTGAATTGGTCTCACTTCTTTCCCAGATAAATATAACATTTTACTTTCCCAGTTATACGAAGTATAGGGAATGTTATATAATCTCCTAGAAAATCGATGTTGAGGTTTCACGGGAATTTTATGGTTTTCGATCCTCTCAACAAAAAAATAAAAGAAAAAACATTGTCTGCCTCTGTTTGTGTCTGTGAACACAAAACTCCTGATATAATTTTTTACGTGTATTTGGAACCCAATAAGAATGTTATCTAATTTTCTTTCAAATCTACTGAAGAAGTGGCGGATTAGTGGAGACGCTTAACACAAAAAATTTTAATTAATAATTTAATATGAAGATTCAGAAGTTCCTATGTAAGTCAACTATTAATTTTTAATTGTAGGAGTATTGAGGGTCAGTCAAAGATGGAAAAAAAAAAAAAACACTATTCAGATGCCAACGTTTCGATATATTTTATATCATCATCAGGGCCTACAAACATGGGGGAGAAATCAAGATTAGAATCAAAAATAAACAAACAAAAAAAAAAAAAAAAATTTTTTTTTTTTTTTTTTTTTTTTTTTTTTTTATTTTTTTTTTTTTTTATTTTTATAAACATTACTGAACGTTAAAAATACACTATAAGAAGTTGAAAATTGAAACTGACTTACTATGAATAATTATTAAACATTAAAATTAAATATGATTACATTACTAAACATAAACATTAATAATGGAAATAGACAAATAGGTGGAACATAATGAAGAGTAAACATTAAAATGACTTACTATGAATAAGCAGGGTTGGGGAGAAGGCATGTACACTGGATGGAGTCTTACATTGCAATGAAATGGTACAAAATAATACTAGGGTGCTAAAGGAAACAGGTACAGGGAGCTCGGGAAACCCCGTCATAACTGTCACATTACAGCAGAAATGTTGAAAGTAATATAAATATGTATTATTATGGTTGATTGTGTCTGCATACTCTAACACATATCTATAGATAATTAATAAATAATTTTAAAAAATATATATATAAACTAAAATAAAAAATATAGATAATTTAGATATTGGAGACAGAACTATGGTGTCAGCTCTTGCTAAGTAAATTGGCATAACAATTACTTAGGTTATTAGTGTCAGTGCGGAAGTTGACTGTATCAAGTGTTTTAGCTATGTACACCATTTCCAATGTCAGTCTCTTATGATAATTGTGTTCTCTATGGAGTATTTTAGTGTTTATGTAGTCAAAATTATGTTTGTTCTGACTATGGTGTCGGACTAGAGCGCTGCAGTTATCAGTATCAGTTTTAGTTTTGCAATCATACTCGTGTTGGTATATTCTCTTTTTTAAGTATTGGGATGTCATACCTATATAAGATGCTGGACAGTCTGAGCATGGAATCTGATAGATAAGATCTGATTGGTCACTTTTAGGGGTAGGATCTTTAATTTGGGAGAATAGGGATTTAACGGTTTTATAGTTTCTTGGTGAAATTATAAGGTTTTCAGCTTTTAGTATTTTTGTTAACCTTTCAGTCAATTGTGCAATGTACGGAATGGAATAGTATTTAACAGTGGTAGAAGGATTTTCAATGGGTAGTTGGTTATTAAAGAGTGTGGTGAGATTATTTGTCAGAATTTTTTGAATTATTTTGCGTGGGTATCCATTTTTTTCCAAAATGTTTTTAATTTGATCTAAATTCTCACTATGAAAAGTTGTGGAGCTAAGTCTTATCATTCTACTAATTAGCGCTTTGGCAAAGTTTATTTTTTGGGAGAATGGGTGATGTGAAAAAAAGTGAAAATACCTATCTGATTTAATGGTTTTGATAAACCAATTGGTAGACAATGAGTGATCAGTATTTCTAATAACTAGGGTGTCAAGGAAAGGAAGGCAATTATTATTTTCAAGTTCGTAGGTGAATTGTAATCTGGGGTGAAAAGAATTAAATATGTCAAGGGTTTGGGTCAAGTAATTAGGTGGAATGCAAGTAATAATATCATCCACGTATTTAAACAAAAAGGGAATTTGATAGGGGAGTTTGGGTATAGTGGAGTCTAATAGTTGGTTCATGATGAGATCGGCTAAAATCGGTCCAAGACTACTACCCATGGCTGTGCCAAATACTTGTTTGAAAAAAGTGTTCTTATATACAAAGTACCCATTAGAACAGCAGTGTTCGACTAATTCGATAAAACTGGATTTGGGTAGGGGGGTGAATGGTTCTAGTTTTGTCCAGTTATCTCGTATTATGTTAATGACATCGGAAATTGGTACATTGGTGAACAATGAGGCAACATCAAGTGAAATTAGTTGAAAACCAGCTGGGACGACGCGATTTCTTATTGCTTCTACAAAGTCAAATGAATCTTTAACATTGTAAGGACTGTCAGACAGGATTTTTAAATTGTTGGCTAAATACTTGGCGAGTTCATAGGTTGGGGATTGAATGAAAGAAATAATGGGGCGTAAAGGGTTACCGGCTTTGTGTGTTTTCACTAGTCCATATATTTTGGGAGGTTGAGGGGTGAGGTTAACCAGTCTTCTCATCGTGTATGTGTCGATGTAACCAGATTTATGGGCCGCCTTTATCAAGGAGTTGGTAATGTTTTTTATTTTATTGGTCGGATCTTTGTTTAGCGGTAGGTAGGTATCAGTGTCGGATATTAAGATGCTCATTTTATTCTCGTACTCTGATTTAATAATTGCAACAGTTTGTTTCGATTTGTCAGTTGATATTATTAAAATGTCGGGATTGTTACGTAAAAATATTTTTGCCGAAATAAAGGCTTTACATAAGGTTTATTGATATTGACTTGTTTATTTTTGTTAATGTAATTAGTAATAGCATTAACACATCTTGCTCTAGTAGGATCTTTATCTTCATTGTTAGGCAGGGCGTTGATAACATATTCTACATCGGTGATTAATTTAGGTAGGGGGATATCATTCTGTTTGTAGGGAATGGAAAACTTGGGTCCTAAAGAAAGAATTGTTTTAACTTCAACTGGAAATGGTGTGTCTGTTAAATTAATAAACCATTGCGAATTAAAGGAAGGTAATGTTAGTTGTTGTTGAATTATTCTGTCGATTTTACGTGTTTGTGAAATACGGGTGAGTGTGTGTACTCTGTTGAAAGCATGATTCTGTCTCTCTACAAAATTATTAAGAATATCGCTTGGTAACAATGTAGTAGCTACAGCTTTATATGTTGTTATCCTATTGTTTATATCTCTAATGTTGCCTATACAGGCGTCTATTTCAACATTTAATATTGTTTTTTTGAATTTAAGAATAGCTTTATGTACTAAATCAATATGTTTACGTTTTTTACACATGAATTGTAAAGTGAAGTTATAATTTTGTTGAATATGGGAAGGAAACACCTGATATCTTCTACATTTTAACAAGAAAATACGTTGGTTGACGGCAGAAGCTAGTTTCTTATGGTCTGTGGCAAGTGATTTGAGGGTAAGGAGGGCCTGAGTCCCATAGGTTCGGTGGATCTCTTGATAAAATCCCATGTTTGTATTCGGTCGATTGTGTACCTCACTTCAATGTAGATGTTGATTAGCGACTGTGGATTCTAATTGTAGGAGTATTGAGGGTCAGTCAAAGATGGAAAAAAAAACACTATTCAGATGCCAACGTTTCGATATATTTTATATCATCATCAGGGCCTACAAACATGGGGGAGAAATCAAGATTAGAATCAAAAATAAACAAACAAAAACACTTTTTTCAAACAAGTATTTGGCACAGCCATGGGTAGTAGTCTTGGACCGATTTTAGCCGATCTCATCATGAACCAACTATTAGACTCCACTATACCCAAACTCCCCTATCAAATTCCCTTTTTGTTTAAATACGTGGATGATATTATTACTTGCATTCCACCTAATTACTTGACCCAAACCCTTGACATATTTAATTCTTTTCACCCCAGATTACAATTCACCTACGAACTTGAAAATAATAATTGCCTTCCTTTCCTTGACACCCTAGTTATTAGAAATACTGATCACTCATTGTCTACCAATTGGTTTATCAAAACCATTAAATCAGATAGGTATTTTCACTTTTTTTCACATCACCCATTCTCCCAAAAAATAAACTTTGCCAAAGCGCTAATTAGTAGAATGATAAGACTTAGCTCCACAACTTTTCATAGTGAGAATTTAGATCAAATTAAAAACATTTTGGAAAAAAATGGATACCCACGCAAAATAATTCAAAAAATTCTGACAAATAATCTCACCACACTCTTTAATAACCAACTACCCATTGAAAATCCTTCTACCACTGTTAAATACTATTCCATTCCGTACATTGCACAATTGACTGAAAGGTTAACAAAAATACTAAAAGCTGAAAACCTTATAATTTCACCAAGAAACTATAAAACCGTTAAATCCCTATTCTCCCAAATTAAAGATCCTACCCCTAAAAGTGACCAATCAGATCTTATCTATCAGATTCCATGCTCAGACTGTCCAGCATCTTATATAGGTATGACATCCCAATACTTAAAAAAGAGAATATACCAACACGAGTATGATTGCAAAACTAAAACTGATACTGATAACTGCAGCGCTCTAGTCCGACACCATAGTCAGAACAAACATAATTTTGACTACATAAACACTAAAATACTCCATAGAGAACACAATTATCATAAGAGACTGACATTGGAAATGGTGTACATAGCTAAAACACTTGATACAGTCAACTTCCGCACTGACACTAATAACCTAAGTAATTGTTATGCCAATTTACTTAGCAAGAGCTGACACCATAGTTCTGTCTCCAATATCTAAATTATCTATATTTTTTATTTTAGTTTATATATATATTTTTTAAAATTATTTATTAATTATCTATAGATATGTGTTAGAGTATGCAGACACAATCAACCATAATAATACATATTTATATTACTTTCAACATTTCTGCTGTAATGTGACAGTTATGACGGGGTTTCCCGAGCTCCCTGTACCTGTTTCCTTTAGCACCCTAGTATTATTTTGTACCATTTCATTGCAATGTAAGACTCCATCCAGTGTACATGCCTTCTCCCCAACCCTGCTTATTCATAGTAAGTCATTTTAATGTTTACTCTTCATTATGTTCCACCTATTTGTCTATTTCCATTATTAATGTTTATGTTTAGTAATGTAATCATATTTAATTTTAATGTTTAATAATTATTCATAGTAAGTCAGTTTCAATTTTCAACTTCTTATAGTGTATTTTTAACGTTCAGTAATGTTTATAAAAATAAAAAAAAAAAAAATAAAAAAAAAAAAAAAAAAAAAAAAAAAAATTTTTTTTTTTTTTTTTGTTTGTTTATTTTTGATTCTAATCTTGATTTCTCCCCCATGTTTGTAGGCCCTGATGATGATATAAAATATATCGAAACGTTGGCATCTGAATAGTGTTTTTTTTTTTTTTCCATCTTTGACTGACCCTCAATACTCCTACAATTAATTTTTAACTCAAACAGTCGATTGCTTTGCTTTTGGAGAGTGAGCAAAAACTTAAAGTTTTGCAGACCTCTCGCGGGCTTCATTAAAGTACCTTGGGCACTGCAGACTGCATGCGGCTTGCGAACTGCAACTTGCTGACCCCTGAACTAGGCCATTGTAATCCCATTTCTCTTAGGCGGGTATTACACTATAAAAGTTCTTTGACAAAGCTCTTTTATAAAAGTTGGATCGAAATTTTTTTTTTTAATTTCTTTTATAAAATATCTTTTATGACTACAAAATTGAATATTACATTATGTAAAATATTTTATAAATCTTAGTTTTTTGTTTCAAGACAGTAATAGTAAGTTGTGTGCAAGTGACTGTTGTGTCGCAAAAATGGATGACGTTTTAATACTAATTGCCGCAGGTTTTGCGGCTGCTGCAATAGCAATAGCTGTGGCGGAAAAAAATAAATATAAGAATGTAAAGAAACGTTTGTGGGTAAGACCTTGGGTTGCGCGGCGCGAGTTTATGAGCATCCATCAGAATTTACTGAAAGAACTGTCCATGGAAGATACAAAAAGTTACTTCAACTATTTGAGGATGAATAAAAAAACCTTCGATTACTTGCTTCTGGAGATGGGACCAATAATATCTCGGGAAATGACACATTTGCGTAACCCAATACCCCCTGAGGAACGACTTATGGTTACTCTGCGATTTCTTGCCATAGGCGAGAGCTACTCAAGCCTTCAATACAGTAGTCGCATACCTCAGGAGGGAGATATGCGCACGCGTACAACGTGAAGAAAGGAAACAGCAGGAGTGGGAGAGACAACATTTATCAAATATTGGATGTGAATGCAAACTATGATAAAAGAACTTTTATAAAAGATAAATTTTATAAAACTTGAGCTATTAAACTATCACATTTATAGTAAAAGTTCTTTTATAAAAGATCTTTGTCAAAGAACTTTTATAGTGTAATACCCGTCTTACTAATTCCAGGTGACTACTATTTGGAAAATATTATTTTCAAAGCTGGGAGTACAACTCCCAAACTTTTTAAATAAATGTTACAAGTGTCAACGAATAAAGTATAAGGTTTAAATAATTACAGGCTTAATAACAGATAAACTTTAAAATTTATTATTGATTTCTTATCACCAAGAGTCTTCTACTGGAGTGCATTCGTTTGTAAGCTACCTAAAAGAAACGTTCCTGTTCCCATTTATAGATGAAAGACACATTTCTCTGAATTAACTGGATCCAAGGACGTTTACACAGGAATCGTTTCATTAATTCAAAGATATCAGAAGAGTCTTCTACTATTATTCTAAATTAAATTATATTATTAATTGACTACTTAATTTTTATATATTTTTAAAACATTTACTGTGCTTTGAATAGCTCCATTTAATACAGGTTTTTCTACTTCTTCACAGGATTTCTATTTCTTCATTATCTTACTTCATTAATGATACATATATATTTATTTTTATTTTATTATTTTTTTTTGAGGGCGCCAGTAGCTCAGTGGTATGCGTGCTTGCCTTCTGAGCTCAAGATCGTGTGTTAGAAACCCGACCGAGGCCCTGGGAGGTAAAATACACTTTAGCACGCCGTCCTTGGGACGTTAAGCGATAGTCCCGAGCCTGTACGATGTTAGGTACTCAAGTCGGGCTCATGTTCATCAAAGAGTGCTCTGGTAGTAGGCGATATGACCTCGTAGTTAAAGCCCGGGCATGAGTCATATGAAACCGAGTATAATGGAGAATAATGTACTAAATAATAATAATAAAAAGACTTAAAATAATGAAGAATAATAAAATGAAAAAATAAAAATATATGCTGATAAATTATAAACAAATTAATAAAATATATACAAACTGAAAATAATGATAAAGGAAGATAAAAAATATATATAAAATAATAAAAATAAAAAATAAGTAAATAAAATAAAAATAAGTGATAATGATAAAATATATACAAAATAATTATGTTAAAAATAAATTATATCAGTAAAATAAAACAAATGAAGCAAAATAGAATATGAAACTGAGTAAAGAATAGCTTAATAATATTAATAATAAAGTAAACTGTGTACAAAAACAAAAATGAAAAGACTTAAAATAAATAAAATCGAAAAAATATAAAAAAATACATGCTAATGTAAACATAATATAAAAATAAAAATAATAATAATAACGGAAACACTCTCGCCGTCCCGCCATGTACATTCCTCCTATTTGATGGAGACGGGGAATGCCGGAAGTGACCGGATGGGTCTCCTTTGAAATCCTGCTCTACTTATCACTGATCAGCAGCGGAAGCAGACGAAGTTGGACCGGAAATCTGGAAGTGCGACCACATGAGGGGAGCTACAAGCCACTCCCTAGAATCTTGCTGACTGCTATGTAATAGTAGATTTCTATAGATTATTATAGAAGTTCTGTATACTTTTGACGTTGAGTAACTTAATAATATTAATACCATAACAAGGTAATTGGATACGTCAATTTTGTACACTAATTAAATCAATAAATAAAATAATAAATTAAAATTAAATCTTAGAATACAAACACATACGAATAGAAAATATATATATATTTCTTTAAATAAATAATGGAAATAGAGTAGGTACTATTCCTATTTTTATTCGTAAGTATTTTATATTTATATTTCTTTAAGGGGGCCACTCTCTCAGTTCACATAAAGCGAAAAAACAAAACAAAGAGCGAACTATACAAAACATAAATAACTTAACAAATATCAGTAAAATAAAGAATTGATAACTAAAATATAAGATAATAAATATTAAACAAAAGCAATTACGATAGAAATTATAGTATCTTGGTAGAGGAACTCTGCCATAAAAGCAAAAATTGAAGCTTCATGTAACAGATACGACTATTGTGATGACTATTTTTGAACAATTAGAAAAAAATTCCGTGTTCGAATAGAGAGTTTTCTCAAAGATGAACATTATAAATTGAATTTAGAAATGTATCTCTTGCTCTCAAGAAGGAGGCCATTAAAGAATTTCATTCCTTTATGATTATATTTATCTGTTAAAGATCACAAAATTATTTCATTGTTTCATTTTATTTTAGGGTATTATTCACGAATATACCATCAAGCCATATAGTCTCAATTAATTTTCATCCTTTATTTTTCATTTTTCGAACAATATTTCGTCTTTTTAATAGACATTTTCAAGTTTATTAAAAGTTTCTGAAAAACATATTAACATACAATTACCTATAACTTACACCATGCCATTTTGTCATTTTGGCTTACATTTAATCTTTATCATTAATTTAATTACAATTAATTTTTAAATATATATTTCGTACCTTACATAACGTCAAAAGATTGTTTAATTTAAATCATTCTTCGTTATTAAACAAAGTGCGTCATTTATCTATATCTTTCTTTTATCTTTTAACATTGTTCTCCTAGAATCAAAATATGTACATTCTTTAATTTCTCACAATAACCCTCCTCAAATACCATTTACTTATTATTTGCATAATATAATTTTAAATAATTACCTTGTTTGAAGAACCCATAAATAATCCCCCCCCAGGAGAGCAGTCTCAGAGGGGCTTGTTCGGAGAGGTGAGGAAGAGATAGTGGTTCGATTGGCAGCGGGAGTACGGGAGCTTCTTCGGAGAAAGGATCATTTTATAAGAGAATTAATCCACAAGTTCAGCTCAAACCATGGTTCCATGGGGAAAATCTAACAAAGGACTTTTATAGGTCAATTTGCCGACTGAGAGCTAACCACGGTATTTGTGGATGGTATCTTCACAGAATAGGTCTGACCGAAACCTCCAAGTGTAGGCATTGTGACGAGGTCGAGATTCTGGAGCACATGATTATGAGTTGTAGCAAATACCAAATAGAACGATTAACAATGTTATCCACTGTAGAGAAATTGGTAACACAGCCTTTTTGCTACACCACATTATTGGCATCAAACAATACTGAGATATGTGGTAGTATTGTGCAGTTTTTAGGGTCGGTGAATGCAAAAGTCTGAATTTAATATATACCATAGACTGGCTATGGTGAAAAGCTAAGGCCAAGAAAAGGAAAAAAAAAAAAAAAAAAAAATCCCTACCACATTCCTGGGTAACCTAACCAGAGGTAATTAATCCAAATCGATATTAAAAACATTTTTTTTCGATTCATATTATTTCATTCTTTTAAATAAATTGTTTTTTTATCAAGCTTTTTATTCTATTATTTTCCATCATACATTTATGTTATTTAGATCTTTCATTATTGTATTTCCCAAAAAAAATTTATTCTCACGTTTATTTTAATTAAAAAATTTTTTATTTCATTCATCAAAATTCATTTCTAAATTAATAATTTATTTCTGTTATTTCTTAATTTTTCTAGGTTTTTTTAATATATTCAAGGTGTCAATATTAATTAAATATTATTCGAAAAATGAAAAATAATGAATGAAAATTAATTGAGACTATATGGCTTGATGGTGTATTCGTGAATAATACCCTAAAATAAAATTATATTTATAATTTTTCCAAAAAGAGAAACGATGTTTCACTTATACGGGTTTTTGAGTTTAGCCGCCCTTTGATTGCCATTTCCGATTCATAAGCCCCCTTCAGCCGATTTCGCGGACATATGTTACCCTCATGAGATTTAGATTTTACATATAAAATTTCATGTCGATACATTCATTCTATCAGGAGTTCACAGGCACACAAAGACAGAAAAGTTTTATTTTGTGTGCGTTCGGAAACATAGTATTCCGATAAAAAAACAACATCGAATTTCTGAACGATTACATAACTTCCCCTATTCTACGTTTAGCCGGGGAAGTGTAAAGCCGGAGGGTTGTTCTGTCAATATTTCACCCACTAAGACGAAGAACATAAGAAACTTTTAAACCCTTAAAAAAAATAATAAAATTGAGGCGAACTGAAAGAGGTACACATTTTTCAATTTCTTATACCTCTTCTTTTCAAACTAAAAAAAAATATAGGTATATGAATTCAATAATTTTAGAGAAAAAAAACTTATTTTAATAAGCACCCTGCGGTGATATCCATAAGCTCCATAGATGAAAAGAAAGAGAAAAAAAAAATAGGTTAAAAAAAATTATAATGCACCTCCTCGAGTTTTTACGGTGGGTGTTGAGAAATATGAAAAATCATGTAGAGACCTGGGGTGAGATTAGGGCATTGTGACAGAGAATGATTGAATATTGGGACTAAGCTAAAAGCTTAGGGGAAGATGAGAAAAACTGGGAGAAAAACTGAGGGCCTTACCTGCACCTCTTTGGATGTTATTTCTGATCCGTGGGAGGGAACAGTTGTTAAAATATTATAAGAAGTAATAAAATATGAATACTATTCATAGGATGGACGTTTTTTTTATATGAAGGGTGCCAGAGAAAAAGAATATGTCAAAAAAAAAAAAAAAAACGTTTCCGTAGAAAGAAAAACTATTTAAATTTTTATATTCTCCTCATCCCGACCCAGTCCTATCATCCAGACACCTCGAAAAACACCGATATCCCTTCATTCCTGTACATAAAGTAAAGGCGATGTATACTCTCTGTCGCAAATATACATGCCCTCCAGTATATTTTAACAATAATCCCATCCCTTCAAAAAACTATGTCCCCTATCTAGACTTGACAACGACTAACATGGAAGCCACGCAAGAAAGGGAAATATAAAAAATAAACAGACGCTACAAATTGTTACTAAGACTACTTTTTTTCAGAGTTTGAAATTGAAAATTATTTTTTACGACTGAAAAATTAAATCATAACTTGATTTTTATTTATAGCTTTTAAAATTCATTTTGTTATTTCCCTCAAAAATTTCTGTCAATAAATCAAAAATCACCCCACCATAATTATTTCTGAGCGAAATGTTTAAGATCAGAAATAACACTTGTTACTTGAGCGATATTTTTTTCATTCAAAATAAAACTCAAAACGCTCTATCTCGCTTACGATTAAAGCTATCTACTTGTGGTTAGTCTTATTCGATTCAGCTTGAAAATATGTGAATCAATCTCTGCGGTTTCTTCAAAAGTACATTTTTTCAAAAATTCTTTTAAAAAGTAGGATATGACTAACAACAACTGTATCCTACTTTTTAACAGAATAAAAAAATGTACTTTCGAAGAAACCGCAGAAATTGATTCTTATACATATTTTCAAGCTGAATCGAATAAGACTAACCACAAGTAGATAGCTTTAATCGTAAGAGAGATACAGCGTTTTGAGTTTTATTTTGAGAGAAAAAAATATCGTTCAAGTAATAAGTATTATTTCTGATCTAAAAAATATCACTCAAAAAGTAATTTTTCTTTTTGATTCAAACGTTTTTCACTCAATAAGCAATTCTTGACATTTAACTTAAAAAAATTGAGTGAAATAAGTCAAATGTTAACAGTTAATTTTTAACTAGATGTATAAATCTTACCGATTAACTTTTGACTTTTATTTAAAAATCATCAGTGATTTTTACTTTTTCAATCAAAAAATAACTGTTATTTCTTGATTTTACAAAAAAATTAATTCTCAAATTCAATCCCTGCTTTATTATTACTACAATATTATTGAGACCACTAGACAAAAGATCTAAATTAACATCGAAACTCTCATGGCTCCTTACTATGTTTCCAACAAGACCCTTCATACTGACCTCAGCATTCCTTACGTCACCGAAGTAGCTAAATCCATGTAAAAAAAGTTATTTTCCTCCGTGAGTTCCCATGGTAATCCTAGTAAATTCTAGTACACTTTCCCAACGACGCCTTAAGCTCCAATGGCTTAGAGACTGACCTACTTAGTAGCAGCAGTGACAGTGAGTTATAAATAGAGCACGGATTCCCGTGCAATTGCATTTTTTTTTTTTAGCTTGCTTGAAATCATTAAATAACAATTTATTTTTACGAATTAAGGCATCCTGATTAATAGTAAAAAAAATATATATATTAGGAACGTTTTTTTGAATTCAAAGTGTAATGATTCAAGAAATATTTTACCATATTTTCACATGAATACACCTAAACTCCTCAACGGTCCCCGATTGTAAAGCGTTCACAGCTTCAAGGTCAATTTGATTTGAAACGGATGAAGTAACCAGGTCTCAAAGAAAAGGTCGCATCTGTCCGTCCGTCTATTTAATGTGAGGGAATCTGAAGTTGAGTTTAGGGACTTGATGAAGCCCTCAAAAGACATAATAACCCAGACCCGCCCATTGTCAACCTCCACCCACCATTTAACTCAATGATATTTTACGAGCCTTTACAACTTTTTCACACCGTTTAAGTCCAAAATTTATTTGGTGCCTTTAAATAAGGTTCTTGGTTCTCAATGGCAGAGATTTACCATCCTCATCGAATTCAAAATAGCCTATCTCATTCTTCAAGATACAAATGTTAAGTCTATTCATGGAAAATAGTTAAACTATGTATGTACAAAATAAAAAAAAAGTCTTCACTATTCGCTATCCCTTCAAAATCAATCGACCGTTTGTGCTAAAAAAATCAATAATTGGCTTAAATCGAGGCCAAATTATTAGAGCAACTGTGAGGGATTTTGAGTCGAGCCCCTTATTCCCCTAGGCCGATTCAGCTAAAAATCAATAATTTTCGTCCTTTCAAGGTTCTGGAAGGACGTGTACAATTTCATGTTGATACTCTATGGGGAGTTATCGTGTTCACAGGCGCACACATACACATAGATAATATTTTTTAATTTCTGAAATCAGGGGGTCGAATAACAAGAAATTCCGGTGAAAAGTCAACTGATTACATAACTGCCCTTATGCCTCGTATAGTGCGGAAGTAAAAAAAAAATTGTTGAATAACTGAATGCACGTCAAATGTTAAGTTTTAGCCCAAACGGTCGATTGGCATTGGAGGGAAACCGTTGATTAATTAGTGCTGGGGAAGTACGTAGTCGTTGATTCACCTACGACTTTTTACTTCTGTACTATAGAATTGCAGATGTTGGCGAAAAGACACGATGAATGAATTGCAGAAGCCCTGTTTCTGCGTGGAACCAACTGGTTACCTAGTAATTTCCTTCATCTTTCGGATTATGTGAGGGATTCTATTTATTTTACATATTAACCGCGGTTAATAAGCTGTCTACTCGATTATGTAAGCTGATGTTAGTGGATGGTGTTCTCAGGTTGAACAATAAATTGGTAGTCTGACCTCACAGACTTTATTATTTATGCTAGCTGGCTTTCGAGGGTGTCATCATCAAGCTGTCTAGAAAAAAAACAAAACAATCATTTAGTAAATATGTAAGAAAGCAATTTAAAAATTTAAAACAATTTTAATCCAAGGTTTAATATAAATACAGAGCAATATTGACTATTGGTTCCTTTATGATATCCTTTGCAAGTCATCAACATCCAACCAGAACTTCTTTACTTCTATTTGTCGCCTTAGATTCAACAACAAAAGATAACCTTTCCACCTTTATAAAATCAAAATTTTAGAGAATGCTTTTCGTAGCTGCGACGGACTTACTCTAGCTAATTCCAACCATGTTTTGTTAACCTGTCCACTAACTGCCCTCGCTGCACCCCATAACACACTCAAACTTCTCCAGCCTTTCACAACTGTAGGAAGTATAAAGGAATTTATGTAATCAGTCATAAATTCGATGTTGAGTTTTCCGCCGAATTTCATGTCTTCCGACCCCCAGATACGAAAAATGTAAATATGTGTATCAGTGCACTCGATAGGTTTTGATAGAATAAACATATCTATACAAAATGTTTGTATGTGTATCCAGAACCCCTTAAGGACGACCCCTATTGATTTTCGGTCGTCAGCCAAAGGGAAAATGGTATAAGAAAGTCCTGTTATGGCCAGATCACATATATTTTATATTTTGTTTTTTTTTCACCCTTTTAGGTAAATAATAAAAAATATGTTTTACAATTTTTGCTTTCATTACAAACAATACTTAAAAATATTTTCAACAAAAATGTATTGTTCAATCAATATGGCGCTATAACTTTGTTGTTATTGGTCCCATCTCAAATCATACAGACGCATCAATTGATTTTCAATTTATAGGAACGAGTGGTTTCGGTGAGGGGGGAATTACCGAAATAATGTATGTATCAAGGCGAGCAGAGGAGGGAGTTTCTATTCAAAATATACGTATAATATAAACTAATGTATTAACACGAATTCTAGTATGATGATTCAGAAGTCCCTGAGTAAGACACATTGATTTTCAAACAAATCAATAAATTAGTTCCAGAGGCAGAGCAGAAACTTCGTTGATTAATTCTGAAGTACATTGCTGTTGATTCAACGATCAACGAATTAGCGTCACTAATTCTATTTAAAACAAACACTAAAGGTCTCAGTTTATAACCGTTTATGGAGTAATTGAAAAACCGTTTTTTTATGCTTTTTTGTGAAATAGTCAGTATTTCAAAAAATATGTTTCTTTTATTTATTTGTTACAAGTTTCCACAATAAGTTTTCATCAACTTGAAGTTGACTAATGGCTCCTCTGAATTATTATTTTTTTTTTGTTTTTATTGGTCTTATGTATCTAGCTATGTCTCTATGGTGTTATTTAGTTATTTACAACATCCATGCCCGCAGGAGGGAGTTCTATTTACGAAATAAAACTCTCCCGAATGGAAATTGAACCCCCACAACCCGTAACTACCCACAGGGTCCTACTTCACCAGATCAGCTTATAACCAAGCCCCATGCGTCTGCTATGCAGGTCGGATATTATCAAAAAATATTATCCCTTAACTCTTTGTTTGTCCTGATCCTTCAACCTCGGATTTCCTTATCCTTGATTTTTTTCGACAGAGGAGCTTTAATAAGATATTTCTTAATTCGAAAATGTTTAATTTTTTTTTTTTTTGTTTAGGAAAAAAGTAAATGAGGTAAAACAAAAACGGTGGCTTATACAACCGAAGCAGCTTTCCCTCTACCTACCCCCAAATCCCCCTTCATCCCCTAATAAGGCTTCCTCCTTCAGATAACGTCTTATCTTTAAAATACCCTTTCAACCCCTTCTCTACCTGACATTTTCCTCACATTTTTTTGTTTTCTTTCTTGCCTTCTTAGTGGTAAAAGAATATATTTTTCGAATATATAATGCTACTTTTATAAACAATAAATAATATTACCTATACATTTGTCATAATTAAAATATAAATTAACAATAATTGTTCACATACAAATATATCGACAATTTAAAAAAATTATAGGTTAAGTTAGGTTTTATGACTCATGCCCGGGCTTTAACAACGAGGTCATATCGCCAACTACCAAAGCGCTCTTTCGTCACTCTGGTGGACATGAGCCCAACTCTACTGTGGGAGTCCTAAATTTTTATTCACCTAGGGTAGGGGTCTTTAACGAGTACCTGACATCGTACAGGCTCGGGAGCATCGCTTAACGTCCCATCCGAAGGACGGCGTGCTTAAGTTTATTTTACCTCCCAGATAAAATAAACTAAGGGCCTCGGTCGGGTTACGAACCCACGTTCTTGAGCTCAGAAGTCAAGCACGCATACTACTGAGCTACCGGCGCCCTCTAAAAAATTATATGTAAAGAATCACTTCAATTGCAATATTATATTTTGTAATAAATTTTACTTTAAGAATATTTATTTTATTATTTCAATTATAATTAAGTTTAATTCATTTTAGTATGTATTATATTTTATACCTGTTTTTAAAGGAAAAATGGAAGCAATTGGAAAAGGGAGGAAGATTCGCGATATTTATTAACAACTGTGTCAACAACTCACTAAATGTAAAGAAAAGGTTTTTCTATTGTTTCTCTGTAGAAAAATATGCACATCCCATACTATGCCTTCCTTCCTAAAACTAATTTATGTTTTTTATAAAAAAACAACGATAATTTTTTTTTTATATGATTATTTACGTACCTACTTATATTTTTGTCCGTTTTTGAGGGGTGATTTCCTCTGATGGGGACTGACGGTAGTGTCCGCGTCCGGTTTGGAGGGGTTCCGTTAAAGAGGGGTTAAAATGCATTCAAATCATATCTATTTTGCCGGGGCTATACTAAAGTTGTCCGTTAAGAGGAGTGTCCGATCTAGAGAGGCTTCTGTTAAGAGAGTTTTCACTGTATATATTTATATTATCATTATAATGTAATTTTGTTTTTAATAAAGGCAGACTACGGTTGGTTATGACCGGCCACGCTATCTTCAGTGTTGTTTTGATGTTTGTGCGTTTTTCTAAGAGATTGTTAGATACACATTGATATTTTGTGGAATTTACAGTATTGCTTTATTGAATTGTATTCTATATTTTGTAAGGGGCTTTATTAGATCAAGTTCATGTGCGGTTCGTAGCATATATGTATATATATATACGTAGCATATATATATATATATCTGTTATGGCTACTTTATTCATGCATTTCTCTCACAAAAGAGCCTTTCCTAGCCGGAAAAGGAAGCTGCATGCTATGTGCTATGAGCATGTTTTCAACAGGAGAATGGTGTTTACAACAAAAGAACAAAATGAAAACTGACATTATTGCAGAGATATTGTGAAATAATTCAAATGGACTTGAAAAATAAAATAAAACTTGTTTATTTAATATATTGTCTAATTTCACTAACTATATACATACATATACATGGGAGTACTTTCGGTATTTCTACCATCCTCAGCCAAAAGCATAAGAGTCTTATCTCTTATGCTTTTGGTTGAGGATGGTAGAAATACCGAAAGTACTCCCATGTATATATAGTTAGTGAAATTAGACAATATATTAAATAAACAAGTTTTATTTTATTTTTCAAGTCCAAAAGAACAAAAAATATATGGATTAGCTAATCAAACCAGCATTATTAGTTTGCAACTTGAGTACCTTGAAAAGACACTTGCAAAAAGGCAATGCAATTCTGATAAATCCCTGCATCTGCGTGTCATTGCTAATAAATCTTTTGATTAAGTATAGGTTATTTTCTTTGGTGGAAGCCAATCCCTAGTGCATGCCTTTCTATTGCAAACCAGATGGAATTGCAAGGCCTTGGGTTTTAAATGGTCATGCAACCGCGGCAGTTTCATGTTGAATACAATTGAATTGTAGGTGCGAGAAATATTGGAGTGTTTGTGTGCTGTAACTAAAAGGTCATATTGCCTACTACCGAAGCTCTTCCGCTCTTTCTCAAATTTATTATATAAATATATAATTATATTGAAGGCATTTACTTACTGATCGTGGGTTCGAAACCCGGCTGAGGTCCTAAGTTTATTTTACCTCCCAGATAAAATAAACTTAAGCATGCCGTCCTTCGGATGGAACGTAAAGCGATGGTCTCGAGCCTGTACGATAGGTGAATAAAAATTTAGTGTAGGCAAAATTTAAGACTCCCATAGTAGAGTCGGGCTCATGTCCACTAGGGTGACAAAAAAGCACTCTGGTAGTAGGCGATATGTCATAACATTGTAGTTAAAGCCCGGGCATGAGTCATAATAACTAACTATAATAATATTTATTTTGAGATAGTAAGATATTGTGAAACGAGATTTCTCATAGAAATAAAAGACGTTGACTTCACACTGTTTTATTTTTGACAAGAAGCGGGTTTCAAAGCAACGGAGTCATCATCAGTGACACATCCAACCCTTAAGGTCTAACTTAGCCTCTGCGCTGTACGGGTGGGAGATGTGCCACTGAAAAACGGTTCTGGCAAAATTAAAACAGTGGGAAGACAACATTTTTTGTTTCTATGAGAAAATTTATTTCCGTTAAACTATAACAGGATACATCAAAAAGTGTAAACATTAAATTACGATAGGTAAATATTGAAATATATATTTACAATAAATAATATATACAACAAGCAAATCCCAATGCACTGAGTTGCTCTCATTTATAACTCATTGTCACTGCTGCTACTAAGTAGGTCTCTAGGCCATTGGCGCTTAAGACGTCGTTGGGGAAGTGTGGCAGAACGGAGGGCACTGACTAAGGGATTACTATGGGAACTCAGGGAGGAACATAACTTTTGTACCTGGGATTTAACTACTTCAGTGACGAGGGGAATGCTGAAGTCAGTATGGAGGGTCTTGTTGGAGACATAGTAAGGAGCATTGACTATTGTTTGAAGGATTTTGGATTGAGTGGATGCGCTGCAGATTCAAAATCTTGGAAGAACCGAGTTCAAGTCCGTAAGTCCACATCGGTTTCAACATTGCGGTGTAGGTTAGGTTAGGTTTTATGATTCATGCCCGGGCTTTAACTACGAGGTCATATCCCCTACTACCAGAGCGCTCTTTCGTCACTCTGGTGGACATGAGCCCGACTCTACTGTGGGAGTCCTAAATTTTGCCTATCCTAAATTTTTATTCATCTAGGGAAGGGGTCTTTAACGAGTACCTGACATCGTACAGGCTCGGGACCATCGCTTAACGTTTCATCCGAAGGACGGCGTGCATAAGTTTATTTTACCTCCCAGATAAAATAAACTAAGGGCCTCGGTCGGGCTACGAACCCACGACCTTGAGCTCAGAAGTCAAGCACTCATACCACTGAGCATTGCGTTGTATATAACTCATTTTATTTTATTTTTTTCAAAGTTCATTTAGATCTTTTCTCTACTAGTTTTAGTAACGGTTCGTAGCGTTTGTTCATTTATTGCCTTTCCACACTAAACCTCGGGCCACAGTATATTTAAACATTATACCTACCTGGTCAGTCGGATGGTTTTTGTTAAATAGAAGATAACCCAGAACAGAATTAAAATAAAAAACCCTTCATCCCTTATAGAGGTAATTTAAAATTCAAGACGGGGTCTAGTCTAGATGTTATCTGGGACCGACAGTAGCTCTTTGTTGCTACCCTTTCTGGGCAGGGTCCACAAAAAACGACCACCCCCTTCTTCGGGGCCCATATTTAAGAATTAAGAAAGGGGTAGGTAAGCCCCCTCAACTCCGGTAGCCTCGGGCCACTATTTTCCGTCTGTCTATCCTCCGGGTTAATTTACCCCCTGATTAATTTCTGAGCCTTGCCCCTATATAAATTCAAGACAACCCCTAACTTTAATTAGGTGTTGCCCCAGGGTGAGACACTAACTGCTTCATTAATTTAACTTGATTCTAGGGTTGATGGGTGTGAAATAAATCTGAGTTTTTTTTTTTTATTCGAACTAAATTAACATAATGTTTATTTAAACAAACAGGTGAGAATGGTTCCCAGGACATAATAATGAAATATAAATAAAATGAAATTGTATTCCAAGCTTTTATAATGGAGTGAGTCTAAAAATCGTCAATGAACTTCCCCAGCGCAAATTGATCAATCAACTTTTTGCTCCACCTCCAAAACCATTTGATCGTTTGCGCCAATAAACAATAGTTGAATTACATAGGGGCTCCTAAATCCACATACTAAATCGTGTTTAGATAAATTCATTATATCTGTACTTATTAAAGTTTGAGTTGAACCCCACTTCTTTGGATGATTTCGCTGTTTAACAGGTATTGTCCTCATTGGGATTTAACTGAAAATATGAAATTTCATGTCGATACATTCAATAATTAAAGTGTTCTTGAGTTGAACCCCCCTCTTCCCTTAGGCCAATTCCGCTAAAAATTAATAAGTGTTGTCTTTATAGAGTTTTGAATTGACAAATTAAAATTTTGTGTTGATACATTCATTATAACAGTTATTAGAGTTTGTGAGTTAAGCCCTCGTCCCCCCTCTTCTTTTGGTCGATTTGGCTGAAAATGAATAGGTGTCGTCGTTAGAGGGCTCTGGATTTGCATATAGAATTTCGTATCGATATGTACATTCCTTCTATCGATAGTGATCGTGTTCATGAACACACAGACAGATTGCACTTGTTTTCATAAATTATTAAATTCAAATTGTTTTACCTGATTGCCTGCTGATGAGGAAAAGCTCGAAAGCTGGCTAGCATAAAATAATTAAGTCTGTAGGAGATCAGACTACATTTGTAGTTTGCAGTCAGTGAAATAATCCATTTTAACTACATGGGCCATTTCACATTGTAGATTTATTCATTCTTCCGGGAGTTATCGTGTTCACAGACGCACGCTCCCGCAGGTAGGAAATTTTTGAAGTCTGAGGTTCCGAATTTCGGTGAAAACTCAACGACGAATTTCTGACAGTTTACATAACTTCCCCTAACGTTGGGGAAGTAAAAAAAATTCTGATCCCTGCTTCTTATTTTTTTGAAGAGTCTTCAGAAGAATAATACAAAAAGATTTCTCTTAAAGGTTGTTTAGTTTCTCAAAAGCCCTCAAAATTTCAAAACCTCCATGTGTACGATAACAGAGGCTTTATCCCGATTATTTGAACGGATACTTTTACTGAAAAAACTGAAAATCTCTCTTCATCTCTTCAGAACATGGATATCCACTGTGTTGGGTCGTTTTTTTTATATATTTTCTTTTCATATGTTTTTTTCAGACTAGAGTGTCCCTTATTGATAAAATATTTTGTAAAAAAACGGGAATTTTTGTGGGTTTAGGGTTGTGGTTACCTGACAGGATAGAAATGGTCTTTCGTCTGTATTCTCTCTAATCACACCTCCATTGGGATGCTAATAGAAAATGTTGTTTCTACTTTTTTCTTGCTTTTCTTCATCTCTTCTTCTTTTCTTCAACCTTTCCATTCAGTCTTTTTTCTGTGTGTTCCTTCATATTTTTGTATGTTTAACATAAATGTATTTGCATCATAACGGATAGCCGAATGGTGTGAGGGATGTTGCGTCTTTACGTCCATAATTCAAACTTAGATACTTACTCAAAAAGTTCTTTTAACATGTCCCAGCTTTGTATATTTTTGCTTCTGCAATCATGTCTGAACTTTTTGAGAAATCTAATTCAAAAACCATTATATTAAAGGTTTATTTTTTGTGTCGGGGTTTTTTAAATTTTATATTTAATATTTTCAATGAAATTCCAAGAGCTACTAAAAATCTATTAATTTAGAAAAAATCTATGTTTTCTTATTATTCAAAAATATTTTCCGTTGAAGTTGTCTACTAAGCTCTATACAAAAGTTGAAGCAACTAAGAACAGTGGCGTATATAGGAAAAAATTCCGGGGGGCGGCCCACCAGGCCGATTTTATAAGGAAAAAAAAAAGTATCACCTTGTATTACCAGGTAGGGTAACATCGGTAGCAGGATTGACGGTCCCATAGAGACTTCTACCAGAAAAATTAAATTTCATTGTTTTTGTTTTTAACTTTTTTAATTTAATTTGAAGCTTTTTTAAAAAATAAACTAGCTAAGTATATCAGTTATGTAGTTATTTGTAAGTATTTGATAAAGACCAAAGAACTGTTTTTATGGGGGTTAAGAAATGTAAGTTTTTACGACAGACAAAAGTCAATATATAATTATAATATTTTGAATTAGGTATAATATTTTTGAGTTATAAAAAATAAGTGAATATATCAAATTAATAAAATGGTTTCCTGTAGCTTGTTCTCTTTACAAAACAAAGTCCAGGTTTCTTGGGACACTTGCAAACTATCCAGAACGTCTTCATCGCCTATTATTTTTTTTTTAACTTTTATATTAATATTTTTTTTATTTCGGGGGGGGGGCCCTTGCCCCCCCCCCCCCCCCCCCCATATATACGCCACTGACTAAGAACCAACGAAATTTAAATAATAGGATAGTATGACAGCTAAAAAATGATAGACATTTAGTTAGTAGTGTATTATGTGGAGGCATCACTTATGAGATGGGTCCGGTAGGTACCTGGCTAATGAGAGGCCCTACACCTGTGGGGGGCCCACGGGGGCGGATCCCCATTATGCATACCGAGGGTACGGCACCTGCCCCCAGCCCCTATGGTAATGTCCAACGAGGAGAGGAGGTCGTCCCGGCGGATGAATCCCTGAACATTACGCAAATGAGGAAATTAGAAGTTACCATACCGTGAAGGTGCAGGTGCTCCCATAGACAGGGCTAATATCTCTTGCTGTGGAGGAACGACGTGATAATGACAGACTTCAGCCCCACGAAAAATGTGAATGTTTTTTTTTTCGGTTCTTATACATTGCTTAAGGAAGTATTGTAAACCGTGAAAAAATCCGGGTTCGAGTTTTAAAGGGAAATACCTGCATCTTGTAGGTACCCCAGACTCCTCAAAGGAATCCTGCTTCTGTCCGTATTATATTGCTTGCACCCTGCTCTTCCAGTACCTCCTAACTCACGTCTGATTCCCATCCTACGGGATCTTCTCTTCCCATGAGTCTCTCAGTCTACAGCTGGACTGATGTTACTCTACAGTTTCATCATCACAGTTGGATCACATGTTATTTTTTAGTCACTATATATTTTTATTTTATAAGTATTCATTCCATTCCTTTTCTTTTTATTTATTTACTAGCAGTAATACCCGGCGTTGCCCGGGGGAACTTTGAATTTTCTCCCAATATCTCCTATAAGTCTACTCAATTTTTCGACAGTACATTCATGATGTTATAATTTTCAATTATTCATGCGGAATAAGGCTTATAGTCATTTAGCTATAGTAACGCTAGTAAGTTTTTAGGACCCCTGGGCACCACAGCTAGTATGCGCCTTTCAACGGCGGAAACCACAGCTAGTGAATACTTAGCATCGCTGGACATCCTAGCCAGTGCGTACTTAAGAACGCTTGTGACTACAGCTAGTATGTGCCTTGCAACAGCGGCCACCACCGCTAGTACGTTGTTAGGACCGCTGGGCACCACAGCTAGTATGTGCCTTGCAACAGCGGACACCACAGCTACTACGAAGTCAGGAACGCTGGGCACTACAGGTATTAAGTGCCTTGCAACAGCGGACACCACAGCGAATACATAGTTACTACTACTACATGTGAAATTCATTACAATCCGACCAACCGTTAAAGAGTTGGCACTATATTTATACTTAGCCCCCCTCCCCCGTTCAAATTTTTGGGACGCCACACACCTTTATTTTCTATTTGGCCTTCAGGAATACTACATCTGTAATTTCGTGACAATACGACCAACCGTTAATGAGCTAGCTCTATATTTATACTTAGCCCCCCCCCCCACCCGTTCAAAATTTTGGGTCGCCACACACCTTATTTTTCTTCTTGACATTAAGAAATGCTACATGTGAAATTTCGTGACAATCCGACCAACCGTTAATGAGGTAGGACTATTTATATACTTAGGCCCCCCTTACAACTCCCCCTACCGTTCAAAATTTTGGGACGCCACATAGCCTATTATTCAATCGGGCTCAAAAGAATGCTACATGTGAAGTTTCATGAAGATCCGTCCAGCCGTTTGGGCGTGATGCTGGAACAAACATACAAACAAACACACACACAAACCCCGTTTCAGCTTTATTAATATAGATTTCAGTTCTATGTCGAATAACTGTATATGTGTGTTATTTGTGTCCCAGCATGGAGGTAAAAAACTTTGAGGTTTTAAAGGAAATTTAATTTTGAAAAAATAATTGCCTATAAACATAGGTCCGATTCGGTTAATTATACCATCATAAGGAGCGGTAAATTACCTTTAAAATAAGTTCACTTTATCAGAAAATTGGTTCAGACATCCATCACAAAATACAATAAGAAATGTAATCGACTATGGACTACGTACAACGAAAGTAGTACCCCATATGTAACTAAAAATGAAAATATTAACATGAGCTCACGTTGAAAATAAAAATAAAATGATAAATATCTTTATGTTGACAACAACAGTGTGGTGAAAAAGTGAAATTGAAATACAAACAAAAATGATGATCTTCGAAGGATAATGGAACCCGAAGAACGGTGAGATCAGAAGAACGAAGCTCATCGGACGAACGAAGACAAAGCTGAACGAATAAAATACGGCAATAAATAAAAACTTATAATACGTCTACTCACTCAACTATAGCATGGGACTGAGTATCAGACTCAGAGAGGGATTAGCCGTGTGTTTACATTAGGGACGTTGTGGACTAAACAACGTGTAATTACAGTATTAAATGAATTTGACAGGAGATAGAAATGGAGAAGTGATCTGTACGAAGATTGTTGATATAAGTCCTGTTGTTGCAGTAATATAAAAAAAGTTGTTTGCATACTTTATAATTTAAACATTACATTGAACTTTTTCTTATGACAACTTATTGTTCATTCAAAATGCTTTCAAATTTTGATAGTTGGAACATTAATAAGGAACCGTTAATAACCATTTTCGTTGTAAACAAGCAAACGTCTAAAAAATGAGTTTTGAGACGTCATCTTAAGAGTTTCCATTGTGTGTTGTTTGTAAACAGTGTCCATCACCAGCCTGGATTCAATTTGTTTCATTTTATTTTGTGTAGAGAACCCCGAGCAGTCCCGCCCTGTATCTTCTCTCTGGCCAGACAGAACACACAATTATTTCATTATATTATTATTCCCTTATATGTATCGTAAAGTATTTCGTCAATATCCAGCTTGCAAGACAAAAAACTGCAAGTACAGACAACTTTATACCAAATTAACTCGGGGACAATCAGCTTGCTCCCGAACCATTCTTCTAAATTCTGTGTAACCAACGGATTTCGACATGTATCTCTCAAATCGGGTGGCCTTAAAATCTACTTCATATAAATTACAGTATTTTTTACAACTTGTATTCGAAGAGATTTTTATTTAAACATAAATATAAACGGTATCTTGTAAAATTTACTGAGGACCCGATGTAATGTGGTTTTCCATTTTCGTCTAAACTTGGTCAAAATCTACTCAGATCTTAGTTAGCATATGTGACATCTTCATTCAAATTTCGAATTCATTAAGAGGGGGCTGAAGGGCTTAGGGGGGAGGGATTTGTTCTCATAAACATTTGAGCTTAAACTCCAAGTCTCTAGCTGTAATGGAGGATTGTTTGCCTGAAGTTCATAATTAGAGTCTGTACGTCCAGATTGGGCGTATTATAGTCGTAAATTGTCAGTTTGTTGGCAGTAGAAAGTTTTAATTTTGGTCCAAGTAGTCTACGTAGTAGTCGTGTGTGTGGGTTCCATGTAAGTCGGCTATGAAAGTAGAACCCGAGGTAACGTACCTGATTGGAGGAAGGAATTAGAACATTGTTCATGATGACGGCCATTCAGAATTTAAGAGTTACAACAGATGCAATCTCCTGCCTCCATTCTCCGGTTATAAATCGTAGATCTGCCTATTAAGAATGTTAAGTTTCTAGAGATTATTATGCGGGAGCAGGTGATGGGCTTGTAGCGACATGGCATATCTTCGAGGCTAGCTTCCATGGGAACGGTAGCCCATGGTCTCAAGTTATCATGGACAAAAAACTATAAAACGAGGTGCATTATGCATGAGAAGGTAAGCCACCTGCCAAGTTCACTTCGTTAGTAGGGCTTGAAGGAATGCAGGGAGGCACTGAGTGACGTAGGACTTGAACCCGTAACTTTTTTGTTCACTCTCTCAACGCTAATGGAATTCAATCTTTTTTTTTCTGGTGGGTCCATGCTTCAACCTTCTGAATATTCGTGTGCGCAAGGTGCCTCTTGGCATGTCCTTTTATATTATTACAATTTGCATTGATAATTAAGGATAAGTAAAAAGCCTTTTGTTACACTGATTTCTTAATTTTGTATCAAAAGCTTTATAAAAAAAAAAAGCCGTGAGTGAAACACTGACAATGTACTTCCCCAGCACGAATTAATAAACTATGTTTTCGCTCTCTCCTTAACACCAATCGACCGTTTTCGATAATAATCGTTAGTTGAATTACAAAAGGACTGAAACCTCAAACTAAATTTCGTGTCGATACATTCAATACATCGGCTGTTATTAGCCTTCCCTCTGGTCGATTTGGATGAGAAGCATTATGAATAGGATAGGATTTGGAGTTTAAGGACGCAAAACAGCAAAGGTCATCATCGTCCAATATATTTGGCGTATCAAGCTTGATGATTAGAAAAAAAAAAAAAAAAAATGTGTGGCAAATCTGTATCTGTTTCAAGGTCATGCTCCAATTCAATATTTCTTTATTATTATTTTTTTTCACATGGATGCCTTCATACTAGGCAGTGGAAATAAATAAACTAATAGTGAAAAAATAAAACAAACAGTAACAATAACAATAAATATAAGAATAAACAAACAGCAATAACAGTAAAAATAAGACACACGGGAATACATAAGCATATTTACAAAAACATGCATTCAACAGAATATACATACATATATACTCATACACATATACCTCATATAGATATGAATAATAAGCAAAAAATTAATAAATATAGATAATAAGTATATATGAGGAGTTTGGAGCCAGAGCGGACCAACTGGTTGAAACTGAACAGGTAGAAAATGGCAATTGAAAATTGAGTACATTTTGTTTATCTCCATAAATGGGCCCCAAATATTTATTTATATTTGAAATTTTAGAATAGTATTGGATGAGTGATCCCTTTTTGTGTTCTATAAAGTTTTTGAAGGCCGTATGATCCATTGTGACTTTAAAAATATATGCACAAAATACTTGTGGACTAAACTTAAAGTGCTGCTATCTATCACTGAAGTGAAGAAACTAAGTGATCCACACTGGTTTTGAAAAAGGGAACCTATGCCAACATCAGGATGGTAATAACTCATTTTCCGAAAAATTGTGGGTTGGTCCGCTCTGGCTCCAAACTCCTCATATATATATAGGTAACCTATAGCCTTTTTTTTTTTTTTTACTTGTATTTTTTTTTTTACTATTATTATTTACCCTTCTTCCTATTTTTCCCCTTATTTTTTTCCCACTCATTCTTCCCTTTCCCCTCCTAAGCAATATGTGTTGCCCTTATGGGGTTTAGGATACACATATAAGATTTCTTGTCAATACTTTCATCCTACCAGGACTTACCGTGTTCGCAGACAAACAGACAGCAATTTGTTTTTAATTTTTTCAGAATCAGGGAATTGGAAAACATGAAATTCTGTTGAAAATTCAGCATCGAATTTCTGACCAATTACATAACTTTTCTTATACTTCTTATAGCTGGGGAAGTACAACTACAATAAAAGAATCTCTCTTAAATCTTTATTTCTTACACTGATTTAGAAATTCTTTAATGTATCTATTTAGACATTTTATTATGAATTACCTGAAATCTAATGAGAGCACACCATGATTTTGAGCTTTGTGCACTGTTTTGAGTTAATAACATCGGAAAAAATTGGAGCATACAGTGTTCAGACGATAAAAGGCTCAACCTATTTACTGCAAAAGTATAATTGTGCTTTGAAATGCTGAAGAGATAATTTATATATTAATACCGTTAAATTTCGTGATTATTGTAATTTATATTGATTGGGCAGGAGTCACCAAATAACGCAGAGGCAATCTCAATGGTATGCAGCAGGGGCGTAGCTACCGCTGTAACAGTTGTAGCAATGATACAGAGCCCCCGAGGTAGAAGGGCCCCAACATGCGTAAGTAAGAAATCTAATAATGTTATGCATAGTCATATTGATAAAAGTCAAGCCGCAATCTCTAAATTAAAACATTAAAAATTATCTTAGATCTTCTATGGGACACGAACGGCTATTGGACTTTTCAATAATGTCCATAGAAAAAGAAGAACTTGATAAATACGTTCGCAGAGAAAAAAGGCAAGAAAAGTACCTATTTAACCATTAGATACTTTTTTTAGAGTCAAGTTTTTTAATATGTACTAGCAGTAATACCCGGCCTGTTGCCCGGGGAACTTTGACTTTTCTCCCAATATCTCCTATAAGGCTATTCAGTTCCTCGACAGTACATTCATGATGTTATAATTTTCAATTATCCATACGGAATAAGGCTTATAGTCCTTCAACTGTAGTAACGCTAACTTTGGAGCTAAAACTAATTTATTCAAAAAGATTTCTCACTAATCGTTGCAATGGTTTTCGAGTTACAAAGATTGCGTGAGTGGATGCTGAGATGGACCAGGGGTTGATTAAAAAATAGACCTTAACCTTCCGGTAGATAAAACTTATCTATTCAAAAAGATTCCTCATTAATCATTGCAGTGGTTTTTGAGTTACAAAGATTGCGTGGGTGGATGCTGGGATGGACCAGATATTGAGGTACTAATACGCCTACAACCTTCCACAGACGATGACGAACAAATTAAAAAAAAAATTAATCAAATTCATCAAGCCGTTCGTGAGTTATAGCGGTACAACGCACAGACATTTTCAGCTTTATATATATGATTGTAGCTTTTGTTATTTTCAAATATATTTTGTTTAAGCAAGTTTTCTTGTTTATTTTCCGTAAAAGGGCCCCCAACTTTTGATTCAGGGCCAGCTACGCCACTGGTACGCAGGCCTATGAAAGGTTCGGGAACGAATTGTTCAAATTATTATGATTTTACTTCCCCATAAATACGAATTGTAGGGGGAAGTTGTGTAATCAGAAATGCGGAAAATAAATCAATTCGTATCCCCTTTGATCGTTATTCCACCCGTGGTATAGTAGCAATCTCTAGTGATCGCATTTCTAGTAAATGCGACGTCACAACGCGAAGACATAATCAGCTAGCATGCATATTATTAGCTTCCTGCTGAATGGCTCTTCCACTTGTGAGGTCATGGTCGGCCTGCTAAGGAACACCATGCAAATAATTGACAACGGTTTTTCCCCTGTCTTTCTTCTGAGCCTCTTTTCCTGCACAAACCTACTGTAAGTTTATCTTTTGGAGGAGTGTATTTAAGAGTCCTTTTGAAGAAATCAATGAATGAACTCCACTTCTAAATGGACCTCCTCGTAAAAGTTAAATAAAAGAGGTGATCCTCCAAAAGGTGTCCTTGTCCGAGTGAGTGACCCTGGACACGGCCTCGCTTGCTATTGTCCCTCCACAATTATTAGCTGGGTGACAATGTCTCCGGAGACCCGTCTACTTCCATTGACTCTATGACTTCCAGTTCCTCTGGTTCCTTTCACCTCTGGATCTCCTGGACAACAAATCACCCATCCTTCTTCCCTTTACTTCCATTCAAGCTGCCCAGGTAGATTTGTCTTCTCATACTAGCTCACCATCTACCCCATTCATTTCCAGTTATTATTGTTATTTAACCATCTGTCCAGGACTGAAATTGTTCGGGGGATCGGGAGAGTCCCCCTTGTTAAATGTTCTTAAGAAATATACTCTACTTTTTAAAACTTAGGAAATAATATTGCTAGGATGTTTGAACAAATCTCTTAGAAAAGGGTTGGATATCGTCACTGTTATGTCAAAATGTCGTATGTCACATTTCCAAAAAAAATATTATATTTTTAAAGCACACTGTTTAGCAATTTCTATATACTGGCAAAATATTGTATGTCATCAGTTGATAGAAAAAAAGATATGACTGCATGTTAAAATGTTGTATGTTTTGTAGTCAAACATCTGTTACAACAAATTCTCGTATGTCATAACCTGATGCACCTGTCATTGTTGAAGAAGTGCCTACCCATTTACAAAATGATGGGGATGACACTTTAAATAACACTACCATCGAAGTTCAAGAAGAAGGTCAACTCATGCATCAAGATCCAAATTGTAATAAAAAAGAGACGAAGAGGCGATGATGTTAACAAAAATGACTGGGCAAGAAATTCTAATGCTATAAAACGTCAGAGAGGTGAAAAGTAGGTTGGTATTAAAAAACAAGACGATGGAAGGTACTGTCTTAACAATGAAAGAAAGGAGAGGTCCATGAAACCTCGATGTCAATGTAAGGGACTGAAAAGGGCTACAAAATGTGAAGAGGTAAATGAACATGACAGAAAAATTTTGTTTGACAATTTTTGGAAGAGCGTAGATGGATGGGAAGCTAAAAAGGCAAAAATAGTATCATTAATTGAAAAACAAAAGCCTGTTTTCAGAAGAAATGATACAGAAGCAGAAAATAGTCGGAAACAGAATTCTTTTAAGTATTTTCTTAAGGTAGCTGGTGCAAAAGTAAGAGTTTGCAAAATGTTTGAGAATACATTTTGCATTGGTGAAAGATCAATTCGTGACTGGGTACTAAACTGCCCTTTGGATTTGCCCAGCCAACATCAAAATGAAAACTCTGACCCAAATCAAAATGAATTGGGGTAAGAACAAGTAAACATTGAAAATACCAAACTTATTTTGATTGTAGTCATAATGTCTTATAATGTACATAGTTGAAGTTTGTTGTTGATATCGTGTTGCAGTAAAGAACTAAACAGTTTTTTGTCTCTCCTGAAAAGTAGTGTTTTAGACATACAACATTTTGACATAACAGTGACGATATGTGAATATTGTCATAGACGTCGTTGGAAGGTGTGCTTTATCGATTGGGAAAATTAAAAAAACGAAATTTATGTACTCATTTGTTAGTTAATATAACTAACTATATTTTGTTACTAACCCGGCGAATTTTGGTAGTAATATATACAATAGTAGTAATATATACAAAAAAAAAAAAAAAAAGTAACTAAGAAATAGCCTGTCTTCTATAGGAGCTTATGACGTCTGGAAATCTCAAAATGCAAAAATTGTAGAAAATGAATTTAATAATTTAATCACTTCATTCCGAAATAATCTCATCAGTAAAGATGTTGAAAAAATCCTCAACTCCAAGCATAACTTATATTATAGAAATATGTGCTCTTTTGGTTCTGTGAGTTGCCATATGTTATTTAATTGTCATATCAATAAAATTAGAGTTGTATATAAATAAAGAAAAAATTATTTTTGAAAAGGATCAATGTAGATGTTGTTCTAGAGAACTCAAAGAAGATATTGTTCATTTTTTATTAAACTGTCCTTTGTATAATAATATTAGAGAAAGATATTTATCTAAATATATTAAAAACTCTGATGAAGACGAAAGTAATATTATTAGAATATTAGAGATTGTTTCTATGGAGCAAATTAATGATGTCTATTACTATATTCTAAATGCTATTAATTTAAAAAAGCAAACATTATAAGGAGGGAATAAAAAAAAATCTAACTTCCAATAAAAAAAAAAATAAATAAATAAAAAAAAAAAGATAATGGGAAATGAATTTTAAAGTTGGATTTCTCATATTAAGTTTTTGTTAAATATCTATTATTTACAGTTTAAGTACAAAGTGGTTTGTCTTAATGTTTATTAGTTTGGTTTTTTTTTTTTTTTTCTTTTAATGTTATTATCATATGTATATGTGTATGTATGTATAAAAAAGTGTATATTTTTCTGTTTTGCATATATAAGTAAATGTGCGCATTCATTTTTTAATATTTAGAAAATTAAGTGTGAAATTCTTACTTTATTATTATATAAAATGTATATTCAAATTGTAACCCAAGTCTCTACAATAAGCCTTAATAGGCTTCAATGTAGTAATAAATAAAATAAAAAAAAAAAAAATAGTCTAAAAAAGTAAATTCCGAAATAAAATAAGTTGTCACATTTTTTGTTGCAAAGACAGTACTAGTCAGGCTATAGACAGAAACATCAATGCAATATAAAACGTGACACCGTATTCTATGTCGGGAATAATTTTTTTAATGTAGGTATATTATTCATATTTCCACCCAAAATCGATCGCCTGCGAAAAGAAAAAGTTTATTTCCTACTTTATAGTACACTATAATTCAAATATAATCAACATTATGTTATTTATTTTTCATTGTTTTATTTAGCGAACAATAAAATAAAATAAATTCACAATGTACCTAATAGAATGAATAAAATAAAAAATATAATATAAATATTTTCTCATTGTTCAAATTGTATTATATACTCTTTGGATTTAAATTTGATTTTTCTTTTTCGCAAAATTTCTTTAATGCAATGTTTAGGTGAGCATGCAGTGCTTTGAAAAGTAATGATGTTCCCGAGCAACGCCGGGTACCAGAGCATGTTTTTGAACTCAAAATCAGTTACCTATTTTTGAACTGCCCCATTCAAGATCTTTCAAAGGATAAGTCAAAAGCTATATTATAGAGTTAATATTTGTGTTATAATGAGGTACCTATTGTTTTTTCGTTACCTCGAGATTTTTTTTTTTCGGGAATAAGATCCACAGCATAAAAAATGTTATTATTGAGTAAAAAAGTTATATTATTGAATAACAGTGTAGTGAGAGCAGGCCTAAAGTTGAGCAATGTATAACTGTTCAGAATGGGATTATATAAACAATATAGGAAAAAGGAATTTTAAAAACAAAAAAAATATATATGAAGATAACATTTTATTGTACTAATGATAGCTATTAAAGTGTACAAGGATTACATTAAACATAATAAAATAGAGGACTATTTGGTACTAATAGCATTAATATTCTTAACTTTATTTTTCTCTTCTAATGTTATCAACTACTTCATTGGAATATCGTGAGACGACTTGCTACAGCATCCACGTCACGGAGTCCACGATGTATCAGCATACCCCAACCTCTCTACAGGATGTGTTCCTATTTACTTCTCCTTGGGAAGATGATGATTTTCCATAGCGCTCTTCTCCCCTCACATATGATTGTGTTCCATAGCAAGATTGTCCCCGAACATGTGAAGGTTTCTTGTAGCATCCTAAACCGTCTGTCGGCCAAGTTTTTCTGTAGCGTGCTTCTCCCTCCGTAGGTGTATTTCTGCAGCACTCTTCTCCTTTAGCACATGAATGTGTTTCATAGAACGCTTCTCCATTGGCATATGATTTTGGTCCACAGCACGCTTCTCCTTTAGCACATGATTGTGTACCACAGCACGCTCCTTCTTTGGCACATGATTGTGTGTCACAGCATCCTTCTCCCTTAGTAGTTGCTTTTCCACAGCACGCTCCTCCTTTGGCACATGATTCTGTACCACAGCACGCTCCTCCTTTGGCACAGGACTGTGTGTCACAGCATCCTTCTCCCTTAGTAGTTGCTTTTCCACAGCATGCTCCTCCTTTGGCACATGATTCTGTACCACAGCACGCTCCTCCTTTGGCACATGATTGTGTTTCACAGCATCCTTTTCCCTTAGCAGTTGTTTTACCACAACATGCTCCTCCTTTGGCACATGATTCTGTACCACAGCACGCTCCTCCTTTGGCACAGGACTGTGTGTCACAGCATCCTTTTCCCTTAGTTGTTTTTCCACAGCACGCTCCTCCTTTGGCACATGATTCTGTACCACAGCACGCTCCTCCTTTGGCACAGGACTGTGTGTCACAGCATCCTTCTCCCTTAGTAGTTGCTTTTCCACAGCACGCTCCTCCTTTGGCACATGATTCTGTACCACAGCACGCTCCTCCTTTGGCACAGGACTGTGTGTCACAGCATCCTTTCCCCTTAGTAGTTGTGTTTCCATAGCACGCTCCTCCTTTGGCACATGATTGTGTTCCACAGCACGCTCCTCCTTTGGCACTGGACTGTATTCCACAACACGCCCCTCCTTTGGTACATGATTGTGTGTCACAGCATCCTTCTCCCTTAGTAGTTGCTTTTCCACAGCACGCTCCTCCTTTGGCACAGAACTGTGTTCCACAGTACGCTCCTCCTTTGGCACAGGACTGTGTTCCACAGCACGCTCCTCCTTTGGCACATGATTGTGTACCGCAACACGCTCCTCCTTTGGGACATGATTGTGTGTCACAGCATCCTTCTCCCTTAGTAGTTGCTTTTCCACAGCACGCTCCTCCTTTGGCACATGATTGTGTACCGCAACACGCTCCTCCTTTGGGACATGATTGTGTGTCACAGCATCCTTCTCCCTTAGTAGTTGCTTTTCCACAGCACGCTCCTCCTTTGGCACATGATTGTGTACCGCAACACGCTCCTCCTTTGGCACTGGACTGTATTCCACAACACGCCCCTCCTTTGGTACATGATTGTGTGTCACAGCATCCTTCTCCCTTAGTAGTTGCTTTTCCACAGCACGCTCCTCCTTTGGCACATGATTGTGTACCGCAACACGCTCCTCCTTTGGCACATGATTGTGTGTCACAGCATTGCCCCTTAGTAAGAGTGCAGCACACTCCGTCCTGGGCAGATGGTGTTTTTACACATTTAGTGTTTTCTTCACAATCTAGAAAACAGAATGGAAGAACAATTAAATTAAAAACCAACTATAATTTATTCGGAAAAGATGCATTTTATGCCAGGAAATGAAGTAAGAAATACCTTCGAAGGAAATTTAATAATGTAACAAATAAATCAATAAGTGAATACCTTAGAGGCTTAGACGGACACACAGGGAAAGGACATTTTTGAAATCAGGGGTCATTAAATTCTAATGAACATTGGAATTTCAGACTGATTACATAACTTCCCCTACACTTTGTGTACCTAGAGAAGTAAAAAGTTCAATTTACAGAACTCTGGAGGTTTGAATAAGGATTATATAAATACAAAAAAACATATAAGAACGAATAATAAGTAGAGATTAGAAAAATATCTCAAGGACATAGTGAGAATTCAGGAGGCCAAGTGTAAATTGAAGATAACAGGAGTCAAGGCTTGAGGCATATTGCCATCTGAGCATCATAACCATGTTAACTAATAACGATAACAATTCACATTAATTTTCAAATCTGCCTCTTGGAACAAATGTGTCAGAATGTCAAAATCCAAAACGGAAGGTAACTATGTACAGCTTGCTTGTTACTTTAAGATTTCGTTACACAGTCCATCAATCCGTCACTCTCCTTCCCTGACTTCCTACAAATTCTCACTAGTCCAATTCCTCTTCGCTTAACAACTCCCACTGCCCTCTGATTAATTCTTTATCTTTCTTCCCCGTATTTTCTCATCCTTCAAAATCAATTATCTCTAATTATTTTTGTTATTTACTTATCCAATTTTTTTTTATTTTATTTTCTCATTTTTTTAAATTATTCTATCATTAATATAATACATATTTTGTTTATTTTATATATTTTTATCATTCTTGTATTTATTTTTTATTTTATTATTATTATCATTATTCCTCTTTTTCTTGTTACTTTTTTCTCTCTAGCCCCTACTTTGTAAAATTAATTTTATTTCAAACCTTGTCTGGGCATCCTTTCTCCTCTTTTATATTCAACGATTAATGTATTATTCTCTGTTGTTTTTTATTAATTTATTTCATTTTCTTCATATTTATATCGATACTTTATTATATACATTCTCCTATTTATATAGACACATTTATTTCTTCATAACTAAGCTGTTCATTTAATTGTTTTTATTTATCTATAGTTATTATTGTACAGATTGTCTTCATTGTAGCATTAATTTATTTATTTTTGTATTTATTTCTTTGCATGGTATACTGATACTTTATTTCATTCGTTTTCTCTGTATGTATTCATTCCCAGCGGGCCACGGTCCCAGAATAAAATTTCTTATTATTTAATTTCAATCAATTTAGATAATTGTCTGCTATTTTTTAATATTAAAAAAAAAAAAATCAGTGTTGATTATTTATTATGACTTATTATCTGACAGCGGTGTTCATGTTTTGTTTCAAGTTGGTATTTTTGTATATTTTTGACACGAATTATTTATTTTTATGCTCTTTTACTACTGCTATTACCATTATCTATATGAGCCAGCTGCCAAAATAAGCCATATATATATATTATATCGGCCAGGTTCCGAAACCTCGATCTTGAACCTTGAGCTCAGTAGGTATACAAATATTTATTGCCACGAATCTTTTTTTTTCAATATATATCTATATATATTTTTAAAATTTATATTACTAGTTCAGCATATTACATGTTATGCTAGTAGGTATAAATATAGACATAAAATAAATAACATATAAAATAGCAGATTGGTGTCGTCTTATCTTGAGAACCACCTGGGACTGCTAATAGAAGTAAACAAATAGATAAAAATAAAAGACACTCTTTGTAGGGGTCTTTAACGAGTACCTGACATCGTAAAGGCTCGGGACCATTGCTTAACGTCCCATCCGATAGACGGAGTGCTCAAGTTCATTTTTCCTCCCAGATAAAATAAATTAAGGGCCCCGGCCGGGTTTCGAACCCGCGATCAATTTGTAACATATATATCTTATTGTTAGTGGCGTATGGATTGTTAATAAACATTTGTCTACTGAGCTCAAGGTTCAAGATCGCGGGTTCGGAACCTGACCGAGGCCTTTAGGTTTTTCATCTAAGAGGGGAAAAAACTTTGAGCACGCCGACCTTCAGATGGGACGTTGGGCGATGGTCCCGAGCCTGTACGATGTCAGGAACTCGTTAAAGAACCCTACCCTAGATGAATAAACCTGTATAAGGAAAATATTGGACTCTCAGTGTAGAGTCGGACTTCTGTAATAGGCGATATGACATAGTAGTTAAAGCCCGGGCATGAGTCATAATAACTAACTCTTCTACTGTTTTCCTATTTTTATAAAAAAAAATCATTCGGTATTTGGCATTGGTTGTAGATCCAAGATAAAGAAATAATATTAATAGTCTGAAAATTACTCACTGATTACTGGCATTTTGGTGGAAGTGTCCAACGTCTAGAGCAGATAGAAGACTGACGACACTTCCAAATGCCATGCCTATTTATATGTAAATAATACGTCACTCATGAAAGGTATTGCGTCACCTCATGCCAAATGATAACCGCATAGTCACTGTAGGATTACTGATAAGGATGGCATGATGTGGTGAAAGATAACAGTTAAATGGTTGTCAACAACCTCTTCAAACATGATTGATCATAACTTCAATACCTGTCATGGAATTTTTTTAAAGTGTTAAAAAAGTCACAAGTCGAGTATATGGCATAGCTTGTACAGTACAATTGTGGCCCAATATGAAATCAACTCAATCAATGTCATTCTGAAAGTTATTTTTGTTCTTTCTGCTTGATTTACGTGAAAACGATTGGTTCTATCAAACATTAGTTCTTACTAAACATGTTCCTTAATAAATTTCAAACCAACAAATGTTGTTAAATTTGAGATGGGACCAATATGAACAAAGTTATAGTGTCTCAAATATGCAAGTTACATTTCTGAAGGCAATTATTTATACTAGGTATGCAATGCATTCTGCTAATTGCAAATATTGAGCGGAGCCGTGACTCAAATTGCCTATACCTTGAACTTTAAATTCATTAGCCACCGAGCCGAACTTTATAATTCACGCGCAGCACCGCAACAATGTCTTCCAACAATGGTCTCAGTTTCATTGTTTTTTTCAGTGATTATTCCTCGATGGTACTTCGATTTTAGTTATTATCGATTGTCGATTGTGAAGAATTTGAACGTTTCGCATTGAAGTCTATGGATGAACATATTTTCGGTGATTATTCCTCCGTGGTACGTCCGATTTTCGAAATTATTTTTTAACAACCTTCACATGACTGACATCCATCAATATGCAAAAATTTATCAGGATCAGATATACAGTTTTAATGCAGGAGGGGCACAAACGAAACACACGAGTCGTCTAAAGATTGAGCTACGCTCAACTAATGTTCAAATTGTAACGCGTAGCAATAAGTTTCAAAGTACCTATTTACTATCAGTAGTATACATAAAAAAGTATAAAGAAAAGGTAGTGATGTGGCCATAACAGGACCACTTTAGTATCCTTCCCCCACTCTCCTTTCAATGTTTTTCATACTGGCATTAAAGAGGGTATATGAAAGTTACTATTAGAATCTATCTGTACAATGAAACAAAGAAAACCGCTGAGGTCAGCACATTATTATTTTATGAAGGTCTTCACAATTCAAAAGGGATTAGGAGTGATAAGTCGACAGTAAACTAAGCTATAAATCCACCGAGGGAGCTGGATGGTATAGAAGAACGCAAAGGCAAAATGCTCTCTTTTTCGATATCGCGTCGGCCTACGATTGCACCTGATGGTCAGTCAACCTCACGCGACTGCCTAGGAACCTATTTGCGCGGATCTTTAGCTTCCTTAGTCATAAGTCACAATTGTAAATCCATACTAGAGTGGACATCACCGAAAGCTGTGCATAAGGCTACTATGGAATATCCTCTTAGAACGAAGTACGCATGCTTTCCGGATGTCCAGTCACGCCTCGACTCGAGCGCTTAATGCTTTATATATTATCAGGTCACGGAAATTTTAACTCCAAACTCTCTTTCTTTGAAGGAAGAACAACACAAACAGTTCATGCGGTTGCATCGAGATTGACTGGTAGTCTTTAAATGTCCAAGATATGACCGGACCAGGATAAAGTTGATTCGCGGGACCGGATCATACCTGAGAGAGAAACTGGCTACTCAGTGTTCCGCCGGTTTGGGGACTACCGCCGATTAACCGGTCGTCTCCAACTGGCCTTAGCGTAGGACTTAAGTGCGACTAATGACGGATGTTGCACATGAGCAAGGTGCATCTAAAAAGTTAATCATATATATAAAGCTGAAAATGTCTGTGCGTTGTACCGCTATAACTCACGAACGGCTTGATGGATTTGATTAATTTCTTTTTAAATTTGTTCGTCATCGTCTGTGGAAGGTTATAGGCGTATTAGTACCTCAATATCTGGTCCATCCCAGCATCCACCCACGCAATCTTTGTAACTCAAAAACCACTGCAATGATTAATGAGAAATCTTTTTGAATAAATTAGTTTTAGCTCCAGGATGGTTGAAGTCTATGTTTTAATCAACCTGGTGGTCACAACAAGCGTTCTCAAGTACGCACTGGCTAGGATGTCCACTGATGCTAAGTATTCACTAGCTGTGGTTTCCACCGTTGAATGGCGCGAACTAGCCATGGTGCCCAGGGGTCCTAAAAACTTACTAGCTGGGATGTCTGCCGTTGAAGAACTATAAGCGTTATTCCGTATGAATAATTGAAAATTATAACATCATGAATGTACTATTGAAGAATTGAAATGGATTCCAACGAGAGATATTAGGAGAAAAGTCAAAGTTCCCCGGGCAACGCCGGGTATTACTGCTAGTAACAAATAAAAATAAATTAAGCTATGAAAAATCTTTATTCGAGCTTCGGCTATTTTACAGTTCAGCTTATATTATTCAAAACTGATTTTTCAGTTCAGCAAAAAATTCTTAATATAATTCTATTATTGAAAAAGGTTTTCTCAATTGTGAATTTCTTTTAATTTTTTTTCCTTCATACATGAAACCTAAAAGATGTTCCACAATTCAAAAGGGATTAGGAATGATAAATCTAGGTATGTCTTTGGAGTGTCAGGCCGCTTTTAGTCAAGCCCTCTGCCATTATATGATTGTGAGTGTGACCAACAAAAGGGATTTTTCGGCAACACAACAGAAAAGATGATAAAAAAAAAGTAGAAGAAGAAAAAGAAGGGATATTACGGTCTCTTTCTGAACTCTTCTCACACTTATAATGACCAGAGGAATGGAAGGCCGAAGAGCAGCTGTGGAGTGCCACTGTGTCTTTTTTGAGGGGGTATCTTCTTGAAGAAGCCACTCATCCGTAAAATGCACCTAAGTAGAGAGTTATAGTGGGCCAGCTGAGGGTGTGAGCTACAATGGTGTCTTCTGCCACTTTGCCAGTCTCTTGTTAGACAGTTTTTCCTTTGAAGAGCCTCCTTCTTCTTCAGGTCACATCCCTCCACCCACCTCTAAGGGGTTCCTATTGACCAATAGAACTGACCTCAGAGGATGGATCAACTGACAACCGATACAATCCACCCAATCACTGTCATCCTTTTCATTGTTATAATGTCAAAGTTTATATCACCTTGTTCCGGGGATTTTTGTTTCGATCTATGTTTCTTGTAATAATGAGAAGAAGGCTGTTGTAGTGAAAAGTGATTAGGTTAGGTTAGGTTTTATGACTCATGCCCGGGCTTTAACTACGAGGTCATATCGCCTACTACCAGAGCGTTCTTTCGTCACTCTGGTGGACATGAGCCCATGGAAGTCCTAAATTTTGCCTACCCTAAATTTTTATTCACCTAGAGCAGGGGTCTTTAGCGAGTACCTGACATCATTCAGTCTCGGGACCATCGCATAACCTCCCATCCGAAGGACGGCGAACTTAAGTCTATTTTACCTCCCAGATAAAATAAACTAAGGGCCTTGGTCGGGTTTCGAATCCACGATCTTGAGCTCAGAAGACAAGCACGTATACCACTGAGCTACCGGCGCCCTCGAGAAGTGATTATTTCACAGGTTGTAAAATAAAATATAATCTGACCTCTCCCTGGTCATATTATTTGTGCTAGCCGGCTTTCAAGGTTGTCCTCATCATCAAGCTATCTACAAAGAACCCATCATTTAGTAAAAATGTGAAATACATAATAATATTTAAATAATTAATTATTATTAATAGTACTTTTTAATCCTTAGATTTATTTTTTTTATTTTACTTCCCCAGCTGTACGAAATATAAGGGAAGTTATTTAATCTGTCAGAAAATCGAAGTTGAGTTTTCACGGGAATTTCATGTATTTCGATCCCCTCATTCTTAAAATGAAAAACAAAATTTCTTTGGGTTTGTGTGTGTGTGAATAATATAACTCCAGGTATATTCAATTTATCGACACAAAATTTTATGTGTCTATCCAGAGCCATATAAGGACGACTCCTATTAATATTCCGCGGAATCGACCCAAGGGAAGAAGGGATCAGAGGGGGAAGGTCTTACCTCAAAAACCCGAATAACTGTCAATGTAATGAATCGATATGACATTCAGTATGTACATTTTAATTTCCATAAGGACGACACCTATTCATTTTCTGCAAAATCAGCTGAAGGGAAGGGGGTAAGGGGATGGGGCTCAACTCAAAACTAATGTTTACATAAAAATTTGGTTTAAGGATTCAGAAGTTCCTATGTACGTTAACTATTGATTTATAGCCCAAAAGATAGATTGGTTTTAGAGGGAGAGCAAACACATAGTTGATTATTTGTTGATTATTATATTGGGGAAGTTCATTACCGGTGTTGATTATGTTCCCTTAAGAGCCTATAAGAGAAAATGGTCATTTTCAATAGGGGAGGACGAAACTGAAGAGGATCACCATTATCAACCCTATTACAATATGCAGAGAAGTCCATCTCTCCTACCTTTTTTTTCGAAGTTTGGCGGAATATGCAAAGGGACAAGCACGCGGTCGAGACTCTGGAAAGGAGAAAACTGTTGGTTTGTTTCTATTGTTTCCTGAGTGGCACAAAAGGCAAACTTCAACAAAAGACTTTTAACTGGAGGCATGAGCTCACTTTGAGGCCGAACGGTGTAGAGGGCAACTCTTGTAGAGCACTCTTGAAGAAAGGTCAATAGGTCGCCTGGTTCAAAAGGTTATTTTTCACCCGTTTGAGGGCTCACTCCTCACCCATACCGGCGGCGAGAAGACCTGACCGGCCGACAAAGGTCCTGAGGCTGTGAGTCACTCACATCAAAAGTGCCGTCCCTAACTTTGTATCTCCAAGGAGCCTAATTGTCTAGTCTATAGGTAGCCACCTGGTCATCAACCGTTGCCTCCTCTTCCTCTCTCTTGTTAAACTTCAATAATTGTCCGTTAAAATGGTCAGTTCACCGTGTGAAAGTGGCAGTCAAGCGCGAAAACTGTCCGATGCCTCCTCGACTCGCTTCCCTCATTTCCATCTCATTCACAACCGTATTTTATTGCCACTTAAGGCGCTATCTTCAGTAGCCAAGGTATCTTTAGAAAATGTATTTGCTTGTGGGAGACTTGAAGATAAAAACAATAATTGTTTATGAACTTTCCATATTCAAGTTTACCTAGAGATTTTTCGTAATTGATCGGCATTGTGGCTCCTGGTGCCCAGACGTCCCAGAATTTATTAAATTTTTTTTTTTCATGTTTTATCTGATAAAACTGAGTAAAAAATGAAGAGGAAGCATAAAAAAAATCTAGTTCATAAAACCATTTATTTATCAACATAAACGATATAATATGTCAACTATTCTTCATATTTTAAAAATCCAGTTGATCCTAAGAAATAAAATTTTGACCCTTCCGTCGGTCCTTTTCGTGAAACAGTTCAGGTTCTCCTGATACAGAGCAATCCCTATGGAGGAGCATAAAAAAAAAATATCTAATTGACATATGTTTCCCTAAAAGGTCCGACGGGAGGGTCAACATCAACTGAATTTTTGAAATTCTTACTGTGGTTTACAGTTTTATGCCCTAATCCTAAATTGTTTCATTCAATATTAAGTAAATAATGAAGAATGTTTTATATATATATATATATATTTTGTTTTTCTTTTTATGCTCCCTCTTCATTTTTCACTTAGTTTTATCAGATAAAACATGAAAAAAATATTTAAAAAATTCTAGAACGGCTGGACACCAGGAACCCCAATTTCTAACAATTACCAGATTTTCTTTACACTATTATAGAACATTAAATAGATTCACCAACGATGTAATAGAAGATCTCAAGTTTGTGGTCTACCGAAACGGAGTCGCCTTCTTCAGGGCCTGTATTGACATATATACATCAGCAATAAGTTTATATAACCAACATATAAATAAAGATAAAGCGATGGTCCTGAGCCTGTACCATGTGAGGTACTCATTAAAGACCATTTACCCTAGTTGAATAAACCTGGGTAGGTAAAACTTAGGACTCCCAAAGTAGAGTCAGGCTCATGTAATAGGCAATATGCCCTCTTAGTTAAAGCCCGGGCATGAGTCACAATAACTAACTAAAACAATAACATAAACAAAACACGTTGATGATATTTTCATTCAAATAGACCAAAGAGAAGATTTATTATTTTTGTTACTGTTTGTTTTATTTTTATTTTTTCACTATTATTTATTTATTTTCACTGACTAGAAAAAAATAATAATAAAGAAATGTCGAATTGGAGCATGACCTTGAAATTGTACAGATACAGATTTGCCACACATTTTTTTTTTTTTTTTCTTCTAATCATCAAGCTTGATACACCAAATATTATGGACGCTGATGACGTTTGCTGTTTTGCGTCCTTAAGCTCCAAATCCCATCCTATCCTATCCAAAGAGAAGATGGAGATTAGAAGAAGGGGTTTAACACAAAAACTATAATAGCTGCTGATGTTATGAGCGTATACAAGAAATTCAATATCTAAATTAAAAAAACACATAAAGACGACAATTATTAATTTTCAGTCAAGTCGGCGGAAGGGAAGGAGACTTAGAGTTGGAAGCTCAACTCAAATACTTTAATAACTACTTAGGTAATTGACACGAAATTTAGAAGGATTATTCCAAAGTCCGTGGGTAAGTCAACTATTGATTTTTAGCCAAAACGGTCGATTGGTTTAAGAGGGAGAGCGAAAACTTAATTATTGTTTAATTCGTGATGGAAAAGTACTTTGCAAGTAATTTAATTAGCGAAGCGGATTTTCAAGGGAAGTGAAACAACCTTGAGCACGCCGTCCTTCGGAAGTGACATTAAGCTATGGTACCAAGTCTGTACGATGTCAGGTACTCGTTAAAGACCCCTAAGTGAATAAACTTTGGTAGGCAATATCTAGGACTCCAAGAGTAGAGGATATTACTTCGCCCTGGCATGACACAATAACTAACTCCTTTAAATATAATAATAATATATATAAGAGGGCGCCGGTAGCTCAGTGGTATGCATGCTTGCCTTCTGAGCTCAAGGTCGTGGGTTCGAAACCCGGCCGAGCCCCTTAGTTTATTTTATCTGGGAGGTAAAATAAACTTAAGCACGCCGTCCTTCGGATGGGACGTTAAGCGACGGTCCCGAGATTGTACGATATCAAATACTCGTTAAAGACCCCTGTCCTGTGAAAATTTAGAGTAGGTAGCCAAAATTTAGGACTCCCACAGTAGAGTAAGGCTCATGTCCACCAGACTGACAAAAGAGCGCTCTGGTAGTTGGCGATATGACCTCGTAGTTAAAGCCCGGGCATGAGTCATAATAACTAACTATAATAATAATAATAATAATTTTTGTTATTTAAAGGGATCACCCCTATACAATTGAGTCAGTGACCATAACATTAACATTTCCAAAATTATAGATTGATCAGCTGAACAACAATGACAAATGTAAAGGAACCTTCAACAAACTAAATTAACATAAATAAATTTAAAAAAGTATAAATAAAATAAGTAATTACAAATTAATAATAATAATGCAACAGACAGTAAATATGGAGTGGGGATGTATTTATTGAATATCAATATAATATGTAAGTTGAAATACATTATTCATTAACAATGAATGATCTAAGTTTCAGAACGCGGATTAAATAATAGAAAATGTTTGAATTATCATTCTTATTATGGGCCGGAAGTAATGTACGAAAGTTGGATCGGTCTGTCAGTACAGGCAGGAAGTGGCTTCTAATGGGGGAGTTAGGACAGGATATTAACAGGTGGTATACCTCTTCCAATTCGTTTGTTATTGCAGATTGTACAAAGTTCCTGGGGATTAAGGGTGTGTATATTATTTTTGTAACTGACCTTTAAATATTGACTTATGAGATAGATTCATGAGAGTATAGGAAAAGGCATGCTAGACAAATTATATAGGCAAACAAATTCACAACAGATCCCTTACAAAAGTGTGTTTCTACTGCTCATTGCGTGAGCTCTAATAACATCCATTTCTCAAAGAGCTCCCACCTAGTGTGTCTAATTGTACACATAGAGACTGCAATTTGTGAAGAAAGCAAACCGGTTATCGAAAATAAGTACTTAGCTCAGTCTGACTCAAGTAAGCTGGTAGTTTACTCATGACTTGAATCAGGAAGGTGCTTATTCCATAAACGATGGCAGGCTGGTAATCATGACTACCTCACCTCTTCACAACCAATGATTTTTGCATATACCAAAAGATAGATTTTGAAATTCATTTATTATTTTTACTTTCTTATACCTTTAATGTAATTGTGCAAACATCCATGATTGAGTTGTCCGTTTCAAGGTCCTCTGAACATTTTCGCGATACTATCTGTGTGACTGGCTGAGACTTTCGAGTACTCTAACTAATTAAGACCACATTACTTTGGGCGCCGGTAGCTCAGTGGTATGCTTGCTTGGCTTCTGAGCTCAAGATCGTGGGTTCGAAACCCGGCCGAGGTCCTTAATTTATTTTATCTGGGAGGTAATAAACTTAAGCACGCCGTCCTTCGGATGGGACGTTAAGCGATGGTCCCGAGCCTGTACGATGTCAGGTACTCGTTAAAAGGTATAGTCTTGTCGAAAATTGGTTCTTACCAAAAATGTTCCTTATTAAGTTTCCAATTATCAGAACGCTCTCACATGTCCCACAGGACAAATAGGAACAAAAATTGGGAACAATAAATTTCAATAGGAAATAGTTTAAAGTAATCTTTAAATGGTAACACACATTTAATATGAAGTATCGAGAAGGCTTCAGCATGAAAGGAGGGGAGAAAGCTGGTCTGTTCGTACAGAAGTCTGCCTTCGTTCCGCCGCACAGTGGGCCAGATCCCGAATCTAGCGGGTCAAAAGTCCAGTGAATAAGTTACTGATAAATTATTATTTTTCAATCATTCAGAAGGGCATAAAAAGGCAGAAAAATAACGAATAACACTATGGTTTGTCAATTACTTTTTTTAAAATTATAATTAGAGCGACAAGTCGCTCAAACCAAAATCAATAACGGAATTGTCTTCACTGCTAATTTCTGCCGAAGTCGTTGTTGAAATTAAGAGTAACTGTCTTACTTTTTCACTAATCAGTTTTTTTGGAAGGCAGTGGTCTGAGGGAGCCAATAAAAGGATCAGACAAAATGAGCAGGTTGTTTAAAATGTCAGTTAGTAGAAAATCGATCCATTTTTCTAGAAAAGTGTTTCCTGAACCTTTTTATCCCTTATGTTGGCTTTCTTGAACGTCTTCGGCCAGCTTTCAGATAGGTTTTAGAACATTTTTGATAAAAGCACTCCCATATATAAGTATTTTATGAACATTGGCAGGCATGGTGTACCAATCTCATACAGCAAGACGTACCTACGAGCAGTTTCAGCAGCGAATGTTTCAAAGGCTTCCAAATAAATATCCATACCCTCATGACGAAGCCTGTAAGAGTATGCTAAACCTTTTGATTAATTCTTCATCCACCCCAGTAATTTCAGCTGTTAAGGAAGGATTTTGGAAAAACCTTGGAGCTGCATTGCCATCATTTGTATTGCCACCTCCTTGCTTTGGCGTATCAATAGCTGCCGAGTCCACATTTTTTCTTCGTATAGTCAAAGAGGAATGTAATTTGTTCGAGGGTATTTCCAATAGGACGATTGTTGGCTCTCAACATATCGTACAACTCCCTTCTGCATGTAGACATTTTCACACCTGCAGTTACAAATAACATTAATGAAAAAAAAAAAAAAAAAAAAAAAACGGGGCAAATTTAGTGCCATCCTATTATCTATTAGTCAACGAACAAGAATAATGAACGTTTACGAGGTACTGAGAGGTACGAAAAAAGTTACGCCCTTATGAACTAGAATGAACTTTTTTTTTTTAAACGTGCACTATTCTTGTGGCCCTTCCAACACTTTGTGATTGACTTAAGACAAAACAAAAATTGCTATGACTTACCTTTTTGAATGCCTTCCATGGAAGAATAATGAAGAAAAGATGAGTAATGTTGGGAAGCGACACCACACAGGTCAAACTACCTCGCCTCCATGATAATACGGCTGTTTGCATGGTTTGTTTATTTCGTCGCTGCGCTGTATTGACTTCGTCCTCTCTAATTCCCTTTTTTTATTTCTCTCTCACATACTACTTGTTGAACCAGATTGTTTTTTTCCCAAAATCTCTCACTTCATTTTCGGACTTTTGTCCAGCTAGATTTGGGATCTGGCCCACTGTGCGCTGTCGGTTCATCCCGGATCCAAGGAGATCTCAAAGAAAATAAAAGAAGATGAGCAGAATATCAGGTCCAGTGATGCACGAATCATCATCGTACCAGGCCAATCTAAAGACAACATCTACGTACGTGATCCACAACACGATTTAGAAAAAAGAGGACAGTCTTTTTATAGAAATATAATAAATATATATATTTTATTATATTATAATAAAAAAATTAATGTTATATGTACATATATAATATATATGTGACGTGGCCATAACCGAACTTCTTATATCAACCACGTTTCTACAGTTCTCCCTCCCCCTCCCATCTCTCAAATTCATTTCTATCTGTTACTTATAAGGAAGTCACTCTCAGAATTACGCTGAGCAATTAAACAAAAAACCCGCTGATGCCAACATTTTACTTTCTTATAAAGCCAATAACAATTGAATTTTAAGAAGTGGGAAGGGGGAGGGAGAGTGATTTGTATAAACTTGGTTGGTATAAGAAAGTATCTGTTATGGCCACATCACATACATTAGGACCTCCATATAACGAAATTGAAGGTTCCAAAGTAAAAGTTCGTTACATAGAAACTTCGTTATAAAGAAATTGTATTTTTTTACAGTTTAAAAAAAATATAGAAATACATACATAGTATGTACAAATGTATTTAACTTGTGTTTTTATGAAATGTAACACAGGATATTATGTATACACCTATATAAGGTTAAAAATAAATAAAAACACTCAATTAGAGAAAAAAATATACATACATATGTATTTATCTGCATGAAATATATGTACATAATAAAATACAAAAAAATTTACTACATTTTATGAAGCAATAGGGAAATGTATACATATCAATTGGTATGTAATTTATTGAACTGGGAAATATTTTCTAATATCTTGTTGAACACGTGTTTGTAACTTCTCATAGAAATGTTCACAATCGTTTAGCATTTGGAAAACATTATCAGGCACTTCTTCAATGACAGCTGGCGGGTTCTTCTATGGAGCCTCCCCTTCTCCCATTGTCGCCATTACATAATTATAATTTTAATAATAAAAATTACTTTTTAGATTTTTTTTTTCGGAGCATTTTAATTCGTTATATGGAAGATTTTCTTCGTTATCTGGAAACATTTTATAATGGAATTTCATTTGTCTTCAAAAAAAATTCGTTACAGAGAAAATTCGTTATATAGAAGTTCGTTACATAGAGGTTCTACTGTATTTGTCAAAACTTACGTCATCGCGCAAAATTCAAAAGTCACTGTTCAACTTTATGACAATGGCTTAAGCCAAAATCATATACTTCATCAATATGCTTTATGTATAATTTTTTTCATTCTGGAATTAGACAAAATAAAAGTTAAAACTAGTTTAAATAAGTTCTTTGTTTTTATTTATTTTTATTTGTTATTATTGTTTTGATACCGAATATTATTCATGTGAGTGTGGTGCCTGACTTTGTTCCGGGTGTTCCCAATCAAAGCAAAAGGCATGAAACAACACCAATGTATTTCAAATAAAGATACAGTTCGGGTTCGTCAACCGCATACACAGTGCATAACTAAGGCATTAGTTACACATAAAAAGGTTGAACAGTCAGAGAAGAAAGAGATGGACCAGTCTGAATAGTTTGCAGTTGGGATTTACCTCGAGGAACAGGGATAAGTGAGTGTTAAACAGGAGATGAGGAACTTACCTGGACCAACGCACGCTCCACCGCATGCTTTCTGCTACAAAGGGATCATCCGGGATTATCCCCCGGGACCGATGGATGGACTTAAACCAATTCGGGAGGATTAGGCTTTGTGTCGTCTCGGATAACGAAGCTTTCCTTGGAAAGTTCAGAGCGGCGAAGATAAAAATAGACACAAACCCCCATTGTTGGTCCACACAGAAGATGGGATTGTTCTTGGATGAAAGGAGTTAGTGATGTGCTTGTGGAAAAGAAGTTGCTCCATCATCCTGCCTCCTTAGATCCTAATCGATTTGAGGATCTTCTTCATCTGCTTTTGAGGTGCATTCTATGAGGAAGATGAAAAGGGCAGGACTAACCCCCAAAATATTTACCAGAATTAAACAGACAGGATGATCCAAATAGCCGGATGATTCCTCTTTCCATTGGAGATTTTAAGGTTAGTGTGTATGCAGAGCCCCTGGTGGAAGGCTGAGTCAACATAATGCCAACGACAATATACCATGAAGATATCACTTTGTCCCATCTTGAAACAACCATTCGTTCACAAGTACATGGATCGACTATTTTAAGGCCTATTGTATATACATTCTTCTGGGGCGAAATCGAATTGCGCCAATGGGATATCTGTTATTTTAAGTTACCCTTGTTTATGATATTTAAAATAATTGAACTGCGCCAAACATCCTTTCTAACTCATATTGAATTCCGCCAACTGTATTTTTTGTTTATATGATCTGTATTCTATTTGATATCTGTTTGCGATTGGGATGAATCTAATTCGCAAAATTCAGTTTTTTCGTTCTGACTGTATTTATATTCTCTATTAGTCCGATAGTCGAAGTCCTGTGATATATCATAAAAATGTGCGATATCGAGCTAAAGCAAATGGAAATATAATTTATATTGCGGAATATTAACTTGTGACATCCTTTACTACATTACTTACAAAATTTCATGTCAATACTTTCTTCACAACGGCAGTTATTAGAGTTTTTGTGTTGCGCCCATTTTTAGGAGACGTTTACAATATTGTGAATACTTCCAAGTTCATTTTTGACGAAGGTTCATAACTTAACTAATTCCCACGCATGCTCTCTTTCTCTCTCTGACCATCCTGAAAGAATCTGACAAGTATTATAGTTGTACATTGCATCACTTAGTCTCGGTCCATGGCCATGAACGTTTTTAACCTCCGGAAATAATTTTCTGGATATGATTACGTTAACGAGGGAATATATTTATATGTTTCAGCCAATGTTGATGATACTCGAACAATAATGTCAATTTCAATGACATTAATTCCCCTTTTAAAATGGCATCAGAAGATACTGCTATCCCCTCTCCTCATTCCGATCCAGTACTATCATTCAGACACCTCCAAGAACAACTGATAACCCTTCATTCCTGGTACAAAAAGATGAGAGTGAAGGTGAACACCCTTCGTCGAAAATATACCTGCCTCCAGTATCGTCGCAAAATCCCATCCCTTTAAAAAACTAAGTCCGCTATCTAGGCCTCATACTCGACAAACGACTAACGTGGAATCCTCACACGAGACTTCAGAGACAAGACATGAACAGACGTTATAAACTTTTACTAAGCTATCTTAATGTAGTTAGTTATTATAACTCATGCCCGGGATTTAACTACGCGGTCATATCTCCTACTACCAGAACGCTCTTTCGTCACTCTGGTGGACATGAGCCCGACTCTACTCTGGAAGTCCTAAATATTGCCTATCCTAAATTTTTATTCACCTAGGGGGTAGGTATCTTTAACGAGTACCTGACATCGTACAGGCTCGGGACCATCGCTTAATTATTTTTGTTTTACCTCCCAGATAAAATAAACGATGGGACTTGCCCGAGTTTCAGACCCGCGATCTTGAGCTCAGTAAGCAAGCACGTATACCACTGAGCTACCTGCGCCCTCTATCTTAATGTATAAATTATTTTGACGTATCCTATTACCATGTATTGATTTAATGGAAATAAAATTATTATGTTTAGTAGACTCAAATAGTTATAAATTTAATTTATAAGTTATCTTAATGTATACATTTTATGACGTATCCTATAACCATGTATTCACTTAATTGAAAAAATTATTATTATTAAGTGATTAGACTGAAAATCAATAATAGATACTTCTTTCTTGTTTAAATAAAAAAAAAAAAAAGATCGGACAAAATATTCGGTTGAGTTTTTACGTATTACTTCCTCAGTTGTACGAAGTATAGGGGAAGTTATTCGGTCAAAACTTCAATGATTTGTGCAGTTATCAACTCCAAAATGCAACAAGTCATTAGATCGGCAGTTATTAAGGGTTTTCACTGGAGCCCGCCTCTGATCCCTTTTTTCCCTTGGGTCGATTTCGCGGAAAACTGATAGGTGTCGTCCTTATGTGGTTTTGAATTTACGTATGAAATATTCAGTCGATATATTTATTCTATCGATAGTGATCAATTGGGAGTTATCGTGTTCACAAATACAGACCCACACAAACTTTTTTTTTTTTTTTTGGGGGGGGGGGAAATCAAGGTGTCATCAAAAACATGAAATTCTCATGAAAACTAGACGTTGAATTTCTAAACGATTACATAACTTCCTTTACACTTCTTATATAGCTGGGGAAGTAAATAGTTGTCATGTGAATCACTGAAAATTTTAACGTCATGAATGTACTCTGGAATGACCTAGAAATGAGAGATAATCAGTTTTCCGGACAACGCCGAGTAATACCGCTAGTATACATTACAATGTTGAAATATATAAAAAAATATTATTTCCAGGATGTGTTCCCTTCATAGCCAGCCAGGTATATATAACAGATGACTCCACCTCGTAACCTGTTGTTTATTGAAAATAAAATTTTAAAAACACCTTTGTTTTACGAACAAAAACTGACTCAAATTCAAATAAATTAAATTTTACGAACTAAAGGTGTTTTACAGTTGTGCTCGCTGCCTCCTATAATGAAGTTTATATGACTAAGTGTTTTATGACTTGCATACATCGTAAGCATCTCACGATGAATTTTTATGACCAACAGCCGAACAGTGTAAGAAATCATGAATTCATCTTCAAGGCAAAAGAAATTTATCTTTCTTTTAGACTTTAAAAAGTTCTTTTCTGATTTTTTTTTCGCTCGAATTTGATGCCTTGTTTTTTTTATATTAAAAAAATAGAGGGCTTAAGTAATAAAAACTTTATATATATTTTTTTTGTATACTGTTGCCCAGATAGCCGCAGAGGAAGTATCCCATAGGGTGGAAGATAAAGGAAGGGGGCCAATAAAAAAATACTAACCCACCCTAAGTTCTGTGTTTGGTAATTTACGATTTTAGATTGAACAACCGTTTGGGCTTTTACGGTTTTAACGCTCAGATTACGAGCCTCGTAAATGTTTTATAGAAAGGAGTTAATGTACCACACAAAGTGTTTGATTCATTCCTTAACTGTAGAAGGAGTGAATTCAACAAAAAATCCAAAGGAAAAACCTATTTCATCTTTTTTTTGCTGTGCCCACCTGCACCAATCTTAGGGAAACAAAATTGGCCCATTCTTACCTCTGCAACCCTCACGAACCATAATGATTAGCCAATAACGTTTCGAAGCCCTTCAAAAAATTATTTTACATAATTCCCTTTTTATTTATATTTTTTTCAAGGCTTGAGGGCATAAAGGGCAATTTTTAGGGAAGTTTTATACACAATAGAAAACACTATATTAGGTTAGAAATGTCTGTCAGTTTGTCAAGAAGATAACGGGGCAATATCGTAAGGAAACTCCGGAATAACTCTCTCAACACCAACAGATTTACTCTGTTTTTTTTTTTTGTTTTTTTGGCCTTATGGACGAAGCATATCAGTCATTCATTGAATGTCTCACAGGTTGTAAAATAAAAACATAGTCTCAAATCTCACAACTTTTATTATTTTTTGTTAGACGGCTTTCGAGGTTGTCCTCATTATCAAGCGGTATACTAAAAAAAATCACCGACAATGTACTTCCCCCTTTCTTAAAATATGTTCTATTCCGTAGAAAACTCGATCTCGTTTTTTTACACGATTACAATATTTCTTTAAACTATAGGAATAAGAATGTAAAAAGATATAAAATCTCTAATGGCTAAAATAAACACATAAATATATTGGCTATATGAGCTAAAATAAATTTTTCATAAAAATAAGTAGATAAATAAAATAAATCATCAAATAAGTAACATAGAATACAGTAATATAAAAAGCTTTAACAATTAACATACCTAATAAAACATAGGTTTAAAAAATAAATGAATTTATAAAATAGTAATTTTTAATACCCCCACGACTACTTATTTTACAGGGCCTAAAGTTCATCTTCATAGATGACTCTCTGAACATTATTTCAATATATTTGTTTAAATAAATTAAATATAAATAACTGAAAAAAGAGATGTTTGCAGTCATTCAATCAAAAAATCCATATAAATTATTGTTTGGCTTCTGAACAGATCGAAACTTCGGAACATATCGAAACCGAGTTACTTTAAACTCACTTAAAATCTACTTGAAATGAGATTGGACTCATCTGAGTATATATCTGTAAAGAGCTCGAAAAAAAAAAAAATAATAAAAAAAAAACTATTTAAATATCTAATTTTCGGTATAAAACAAAAAAAAAACACATAGTGCAGTTTACCTTTTTTTTTTATGCATAAACTATTCTTATATATTTTTATAAATAAGCTACTGAAAAACTATTTTATTTATTCATTCACTTTTTACATTATGTATTTAAATATGTTTATCAGGTATTTATTAAAGTTATTCATATTGCAAAAAATTTTATCTACTTCTTAGTGGAGATAGCCAACATTTTGATGAATTTGTCATAGCTACTAGAATTTATATCCTTTTTACTAAATTATGTTTTTTTTCTAGACAGGCTGACGAGGGCAACTTCGAAAGCCGTTAGGAAACAAAATAATAATAAGAGGTCAGACTCACATCTTCACATTAACAGATTTAAGGTACCTTGTCAAAATTCACCCCCCCCCCCCCAAAAAAAAAAAAAAAACAGAATGGACTAAATTTCATCCTTCCAAGGAGTTAATAGACAATATACTGGGTTATATACTGAGGTATATGCAAGAGAGTCAAGTTAATAATAAGTTATAAAAAATGAAGAAAAGTTAAGCAGGACTTTCTTAAACCAACCATTTTTTTACAGATCACTTTCTCTCTCACTCCCCTCTCCCAAATTAATTTTATACTGGTATCACCCGGTATACGGAAGTCACTCAGAATTACAGTACAATGAAACAATATTTTTTAAAACTATTTAGCACTTGGTTCTTTGAGGATCATATTGCCAATCTTGCGGTTTGAGGAAGTTTCCTCACTTTCTTTAGGGGTACGTTACAGAGAAAAAGAAGCTTTGAAGATTCCTTGGAAGAGGGTACAATGGAAGACTCCCCTTGGTGGAGGAACTTCCGTTGCCTTGTCCTCCGGGCTCCGTTCAAAGACTAATCCCTTCACGGCTCGCCGCTCGGCAACTATACCAGGACCTATAGAGGCCCCTGCTTGCTATTTATTGGCCATTCAGGAGTAGGATGTGTGGGTGGGTCCTTTGCAACCGACCAAGAGTCATGACTCGGTCAATTGGGCTGGGTCTCCCATATGGCCTCCCTCCTCTCCTCAGCTCTGTGTATACAACACTAAAAGGGAGCCCCCTTTTGCACCCTTGGCTAAATAATTGGATAGGCCCTCCAAGCAAGGGGAGGGGCTACACTAGTAAGACGATTACCACGTCTCACACTTCACCAATAGTCTAAACCACTTTTTCTTTTGCATCACCTGTGGAATTGAGATTTAGCATGGACCTCTAAACAGGACTTAAGAACATGCTCTCAAAAACTACCACATAAAAGACCCTGTGGGCCTCCTTGAGAAATCCGTATATATCCGAATATAAAATTAATTGAAAAGATTGTAATTGTTTTTATGTTGGAAAGACAGGCCGGAAGCTGAGGACTAGGGTGAGAGGAGCAACAGGAGCGACACTGAAGTCTTCCCACACCTCCAAACAGGACACGAGGGTGGCTTGGACTCGGTATTATGCAATATCTATAAAAGTAGAAACATGGATGTAATTGAAGCATAGAAACAGTAAAAATGTAACTGTCTCCATCCATGAAATTTTAAATTGTTAATTGATTCCTTGTTTATTTATTATACAGTTTCATTTTATTTATTCCTTTTTAAATGTGTACATTTCAGAAAAATGTTTAATCAGATATCTTAATTGTTGAAATTTTTTTATATCACTTTATTTATAATATTCAATTTTTTTCCTTATGGTCAATTTAAAATGAAATTTATTTCAGTAAATCAACGGCTATGTACTTCCCCAGAACTAATTAATCAACAGTTTCCCTCCAAAGCCCTTCGACCGTTTGGGCTAAAACTTAACATTTGACTTACGTAGTGGCTTCTGAATACTCATACTAAATTTTGTGTGGATAAATTCATTAACTTGGTAGTTATTAGGGTATTCAAGTCAAGCCCCTCTTCTCTGTTCTCCTTCACTTCGACCGATTTCGCGGAAAATTATTAGGTGATATCCTTATGGGGTTTTGAATTTAAATATAAAATTTCATGTCGATTAAATCGGCAGATATAGGTATTTTTGAGTTAAGCAACCCTCCCCTTCGGCTAATTCCGCAGAAAATAATAGGTGTCGTCCTTTTAAGACTTTGAATATACATATGAAATAATAATTAGAACGGCAGTTATTAGAGTTTTTATGTTAAGTCTACCGTCTAATCCCCCTCCCCCTTTGTCCGAAAGGCAATAAAAAACTTCCTTAGAGGGTTCTGGATACACATATAAAATTTCGTGTTGTTACATCCATTCTATCGGGAGTAATCGGGTTCACAGACTACTTTGTAGAGCTGGAGAAGTGAACGAAAAAATAAAGAAAAGTTGCATAGATCGAATATAATTAGTTATTATGACTCATGCCCGGGCTTTAACTGCGAGGTCATATCTGGTGGACATAAGCCCGACTCTACTGTGGGAGTCCTAAATTTTGCCTACCCTAAATTTTATTCACCTAGGGTAGGGGTCTTTAACGAGTACCTGACATCATACTGGCTCGGGACCATCGCTTAACGTCCCATCCGAAGGACGGCATGCTTAAGTTTATTTTAACGCCCAGTTAAAATAAACTAAGGGCCTCGGTCGGGTTTCGAACACACGATCTTGAGCTCAGAAGGCAAGCACGCATACCACTCAGCTACCGGTGCCCTCTATATATTAAATATACTTAGTATCCAGGTGAATTTAAAACAGCAAAAGGATGTTAACGCTGTCGAGAGACTTTCCAACTCATGAATTTTATACAGCATCCAATCGATAATAGTACAATTACACAGCTCGTAAATTCAATGTTTACAATAAACAACACAAACATTTATCGGTTAATTTTAATAGCCAGTTAGTCGGTCGTAGAACTCATTTCTATACACCGTCACGACTTTCTTAACTATTTGCAGAAAAAAGTTATACATTTACGGTCCTTCTATAAAAGGAAAATCTAAAAACTGCATTATTAATGGAATAGATAAAATAACCATTAAGTGCATCTTATCTATTTATTTAAATTTCAACAGTAAACGTAATGTTTATAATAGTTATATGTAAGTTGAACGTGATATCTGTGAAATCTCTGTTAAATGCTTCCTCCTTTTACCATTAGCAATTCAAAAAAGTCGTCCGTGATTCACCGGCAATGTGTTTCTCCTCTGTGAATAAATGAACTAACATTTCGCTCTCCCGAACACGATATATCGATTTCGTGGTAAATCGATTTGTCTTACTCAGCTACTTCTGAGTCATACTATATTTCGTGTTGATACATTCTTTACATAGGTATTCCTTCGGCCGATTTGGCTTGAAGTTGATATATCTCGTCCTTATGGAATTTTGGAGTAATATACAAAATTTCTTATCGATATATTCATTACATCGGCAATTAGGAGTTTCAACCAAAGGGAAGGAGAGGGTTGGAGGGAGATTCAATTTGCCCTTGAAATAAATTTATCGACATAAAATTTCATATTTAAATTCAAAACCCAATAAGGACGACAGATTAACTTTCAGCGGAGTCAATTAAGTTAGTTATTATGACTCATACCCGGGCTTTAACTACGAGGTCATATCGCCTACTACCAGAGCGCTCTTTCGTCACTCTGGTAGACATGAGCCCGACTCTACTGTGGGAGTCCTAAACTTTGCCTGCACTTAATTTTTATTCATCTAGGATAGGATTCTTTAACGAGTACCTGACATCGTACAGGCTCGGGATCATCACTTAACGTCTCATCGGAAGGACGGCGTGCTTAAGTTTATTTTACCTCCCAGATAAAATAAACTAAGGGCCTCGGTCGGGTTTCGAACCCACGACCTTGAGTTCAGAAGGCAAGCACGCATACCACTGAGCTACCGGTGCCCTCGGAGTCAATTATGGGAAGGGGGGGTTCAGAGGGGAGCTTAGCTCATAAATCTTCACAACTGCCGATGTAACAAATGTATCGATATAAAATTAAAAATCCCATAAGCATGGCACCTATTATTTTCCAGCAAAATAGACAGAAGGGAAGGGCTGAAATCAAGAACCCTAATAACTGCCGATGTAAACCGACATTTTATATTATAACGTCGATACATCAGTTATTAGGGCGGAAGTTATTAAGGGTGAACTCCCCCTTCCTTTCTGCCCATTTTGCTGAAAATTAATAGGTGCCGCCCTATAAATATATAGTGTTTTTTTTCTCTCGATTAATGTCCATCTTTGCTCTTTATTTTGCAGATATATATTTTCTATTCTTAACTACTATCTACCTTCTCTTTAGTTGTGTCAAAGTTGTTGGCATGATGAAAAAATATAATAAAATAAAAAAAGTCGTCGGTGAATCACCGTCTATATACTTCCTCATATTGTTCACAAAAACTCACATAATTTTTTTTTGTTTTTCAATTTTGGAATCAGGGGTTCGGAAAACATGAAATTCCGTCGAAAACAACATCGAATTTCTGTTTACATAACTTCCCCTATACTCGTATAACTGGGGAAGTAAAAGAACGAGAGCGGAAAAGTATCTATAGCAGTATCTATGCAGTATTTTCTAAATGTTGATGACTGTGAAAACCCCGATACACGGAAAATTGAGTTTTCAGTAGAGAACCCCCCTCCCCTCCAACAATGCATGCTTGATGCATTTGGGTTTTACGGAATTTAATTAGTTCATACATTTTTTTTTCTTTACACAAAATTTTCAAATTTTCCTTGAAATTTTCCCAGTTGCATTCTATTTTTTCCACCGCCAACCCTCGGATAAAACAGCCCCTAACCTAGGGGTTATTCTCTCGGTCCACTAGAATATATCGTACTAACCTTTCTCTTTACGGTTCCCTATTGTATCCACCTCCGTAGGCAACCCATGGATTAAGGTTACAAGGAAACTGCTTCATTTTTTTTTTACAATTAATGCTTTTTACGTTTTTGTTTGTTTTATTTAAAAAAAAATTATATTAACAAAAAAATACTTTTTTTTTTTCTTAAATTAACAGACATAAATACAATTAAAGGTTACATCATCAACAATTATCATTTTACTAAGACACTACCCAAACAACACGTAATTATTACATCTATGTAAAATGAAAGAAAAAAAAAAAAAAATGAATACATACGACAGCAATTATGTTTAAGAAACATGTACAATGCAATTTTTTTCTTTTCCGTCAAAAAAAAATAAATACATTTTTATTGTCAAAAATACATTCTTTTATCAATTTTATAATTAAAATAGAAAAAAAGTAAAATCAAATACTATGGGACGTCATTGCTCAAATAAATAAAAAATAAAAATCAATTTGAGTGAAATTCATAATCATTTCAAATTATTTTCTTTTCATCTTCCATTTAAACAGAGTATATAAAAATATAATTTATTTTGAATAAATGTTTTAATTCTACTGAACTCGGGCACAAAGACAATACCATTTGTTTTTGTTTCTCTTTTCTGCTTTTTTTTTTTTTTTTTCCTTTTTTTATCTAGTTTTTACAAAATGTTATGGGTTGATAAGATGTGGGTAGCCACCCCGAAATCGAATAAGACAGGGATATATACAGCGATGTTACCCACTCATCATGTCTTGTTCATTTGAGATTTGTCCAAATGATTCGACACAGGTATACCAAAGGTCTCTCACTCGCTCATTTGCGCTCTTTATCCATGGCTTTACTTGGAATAGAACGAATCCGCCGTGGAGTCGTCCTGTTCAGACGTATCATCGTCCTCTGGATCAAAGTCATCGTAAAAGTCTGTCAAATCCACTGGCGGCTCTTCGGGTTTGGGTTTTGAGGCGCGAGTGTAGTCCTCCAATGTCAATGGAACTTGAACTCCGTCCTTTTCCGCTTCTTCTCGACTTCCTTGGACCTTGAAAGAGTAAGAAATATTTTAAAAAGTTAATAATTAGATAAAACTAGCTTTATTTGAATTCTCTTTCCCAATCAAAGTAAAAATTGGGCACACTTCTTAGAGTAAATATTTCTGGATCAACATCAGAGAAAACAATCTACCTCAAGAACAATTTTTAAGAGGGGCTGCAATCGAGATGTTTATCCGTTTCTGCAGGTTTAGAAGCATGATCAATCGAGGCGCATGTAAATTAAAATCCACAAGAAAACTGAAATAGTAAATTTAGGTACTGCCAAGTATGGATGCGGTTACCACAGACACAGGAAAGAGGAGAAGATGAGGTTTACAGTCGATAATAACAAACTCTTAGAATTTATGCTAAGCTTTCGGCACTGAGTATGCCTTTTTCTGGGCTTATGTATTAACATATATATGTTAGTAACAAACTTATATAAGGATAGATAATTAAAATACACAATTTCTTTGTCAAACTTCACTACTACTTCACACTTGACAAAGAAATTGTGTATTTTAATTATCTATTCCTAGAATGGAGCTTCACAAAGTAAATCTGGAAACCATAAATTATTATTATATAAGGATGTAATTCAGTAAAGATAAAACAATAAAAACTAAATAAAACTAAACAAAACTATAGTTAGTTCTTGTGACTCATGCCCAGGCTTCAACTAGGCGGTCTTATCGCCTACTACTAGAGCGCTCCTTAGTCGCTCCAGTGGACATGGACCCAACTCAACAATAGGAGTTCTAAATTTAGCCTACCCAGGTTTACTCACCTAGGGTAGGGTTTTTAACGAGTATCTGACATCGCACCGGCTCGGGCCCATTGCTTAACGTCCCATCCGAAGGTCTTTTTTTTTCTCAATGTGTTTCAGCTCCCAGATAAAAAAACCTAAGGACCTCGGCAACATAACTATATATATACTAGAAAACCGGGGGGGGGGGGGGGGGGGGGGGGGTTATTTTAATAAATAAGCATATATCATAAGGCCATTAACGGGGTGTCAGTAATGAGGACTCAAGAAGGGTGGGGGAAGAGAGAGAGAGCAGTGGAAGGAGGGGGAAGGAGTTGTCGGGTGGTTGGAGATAGAGAGTGGAAGTGGACGGTTCTTTTGAGAGAGTGGAAGTGGACAGTTGTTTGAGAGTTTATTGGAGTCCTGAAGAGTTTTTTTTTGAAGTTAGAAGTCTGGAGGAATTCAGGAAGAAAGGCAGATTGATGAAAATATTAAGGAAGGATCGGAGAGTCTTGTGATGAACTGAGAAGAGCAGTGGGGAAGGATTGAAGGACCAGGTGGTGATCAAGTGAGTGAAAAAAAGAAAATTAAAATTAAGTAATTAATGTTATATGATCATATCTCCAATTTATGTAAAGATTTAAAAAAAGGTAATATTAAAACGCTATTCATCAAACTTTTTTTTCATTAAAAGAATTCATTGCCCATATCTAGTTCTTCTTCTAATATAAATTTATATTAGAGATCGTAACAATTATAACAATATATATACCACAAGCCTGATCCTCCTTCCTATTACATCGTTGGTCCATCCTTCTACGTATTAATATTATAAAAATTAAGTCAACGTGGTATAGGGGCAGTAAAGTCACCCCATAGATAATAAATAGTAATAAATTACTTAACGTAATAATGTGCCATAAATTAATTATATCAGGAGAGAAATTATTTTGGATACATGATTATATCATTACTCATCACCTAATCATATCATCAGTGTGAGTCATAATCATATTAATTAGTCGGGTGATGGTGGATGGAGCGCCAGGGAAGTTATTTAGATAGGCAGACCATAAAATTCCCATTCTGGATCACGGTGGTCGGAAGTTCTCTCGATTCTAAACAACAATACCCCGATCGATCCACTTCAAAGTTACCCTGGTCCTAAATGGCAACATCCATTTGTTCTAATAAATATACAACAAGAATATCTTTAAAATGCATTTGAAACTAGCAGAAATGAAATACCTGTTTTCGTATGATTTCTTCATATTCCCTGTCCCGACCACCAGTCTCCTTCCATCTGCGGTACATGACGGAGGCGTCGACATTGGCCGGGGAGAACGTGTTGGGCTCGTTCAGAAGTGAAATAACAGAGAGGAGTATGGTGCGAACAGTCTGTGTGGGGTTCCACCGTTCGCAGGGCAGCTCACCTGACTGCGGATCGTCGACAGGAGGATGGAGTATCGATATACACAGGTCTCCGTTCTCGTAGACATTCGGGTGCCATACTTTCGTCAGGAACTTCATCGTGGGCGGGCTGTATGGGTAGTCCTGACAGAACAAAACAAGACACTATTAGAACTTTCTTGGAACTGGCCGATGTAGTGGGAAACTCGAAGATTCCAGAAAAAAATTCTTCCTACACTCGCAAAAAACAGGACATGGAGTTAGCGTTGCTACAAACAGTGCAAAACAAAAATATCAAATAGAAATTTATGCGTTTCAAAACATGAAAATAAAATTGAGAAGACAGAAGGAAGGGTAAAATATTATAAACAACATAGAGGGGATGGACAGACCCCCCTCTCCAATTGTGTATTCAGTACGTGACAAGGTTCTGTCGGGAAAGAACTACTTTCGTCTCCACAGAAACACTTTTTTAATTTGTCTGGCTCATAAGTTAATGAATTACAATTATTTATATTTAATAATTTTTTGATAAACTTTAACATATAATTTGAGAAGATTTCTTGAAAAAATTACCATTTTTATAAAACACATAATATTAAATCATATTATTATGTTAATTGGTTACATTGTTGATTATATTGTGCGTGATTTTTAAAGGGTCTGAGGATGGTGTAACAACCGAAAGCGCTCACCACAAATATACATCGTGTAATGGGGAAGGACTACATTTGTCTTCGTTCATTCAAGAAATGAATTTGACTTGGAAAAGAATACGGTTCATTGTTTATTCTATGTGGCCGACACCACTTTTTTCTGTTTATTAAACAAATTCTGGAGTTTATAGAGATAATTTACATACAGGAGTAACGAAAAGTACGAAGTCTGACAATGTCAGGAGTGTGTTTAAAAGGCAGACACTACTTCTTTTGCTTACACAGACAACTTCACGAATTTTAAGTTCCAAATAAAGATTAACAAAAGTAGCGACCTGCAACTTAGCTTCCACGCTCGACAAATATGTCAGACAATTTCTACCAGAAATAATTTATATATCTCTAAGCTGAAACTAGACTAAAAAAATATCTAGTTAGTTCTTATGACTCATGCCCGGGCTTTAACTACAAGGTCGCCTACTACCAGAGCGCTTTTTCGTCACTCTGGACATGAGCCCGACTCTACTATGGGAGTCCTAAATTTATATTCACCTCACGCTAGGAGTCTTTAGCAAGTACTTGAGATCGTACTCGGGATGATCGCTTAAGTTTTTTCGTTTTACCTCCCAAATAAAATAAACGATGGGACTTGACCGGGTTTCGGACCCGCGTTCTTGAGCTCCGTAAGGAAGTACGCATACCACTGAACTACCGGCGCCCTCAAGAAAATAAAATAAATAAAAAAACATGTATAATAATAAAAACTCCTTCGTATTTGACGTCTGGTGGTCCGAATGTTTAGAACTCAAATGAATTAGAAGCAATTTTGATAGAGAGTTTGTTCTCAACGTGAAGATTTCAGCTGAACAAATAATCGCAATGAAAATAGGAACTGGACTTTCTCAGATACAAAAGATGGCTTACTCGAACTTGAACAAAAAGTCTTCCGGAACCACTCACTGGCTATTCCCTCACGCTCCTGTACTCTACGAGTTACAGGAAATACTTACTTGTGGAAACTTCATCCTGGCCTTGAAGTAGCCGCCCTGATAGAGAGTCTCTGGAGGTCCAAAGATAGCCACCTCCCATTCAAACAGACAGTCCCCCTGGGCAAGACGGACCTGGAACCCCTCCACCGGCTCTTCTATCAGACTCCGGTACTCCGAGGCGAGGGCCTTCACTGCTGTCCCACGCCGCCCATCTTCGGCACTCATCGCACCTGCTATAACACAACATAGCATTCTGTCAATCTGAAGCCACGTAGGCTGCTACTAGCTGAAATGATTCAGAGATTGCGCTAAACAGAGAAGAAAAAAAAGAGTCAGGTTGGATCAGGTGTTGCCTTCTGGTGAGATCCGCGAGGAAAGTCCTTTTATGTCTATTCGTTGCTCCGCATTGATCTAGTTTAGTGCTGTCTTGAATCGGTACTGAGATTCAACTTGATAGGCTTTGCAGTGAATTGCGCCAAAGTGAAACTATTCCGTCCCCAGACTGGCGCAGGAAATTTGAGTATCTAGGGCCTGAAAGGAACTTTTCCATAGGACAATCATTCTGAATACTTGGGACTTGGATGATCAGAAAAAAGAACAGAGATGAACAGTCAAGTGAGATTAGTTTTAATCTCACTTTTAGCAGAAACAGAAGGGGGCTTGTTGGGTTGGCAACAGCTTAACTTGAAACACAAACAAAGAAGGTTCCAATCCAAAGGTGTGCAATAGTGTGAATCTATATGCATTTCGAGTTGGACCATGAAAGCGGTAGAAAACGATACATTTCTTTCGTTGTTACTAATAAAAAAAAACACTAGCAAAGCTGTCAAATAACAAAAATGTTATTTATAAAAAAAAAAAAAAAAAAAAAAAAAAAAAAACGACTAATATAACTCTACTATATACTACTACCGTAGTACACATAACAAATGTTTATTAAAAACTATTTTTTAGGGGGTCGCCAAAGAACTAAAGTCTGTCGAAGTAGTTGTATATATTTATTTATGGTTTCTAATACAGAGACAACATACATCTAGGGTCAAAGTCCTCGATTCAGGTCTCCAACAAGCCTACTGTAAGTATTTATCAATTTTCTAATATATTATTATAACAATAACTTGTGGAATAACAAATAACAATCGCATCAAAATGGATAAATTCTCTACATTGTCACGACTTTTTATAAATTCATACTTGAATATTTTAGGGCTATCGAAAAATAATTTTAGTAATGACCCGCTTAACATGCCATATCTCATACTGTCCAAATTGAAGGCTTACACCGTACTTATTTGTTTTTAAGTATCACGCGTTACATGGAAATTTGACCGTTCTTAGTCTCGGCTAGTGTTTTTATATACTAAAAGTAATATTTTAAGAATCACTCCCTAATTGTATTTCTTAAAGGGACTTGTACAGTGTTTTCATGTTTTCCCAATAAAGTACCGACATAGACCTTCGAGTACATAAACAAAAGGCAACCAAATACCACAATTGAAAAGAAAGTAGTTTTTTTTATATGATATACTCATCAGATGAGATATAAGTTTAAATATAAATAAGTTGGACATGTCAATTAATTAAAACACCAAGGTAGGAGTTCGAACAAAGCATTAACAAAACAAACAAGACAAAATATATGAGATTTCGCCAAAATCCTACAAAGAACTTTAACCCTTAATTCTTTAGCATGCATAAATCGAAACTAAGCAATTAAATGTAATAGAGGGGAAAATAAATATAATACTAAGTAGATATTCAACTTACTATACACTTTAAACATTTATGACAGTTCAATATGGAACCAGTATCATTTTAAATTAAAACAATTTAAACTAAACAGACAGAGCATACCTCGTTGGCCAACCCTGCCAAACATGATAAGCAGCTGTTCATTAATTTTTTTTTTTTTTTAAATCAAATATAACAATTATTTTTAAATGTACTCAAAAATTGTCAATATATTACAAAATGTTGACACATTTTAGTAGTGAAGGTAGATAAACCTGGGATCAAAAGTGAATTTTGGTAAATTGACCATTTTACATATTTAACATAAAATAAACTTGATAACCACAGTGAAGTTAAATTGATAAAAACTAACCTATTATGAATGTCATTGTGTGATTATATATCAGCTAAAATTATATTAATGTTAGTAGGAAGTTTTCCTGGGCATTGTTTACAGATAAAAGAAGGTATTAATAGAATTTGGAAAATAAAACCTCTAAAAACATTTCCACAGAGTTTCGAAAGGAAATAATAAAATAATGATAATATAGAAAGTAACTAACCCTTCATTTGTTACTAAGTATCTTCTGCCACCTCCTTCAATTTTGTAAATTTACAGCAGAACATTGTGTTTGTATGAACCAAAAAGTGGTTTTGACTAGTGCGCCCGCTCTAACATCCGAGCCTAGGTAATAATAGTCTTGGTAACAGTTCAGCTGAGACATTTTAATTATTTTAATTTAAAGTAAAGACATATGTAAGCCTAGTTGATATGGTATCATGATGTAATAATGTGAAATTTAAGTACGATAAACGACATATATATATATATATATATATAAAGGGGAATAAATAAGAAATATAATAAAAATCATGGTTTACAACTTCAATTTTGACCAATATTTTTGGAAGTAATATTGTAAACAAAATAACAGATGATTTAAATATTGCAATGCAGATGGCACTAATGACAAGAAGAAAACAGGTCTTTTTTGAAGCAAAGAGAAGAATCAATAATGAACGTTTTAAGTAAAGGTAAAGACTTATTTGAATGATTCTTTAGATAAGGTTATATGATCTTTATAACTCTAATGAACAATATTTATAAATTATACAACAAAAACATACCTTTAGCGATAAGTTCGAATTTCCTTAAAGACACCTAGATTTCTGTAATTCCTTATTTGACAAATAATGAATCTTTACACAAAGCTTCAACTAATTGGCTTCAAAATTGTCCAAATACACTACAGTTTCAAGATCTACATGAAGGAAGTAGTGTATTATCAGAAATCACAAAAACACTTTCTTGGGCAAACAAATAAACACAAGAAAAAGGTAATGCAATTAATAAAACTCACAAAGTAAAAATACTTCCTGACTATGACCAAGCATAACCTTCCTTGAGGTTACAATGCAGCTGTCTTGTGGCAGCGCTAGTGTCGGCTCTCATAATTTGTCTTCTCATTTTCTTCCTTTCTCCCCCCCCCCTTTTATTTTTAATAAGTAGTGTCAGGCTGAATATAAAAGAACGGATACGAGATACGACATTTTTATCTAATCTACGCATATGTTAGTACTTATGTTGTTTAAATTTTTTTAATATGCGAACCGCGCTTAGAAACCTAGGGGATAATGCGATCACAAGTGTAAGAATGGCGCCGACCTCATACTGCGGATGGTCGTAGATTTGTTCTTTCCAGAATCACGAATTTGTTTTAACTTCCATGTAAAAAGAAGATGATTTGCAGCTTTTAAGGTCATAGTTCACCGAATCTCTACGCCCTAAATCAGTAAAAAAAATCGGGATTTTGTAGGAAACATGAAAAAACTAATTCAATTTCTTAAAATGCTCAGTGGTAATTACTCCCTAAATCATGGCATTCTGAACATATTTTTTAACTTAAGTACAGTTCAAAATAAATTTCGAAAAATGTCTCTGTAGTTTTTTAGAGGATGACCACCAATTCACTAATTGTATTCGAAGCTCGTTTGTTGCTTTAGGTGAGGCGAAATTCTTAACCACGGTTACATCGCGAATCTAACTCGGTGAAAAGAAATTGTTGGTAGAGCTTCATGTGGATGTATAAGATTAGGAGCAATTCAATACCTGCCATTTAAATGGAGGCCGCCGGTAGCTCAGAGATAGCGTGCTTGCCTATTGAGCTTGAGATCGCGGGTTCGAATCCTGGGCGAGCCCCTTATTTTTTTTATCTGGGAGGTGAAAGAACCTCGAACACGCCGTCTTTCGGCTCATTCCCAGTTGAATACACCAGGGTAGGCAAAATTTTGGACTCTCACAGTACAGACGGGCTCATGTCCACCACAGCGACGAAAGAGCGCTAGTAGGCAATATGACCTCGTTAAAGCCCGGGCATGAAGTACAATAACTAACCACATTAATTTTTTTTTTCCAGTTTTTCTAAATGGAGAACCATCTCTGGTCAACTTTACAAGTGCTCACAGTTAGTTATATGGCTGTGATGGACTAACAGACAAGCGACGCTCACTCTAAGGGTTCCGTTGGTATTACCATAAGGTACGGAATCTTAAAAAGATTATCACAAATGTCTAGGTTTGAGTGAGGGATGAATCTTCTCCTGTTACCAAACCATTGTCTGGTCACTATGTTTAAAGATCCATGGAAATTACCATAATAGATAGAATCAATATTCAATAAAAAAAACAAGCGTGGGGTTCAAAGTAGAACCTATGTGATGATACAAAGGTTTGGTAACAATAACAATGATATTGTTAACAATGGAAGCCCATTGCTGCCGTCCTCAGTAGAAGCAGATGGGTCCCTCTAGGTACTACCTCATATAATTGTATCTTATCTAAACAGTTCAGTTTCTTTTATAATAAGATTATAGAGACTTAGTAGCCTCATAATAAAAAGTCTTCGATTAATCACAGGTAATGTACTTCCCCAGCACTAATTAATCAACTAATTTTTTGCTCTTTTACCAAAATCAGTTGATTGTTTTGCGCTAAAAATTCAGTAGTTTACTTAAATTTCGGTTGAATCCCTCTCCCCTCATCTCATCCCTTCCTTCTCTTCGGCCGATTTCTTCTATAATTGATGGATGTAGTTCTTGTGGGGTTTTGATTTTAAATATAAAAAGTCATCGGCGAAGCACCGGCAATGTACTTCCCCAGAACGAATTATTTAATTAACTTTTTGCTCCCCTTTCAAAATCAGTCGACCATTTGCGTTAACAACCAATAGTTGACTTACATAGAGGCTCCTATATCCTCGTGCTAAATGTTGTTTCGATAAATTCATTACATCGGCAGTTATTGTGGACTTTGAATTGAACCCACCCATATCTTCGGCCAATATCGCTGAAATTTTGACAGGTTATGTCCTCTTTGGGTTTGACTTCAAATGTGAAATTTCATAACGATACTTACATTAGATCGGCAGTTATTAGGGATTTTGAATTGAACCCCCTCCCCTGAACCCACCCATATCTTCGGCCAATATCGCTAAAATTTTAACAGGTTATGTCCTCATTGGGTTTTGACTTCAAATGTGAAATTTCATATATATACTTTCATTAGATTGGAAGTTATTGGGGTTTTTGAGTTGAGCCCCCTCTGATCCTCCTCTTCCCATCTCGCGATTCGGCTGAAAATTAATAGGTTATGTCCTCATTGGGTTTTGACTTCAAATGTGAAATTTCATATCGATACTTACATTAGATGGGCAGTTATAACGGATTTCGAATTCAACTCCCTCCCCTGAAACTACCCATATCTTCGGCCAATATCGCTGAAATTTTGACAGCTTATGTTCTCATTGGGTTTTGACTTCAAATGTGAAATTTCATATAGATACTTTCATTAGATTGGAAGTTATTTGGGTTTTGGAGTTGAGCCCCCTCTGATCCCCCTATTTCCATCTCGCGATTCGGCTGAAAATTAATAAGTGCCGTCCTTATATGGTTTTGAATTCACAAGTGGAATTTTGGGTCGATATATTCATTCCAACTGCAGTTTTTACACTTTTTGAGTTAAGCCTCTCTCTTCCCTTTGTCCGATTTGGCTGAAAAACAATAAGTGTTGTCCTTATATACCTTACATATAAAATTTCTTGACGATATATTCATAATATCGGCAATTAACATGTTCACAAACATACAAAGTACATTTATTTGTAAATAGGTATAACTGGGCAAGTAATGATGGACACGCGGAATTGAATATGGTTGAAATTACCATACGCTTTTAGAGCTGAGATCGACAGTGAAGATGTAAACCGACTTGAGATTAATTTAAAAATGTAAAACTTCTTTCTTGACCAGCCTTTTCAATATTATGATGAAAGAAAAAAAATCAAATCCTTGGTTAGGGGAAAAAAATGTGTTAAGGTTTTTGGCGGAACCTCGAATCCATCTCCTTCATTTGTTTATTTTTTAATTTATTTATAATTTTATAAATAATTTATGTTTTTTTAAGCAATCTAGATTAGGTTTAATCGTTCTTATGCTGCTGTAAAGAACACATCCTGGTGTTGAGTGCCATGTTTGAAAGAAAAATTAAATTTTATTATTTCCCATCAATTTTGAGCCACGATAGAGATTATTCTCTAAAAAAAATTCTCTGTGTCTACGAACACGATAACTCACGATAATATATTATAATAGCCTGGCCTTTAACTACGAGGTCACATCGCCTACTACCAGAGCGCTCTTTCGTCACTCTGGTGGACATGAGCCCGACTCTACTGTGGGAGTCCTAAATTTTGTTTACCCTAAATTTTTATCCACCTAGGGCAGGGGTCTTTAACGAGTACCTGACACGGTACAGGCTCGGGACCATCGCTCAACGTCCCATCCGAGGACGGCGTGCTTAAGTTTATTTTACTTCTCAGATAAAATAATCTAAGGGCCTCGGTCGGGTTGCGAACACACGATCTTGGAGCTCAGAAGACAAACACGCATATATATATATATATATATATTTTTTTTAAACTAGCAAATACAGACATTTTGATACGTCATTACATATGCAATACTCCCATCATCAGTATCAATAATTTATCTGTTCTCTATGTTAACATTTTTTCTGTAATCAAAATCTTCATCAATATATTTATTGATGCGACATCTATATTCAAAATAGAGGGAGGGGGTCAACTCACTAATAACTTCTGACGTATCGAATGTATCGACACAACATTTTATATGTAAATCCAAAACCCCATATGGACGACCCATCAATTTTCAGATCCATGGGTTTAATCTCCTAAACACTAAGCCCCTTATAACTGCATATTTATGTAGATTGGTTTTAGGGGAGAGCGAGCACTTAATTGATTAATTCGCACTGAGAATGTACATTGTATGTGATTCAACGACGACTTTTTTATGAAATTCCGTAAATCGGAGACCACCTACCAAACCCTATTATCGATTGTTTTACGTTTATCTTTCAGAAAATTTTAATATTCTTTGAAAATTCGTGTTAAGCCCCCTTAATTTCTCCCTCCCCGTCAATTTGATTTAAAATCACTAGTTGTTTTCCTTATGGGGTTGTGGATACACATACAATTTGGTCTCGATGTATTCATTCTATCTAAACCAAACTCTCACTATACTTCTGGGGAAGTATAACGTTCAGAGATTTCCAAATTTCGAACTTCCTGATGGCTTGAGAGTGAGTCTGGAAACACATACAAATATGATTCGCTTTTAAGAAGATTGATGAGAATTTATTAAATTTTTAACCTCTACTGACTGTAACATATTTAGAAATATTTATTTTGCTATAAATCCTGTTGAGATAAGGAATCCCTGTCAGGGGCCATAGATATCTCGCCTTCTTCCACATATATTTTACCAGGTTTCTTTTAAGTGTCAACCGCTAACATATTTTTTCATGTTTTGTGTTCCGAAAATTGGCATCCCGCTGTGAAACAACACCACATGTGGTAGGTCACCTTTATCTGTGACTATGGAGAGAGGACCATGGATGAATGATTAGATATTCTGGATATTAACTCTCCTGGCCTTGTTGGTCATGTGTTTAGAGTTCCTGGCTTTTTTTGAGAGGAGGTTGAGCGGTTAACTGGCCACTAAATATGAAATTATTACAGAATTTTGTAATGTTGTTTAGTAGTTCCCATTATCAGTTTTATAATCTTCCTTTTTTTTTTTGTTCTGATTTTTCAATCTGCAGTAACCATGCAAGTCAGAAATTTATTTTTCAACATGGTCCATCAGGTGAATATAAGCTGTATCTTGTAAAATGTAGTTAGGTCCCGGAAGAAAGTGGTCTCAATTTTCGTTTGAGTTAGGTCAAAATCTAATCAGACCTAAACTAAAACATGTGACCCCTTCATTCCAAATTTCAAGATCATAGCTACGATCGTTTTTGCGGTAGAGAGCTCACAACCTTTCAATCACATATACACACAGAGACATCATCGCGAAAATGGTCAAAACGTATTCAGGGGACTTTGAAACGTGAAAATCAGGTGAAATCTCGATCTCAGATTTTCGTAAGATTACAATACTTCCTTATATCTACTATAAGTATAAGAAAGTAAAAATTAATGAAATATGTACTAAAATAGTGTAAAATAAACGAAATATGTAAAATAGTTTAAATTGATTCAGAATGTCATAAAACATCTAAAGCTAACTAGTAAATGACAATAATACTGTGCTATGCTAATATCATCAAGCTAGGAAAAAATATGTAAATACATATAAATCTGCCCCCAATGGAGTATATTGTACATCTTTTGGGAAAGATGCCGAAATCTGTATGTATTTATTCTCCAGTAATAAGAATGTCTTGCAATGGATCCCCGGCAGGGCCGGACTGGCCATCTGACAATTCTGGCAAATGCCAGAGGGGCCGGTCCATAGAAAAATATCACTTTTTTTTAATCTAACAATCGTTTATCTCATCATTAAACATTTCTGGAAGTAATTTTGGAATATCTCGATGCTGATCAAATCATTGACATTGTAGAAGAAAAAAGTCAGCAAATAAAACAATTGTTAATAGCATAATAAAATGCTAATCAATGTACATAACATTCAATGTTGTTTTAAATTAAATTAAAGCATTTTATATATTCTTTGCAACAATTTTCAAGTATGCATCATTTGTAATTATAATTTAAGTTAATATTTAAATTTTTAATTAAACTCTAGCATATTGCATTTATTTACTTATTATTTACTTATATATATATTCTTCATGAAAAGAAGGCCGGTTTGAATGAAATTTTGGGGCCGGTTTCCATTAAATTCCACGGCTGAATTTTACCCCCAGTCCGGCCCTGATCCCCGGGCACTGCGGCGTATCTGGTAGCTCAATAGCCGCAACCAGAAAGCCAGGTTTCTTTCCGCAATGCCAAAGCGAAGGGGATATTAGGGGGGGAGGCTTAACAAAAAAACTCTAATAACTGCCGTTGTACTGAACGTATCGACACAAAATTTCATATGTGGATGGAAACCCCATGAGGACGACGTTTATTAATTTTTAGCCGAATCGAGAAATGGGAAGGCGGTCTCAAAGGGGGCTCAACTCGAAAACCCCAATAACTGTGTAATGAATGTATAGACACAAAATTTATATGAGGTTCCGGAAATCGCTATGTATGTCAACTATTGAGTATTAGCTCAAACGGTGGATTGACTTGGTAGTTAAAGCGAAAATGTTATTGATTAATTCATGCTGTAGTACATGGACGGTGATTCGACATAGACCAGGTTTTTCAGATTGAAAAGAAATCTGGACCCTGGTGAAAATATATTTTTCTTTGGGTATAACAGTGTTTTTCTCTTCTAAATAGAAAAAAGATACAAAAAATTTTAAAAAATAATACCATCGAACTGCCCTTAAGCTGTCTATAGACACAGACAAAAAAAAAAAAAAACTGCAATGGATTGTTGTGGAAATAGAGGGGAGATTCTGAATAGTTATGGTATGTGGAGCAACATTGGGCCCAGGTAAGATTCTGGATCTTATCTAGATGGTGTCTAAGTCGGGGTACAATGGCTGTAACTCGACACCCTACTAACAAAGTTCTTATTTACAATTAACTGGCCACAAAAGGAGTTCCCTGTACTAGAAAAAGAAGAAACCTAAAAAAAAAAAATTTGTAGATTGTGTAGAGGAGTGAAGGGACTGTAGATGTCCACTTGAGGGCGCTCTCCCTCACGCATCGGCGAGTTGCCCTCCTCAGGGATCCGGTTACATGCAATATTTTCTAAGGGCTTAACAGAGTGGGGACGCAAAAAAAGAATGGAGAAATGTGCCCGCAACTGCTGCCTCTTAGAGCTAAGCGCATTTCCTTATTCCGTCATTTCTGGGCAAAAAATTTTATTTTTAAAAATCCAAGTTCTTGTATGTGGCCATTACAGAACTTTCTTATACCATCCACGCTTACAGAACACTCTCTTTCCCCCTTCTCAAAATTATTTCATACTGGCATTACTGGGTATAAGAATGTCTATTCTCAAGATATCGCTGTAAAGAGACAAAATGAAATGATTTTGAGAAGGGGAGAGGAAGAGAGTATGTATGCGTTGTTGGTATAAGAAAATTTTGTAATGGCCACTTCAAATATATTTTTCTTAATTTTTTTAATTAAAAAAAAAAACTACCAATACATAAACCATATTTTTAAAGTTCGTTGCTATGAGTTACGGTTCAAATATTACATTAAAAATCACTTAGATATATTCTTTATGGGCATTTAGTTTACATTCTTCGGGACGCTATAACTATTGTCGTATTGATCCTATCTCATCTGAGAACTAATTAGTGTTTCAAAACTACATTTTAAGATGGTTTTGGACATATATCTCGAAAACTGTACGACCTATAAAAAATCATATTTCATATAAATTGTGTATTTCAGTATTCTCTGCAACTATTACTCGAAAAGATTTTTGATTGGGTCATAAATATAAGCTGTATCTTGTAAAACGTAGTTAGGTCCCGGAGGAAAGTGGTCTCAATTTTCGTTTGAGTTAGGCCAAAATCTAATCAGACCTAAACTAAAACATGTGATCCCTTCATTCCAAATTACTAGTTCATAGCTACGATCGTTTTTGCGGTAGAGAGCTCACAACCTTTCAATCACATACACACACAGAGACATCATCGCGAAAATGGCAAAACTCGATTTCGGATCTTCGCACGATTACTATACTTCTTTATACTATAGGCATAAATAAGAAAGTAAAAAATAATCAAAAACAACGTTTTTATTTTAAAAAGGCAGGTAAAACAACTCTACCAGTTGGTTGCTGATTCCATCTTCTGCTAATTGTATAGTTAGTAAGTTATTGTGACTCAAGCCCGTGCTGTAAATAGGAGATCATGTTGCCTACGTGGACATGAGTCCGACTCTACTGTGGGAGTCAAATTTGCCTACCCTAAATTTTTATTCACCTAGGGTAGGGGTCTGACACCGTATAGGCTTGAGACCATCCCTTAACGTCCCATCCGAAGGACGGCGTGCTTAAGTTTATTTTACTTCCCAGATAAAAAAAACTAAGGGCCTCGACCGGTTTTCTTCTTGTTTTTTGTATTTTACTATTATTCTGTACATATTCCTTTCTTTATTGCTTCTCACTTCTTATTATTTATTTGAAATATTTTGTATTACTTACTATTTTAACCTTCATTCTCATGTCAACCCTTCTGTTTATTGTTTTTGAACAAATTGTAGAATAAATAAATAATAAAAAAAATATTTATACATTTGTGAATGCCTATTTGTAAAAAGTTAAAAAAGAAATGCGATGCGTGCGGGGTCTAAAATGAATATTATCATTTTTTTTCCCCATATTCACTATTCAATAGCGAAAGGATTGAAAGAATAATCTGCTCTACCATAATGCAAGGAGTTTTGGTACCGCCATGAAGCATATTTCCCTGTTTGCTTGGAGTACCGATTCTCCATGTTATTTCATACGTCTCTACTGTTAACCCTGTTCGTTTTGTGGTACTTACAATACAATACAGTCTGCTTGTTTACTTTCTATATAGAAATATATATATCCTCTTTTGTCATATTTACCTAGCGTTCGTCACGAGCGAGTAACTGACAATTCGTTTTCTTCTAAAAGATTGCGATTTCTAAAGAGACTAGCCTCCTTTCATGGGGTGACTCTTTGGAAGGTTTTTCAAGAAAAGAAGTTGGGGCCTACTAAGCCTTGCCAAAAAGGGGAGCACACGTGCTGCAGGTAGTCTGGAGCCTGTACCTTTCTGGACAGGTCTCTGCGTGCACAGACATGCAACCTTAGATAGCCTTGATCGGCCAACCGTCATCCTCAACCGTCCTCCTTCCGTCCACAGCACAACGTCACTGGAAGGATAACTATAGAAAATTGCTATAAAGTATGAATGATATTTTAGAAATTTCTTGGTAGGCGCTGAATTGAGCCCTTTCCCCTGAAACAGGCGTACTCTTTTTTTGGTTTGCCTCTTCTGTATTTTTTTTTTAAGTTGTACTCTATTGTACTCTTTTTTATCATTTTGTTGGCTAAATTTATTCAACGCATTTTATTGCAAAATTGGAGATGTCCACACTGAAGTAAGAAATGAATTTTTAAAAGTGTACGAACGCGGAATTGCGTATTTAAATAAATGGATCAAACATTTCGAAGATTTCCAAATTTTTGAATGGATGAGCCTTACTACTGTATCGTCGTGGAAAAATGTTGAAGCGTCCATTTCGTATTTAAGGAAACATGGAGTAGAAATAAATGATTCATTATTTTTTGACCAAAATGTAAATCTGAAAACATTTTTAATGGAGATGGCAGAAAATGAGGTACCTATGTATTTTCCAAATTTTAGTCGGATCCAAAATGGGTTAGCTATTTTAAGCAACGAACATCGTCGTCATCTTTTGAGTTTATAAAAATTTCTAAAAATGTTATTATTTTGTCCTAATAGTAAAACAAAAGTTGCAACTGACTCAATTTTCCATTCTTACTAGAATTGTTTCCTTAAATATCAATTTAGCAATTTTCTAAATTTTTTGTTGAAATTGAATAAATTATACAAATAAAGTATAAAGTATTTATTAATCCTGTTTTATTGAAAACCTTAAAATATACCTATTCTAAAAGAAAAGTGATACTTTCGTTTATTCCATGTATTTTAACGAGCTGCCCACACGTGAGCCAAATTGACTGAAAAGACATGTAGACTACAAATCAACTTTGTAGTCTACATGTTTGTACACATACTTTATATTTCAATTCCGAATCTATAGAAAGTATAAAGGAAGTAATGTAATTCGTCAAAAATTTGATCTTGAATTTTCACCGAAATTTTATGTTTTCTGATCCCATGACACTCAAAGTGTTTCCCCCAACATTCAAAATGTTTGTGTGTCTGCAAACACGACTACTCAAGTTAAAATGAATATATATATATATCCAGAACCCCAAAGGAATGACACCTATTGATTTTCAGCCTGAGGAACCAATGAAAGGAGAGGATTAGGGGGCTTAACACAAAAACTCTAATAACTGCCGATGTAATAATGATATCGATATGAAATTTTATATTTATACTCAAAATCTTTCGGTGCACCTATTCATTTCCGCGAAATTGGGGATTGAATCAAAAACCCTAATAACTGCCGATTTATTGAATTTATGAGAATGATTCAGAAGCTTGAAATCAACAATTAAATTTTATCTGAAACGGTGGATTGACTTTGGAGAGAGAGCGAAACCTTGGTTTGCTGCGAGGTTTGGAGAGCCTAAGGTCACAGACGTGATAAAACTGGCGAGGCCTCGATGGGCAGGCCATGTGCAAAGGGTGCAGGAGGCTGAAACCCCACGAAGACTGATGGTAGTGATCCCGGAGGGAAACAGAGGACGAGGAAGACCCAAGAAGAGATGGATGGACGTAGTCGATGGGGACGCAAGGAACCTTCGACTGCAAAACTGTAGAACACTGGCGCTGGACAGGAATCTTTGGGGGAAGTCTCTGGAGGAGGCCAAGGCTCCAATGGAGCTGTAGCGCCAAGAGTGATGATGATGAGCGAAAACTTATTTCGAGCTGGGGAAATACATTGTCGGTGATTCACCGACGACTTTTTACTTATTGTTTTAATATCGAAAATGACATTGAGTTTAAAAATGATATTTCTGAACATTTCCTTTCTTGCTGTAAGTTTGGTTGTTGAAGCTGCAATGTCTTACAATAAATACCTACTTGACAATAACAATATCTCTGATGCATATAATATCCATTTTCTCTTTTAGATTCCGTTGAGCGACCTTGCCCTCATGGAACTGCTTCAACTCAAGTTTAGTATGGACTATTTTCTTTTGGCCCTTCAGCTGTTTGTGACAACCCCTTTTCAATTGAGGTAATGTTCGGTTGAAAGGGCACACCCTAAACCCTTTTCTAAAGACAGGGATTCAGATGTAAAGGCAGTGGCATTATACAATAGGACCTAACCTAGGATTCTGTCCAGGAAAGGGGTTCCCGAACAAAACCTTATCCAGTTTTCCATTCTGGGTAGATTCCACAAGTTGAAAAACAATTTTTTTTTTTTTTTAAGCACCACCTGGCCTTTGGTGTGGCCCTAAGTTGATAGAATTTGCACATTTTATTTTTTTGTAGTTTGTTCAGTTTACGCGAAAACGGTTAGTTCTATCCAAAAATTGGACTTTAGAAAACATTTTGCTTATTAAATTTCCCATCATCCATATGGCCTTAAATTTGAGATAGGACCAAATTTGTTACAACAAATATATTCTATACTCCAAAGAATATACAATAAATATCTATAAGTATTTATTAGTTTAAAGGTTCAACGAATCTTAAAGTATGTTTTATTATTGATAATAGAGTAACTCTATTATAACTAACTGACAGTTATTGTCACTCATGCCCGGGCTTTTGACTACGAAGTCATATCGCCTACTACTAGGGCGCTCTGGTGGACATGAGCCCGACTCTACAGTGAGAGTCCTAAATGTTGCCTACCTTAAATTTTTATTCACCTAGGGCAGGGGTATTTAACGAGTACCTGATATCATACATGCTTGAGACCATCGCTTAATGTCCCATCCAAAGAACGGCGTGCTCAAGGTTTTTTCACCTCCCAGATAAAAAACCTAATGCCTCGGCCGTGTTGCGAACCCATCATATCGATTAAATTTTTTTATCTGGCCCTCACCTGAACACGTTTGCCCAAATATAACACACATTCCCTAGAATTTATATGGCAAAAGTTATCATTTTAATGAAATTTTTATTGTGAGTGCCATAATGGCTCAAATTTTGACAGAATTCCCGGAGATTTATTAAATATCAGGGGATCATTATCTCTGAGAGGAATGATGTTAAAGAAGAAATCAAAGTAAGGATAACGAATAGATGCTATCCGTCACTACAAAAGGTGCTCGAAAAGAGGACTGTGTCCTGAGACCATTCTTCATATATGCGAGTGTGACCTGGGTCCTGACTAGGAGAGAAGTCTTGCTCAATATGTAAGAGAGGAAATCGGTACGACAGAGTGCTGAGGGACCTGTACAAGAGCCTGGACCTGGTGGTCTTCGTGAAGCAAGGGCGGCTGCAATGGCAGGGACATCTACAAATGATGGAGCCAGACAGAGAACCGAGGATACTGTACGGATAGCCGAGAGAACAGAGAAGAAGGAGACCCCGCTTACCTTGGCTGGAGAGCATGGAGGACCACCTCGGGACGATGGGCAGACTGAGGACAGAGTCGAATGGCGAAGGATCTTTGCTGAGGCCCGGGCTCTATATAGACTGTAGCGTCAGGGAATGTAAAGTAATTATTGGCGATCGATATTAAAGCTCTAAGAGCAGAAATGAAGACAGGTTTCACAAACTTGAAATCTGTAAATCCCGACACGATATGATCTCCGTGCTCCCGGCCTCGCTGCTGTGTTAACAAGCTCACAGTATACGAGGACGCCATTAAAACATGTATGTAAAGCTCTTATTATTCCAGCTGCGGTCGTTGAGATACTTTGTTAAAAATCACAAAAGAAAACAATAGGTTCAATTGATCATGTAGAAGCGATGTGGGGGGATGAAAATCGATGTTTTGGATCGATATCTAATTGTACCTCACTCCCCTCGACATAATGACCTATTTAAACGCACCCCTCCATACTGCTTCATGGAGCACCTGACTCCACGCCAGCTTGGGGCCCTGCTTTAAACCGCTATTGTGGGGTGCAGTTTAAACAGGGGTGCATGAATGCACTGCATTCCGGAGGGGAGATAGTCATTCATTGGTCAATGGCCATTGTTATCTTGTTGAATGGCCGATGAGTACTTTAAATTATGATAAGGGCACATATGTGTATAATCATTGTCTCATTTCAACCATTTTTCTTTAGGCAGATGCTTCATTATTGATTTAAAAAGTTTATTTCTGTTAGTTGGGCGATCGGCTCCATCATCACTAAGCTATTGGCACGGACGGACACTTGTACTTTCATATCAGGAATTATTGACTTAATGAACTAGCTTAGCTTCATTTCTTGAATTGTTATTGAATTGCTCAAAATAATTTTTATTGAGCTGTGAAATATTCCAAATAGTTGTGATGTTTATTGTTGCAAATCTAATACTAGCTCCATTGGAAGAAGTTAGATTGCTGGTTCTTCTTCGCTGTCCAAAACCATGGCGGAGATAACATTGGCGAATAGCCGTTCTGAGCAATACACTCGAACATCAGCTTTGAGGGGGCATTAGAGGAGGGCTTAACAGCTAAATCCTAACAGTTCTCTATAAGTTTTATATGTGGATTCACGAGTTCATAAGTAAGACACCCACTGATTTTCTGCTAAATCGGCCTAAAGAGAAGCTTTAGAGAGAGCGGAAACTTAGTTTATTGCAAATAATTCTTCCCAGAGAAGTACTTGGCTTATGATGCACTGACTAATTGGACAGGTACGGTACCTTGTTTGTAGATTTCATCAGTTATATTTCTTTACTTTATAATTTAATTTCTTCTCTTCCCACAAAATTTAAGAGGGCAACGAGCCCCCCCCCCCCCCCCCCCCCCCCCCCCCCCCTCCCACTTATACTGGAAATGCTTCGTTCATGGGATGCTATACAAGCTTGTCAGAAGAACGCTTTTCAGGATATCGATAGAAGATAGATTGTCAGCTCATTATTAGAGTTTCGTTCATAGTTATAATTAGGGTTTTGTTATGGCTTACAGAACCTTCGAAAGTTGCAAAAATTCATTCTCATTGCAACACTAAATGTATGTCTAAATTCCAGAGAAATCATACAATTCAATTTTGGATTCCTTGAGAACCTTGTCTCCAATTGTCTCGTTATTTTTGTAAAACTTCCAGAATAAGTCTTTCAATCGTGCACCTTTTTCCGTTGAACTTCTTGAAAAATGACAAGACATTTCCTCCACAAATTGTCAGTAAAAAGGTGAAACATCCATTTGTTGAGGGATTCGACCCTCATCTCAACTGTAAAAACATACGTTTTCCTTTTACTGTCAGAGTGAAAAGGAGCCATTTCCAACGGCTTAAGTCTTATCTGGGTGGGCGATCAGTAGGAGCGCAGGTACGGTTGCAAAAAGGCCCCAATGTCAGGTAGTCTTAGCGATAATTGGTGTGGCTCACCGTTGGGGTAGCGGTGACCCACTAGGTCTATCCGCCTACCTGTTCTCCACCGGAGCACCTGGTACTCAGGAATTCCACCCACTCATATTCTCCTTTCAATACAGTAAACAATCATTTTCTCCTCTTTGGAGTCGTTCAAAACTTGTCTTTTCTGTACGAAACATGTTAGAAACTAAACGAGTGGCGAGAAAGTGGCGTTTTGATATCCCTCTGATGAATAGAGTTCTACTATATCTCCACTTAGAAAACAATTGGTAGATGAATGAATGAAGAAATACATAATAATCTTTATTCTGCGACGTATGTCTCCTAAGAATGAAAACATAAGAAATAAAAGAAAGGAGGAGAGGTCAGGCTTTTGATCGATAAAAACAATCTTAGAATTTCCGCCATGCTTTCGCCACTGAGTGTGCCTTCTTCAGGGCCTGTATTGACGTATATACATTATCAGTAAGTTATATAAGCTACAATCACGGAAATATATATAATGTGATATAGTTATAGAGATATAATAATATATAGGTACAGATAGCAATAAAACTAAATGTGATTAAACAACAACCTACATCGAGCGAATATAACTTAAAATTATTTACACTATAACGAAATAAACACAAACAATAATAATTAAATAGAACGACTATGAGATGAATAATATATTATAAAATATAAATTTAAAACCAAAACAAAACTAAAATACGCTATATCAAATAAAGAACTAAATATGACTGAACAAAACTACATCATGAGGGGACAAAGGTTTAAAATGAAATAAAATATTAAAAATAAAACACAATATGCTGTCAGAAAGTAAATACGAGTATATCCAAACAAACCTACACCATCAACGAATAGAACACTCAAAATAAAATGAAATATATATCATTAATATGGTTAAATTTTTTTTTTTTACATCGATGTATTGACAAACGATGTAAATCCTCTAATTGATAAGAAAAAAAAAAAAAAAAAAGAACAGTATCAACCAATCGAAAAATAAAAGAAAAGTTAATGGTTAATGATAACAGCAATAGCTATAACAATGAGAATAGACAAATAATCATAAAATTAATTAGTAAAAATAGTGAAATAAGAAACCATTCCATAGGATTTTGCTAGCATAGGAGGTTTCCTGAGTTAGGAGGTACTGGGAAAGTAGAGATTTGAATGAATTAAGGGTTGGAGCATGGCGAACCTGGAGAGGTTTTTGTCCTATGGGAAAGGTGATAAAGATCGGAGAGACGAGATCTGGTGAATATGGGAGCATTTTGAAGATGTTGGAGGGCTTTTGGGAAGATAAGGTTTGATAAATAAAGATCAATCTGGTCATATAATATTCTACTGATTGAAATTAGATTGTCATCGCTAATGAGGCCTTAACTCCGAACATGTTCTTCAGTTACAGTTACACCTCTCGTGTACTGTTTACTGTGACATAAAAATCATCGCAAACATAGTGTAATGTCCTCACAAGACACGATCCGTTCAATTGACACACACGTTGTAGGAGTCAATGACAGTCCTACTTGTGACAGATGTAGAGAGTTAAGACGAGACTGCAGTTAACTTCCTGGGTAGATGCTCGGGTTATGATCGGACGAGATTCCTTTTTTTCCGTAGAAATGAGATTGTAGAGCAAGATTTGACCGCTGGAGTATAGATCATGGGAATATATATCTACACCATCTATATCTTAGATTCGCTAAGGAAACTGGGAGGCTAGGTCCTTCATGAAGGACTTGATATATTTAGATAGTACGACTAGATAACAAGGTAAGGGGATGCCCAGCGCTTCCAGGGAAGAGATAAGAGCATTGGATACTTAGGCCCCTGCACGCACCAGCCCATCCAGTCGCTTTTTGTAAATCTTGTCAAGATATGACATAGACCATAAACATCTTAACTTCTTCCTGATGTTGTACATTCAAGTTTTTTTTATGACAACTGTTTGCTCTTGACGGCGAAACTAAAACAATGCTGGTCTCAAAGTGTGTGAGGGAAAACTGTCTATATCAATTTTTGGGGCACTTTACGTATGTAACAAGTTTCCATATTTGTTGTTTTCTCGAATATATAAGTGGCCATCTTAAAAAAATCGAAAGGGAAAACCAGGGTCTCGGGCCTTCCTCTGGGCAAATTGCTTTAAATAAATATTTCTGTCGTTTCTCTGTGAACTAATTATCTCTTAATTATTTTGAAAGGTTCTCAAAATTCTTCACATTGAATACTAGAAAGTTTTTCAAAATGATAAAAATTATAGAAAAAAAAAACAGCTTAACATTACTGAAGGACAGCTCATATAAATCTGCAAGTGCCTAAAAAATGTAAATCTCAAGTTTCAAGCAAAGCAATGAAGGGGTTCCCTATTTGTTATGGTTTCTGTTTGATTCCCTTGTGTGCTATGTCTAGTGCAGAAAGGAGTAACTCCGTACGGGTTGTTATTACTTTTATAAAATATAGATTCCGGATCCGGGAACCATCATTCTTATGCAGAAGTAATAAGGTGTGATGAGGGCGCCGGTAGCTCAGTGGTATGCGTGCTTGTCTTCTGAGCTCAAGATCGTGGGTTCGAAATCCTTAGTTTATTTTATCTGAAAGGAAAAATTAACTTAAGCACGCCGTCTTTCGGATGGGACTTAAAGCGATGGTCTGGAGCCTGTACAATGTTAGGTACTCGTTAAAGACCCCTACCCTAGATGAATATAAATTTAGGGTAGGCAAAATCTCACACAGTAGAGTCGGACTCATGTCCACCAGAGTGACGAAAGAGCGCTCTGGTAGTAGGTGTGACCTCGCAGTTAAAGCCCGGGCATGAGTCATAAAACCTAACCTAACTATGTTGTACAGTGGTCTATGATGCCCCGATACAAGGTGTTTAATACTTCGTTACAAGCCTGTTAAGGTACAAGTAGCCGAGGACACGGGCATGTCTTAAACGAGCCTTAAGTGTCCCCTTTGTTTATCTAGAGTGAGGACCTTGAGGCTTGAAGATGGCCAGATTGGATGTCCGAATCCCGGCACTTGTTCCACGAGAGATGCGTGGGGGAGGGAGGGCAGGTGGGCCGAACAGCTGCACTCTTCTGACTGGGGATCCCTGGGAACTACCCTCCGAGCTAGATTCTCACGGGCTAACCAACACCTGCCACCCCCTACGTCATCAGGGGTCCCCTATATAAGGGCCACGCCTTGCTCTCAGCTTCATTCTACCATCAGCTCCCAGCACACCCTCTTCTACCAGTTTTAGTTTTGTTTGTTATCTCGTTCGTTCCTTATATTCGTTTGCGTGATGGAGTTCGAGAACGTCAACAATTTCAACATCGCCCTTGAGAATTGCCAGAAGAAGAGGAGGCCCAGTCTGTTATCTGCTGCAGTGCACCATCTCAAAAAGGTAAACATCACTTCCAGTACATAATCGTTCTTCATTCCTTTCTCACTTACTCATTATCAATCTCTGATACTCCTTTATCAACAACAATAATCTAACGGATTTGTTCTATTTTGTTTGTTCAGTGGTTGCGACGAGCCAAGCCGTACTGCACTTCCCCCCAGCCGGCCAAGACCGAGGAGGAGCTTGAGAACGATCTGAACGAGCTCCTGGAAGCAAAGCGAGCAGCCGCCTCTCCAGAAAGCGACCTCCGACCATTCTACAACATGACAGCTCGCCAATCCCCAGAAGCCCAGGTCCCAGTCTGGCATTGACCATCCCTCGATTGAAAACAACCTTTGGAACGTCGTCTTTCAGTAACCAGTGATTTAAAGACTGATTTTTATCAAATTGTGTGATTTAGGTTCTAAGAATTTTTTGTTTCAATTCTTTTTTTTTTTCTCTTTTTTTCGATCTCTTTAATGAGACAATGTGATCATTTAAACTCCCTAATCTGGGAGATGATAAGCTTTAATTAATGTGTCATATTAGGATTTAAGATTTAAATATTACATTTTTTCTTTCTTTTGTTTTAAGATGAAAGTAATTTATAGATAAAGTTAATAATATAGATATTTTTATATATATAGAAAAAATAATATTAATAATAAATTTTTATCAATTTCTAAATATTTTTTTTGCTTCAAAAACCTACTCCTCTTACAATTTAAAGACTTAAAATGGATGATGGTTCATCTGAACTTTTTTCAGAAATTGACTATTTGAACTGTTTAATATTGGCATGACGAATATATACAACTAATATCGTACGCATATATACGAACGCCTATCATACACAGGAAACATAGTATTTTCAATTACTGATGAAAAAAATCAGATGAGCTCTTATCAACATTTTAGTCAAAAATCTAATTTTAGAATAGTAATTTCAAAAAAATATTCTAAATTACATTTCTTCTTTTCTTTGTGAAAAAAGAAATTACTACAAATTAATTTCTATAAAATAGAACTATGAATTAAATCTTAATTATTTTTGTTTAATTTTTAAAATAACAAAAATAAATTTTTTATAAACATACAAAATTAGTATGTTGGCTTAATCTCTACGTATTTCGGCTCTGCTATACTCTTCATCGAGCATTTTTTTTCTCCAACTTATTTTAAATCGAACAATATATATTTTTTTGTCATCTTTTAGTTATAATCTTTGGTATCAAGGAACTTTTGGTGACATCTATTTATTTAAAGCTATTTGAATTTTACTAGAATTATAGTAGATATATTATATCTAATATATTTTTCTAAATCAGAAAAAAGTAAGAAAAAAAAAAAAACCGGTGGGATGGTGGTGTTTGAGAGAAGCCGAAAGTGGTTAGCGGAACGGGAGGCTGGCTCGTGCTCGGGCGGGCGGTACGCGGCGTGGATTGTACCTTTAAAACCAGTTCTAGCCTCGCGCGAGGCCACTCTAAACGCTTCACAGTGGGACGAATCAAGAAAAAAAAAGTAGGCACTCACATGATTTTTTTTTTAGAATTTTATGTCATTTTTGTTTTTATTTTGTGTTAAGCATTATTAACTTCTAAGTTGAGAAACGCGGACATATTGTGGAAACTTGTAATAAATAAATAAAACAAACTTATTTTTGAAATATTGTCTATTCCACTAAAGATATCTTAGTGGAATAGACAATATTTCAAAAATAAGTTTGTTTTATTTATTTAAGCATTATTGTAAGATTTTGACTATTTCAGAGAAGTGTGATTCTGTACGTTAAAAAAATTCGTCGATGAATCACCCACAATGTACCTCCCCAGCACGAATTAATCAACTAAGTTTTTGCTCTCCCTCCAAAACCAATTAACCTTTTGGACTAGTTATCACACTAAATTTTTAGTTTATACATTCATAACATCGGCAGTCATTTGACTTTTTGAATCGAGTCGCCCTCCCCTATTCTTCGGTTAATTTCGCGAAAAATTATTATGTGATTTTTGTCTTGATGGGGGTTTGAATGTAAATATAAAATTTCGTGTTGGTTCATTCATTACATCGGCAGTTATTGGGGTTCTTATGTTGAGCCCCCCCATTTCTTTTGACGGATTTAGCAGAAAATCAATGGGTGTCGTCCTTATGAGGTTCTGAATACACTCATAAAATTTCGTATCAGTACATTTATTCCATCGGGTGTTATAGTGTTCACAAACACGTAAACAATTTTTTTTTTTTATTTTACGAATCAGTGGTCGGAAAACATGAAATTCCGTAGAAAACTCATCATCGATCTTCAGACTGATTACATACCTTCTCCTATACTTCGTAAAGCTGGGGGCAGAGTAGCAGCTATGCCGCAACCTACAACGTAGAACTACGTCAACTGCCACTAATTCATGGCACTATCTCACATGTTCTACGTTGTTAAAGTATTCAGAGGACAGTTGACGTAGCCCTGCCTTGTTGGCTGCGACACATTTGCTACTCTGTCCCTTTGGTGTCTTAATTTGTTTATTTGAAAGGGTTGGAGGGTTGAAATTTAATAGTTTTTAAATGGTACCTACTCTATAAGCTATCTTATGATTTATCACAGAGTTATTTATTACTTTAGAATGATTATTTTCGGAGATATATGAGTTCGAAGTGTGGTATGTTTTCGTTGCATCCATGCTCCCGATGTTACCCCTTACCCTTAAGCATACTAATATGAAAAATAAATTCAACAAAATTGAAAAAAATTAGATGTTCTTATATTGAATCAATACATTTTAACATAATTATTTTTCTACATTGCCACAATTGATTGATTGCCAGCTTGATGTTTTTACTACAGGAAACATCCTGTATATCATGAGGTCTTTGTGGAGTGTTCTGTTACTTACGTATGGTAGGCATTTTCTAATGAGTCTGAGTGTCTTTGACGGGAAAATCTGAATATGTTTTTACAATAGATGTTTGAGACGAACCGTAGATTTATGAAGCCGTATATCCAGAATTGTTTTGAGTAGGAGTGTGTAGTAGTTGCGTTAACGAAAGTGTCTAGTTTCTGTTCAATAACGAATAAAGCATTTTAAGCCATTTGTTTTATGTATTAGGGGTGATATTTTTCGGCTAGCCGTCTCATCTTCAAGCTAGCCGTCTCATCTCCAAGCTAGCCATCTCATCTCCAAGCTAATCATCCCATCTCAAAGCTAGCTGTCGGTCTCATCTCGCCAGCCCATTCCATACAAAAGTTTCGCCTTATGTTTTTTTTTCTCAATCTGAAGGGCTCAGGTAATATATTCAAGGAGAAGAACTCCTAACCCTTTTTTTTTCCTAGACTGGTTGGTTGTTAGAGCAAGGTTCTGTAACGTATTTCTACTTCCGGAGGGATATATTATGAAGGAAATATAATACTTTGGGCATACCGGCTATGCTAATAGGCAATCTGTCTATAGTGCGGTGTGCAAATTTGGAGAAAATACATTTCTAAAAATCAAAAATGTTTGGGAAAAGGGGGAAGGATGAGTCAGCGACAATACATTTGTAAAGTAAAATGTGTTTCCGCTCTCCCTCTAAACTCGTTTTCTTCTTTGCCTGATTCGGCTGAAAGCCAGTAGTTGTCTTATTTATGGACTTCTGAAACCTCTTATAAAAGTTCATAACAGAATATTAATTTCATCGAAAGTTATTGAGGATTTTGTGTCAAAGTATTCAGAGGAGAGTCTTACAATTGTTTCTGCATTAGAGCGCTGACAATTTTCCAATCACGTACACATATAGACAGGCATTATCGCGAAAATGGATAAAACATATTCAGGGGACCTTGAATCGTTAAAATCCGTTGAAAACTCGATCTCGAATTTTCGCACGATTCTAATACTTTTTTCGAAGTATTCTATTCTAATAATTTCTTATACAATAAGTATAAATAATAATAATGATAATATAAAAAATTGAAAACGAACATTTTCTGCCGACTCCGAACTGGGAAAGAAATGTGTTGCCCATGTACTTTTCAAAACCACATCTCTCTTTCAAACAATACGCGAATTCGCGTACAAACCATGAGCGATTTACAAGAAATAGCACAAATTATTGAAAAATCAATGAAAACACTACGAGAAAAATGTAGAAACCCAAATGAACTTGTGGACCTTACGATTGTGGTCAGTGAGGAGAAAAGTTACCACAATACCAAGAAAATTTCTCTTTTCTGTTTGATAATTGTAGGCACTTGTTTTCTTATGTGGGTACCCCATAGGTCGGGAAAGTTACCAAAGTAACATCTCAACAGGAAGACACCAGGAATAAGAACAAGACAATAATATTGCAGTAGAAAGTGATCCTATCACACATTGAAGGACTAAAATGTAAAAATAGATGAGAAAATCAAAGGAAATACTTGGTAGACTAGGTCTTCTCATCTTTATGCTAAGGCCTACCCCCACAACCCCCCCTCCCGTTCAAAATTTTTACATGTGACATAGCGTATTTTTCAATATAGCTTTCAACAATACTACATGTGAAATTCCATGACAATCCAACCATCCGTTAATGAGCTAGCACTACATTTATACTTAGGCCCCAGGTGGGTGCGTAGGGGGTAAGGGTGGGATAAAACTATGTTCTAAACCTTCTCGGTGACTCGACGAACGTAATTGCCGAGCATATGATCAAAATCGGATCGAAGTTTAGGAGTCTATTGAACTCAAACATATATAAATTAGATTTTATATATATATAGATATGGGGGTACTTTCGGTACTGCTACCATCTTCAGCCACGACTTAACAAATACTCAGTATTTAAGTCGTGGCTGAAGATGGTAGCAATACCGAAAGTACTCCCACATATTTTATATATCTTGAGAAATAGACAATATTTCTAAAAAAAACATTCGTTTTTCTTCATATTTTTTATTGTTTCACAATATCTCTATGAAAAAGTGTTTTCCGATCCCCTGATTTTAAAAATGAAAAAAAAAAAAAATAAAAAAAAAATTTTGTCTGTGTGTCTATGAACACCATACACGAAATTTTATATCTGTATCCAGAACCGCAGAATATCTACTGATATTCAGCCAAATCAGCCAAAGGGAGGGCTTAACACATAAACTCTAATCACTGTCGTCACCTATTAATTTTCGGTGGTCTCAGCCGAAGGGGGGATCAGAGGGAACTCAACTCAAAACTCCAATACTGTCGATGTATTATGTACTTTTTTTTTTTTAATTTCACAGGAAAAGAAAAATGTGTGGAGTAAGATTATATTAATATGAGTAAGAAGAAGTCCATTTATGAAGGAATATTCCAGTCCTGGATTCTAAAATTTCTCGTCATAATTTCACCTCATTAATGTAAATTTCTAATGAAAAAGATTTGGGTTAACCATGATTTTGCTTTATCCGTGGTACTCGCTCTCCATCCTTGCCACGGTTAACCGGGAGTTAACTTGAAGATGCCGCTACTGTTTCTCAAATTTGAACCGCATTAATTTGATTTGATGAACATTTAGATAAGAAGGACAGCGTCCTCTAAATTTGAGCGATAAGGCCATATGTCCACATATAAGGATAGTTTCAACCTTGTTACACAACATAACTACTCAACTCCTTAGATATTCATATACTTCAACTTGGTTATCATATGTTGAAAATCATTTACATTTGCCCATATGAGGAGGATTGGACATTCTTAGATAATCACATGCTCATGAGCCAGGTGTTCCCAAGACTTAACATGTGGGCGTTCTGTAGGCGATCCGCTTCTGTTATCGTTTTTTTTTTTTTTTTTTTTTTTTTTTTTTTCTATGGACCTTATTTGCATAGTTTTTTGAAGATTCTATATAAGAAAAGGAAGAAAGAGAGAAAAAAAATAACGTAACCTATGTGAGACGGATAGTGTGATTCTCCACGGTTTGGAACCCGAAAAGCAGTGAACGTGCTCACGTGAAAGGACCGTACCGATACGGAATTATGATTTCCCAAAGAGGGGTTTGGCTGTACAAATGGCCTGGTAAAGCAAACAGAGGCTCCTTTTGAAGACGAGGGTCCAAGCCCGCTTCGACTTCCTTCTCTTTGACCAACTCAATGCAGGTAGATGCATCCCCCACCCATACACCGGTATATCCCCATACCGTTTCTATAACTGTACCACAATACACCATCTACTGTATTGCCCAGAAATGTGTATTATATCGGGTTCTTTCAAAAGTCCTGTCATTTTTTTAAGTAATTAAAAATTAAAGAAAGTAATATATACAAAATCATTTTATTCATCAAAATAATCGCCATTACAATCAACAACCTTATCCCAACGTGGCGGAAGGTCCCAAATACCTTCTTTAAAAAACGATGGATTTTTGCTGCCAAAAAACTTATTTAACTCCGATTTTAGGCTTTTCCGGTTATCAAAACATTTCTTCCTGAGACTATTGTCCAGAGATCTGAAAAGGTGATAATAAGTGGGGGATAGGTCTGGGGAATATGGCGGGTGGGGTAAAACTCCCCATCCAATATCTATCAATTTATCCCTGGTCAACCTTGCCGTGCAGTAGACCTCTGCAGTGATTGTTTGCCCCTGACTTTAGAGCTCATAATGCACGACGCCTTTGCCTGTCCAGAAAACAACCAATAACCTTTTTCGGGTGAAGATCTGGTTTTTGGAAATTTTATTGGTTCTTCATCAGCTGAGAGGCAATGATAACACCGCCTAAAATTATTGTATAATACCCATTTTTCAACACAAGTGATTATTCTGTCTAAAAATGGATCATTTTTTAATCGAGAAGCTAGAGATGAAGATGTTCTCAATCGAATCATCTTATTGGCATCCCATAATTTGTGAGGGACCCATTTGTCAATTTTTTTGTTTTTCCTATTTGATGTAGCATCTCCAGGCTGTTGCTTCTGAAATATCTAGTCTGTTACCTATTTCCGAACATGTTTGACGTGGATCCGACTCTATTAATTCCCGAACTTGCTGTTCTTCGGCAACTTGAGGTCTTCAAGGACGAGCCTCGTCTTCGAGGGTTTCGTCGCCTTGAAGAAATTTGGAAAACCAAAATTGAGCTTTACGCTCAGAGATAGTCTTCTCACCAAACACGGAGCAAATTGTTTGAGCGGCCACAGTAGCATTTTAGTCGAGTTTAAACTGATAAAGTAAAATCGACAGAATTTGAATTTAAATTCAAACCATTTTAATATATTCGTTTGAAAGTCTAGCAGTGACTGGATTAAAATATTATTCTGTTTCCACAGATAGTAAACAATGCTGTTTACATTAGCGAAGGTCCCATTGGGATTAGAATCATAACAAAGCTACAGTCAAAATAAACATTCCTTTATAAAAAAACGACAGAACTTTTGAAAGCACCATTACATAGACTATAATATTATGATACACGACATTCTAATTCTGACTACTTTTGTACAGTTCACTCTCCCTCCTCTAGAGGCGCCGGTAGCTCAGAGGTAGCATGATTACTCATTGAGCTCAAAATCGTGGATTCTAAATTCGGCAGAGATTCTTGGGTTTCTTACTTGGGAAGTGAACAATTTTTGAGCACGTCGTCCTTCGGATGGTCTTGAGTCTGTACGATTTCAGGCACCTACCCTAGGTGAATACAAATTTAGGGTAGGCAAAATTAAGGTCTCCCATAGTAGAGTCGGGCTCATGTCTACCAGAGCGACGAATGAGCTCACTCTCCTCTTCTCAAATTCATTTCATACTGGCATTACTGGGTATAAAAAAGTAATGTGTTGGCGACAGTAATTTTGTTTGTTTCATTGTTCCATAATCCTGAGCGTGACTTTCATATATAATTTTTTTTGTATAATTTATAATAAAATACTACCAATAATAAAAAAAGATTTTAGGTTAGATTTTAGGTTTTATGACTCATGCCCGGGCTTTAACTAAGAGGTCATATCGCCTACTACCAGAGAGCTCTTTATTCACTCTGGTGGACATGAGCCCGACTCTACTGTGGGAGTTCTAAATTTTGGCTATCCGAATTTTTTATTCAGCTAGGGTAGGGGTCTTTAACTAGTACCTGACATCATACAAGCTCGGGACCGCTTTACGTCCCGTCCGAAGGACGTTGTGCTCAAGGATGAAAAACCTAAGGGCCTCTTATATAATATAATTTAAACATTACTTTGATATATTTCCTACGAATAAAAAATAGTCAAAACGTGTTCAGAGGAACTTGATTAATTAATAAATTAAGTTTACGCTCTCCCTTCCTCAAGGCTGAAAATTAATAGTTGACTTACATGGGGGCTTCTGAATAGTCTTCCTTAATAAGGAGCTTATATTCGTAGCATCGACAGTTATTAAAGTTTTCGAGTTGAGCTTGTTTATCGTCTCCACAGACATAATTACACACACTTGAACACTCAATTTTTTTTTTCACTTTTGGAATCAGGAGAAATACCGATAAAAACTCAACTTCGAATTACTGAACGACTACGGGAAGTAAAAAGAGGAGCGAGGGAGAGTTCCCATGGCGTGCGGTGCATCTGTCAATCTCCAGAGGTGCCATGTGTTGATTGTATTGGTCCAACCCTATCTCTGTCATATGGTTGTTTCGGTGGGGTACCTCACCCGACATGTGGCCCTATGTACCCTTTAAAGGGACGTACCCTCACTACCGTCCGCCGCTCTTCACTACTTCCCATATTTCTGAGAAAAACACTGTTTCACTCCAATGATCAACACCTGTCTACACTTGAAATCAGTTGGTGTATGTTTGCTCTTTAGGAATAACTAAAATATCAATATAATTAAAAGGTCAAGATTTCGGGTTTGAAACCCAGCCGAGGCTATTAGTTTGTTTTATTTGGGAGGTAAAATAAACTGAAGCACGCCATCCTTCGGATGGGACATTAAGCGATGGTCCCGAGCCTGTACGTCAGGTGTTAAAGACCCCTGCCCTAGATGAATAAAAATTTAGAATAGGCACTCCGATAGTAGAGTCGGGCTCATGTCCACCAGAGTGATGAAAGAGCGCTCTGGTAATAGGCGATATGACTACATAGTTAAAGCCGGGGCATGGTCATAATAACTAATTAAATATTGTGACCCGAAGAAGTGAAGTGGAAGTGTCCTGAAATATTGTCAAACCTAATTGAAGAAATGCCGAAAGTAACCAACAATCATCTCAGAGAAGTCAAACGAAAACAGATATATTTTTTTTTATATGTTTTTGTCATGTCCACTAGAGTGATGAAAGAGCGCTCTGTTAGTAGGCGATATGACCTTGTAGTTAAAGCCCGGGCATGAGTCATAATAACTAATAACCAAAGGTACCTAATATTTTTCTCGCTTTTAGACGAAGCGCAAATACTCATTGATAAAAACATTTTATACTAATTGTCGGTGCATCACCGGTATGTACTTCGACTGCGAGAGTATAAATCGGCAGTTATTAGGGTTTTTGAGTTGAGCCCCCTCTAATTCCCCCTTTCCATTGCTTTAACTTCAAGGTCATATCAACTACTACCAGAGAGCTCTTTTCTCGCTCTGGTGGATAAGAGCAAGACTCTACTATGGGAGTCCTAGATGTTGCTATACTACTTAACTCGGTTCCGGTAGCTCAGTGGTTACTGTTTATTTTATCTGGGACGTAAAATAAACTTAAGCACGCCGGCCTTCGGATGAGATGTTAAGCGATGGTCCCGAGCCTGTACGATGTCAGGTACTCGTTAAAGACCCATACCCTAGGTGAATAAACATTTAGAATAGGCACTCCGATAGTAGAGTCTCTGTCCACCAGAGTGATGAATGAGCGCTCTGGTAGTGGGCGATATGACTACATAGTTAAACCCGGGCCTGAGTCATAATATCGGTGAGACCAGTTAGTAACACACTGTAGATGTCTTGACCACTATAAAGAGCACAAGTGGGGTGACGTTCATCCTGGAGGGAGCGATAGACAACTCGAGAGGGAGAGAGAAGGGCTATGATTGGTTTAAATGGACAGGGAGCGATAAAGCCGAGGTGTGTGTGTGGGCTGGCCACGTGTTGGTGTGCCCAGTACCGTGGGAACCACAGCCTACCTCAGCTACGTCCTACGTCTGCCACCTGCCCCCCTAGACACTCGGCAACACTAATCAGGACATCGTGTGTACTTCAAGTGTCAACAGGCCAGTACACTGGGGGGAGCTAAACTCTGCTCTCTTCCTCATTTCACTTCTCCAGCTATAGGAGAAGTTATGTAATCAGTCAGAAAATCAGCTGAATTTTATGTTTCCGACACCCTGATTCCAAAAATAAAAAACTAAATTTCGGTCTCTCTGTGAACACGCTAATTCCCGATAGAATACAGAGTACAGACACGGAAGTACATTGACGGTCATTCTCCAACCACTTTTTTTAATAATAATAATAAACTTATTTCCGTTAAACTAATAAAATTTATAATGTACGATGTCAGGTACTTGTGAAAGACCCCTACTCTAGGTGAATAAAAATTTAGAATAGGCACTCCCATAGTAGAGTCGAAAGAGCGCTCTGGTAATAGGCGATATGAATTTGTAGTTAAGCCCGGGCATGAGTCATAGTAACTCATTATACTCATTATTTATACATTTAATGGTAATATGATCACATCAAAAGAATTATACATTAAGATAGGTTATAAATTAGATTTATAATTATTTGAGTCTAACACACGTATGATTAGTAATACCAAAACTATTTTAAAAAGTGAAATGAAATGAATAAAAACAAAATAAATACTTAAAAATATATGAGTATAAAAAAAATTAATACAGATACATTTATAATAAGTAGACATATTTTTCAATTTAATAAAAATTAAGATAACTATTTTTCAAAAACTCTTCGGAAGTGTCTCTATCCCAACGATGTTTCGGGACGTTCTTATGTCCCTTCATCAGGTCCCAATGTGCGAGATATAGAAAAGAAAAAGAAAACAATGTAATTATAACAATATATAAACTTTTTTTTATTTTTTTTTTATTTGCAATCTATATACATTTTATATAATGAGCAAATATGTTAACTCTATGCTTAAGTGTCTATGCCACATGTTGGGAGAGGTCAGCCAGCGCTGACACTCCCTAGAAACTAGTACAATGTTTAGATTTCCCATAGAAGATCTCGAGGCCACCTCCTATTCAGACGGCGTGGAGGATTGTCAGGATGGGAATGAGAGGATAGGACTTGTGCAAATGGGTTAGGATGGGATGAAAGTTTATTGTGGAAATTTAAGAATCGGGATTGGACGAGCTCTTGGACGGTTGGGATGTTTAGGTCTTCATGGAGTAATTTATTGGTGACGTAGAAGGGAGCATTTACAATTCGACGAAGGACTTTGGACTGGAAAGCTTGGATTCGGATTGGATTGTTTGGCTGTACCCCATAGTTCGAGGCCGTATGTCCATATTGGGCGTATTATAGTCTTGTAAATGGTCAGTTTGTTGGCAGTAGAAAGTTTTGACAACAAATAAAAAATAAAATAAATACCTATATGTTTTCATCAATTTTAAATGAATAAATAAAAAAGTCTAAATAAATAAATAAAAAATATATAAATGAATAAATAAAAAAGTCTAAATAAATAAATAAAAAATATATAAATGAATAAATAAAAAAGTCTAAATAAATAAATAAAAAATATATAAATGAATAAATAAAAAAGTCTAAATAAATAAATAAAAAATATATAAATGAATAAATAAAAAAGTCTAAATAAATAAATAAAAAATATATAAATGAATAAATAAAAAAGTCTAAATAAATAAATAAAAAATATATAAATGAATAAATAAAAAAGTCTAAATAAATAAATAAAAAATATATAAATGAATAAATAAAAAAGTCTAAATAAATAAATAAAAAATATATAAATGAATAAATAAAAAACTTTGTCAGCGGGTGGATGCATTCCAGTACCTCCTACGTATTTCATCTGCTGCGGGAGACGTGTGATATCTTTATCACAACTCATTTTATTTTTCATTGTCAATACATGTCATATCTGCTGTACAAGTATTTTATGAAAATTCTTATAGTCACTAATCTGTACTTTGGATGTCCATCTTTCTATCTGTTTATTTGTGCTAGTGATCCAAATATTTTGAAAATATCGAAAACAGATTATGCCTAATTCAAGGGTGTGTTGAGATGAGAATCGAAATCGTTTGTGTGCGATTTGTGTTGGGGATTGTTTGAAAAAGTAAATTCTGAATTCTCTTTCTGCATTTCTTGCCGATAAATACATTACAATGGTGGTTATTGGGTTTATCTTAAATTGGAAGTAATACGGTTGGAGTAGCATATCAACGACTGTTCGTACGCAGAATACCGATTAAAATTTTTGGTCTTACGAATCGAGAACAGTTACTATAGTTTCCCTCTTGAATTCCTAGCATTTAAATCCTCCCATTAGACTAAAAATTTACAAATTTTCACAGTGAATACATAATCTTTAGTACATTTGGACCAGGTTCATTCGAAGACATGTTCTCTTCCCTTAATAGAATCCCCCTCCCCCTGTCGTCTTACACGCAAGCAATCTGGAACTTAGAATAAAAGAAAGAAACCAGAAGACATAAAAAAAGTGAGGGGGTATATCTAGTGTGGATAGGGAAGAGGGTGGAGTGGGGGGGAGGCAGGTGATGTGACTAAAGGTCCACAGCCGGCGAGTCTTCCCACGCTCCTTACGCAAACCACCCCATCTGTAGTATAGAGGACTGTTCTTAACGGGGAGTCTACCTTGGCCAACTGTACCTTCCTGGTCTGGGGTGAGTCTGCTCTAGGAACTAGGCCAGGAAGTAGCGGAGTACCTCCGAGAAGGGTATGTCTGCAAAGTGGGCACTCCTTACGCAAATCGCCTTATCTCTAGTATAATGTTGATCTTAACGGAGAGTATCTTGGCCAACAGTACCTTCCTGGCCTAGGGTGAGTCTACTCTAGGAACTAGGCCAGGAAGTAGCGGAGTACTTCCGAGAAGAGTATATCTTAATTGTATGTTGTTGTTTATTGTATTATTTTGCTCAGACATATTTTAGGAGTCGACATCTTTGATAATCACTTAGTGTAGACAACGAATAATTTTAGACAAAGATCAATTTGTGATACTGATGATGGGCGGATCATCCCGAAACGTTTATATTTGCTGGGTTGTAGAAACCAAAAAAATAAATAGGTGAAAAATATAGCTGCTGACAAATATATTATTGTATTTGATATATTTTCTATTATTGTTATTCTTGTTCCATTCGATGTTAAAACATGTTTTCATTGTTATAAGTGTCTCTTGTAATTGAATACAAATGGTTTAGTATTTTTTTGTAAATCTTTTTATCTATTGTTAAGAAAGCTTTGAATGTTCCGACTTATTAATATAACGTCTATTGAAACAAACGAAACAAATGTCTTCTAATAGAAAAAAAAAACAAGCAATGAACACGAAGGAATGTGTTGTCGTGTGTAATGGGATGGTAGGTGTATTTTGTCAAAGTTGGTCACGTTCCGGAAGGACCCGGCCTTGCCTCCAGATGAGAGGAGAAGGCTGGCTAGAAGGAATGCGGCCTCTATTGTCTTATCTACGAGGGACGCCGCTTGCCCCTATTGTTCCGAGAGGGCGTCACGCGTCAGCCCGCTCGCACGAGTCGAGCATCCCAAGTGGCCTCACCAACTCTACGTCCGCCCCTCACACATCCCTGTGTCACAATATATTTTACATCTAGTAGAGGCGTTATCGGCAAATCGATCGAAGCGCCTCTATCGACACCTTTTTGAAAGTTGACTATCGGGTCGATAAGAAGGAAACCTTTTTTTTTTTTTTAAAGACATGGTTCCATTGACTTTGGGGTTGGTTGACTTAATTGACAGACATCGAGGTAAGTCCCTCGAGATGTGAGTGATGTGTGATTTTCTGCAGGAGGTCTGCGATGCCTTGAAGGTCGGTTTCTACACTGATTTTAGTAAAATTACTACCAAATATTTTGCCCTTAATTGTATGCATAGGCGGATCTACATGAGACTTAAGCCGAGGGACCTACCGCGATGTCTGCCGCCTCTGTCAATTGAGTCAACCAACCCTAAACCGAAAACTCGAACCTTACATGACAATTTATAAGTTCCTCAATCAAAAATCGGATATACCATCTAACTGAAATAAGTACAATACTTAAATATAAGAGTTCTCACTACCCACTTATTCAGATCAACTCCCACCTGAAAACTGTTCCTCCTGGAATTTTGAATTTTAAAGCATTATTTAAGAGCCTTCAAGTTTGAGTGGGAAGAGACTTTAAAAAGCTTTTATTGGATGACGATCTGTCGGCATAAATTAAACTGTTGCAATCGACCTACGGAAATTTTGAATTAGAATACTCTGACGATTTCGATTGGAAAGATACAGTTTTCAAAATGACATAAAATTATGTGTCATTATTTAAAATCACTGCTTCGCGGTAGCATCTGACAACCGGTTCTCTTGAAATAAATAAAACATAAAATAATAGAACCGCAATCAAAGTTTCATGAAAATATGGATGTATGCTAATAGTAGTTTGTGGATGTAGTAAGGTTCGAAGTTCTTTTCAATCCATTCTCGATCTCTGATTTTCGCGCGATTACAATATTTCCTTATACTATAGGTACCTATAAGGAAGAAGAACGATATTATGAATGTAAAAGATATGGAAAAAATTGGTATTACTAGCCTTTTCTTTTTTTTTCTTATTTTTTAATAAATCCATCTTATCGATAAAGTAAGTAGGTATCTACTAAATATATTGTGACCCGACAGGGCGCCGGTAGCTGGTATGCGTGCTTGCCTTCTGAGCTCAAGGTCGTGGGTTCGAAACCCGACCGAGACCCTCAGTTTATTTTATCTGGGAGGTAAAATAAGCACGCCATCCTTCTGATGGGACGTTAAGCGATGCTCCCGAGCCTGTAGGTCAGGTGCTCGTTAAAGACCCCTGTCCTAGATCAATAAAAATTTAGGTTAGGCAAAATTTAAGACTCCCACAGTAGATTCGGGCTCATGTTCACCAGGCGATATGACCTCGTAGTTAAAGCCCGGGCATGGTCATAATAAGTAACTATTATGACCCGAAGAAGTGAAGAGGAAGTGTCCTGAAATATTGTCAAACCAAGTTGAAGAAAAGCCGAAAGTAACCAACAATCATTTCAGAGAAGTCAAACGAACACAGTTATTTTTTTATTATTGTGTGTTTTATTTCTTTAGATTTTTTTTGCATTTTTTAAAAATGCTATCCTTTAAGATACTCACTCGTCTCTATATTTATTTCCGACAACAACTGTTATATTTATACATTTATAATTTTTTTCTCCTTTTTTCCCCATAACGCCCACCCTTATGAAAATTCTTTCCTTTGGGCTGCTTAGAGGGCGGGGGAGTGAAGCCCATTTTTATTTTGGTACCACCACAGAGGCGGGATATATTACCGGGGTTATTTACAAACATTCATTGCCTTGGGAGCGAAGTTTTATCTATGATTATTAAAATTCTCTCTCTGTAAAATTCTATACATCTATAACTGCAATGGGCCCCATTCCTTGGTAAATCTGTAGATCCGCCACTGGGAAAGACTTGAGTCTGTTTGGGTAAAGCCAGACCATTGAACGTCCCAGATACTATCGGGTCACGGAGATTTCTACTCCAGGCTCTTCTTTTTCAAGAAGAAGGACAACCCAAATTGCTCGTGCGGCGGCGTTGAGATTGCAGAACACGTACTTCTCGAATGTACGGGTCTAGGGTGGAGTTGATACGCCGGACAGGATCGTACCTGGGACTGAACCCTCGGAAGCTGATGAGCGAGGCTGATTCAGTCGATTTGTCGCTTCCTGGTGGAGGGTAAAGAAGGCAGTGTAGCGTGGTTCCGGGGATGACCGCTGGGGGCTGTAACACTGTCCACGTGCGACCATCCCCGGCGCAATGCAGCCATGAAACATAGATGCCCTGGTCTCGTGATCTCTCGGGAAACGCCGAGAAGATAGTTTGGAGGATCCAACCGATCGCTGCGGGGAGTGGCGAGGTCCTACAACCGGCCGTAGCACTATGGATATAGTTTAAATAAAAAAAAAAACTATCTGGTACATCCGGAAATTTAAAAAATCCGCCACTCAGAAAGGAAGTTTAAGAGAGCTTTGGCGCTTTTATGGGATAATACCTACCATCCAGTCGGTGTCAAAAGATGGTTGAAGATCAAAATTTCGAAACCCCCGCTGGAGCCCCGGAGCAACAGAGATAATTTCCGGTTGTAGTCAAGTCGGGCAGTTGAATCAAACTTTAAGAGAATGGGAGATGTGAAAGAAGGCCACTGCGGGAGAACCGGCTTTGTGATGTGGGCTGATGGCTACAATGAGACATTGTACTGAGCTGTGCATTGTGATTCACCGGAAATGACCTACACGTTACACGCTGCGGCCAATCCGTGTCTCTCTCTAGCTAATCAGTCCGTCCGTCGGCCTTTTGTTCCTCACTACAGAGGCCGTCTACAGGGGGTCACTCAATCAAACCTTCACATATCCACTCATTGAGTCATCTTTAATGAAGGTTGAGGGACTTACACAAATTGGTTGGCACAGTTAGCAACTTCAGTGGGCCCGGGAAACTAAGACTTATTCCTAAAATGATTCTCTCTGATTAGGTCATTATTCGTAGAAAACATAGTAGAAAATGTAAGTATTATGCACAATATTAGGTTTTTAGGGTTTTGTAATTAGAGACGAAAAAAACAATTAAGTTTTCGCTTTCCTTCAAATATCAATCTACGAATTCGGTTGAAAATCAATAGGTGTCTTATTCAGGGACTTTTAAATCATCAAACTAAATTTCATGGCGGTGCATTCATTATAACGGTAGTTACAGCGGTTTCTGTGTGAAACTGAATTGGCTGGAAAAGTGTTATCTTTAAGAGGTTTTGGATTCACATATAAGTTTTTTAATGCTATATTCGTTACGCCGGCAGTTATATGAGTTTCTGTGTAAAGGAACAACAAGACCCCCCTCCCCTCCCAGTCTCCCATTCCCTTCGGCCGATGTGACTGGAAACTCATGTCAAATTTTGTGTTGATATTTTATTCGGGGGGGAGTCGGAAAACATGAATTTCTGGAGAAAAAAGAACATAGATTTTCTGACTGATTACATAACTTCCCCTATACTTCTTATAGCTGGGGAAGTAAGATCTGGTTGGTGGGGGACGGCGAGTGGTAGAGCTACTCTACCATAGTAGAACTTTGCTCTACTCTACAGCTATTAGCTACTACAGTGGGACTTTGCTCTACTCTACCAGCTATAGCTACCACAGTGGTACTTTGTTCTACTCTACCAGCTATTAGCTACTAAAGTAAAACTTTGGCTACTTTACAGCTTTAGCTACTACATTGGGACTTTGCTCTACTCTATAAGCTATTAGCTACTATAGTGGAACTTTGCTCTATTCTATAAGCTATTAGCTACTACAGTGGAACTTTGCTCTACTCTACCAGCTATTAGCTACTCTAACACAGTGGAACTTTGCTCTACTCTACCAGCTATTTGCTAATATACCGCAGTGGAACTTTGCTCTACCCTACCAGCTATTAGCTACCACAGTGGAACATTACTCTACCCTACCAGCTATTACCTACTAAAATGAAACTTGGCTCTACTCTATCAAGTATTAGGAACTCTAACAACCACTATCCCAATCGTTTACATGATGCTAGTGGCTCCACCACTCCTATCACTGTCATCTCCTCTACCTAGTAACTAGTAGAATTTTATTTTAGAAACTGTTTGTCCATGCAACCAACGCACCATATATGACGTCGAAAGGTTGAGAATGGGTTCTCTAAATTAATTTATTAATCAATTCAGGTTTCTCTTTCTTAATATTCTATAAGTCTATTATATATTCTAATTATTAAAATATTTTATCCATATTGGGTGGTGAAGTGGAGAAGAGGGACATAGGAAAGCTATGGGCCACGTGTGCTGTGGTCACGTGTGTCTCCTTAAGTATCCCAGGCTATGGGAACCTAAGACAGGCCCGCGTGCTGGCTCCCCACCTGGCCCAAGTTCCCACGGTTAGATCTCAGCACTCCGCACACACCCGGCCTCGTCCTCCTGTCCTAGCCTTCCTTCCCCGTCCTAGCCCAATCTTCAATTATCCGCACATCTTCCTCAATAGTATATATATATATATATATTTTTTTTTTTTAAATTACTAACCCAGTCATAATAATAATAGGGGAAACTATATAATCGGTCAGAAATTCGATGTAAATTTTTCACTGGAATTTCATATTTTCCGACCCTGACACCAAAAATAAAATAAAAAAAGTCGTGAATCATCAATTTATTTCCTTGACGGAGTTGTCTGTAACACACACATCCAGGCACACATGGACATATACGAGTAGTGTGACTTTTTTTTCTTCTCATTTATGGAATATGCGAAAAGCTGAGTAAGTAAAATGTCGATGAATAATTTTTTATGTACTTCGTTAGAGATTATAATATGTTAGGTATTATGACTTATGCCCGGGCTTTAACTATGAGGACATATCGCCTACTAACAGAGCGCTCTATTGTTGCTCTGGTGGACAGTTGGGGTCTATAACGAGTACCTGACATGGAGACTCGTGACCATCGCTTAACAACCCACCCGAAGGACGGCATACTCAAGGTTTTTTCAATTCCCAGATAAACAATCTAAGGGCCTCTGCCGGGTGTCAAACCCGCGATTTTGAGCTCAGTAGGCTAGCATGCTACCTCTGAGGTATCAGCGCCCTCAAGATATATTATGAATTAGATATATAAACAGTAATATAAACATATATATAGTATATTATACTATATATAGTTTTATACTATATATTACCGAAACGGTAATATATAGTATAAAACTCAGGATCGCGGGTTCGAAACCTGGCCGAGGCCCTTTGGTCTTTTATCTGGGAGGTGAAAAAACCTTGAGCACGCCGTCGGATGGAAAGTTAGGCGATGGTGCCGAGCCTGTGCGATTTTAGGTACTCGTTAAAGACCCCTTTCTCAAGGTAAATAAAAACTTAGGGTAGGCAAAATTTAGGTCTCCCATAGTAAAGTGGGGCTCATTTCTACCAGAGTGACGAAGGAGCCCTCTGGTAGTAGGCAATATGACCTCGAAGTTAAAGCCCGAGCGTGAGTCATAATAACTTTCTAACTACAGTAGAACTATCCTAACTAATCCTATCTCTCACTAACAAGATTGGGTCGTTAAACGTATATTTAGACCGTCATTATATCAATAGTCCAAGTCGATCGTATTTACAGGTTTTTCAGACAGATTTGTTATTTATCATTACAACAGCCGTTGAAAGTTAAGGTAGTCTATTTTTCACAACTTCTTCCTGAATATTAATCATCATTCATATTATAAAAATTTACATTAAATTATAATTAACAATGTATAATTTTGTAGTCCCTTTTTAAGTATTATTAATTGCGGGACTTCAAAAATGCATAATAATAAATTGGAAAAATGCAGCTCCTTCCTTTTGCTCAACGTAATGTGTGTTATTCATCATATTATTTTTTTTCTATTTTCTACAGAGCGGAGGCGAAGCATTATTATTATTTACCACATGGTAGGCAAAAATGATTGTAGTTTAACTGGTGAACATTTTGATGTCAAAAACATGGAGTCAGTTGGTGTCGGTAGTTCACTTGCCTGCTGAGCTCATAATAGCGGATTTGAAATCCAAGTTTTTTTTATATGAGAGATAAAAAAAAACTGGAGTATAACGTCCTTCGGATGAGACGTTAAACGATGATTCCGAGGCTACCCGATAAAGACGTCCACCCTAGATGAATAAACTTGAGTTGGCAACATTTTGGACTCCCGTATTGGAGTCGGGCACATGTCCACAAGAGCAACGAAAGAGCGCTCTGTTAGCAGGCGATATGACTTAGTATTTAAAGCCAGGGCATGGGTCACAGTAACTATTGTAATCAGTTGGAAATTCGGTGTTGACATGCTGAGCAAGACATCTATGTATTTTCAGTGAAAACTGATTCATTTTCGTATTATGAGCGTTATAAAAATAAATGGGCTTTTACTGAATTTTAGAGTTTTATCAGTGAACTGGAAGTAAATTATGAAGTAATCAATCTATTATATGTGTATTATATGCGAAAGTAACTTCTTATAAATCAAACGATACAAGCGTATAATCTACACGAGCGAAACCAATCGTCCATTTGAAATTATAGAAAAATACGAACAGAGATGTGCCGACGTTTACCCATGCAAGTACGTGATACAACAAAGTGTTACGTTTCTTTAACAAATCGAATGAGGCAAGATAGGAGCGATAAGTGATTTAAAAAGTGTCCGAATCATACTGGAAAGGAAAGAGAATGAATAGTGAGCACGTGCGATGAGTCTATTCAGCAGGGCTTTTCAGACCCAATTCACAAGACACCGCCTCGTGCGCCCGTCTATTCAGTGCGTCTTCTGACAATCCCCTGCTATTCAATTTTTTACTTTCACAACTATACATAGTATAAGGGAAGTCATGTAATCGGACAGAAATTCGATGTTGAATTTTCACTGGAATTTCATTTTTTCAGACCCTTCTGATTCCAAAAATGAAAAAATCTATTTGTGTGTGTGTGTGTCTGTATAAACCCGATAGAATGAATGTGTCAACACGAAATTTTATATCTAAATTCAAAAATTCAAGCCGAAGAGAAGGGGAGGAAGAAAGGAGGCGACTTAAATGAAGGAACTTAATAACTGCCGATGAATGCCCTAATTTGGATATTAGTTATTGTGACTCATGTCGGCACTTTAACTACGACCGGTGTTTAACGAGTACAGGCGCGGGACTATGCCTTAACGTCATATCAGAAGGAAGGCGTGCTCAAATTTATTTACCTCCCAGATAAAAGAAGCGTTTTGTTGTTATCTATTTATAACCACAAATCGAGGTTATATTTTAAATGATAAAACTCAACGCGTAAATATGCCATTATTATTTTATTGTCTATAAATAAAGCCTCTAACTGAATAACGGTCTACGTTACATTTTTTGTAGAATTGTTTACTTATTCTTATATAACAATAACAACAACAATTTACTCCTGCCAACAACAAATATTTCGGATGCGTCAACAACTCTTTCCTCAAAACATTGTCAAAAAAGTCATTCACATCAGAAACAACAAATTTAACATAGCCCGTTATTCGTTTAGTGGCATCGGTCGTAACCAAAGGGAAATAACAGTATTTTTTGATGTACTGAGAAGTGATTATTTCACAGGTTGTAAAAAAATTTGTCTGTGGATCACCGACAATGTACTTTCCCAGAATAAATCAACCAATTAACTTTTCAGTTCCCCCTCCAAAACCAGTCAACCGTTTGCGCTAATACTCAACAGTTGACTTACATAGGGGCTCCTAAATCTTCATACTAAATGTTGTGTCTATTTATTTATTCACTATACCATTTTAAATGACATTTAAAAAAATAATGAGATAGTAATTAATAAAATTTATGAGAGGCCAGAATATTTTTTATTTTACAATAGGAGGTGTTTTATCCAAGTTTCAATTATTTCTTATTTGTAAGCAAGTATGTTCATAACATTTGGTGTTCTCGTCTCCCCCACAAAAAATAAGAATATACAGTAAAATTAATAGATATTTAAGCACTCGTTCATCGCTTTGCTCGACTCTACTGTGAGAGTCCTAAATTTTTCCTACACAGATTTATTCATCTATAGTAGGGGGTCTTTAGGGGGTAACTGACATCGCACAAGCTCGAGACCATTGCTGTCCCATCCGAAGGGCAACCTCCCAGATAAAAAACTTAGGAGCGTCGGCCGGGTTTCGAACCCGCGATTTTGAGCTCAGTAAGCAAGTATCCCACTAGTCAAAAGTGCTTAATTAAAAGTTCAGAAAAAAAAAAGTTCTTTTCGTTAATATCTTCTATTTTAGTATGGTACATTTTAAATGATCTGAGACTTTTCCTAATTCAGATTTTTTTCACCCACTGAAATGTTTTGATTCCGACATAGGTCGTATGAAGAACCCATGTTTGCTTTGAGAGTAATATGTTTCTGTATTAGAAAACAGGTTTGTGCGTAACAAAGGCTTATGAACGAAAATATATATATTTTTTTCTTCACAATGAAAGGAGCTTTAAATCTAATGGAGGGGTGAACAAGCAGACGCTCATGAATGGGGAAACTATCATTAATGAGTTGTAGATACAAGTGGGGTGGGGCTCGTACCCCCTGTGCTAGGGGGGGCACCTCAGTGCACACGGCGTGTCACGTGAAGGGGGCCAAATACCACTTGTTGCAAGTCTGCCTCACCTGCACTGTGCAGTGGACACATCAAACCTTCCCTCCCACAGTCCCCTTTGTTAGTTCTGTAGGGGTTGACGGGAGCGTGGCCAGCCGCCATTATTCACTGTTAGGTTAGGTTTTATGACTCATGCCCTAACTACGAGGTCATATCGCCTACTACCAGAGCGCTCTTTCGTCACTCTGGTGGACATGAGCCCGACTCTACTGTGGGAGTCCTAAATTTTGCCTATCCTAAATTTTTATTCATCTAGGGTAGGGGTCTTTAACGAGTACTTGACATCGTACAGGCTCGGGACCATCGCTCAACGTCCCATCCGAAGGACGGCGTGCTTCAGTTTACTTTAGCTCCCAGATAAAATAAACTAAGGGCCTCGGTCGGGTTACGAACCCACGTTCTTGAGCCCAGAAGTCAAGCACGCATACCACTGAGCTACCGGCGCCCTCATTATTGTTCACTGTTGCTTCATATTTTACTTCCTCAACTAGACGAAGTATAGGAGAAGTTATGTAACCGCTCAGAAATTTGATGTTTAGATTTCACCGGAATTTAATGTTTTACTATTCCCAATTCCAAAACTTCCTGTTTATGTGTCTGTGATCACGGTAACTCCCTGATGAATGAATCGATACCAAATTTAGTAAATTCAAAACCCTGTAAGGACGATACCTAATGAGAAGAGAACTCAACTCAAAATTCCTTACACCTGCCGATGTAATGAATGTATCAACACAAAATTTAGTATAAGGATTAACAAGTCCCTATGCAATTCATCTATTAATTTTTAGCCCAAACAGTCGATTAGTTTTATAGGAAGAGCAAAAATTTAGTTAATTTACTAGGGGGGAAGTACATATCCTCTTCACGAGAGATTTTCCCACTAGTTCATAAATTATCTAAATTGCTAGCTGTGTAATACTAACTGCGTGGAAATATGTTAAAGTTAATTGAATTATAGATATTTTAGTAGAAAATAAATTGAATATTACCAGTAAATATATCTGGGATAAACAGTAGACAATTAGAGAGAAAACGTGTACACGTAGAGTTGATTGGGAACGACTTGCCCTTCTATCTCGCTATCTCTCGCCTCTTTCGCTATTCGAAATTGTTATTTATCTCCGTTAATTCTGATCATAGCAAAAAATTCAAGACCAGGTAGAAACAATCATATAATCCCACTCCCATAACGCAATATGGCTACGCCTTCGTACAGTTAGAGAAAGTGTGAGTGAGAAAGAAAGAGAGATAGTAAATGAAACTCTGAGTTTGGGAGCCACTAGATGTAACACATGGCCTTTATGTGCTCACTTCACACCATGTGTATCAGCTATGCGACAACCTCCCACTGGCCAAGTGTGCCTTGGGCGCGAGCTCAACACGTGCCATTGCATGAGAACCTGTTGTGTGTAGGGAAGTCTCTAGTTGTAACACATTGCATTTTTGTGCTCACTTAATACCGCATGTATCATTTTTGTGACAACCTCCCTTTGGCGACGTGTACCTTGTGTGCGAGCTGCGCATATGCTATGTCATGAGAACCTGTAGTTTCAACTCGGAGACCCCCCTTAGTTGAAACACATGGCATTTATGTGCTTACTTCTTACCGCATGTATAGCTTTGTGGCAACACCTTACTGACCTAGTGTGCCATGTGCGTATGGCCGGCATATGCTATAGGATAAAACCTGTAGTGTCAACTGGGGAACCCTTACTATAGGAGCCTCTAGTTGTAACACATGGCATTTATGTCCTAATTTCGTAACGTATATATCAGCTTTGTGGTAAGCTCCCACTGACCAAGTGTACTGTGCGCGAGCTCGGCACGTGCAAGAACATGAGAACCTGTAACTTCAACTGGGGAACCCCTACTATAGGAGCCTCTAGTTGTAACACATGGCATTTATGTCCTAATTTCGTAACGTATATATCAGCTTTGTGGTAAGCTCCCACTGACCAAGTGTACTGTGCGCGAGCTCGGCACGTGCAAGAACATGAGAACCTGTAACTTCAACTGGGGAACCCCTACTATAGGAGCCTCTAGTTGTAACACATGGCAGTTATATGCTCAGTTCATATCGCGTGTATCTGCTTTGTGTCAGCCACCCTTGTGCGCGAGCGGGGCACGTGCCATAGCATGAGAACCTGTTGCGGCAACTTCAGGAGGGGAGGCTGTAGGCAGTTTATGTACATTCTCTTTGTTATGCCAGCTAAGGTCAGCCTCAATGGCGTAACTACAGACACGCGTAGGTGGCTCCGGACACATCTGTGCTTACTTCTCTTGGGTCTATAATAAAAATATCATTTGTCTTTACCAGAATTGTTTGATAATCTTATTTTTACAATCTCTCTGTACTCCATAGTCTTGTGTATTCTCTTTAAATGGAATTGACTGCTCATTGAAATTATATAGTGCCAACAACCCTTCATGTCACAATTCAAATCGAACAATTTACTCGTCACTTGATAAGACATTCTGCGTGATTTATACAACATTTGTCTTGGTATTAGTGCCCTGCAAATTAGAGAACATTCTTAAATATGAACATAGATTAATTTTTGAAGTTCCCTTGATCCACAAAAAAAATTCATACCTATTATTTGTACTGTTGTAAGTCAAACTTGAAAGATAGATTTATTACACAAACCACAGATCAGACTAGCATGCAGTTACTTTATTTTTTACTTCCTCGGCTATGCAGAAGTATTCTGTCAAAAATATTATGTTGAGTTTCAACGAAATTTTATATTTTCCGAAATCCGGATTTAAAAAATAAAAAAATAAATTCCTGTCTTTATCCAAAACTCTATATGGAGAACTATTGATTTTGAATCATTTTGACCAAATGGATGAGGGGGTTTTTAACACAAAAACTCTAATGCCTTCCGATGTAATGAATCTGCCTTCATGAAATTGTATATTTAAGTTCAAAAACCCATAAAGACGACACATTTTAATTTCGGCCGAAGGGAAGAGAATAAGGGAGCGGTTTATCACAAAAATCCTAATAATTGCCGATGAGTCGACATAAAATTTGTTATGAGGATTCAGAATTGGAAAGATATCGAAAATTTAGTTGAATAATTTGTGCTGGGGAAGTATATTTTTTTCTTATACCTATGTAAAATGGTTAAACATTGTATTTATAACTGTATTGTATTTTACTATGGTGACACAGTAAATTTCTCTCGCAGAGTAGTTATATTTGCAGTAAGATGTATATTGTATTGTATTTTATGTAGGTACAATTTACATCATGGATATTTCAAATCTCACAAGTACTTTCACCTCAATTTAAATTAAACAGAGAATTTACATTTCTTTCAGGCTTGTCCTTGGTCTAAAATCGTGAACATTTCCATCTCAGAAAAAAGTATGATTTAAAAAAAATCTTATTTGCAGGACCTTCCAAAATAATTTATCATAATAAAAAAATAAATAAAAAAAATGAAAAATTCTTATTTTGATAACTTCTATATATAAACCTCATGTTTATGATCTGTTTATATTCTTCTCGCACTATCAGTCGTAGTCATTTATTTTGGACCTCCATGTTGAGAGATTTGCATAACGTTGATTTGTTTTTTATGAAAATTTCTTGAGGATGTTCAAAAACTAATCTGGGGATTTAATGATAACATTTTCGGCCATATGCGCAGAAAAAAAAAAAAAATAAAAATAAAAATGTTTGATTTTACATTGATTAGAACTGCTATCTAATAACTTCGTTATGACATGGGTTTACTAGTTCATGGCTGACTAAAATGAGGTGGCAACCTGAAAAAAGCATCATGCTGCCAACTGTATCTTCCTCCTGCTCTCCTTCGCTCTCCCTTCAGAATTATTCGACTGTTTGTGCTAAAAATCAATAGTTGACTTACATAGTGACTTCTGAATTCTCAAACTAAATTTTGTGTCGATACATTCGTGTTAAGCCCCTCCTAGTTCTCTTTTTCCAATAGTCAATTTGGCTGAAAAAATCATCAAGTTTTGACCTTATGGGTTTCTGGGGACACATAAAACATTTCATATCGATAGATTCATACTATCGGAAGATATCATTTTCACAGACACACACTGACAGACATGAGTTTTGTTTTTAAAATTTTTGGATTTAGGGGTTGCGAGTATGGCATGCGAGACTTCTTTACAAATTGTGGCCATTACTTCCACACTTACTACCCCATCTTATAATCATATATAGCACACAGATAGTTCGCAGTCCGACGGGGTATTGCTGTCTCTTCGTTGCTGACCGCATTGACAGGCGTTTTATCTCCTCCGTTATGTACAGCTTCATGTATACAATATACCCTTTAAAAAAAAGTCCATTTTTATGAGACAGTAACAACAATTCCAGATATTTGTTAAACTTTTTTCTCAGATTGGCGAACAGTTTTTTGTTGTTTCTGTAAAAAGCTGTTTTTGGGACTTACACCCTTTTCCATTTCCATGTCTCAATTATTATTTTTCTTTAAATATAGTGAGTGACATTGGAATATTTATTTAATCAGTTAACTGTATGGTCAGCGTTAAAAGTCATATTTTCTGATAACGTATATTAATTTCACAACCAAAATATAATTAACGATAGTACAGGGAGTCCAATTTTTATTCTTATTGTACATTTTTTGAACAAGTGTTCCCTTAGCACGAGCGGTCCACGTGCGTTATCCGCGAGTCAAAAACGTGAACAATTAGGAGGCTTGTGTGAGGAGGTGAGGTGAGGCTCGGGGGAAGGGGGGAAGGCTGGGCACGCGTCCACTCGGTAGCAGAGAGTAAACAGAGAGAGAGGGAGTGAGGGTGAGAGGGTGGGAGCAGCTGCCGAGCCTGTGTGAGACCCTAGACAGGGGCCCGTTCCCACGGCCCCTCAGCTATATAGGCCCCCACCACCCTACCACAGGCATCATTCCACCTCTGTCCTTCGGTCAGTGCACATCGCATCCCTCTCCCAGTTAGTGTGCGTCTTAGTGACAGTTCAAGTTCGCCATCCACAACACTCCACTCAGTGTCAACATGTACGAGACAGCACAAGTCGATGTCGAACAAGTCCAACCCATCTCACGGACTTACCAATATAGAAAGGTAAATATCAATATTAATTTATTTATATTTAGTTTCCTTCATTTTTTAAAAAAAATTTCTACAAATTTTCAATACTTTTCTCAAAAAAATAAAAATATTATTCAATTTCTTCCTATTAGTTAGTACCTATGTCTAGTATTTCTGAACTGTCAATTTTTTCAATCGACATATATCTGAATTCCAAGAAGTGACGCTATTTTTTCAATTTAAATTAGTATATCATCTACATATCTGAACTAATAATTTATTCAAACATTTCTTTAACTCCAAAAGCTGAAAAAAATAGTTTTTCTTATTTTTGGAAAATGACTAGAAAAGTTTTAATTGATTTTATATTCATTCTATATTCCATTTAAACTATCTTAGTTTTATGAATTTAAATGTTATTAATGAAAATATTCTTTTTCTCACAATTTTCCTTATTTTTAATTCTGCTCTTTATTATTTTAAATGTTCTCGAAAAGGACAATAATATAGATTATATTTTACTAGATTCCTCCCTTCTATTTCAAGTAAGCTATGTTCATTGTAATAGAAACTAATGTGTTTGTTTTTTTTCTTTTGTTTAGGTGATGAAACCTATGCTTGAGAGAAAGCGCCGAGCCCGAATTAATCGATGCCTGGACGAGTTGAAGGAACTGATGGTGTCGGCACTTCAGTCAGACGGTGAGAACGTGGCCAAGCTGGAGAAGGCAGACATCCTGGAGCTGACTGTGCGCCACTTGCACAAGCTCCGGAAGGCACGTCGGCTCTCCCTCAACTCCTCCCCGACCGCAGCCCCCGGTGAAGACAGGTTCCGGGCGGGCTACACACACTGTGCTGGAGAAGTGAGCAAGTGTTTGGCGGCCACCCCTGGGGTAGATGTGCGTCTAGGAACCAAGCTGATGACCCACCTCGGCCATCGCCTTAATGAGATGGATCACATGGCTCCCCTCACCGTCCGAGTCCCCGAACCGCCCCTCTCTCCCGCCTACTCGCTCCCGCCCACCCCTGCCTCCTCCCGGTCTTCGGACTCACCTAACCCCGACTTCTCAGGACTCCTCAAGGTGGCACCTCAGCAGGTTTGGCGACCCTGGTAGAAGTACTCCAGCCACCGACTTCTACTTCGCAATCTCAAGCCATCGTCTTTCAAAAGCTTTAAAACTTTCTTTTTATCAAGTGCCTTTTCTTATTATTTGTTTTTAGAAGTACTTATAGAAGAAAAAAAATCATTGATAGCTTTAAATTGTAATCTATGTTCTCATAATTGTTAAAGTTAGTTGTTAGATAAAAATTGTTAGTTGTTAGTTTAGGTTTTTCTTTATTATTATATAAATGAGTATTTTCTTATTTGAATTTTTTTAATTATATTATGGCAGAGTTAGGCCATGTGATAAAGACTGTAATCTGTGATAGTTTTTTGTATATTTAGGATAAACGTATTTCTTTTTATAATGGTAAATTCCCTTTTGGCTTTCATCTTTTTCAATTGTATAGAAACAAAAAAAATAAGTGGAAAAGAAAAAAAAATAGAGATTTTTGAATTTATATGAAAAAAAAAGAAGAGATTTATTATTATATTCATATATTGTAAAAAAGAGAAATAAAATACGTATTACAAAAGTCTGTGATACAATAAAATAAAATCATTTATATTTCAAACCTAAAATTTGTTTTTGATATTTTACACCCACCTTCTAAAAATTATTATTATGTTAATGGTGCTAGGCTTCAAGGCTTCAGGTCTAAAGCTCTCAAATCAAACTGAGACATTCGATGACTTTCTCTGCTATCTTTTCAACATATTTCACACATTTCAATACAAAGTATCTTCCTTTTTTTTTTGGATATTGACATATTTTTTTCTGTTACAAAAATTATTTATTTATTTTTTTTTGGGGGGAAAATTAGTTTTTTAATCAATATGAACTGTCAATATTTTAAAGCTCTTTTATTTCATAAGAAAAAAAAAAAAAAAACATAGAAAGTTATTTTCCCTCAGTTGATGATCAGATCATAGGTTACAAATTTAATAAATTACAATTATCTCAGAAATCTTCAAACCTATGGACTACAGAATGATTTTAAAATTTATTTTTGGTATTGTTTTCTCAGTTAGAAAAAATAAATAAAAATATGTTTCACTTTGAAATTTGAAAACAATGGAATGCAGCATTATAACTTCTTTTCTGGTGGAAACAGTGTCTTATAGGACCCAAAGAGAGATACAAAAATAACAGAAATCACGTTTTTTTCTTGTTTTTTTCTGATGCTGACATAATTAAAATGTTTGTTTATGCAACATGTAATGAGAATGATAAGACAACCGACGTAACATTTATCTCGGTTCCCAGGTCAGTTTATATTTTGCTTAGGTAAATAGGGATTTTTTTGTATGTGTGGAGCCAATATTATATAAAAGAATAAAAAAAATGATTCAGTAATATTTTGATCGTAAAGAAAAGATAAAAATCATTCCGTATACTAAGGACAACTTGTGCACTTAATATCTCATCTGTAATCAGTTCTTTAAAAAAGTGCATTCATAATGAAGTCATGTTTGGGGCTTGGTCAGGGACATGTAGAAGGAAGAATCCGCTACGCAGCGCCACTCGTCGGAGATAACGTTCAATGGTTAGTATTACAGAATGTCGAAGGCGATATATCTAAGGTTGTGCGGAATAGTATACATTTGTGTATTAACGAATTTGATGCCCTCTATAGACCTTCGGTTTAGTTTATTTTTTCTCTATATTATTTGCATAGTGGAGAGGAATCTACAAATGCTGGAGTATTCTATCAGCAATTGCGATGTGTAGTATTATTAATGCCTTTTGAGTAATATAATTCGCAACAATTGTCCAAAAATATCAGTTAGTTATATGAAGGATTAAGGCGTTTGAGTTGTAAGATAGATATTTATTATTTGAAAAATATACCTGTTCAGAGGGTAGCAATTGTGATGTACCTACTTTTGTTGGGATGTCGGCTGCTATGAATTTTATTACGGATGATACACACTCGGAATCGGTTGGATTTGTTCATATTGAACCGAATTTTGAATGGGCATTCTAAATTATCCGAATCGACAATAACTGAATCGTTTCACCTACCATCGTACACACATTACACATAGACAAAAAAACTTTACCAACGCTTCTACACCAAAAAACATTTCTCAAAATGTTTAATCCAAATTTACACCACTATCTCCCCGAGACGTTGAAGAGAGTCTGGAACGGTAATCTCCTGATGAGATGTACCTTCAGGGTTTACCACTAAGTGTTCTTCCTTTCTAAAGACATTCACGATATTTTTATTTAATTTTATGTATCTTAAAATTATTAAATAGGTACTCATTAACCAAAAAGAAAATCCTATTTGATATTTTTTATTGATTTTGTTTTTTGAGTTTGAGGAAATTTTCAGATAATTTAGTAATGCAGGTACATATCTCCTAAATGTATTTCAAGTCGTAGACTTAATACATTATAGAGACATCTTCCATTTTCTTTACTCGCTGCATGAATGAACTGGATGGTCACAAAATCATCAAAAAATGCATTTTTTATATCCGAAAATTACCATGGAAATTGTATGCGAGTCAAAATTGTAGATAATGAATATACTTAGCTTACTTAATTAGTAAGAGGTTAATATAACGTTCACTCTTTAGGTCAGAATATAACTTTTCCTATTTATTGGTCAACGTTTTGACCAACATTGGGAAGGGGGCTCAATTCAAAAACCCTAATAACTAAAAAAGTTAACGAAAAACGTATGTTTTTTAAAAATATTTTTTATTTCACAAAATATATATAAGAGTATTTGAAGAGCACGGGGAAAGAACCAGGTTTGTCAGTTTTTTCTCGAATATGAGATATCGCCACTACAGTATAGTATATTAAACATATTTGACGATTCACCATCGTTACGGGCTTCAAAAAGACGGTTTGTCACTACGAAAACGGAAGCTGAAAATATGATGTGCAGGGAATTGATAGATACGGACTTTCAAACATTAAATTTCAGTTTTCTCAATTCCAACATCTGGTGACAAACCTGGTTCTTTGCCCGTGCTCTTCACTTTCGGTATTGCTACCATCTTCAGCATTTCCATATATTTTATGAAATAGACAATATTTAAAAAATCACGTTTTTCTATATATTTTTCATTAAGTGTTTCACAATATCTCTGCAAAAATGTTAATTATCACCTTAATAACAGCTGATGTAATGAATTTATTGACACAAAATTTAGTATGAGGATTTAGGGGCCCCGATGTGAGTCAACTGAATATTAATTAACCCAAACCGTCGACTGGTTTTGGAGGGAGAACAAAAGATTGGTTGATTAATTCGTTCTGGGGAAGTGCATTGCCGGTGATTTACCGATGACTTTTTTTAAAATTTATATTTAACAATAAGTTACTCACTGTATTGTTTATTGAGTGACAAGTAGACTGAGAAGCAGTAAGACTGAATCCAAATTAATCATATAATATTGTTAGACTAACGGTTATTGTTATTTGGGGGCTGAAGATGTTGAGGCACCCCGTCTATACAAACCCCAGGTCCCGTGGTCTGCACACGACCTACCTACCATACCTTTCCCACGATCCTAGGCCACACCTTGACTCAACCACACCACCACCTGTCCACTATCTTGGGTTAGCTCCCTCTCCGAGAGAGAGAGAGAGAAAAAAGGTGGTCGTGCCGTGACTCAATCAATCTGCTTCGTCAGCCCCAACGTGACTAGAGATCACAATCCAATCGAAATTAACCCATCGATATACAATCGAATACAAAATCGATGGTTCAACATGGCGCTCAGTGGTAGCATGCTAGCCTACTGAGCTCAAGATCGCGAATTCATAATCTGTTTTTTATCTGGGGAGGTGGAAAAGCCTTGAGAACGCCGTCCCTCGGATGTTTCCAATGTCAGATCCTCGTCGAAGATTCCTACTCTACGTGAATAAACCTAGGTAGGCAAAATTTAGGACTCACACAGTAAAGTTGGGCTCATGTCCACCAGGGCAACGAAATAGAGCTCTGGTAGTAGGCGATATGACCTTGTAGTTATTGCCCATAATAAGTAACTCGATGGTTCAATTTCAACATCACGAAAAAAAAAAAAAAAATCAAACAATAATCTCTACTTTCATTATTTTATAAACGTTTTAATCGTCGTCTTAAGAATTAGAGATAGAAGACAACAGTTTACTACCTCTATTTATATATTCATAGAAGAACTTCCTTATATCATATTTGTACAGACTACACTCCCGTCTTTTTGATTTTTCCCGCTTCGTACCCTCCTTTTGCACAAAGTTCTGATGTAAACTCGAGATGACATTTTAGATTCCAGTTGTTACCTGATGTTTTTAAAACTTTAGTAGTTCCACTTTTGTCCGGTAATTTTTCCATTAAACACTGATTTGCGGCGTATTGATTTATTTTATTATTCCAGACGGATAACAAATTCGTAAATTATGAAGTACATATAGAAAGTTCGTTAATAGCAACTATTTAGTCCCGTCACACAAATAAAGTAAATTTCGAATAGCCAATTCACACACATTGAAAAGATTAAATTATAAACATAAAAAAATTAATTATATTTATTTTTATATAGAAAGCAAATTTCTATTTAAAACAAATGCCAGTCAAAAACAAAACACGGCCATCAGCTGTTTTTATTAGAGTGTGTGTAGAGTGAGTCGAGGCCTGGGTTCTATGGCGGCGGTCTGAGTGAAAAATGTAGAGTGGTGTTAAGGCTTATGTTGTAATGAACTAAATAGGAGTGTATTGACGGTGAAACTGATCCAAAAAGAAGGTACTTTTATATGAACAGGATATATGCCCAGAGATGTACATAACTTAATTTTAGAGAATGACCCAAAATATAAAACAAAAAGATTGAATTAGTGTTAAGAATTTAGTTTTTAAGATTTTTTTCTTTCGATTTTTGTTTGTTTCAATGTTTAGTTTTTAATTTTAATAATGTAGATTTAAGAAAATAAACCCAATATTTGTCCTCGAAAATTCTATTCTATTCATTTTCCCTGCTGGCCCCGTAAGATTATTTGAAAACCTTTGGATTAGATTTAATATTATTTAAAATTATTACAAATGGCATCTCTTTAAAAATCCAAATAAAAGGTTGGTTAATTGAAATTTTTTAAAAATATACTTGAATTGTTGATACTTTTTTAGGGCCCTTTTCGAAAAACGACTGTAGCAATCAAAATTAGTAAAGATAAAGAGATCAAATTTCTACAGGAAATGGAGTTATTCTTATTGTTTTTTATTATTCTTTTTTATTATTCTTTATTCTTTTTTGTTTATTTAATTATTATTAATCATTATTGATATTTTTATTTATTTATCATTTATTTAAGTTTAACACTTAAACCTAATAAGCCTTTTTTTTTACCACAGGTTACATCTATTTTATTTAGTATTCCCTTATTTTTAATCCTTTTAAATAAACTTAAGAATTAGATAATCAATAATCAAAAAGTATTTTAAAATTAATTGCTATGGGGCGCTATAACTTTAATCAAATTGGTCCTACCTCAAATCTCTGGGCATTTTGATAGTTTGAAATTTAATAAGAAACATTTTTGACAAGGAACTAATTTTTCGATATTATCTATCTTTTCACATATATCAAGCAAACTGTTTCAAAACATGATTTTAAGACTTTTTTCGGTATGTATCCCAGAAACGGGCAGCCTTCCAAGATCAGTATTGCATTTAAAATATGCCTTTGAGTTTTGTCTACAACTTTCATTTTAAGAGATTGTTGATTAGCTCATAAGTATAAGACGTATCATGTAAAATGTACTTGAGCCCCGAAGTAAGTGGTCTTTTTTTTTTTTTTTTTTTTTATTTTTTTGCTTTATGGTCAATGCATATCAGCCATGACACTAATGAGGTACGCATTTGACAAGGATGGATTAAATAAGTTAATTTAAGAATTTTGCAAGAGGGAGAACTGAAAAAAGGGGACTAAATAATTTTACAAGTGAAGATATAGTAAATTCTTGTGAAAAAAACTCATTTTCTGGGAATTTTGAAATTTCTGAAATTGAAAGACATATCAAAATAATTAACTCACTGATGAAGTAGAGTGGCGCTGAACTGCGGCACGGTACCCATCCGTTCACCGTCTCCTTTTGCTCGCTTTCATATTTATTGACATAATTATTAATATTGCAAATATATATATTTTTTTGTTGCAGTTTTCTGATAATAGTTTGCAATGGAGACAGTATGGAGTCAGTTTCTATCTGTTGTTGAAGACAAATGTAAACTAGAAGAGGATGATGACTTCAAAAGGTAATCAAATTTGTCATGACTTCAGCATACATTCGGGACTGCATGAACCCATTAAAACTCCGCGATTTTTCATCCCCAACTATACAAAGTATAAGGGAAGTTATGTAGTCGGTTGGAAATTCGAAGTTGAATTTTCACTGGAATTTAGTGTTTTCTGACCCTCAAATTCCAATAATGACCGAAAACGTCCATCCATCCACAATTTTTTTATTATTATTTTTTTTTTTTTTCGTGGCTGGGGTATAGAAACTTGCCATCATTTCTTTTATGTATCTGTCGCCAATTTGCAAAAGGGAATATGTCCAATTTGTTTGTTGTTGAGATATTTGGCAAGTTTGTTTTTATACACAGCTATACCAGAACTCCCTCTACCGAATGGTCAGTGCTTTAGGGCCTCAGGAAAGCTATCTTTCATTAAACTGCCATATTGAAAAACTCCGACTTCTAGCTCAAATCTGTCTCCACAATAGCAATAGAAACTTTAGAATATTACTTGGAGGGCTTAGGTATGAGTTTTGTCCTGAAAGTGTATGCCGGCTCTGTACCTTAGATGAGAAGGACGATATAATTTTTATGAATTAAGAATCTTCTTATACAATCCAAAAATAAGTATTCATGATGTTTTTTTCTTCAAATTTTCAAATAAAACTTTGCTTAGTTTCAACTTCCAGTACAGATGCAAAAAGAGATAAACGGTTCTAATGGTTGCATGAAGGGATAAATACATTGTAATTTATAATGTTCATGAAAACTATTGATTGTCAATTTCCAAGAGTTTGTACAATTAATAATAATATTTTTTACTATATTTTAATACTAAAAGTTTCCCGATATTGTTAAATTGAAGTAAGATATTTTGTTTTTCTCGTTTACTGGAAAAGTTTTTTTAATGGCTTTACCCCATTTTGCAAATGGCCGACAAATATATATTAACAGGTTACCCAGTGTTGCACGATTACTAAGTTTAAGGCGCGGATCCCTGTAATTATCTACTACTGTTGGTATGTATTTTCATGATATCAGGTAGACGGGGAGAGTAACGTGGGTTTCTTTTCAACATTGAACAAAATCGAGGTTCTGTCGTGTAAAAAAAAAACTCAGTATTTGGCCAACCTCATGATTTTGGCCTAGCTGTGTTAAACCTCTCAATGGTCCTGGTATAGTTGTACATTAATTTATTGTATTTTTCCAGATGCATCCAAAGGCTACGACTGGTTCACAGTTTGATTAAGAATGCCAAACGTTTTGGGATTGAAGAATTACAGTTTCTCTACATTCACAGATTTTTACTTTTATTTCATCAGATACAACAGTTGGAAATTTATGAAGAGACTTCGTCCAAGTATGAAAAAATACTTAGTAAGGCGCTTGATTATAAGAAAGAATATGTTGTTATTGAACGAGTTTTGAAAGAGAGATATTCATAAATCGAAGCTAAATAAGCTATCATATAAATAAAAGACGTTGTCTTCCCACTGTTTCATTTTTGACCAGAACCAGCTTTCATCATCAGTTGCACATCTATGATTGAATAAATATAATATACAAATAATGAGAAGTATAAAATCTTAAAGCATCAGGGTACAGAGTAACAAAATAAAAACTTACCCCAAGCATATAGCTTAGAGGTTAAAGGACAATTGGCATAGCTCAAAGGGGTGGGGATAGTTAAGTTCAGTCATTCTACTATAAAAACATTCATTCGAATAAACACAATAACTATAAAAACAAATATCTACATAATAGTAAAATAAATGTCTCTGCAATAGTATAAAATTCACCACACAGCCAAAGGAATTTTTGTCATAAAATAAAATCCACTTAATAAATATTTATATAACTAGCCAAAAAAAAAAAAAAAACTAAATGACGCAAGTGCCATTTTTGTCGAACATTTTCTACATATAAGGCCAACCTCACATTAGGCAATTCCGAAGCGACGCGACTGATACTCAAATATCAGCCATTTGAGTTGCCTGTGGGTATGATACCCGTAGGCAACTTTTCTCTTCACACTGAGGATACTGTGCAGCGACTAGGATCTCTTCAGTCTCCATCTAGCCGTGGCGAGAAGCTGAGTTGTTCACCATGTCAAATGAAGATTCTTCAAGTGATGAAGATGTCGTTGTGTCTTATTATTATTATAGAAAAAGGAAAATCCGAAGATTATAGCGCCATCCTTACATCGAAAGGAATGTTAACTATTTGTTGGTGCTAAAGAGCTGGAAAAGTCGGATTCCAAGTTCGTAGCATTCTACCGAATGATGAAAGAATCATTCCTACACTTGATTGGCATTGTTTCTCCATCCATAAGACAGAGGAACACACAAATGCGGGAATGTGTGAGTGCAGAAGAGTGTGTTCACTAGCCATTGCGAGGCGACGCAGGAGACTCAAGGGACGGGCGACCTTCCTAGCAGGTCGCTTGAGACTGGTAGGATACGGGTAGTGGCTTCGTTTGTGTCTCCCCACCACTCAACATAGGAAGTGACTTCTAAGATACCCTCAAGATACTTGAGTATCAGTCGCGTCGCTTTGGAATTGCCTAATGTGAGGTTGGCCTAAGTGACCTACATATCGACGCTTAATGAGTCATTCCCGCGTCTAGACGAGCTAAGAGCTCAAATATATTCATCATTTTCTGTGTAAAAATGTTCTAAGACAAAAATGGTACTTACTTCATTTAGGGTTTCGAGACTAAAATATCTGTAGTAGTAATTAAAATGTATGAAAGGTCCCACAGTCATTATAGGAACTAAGACATGAAAATCAGTTTTTAGGTTAATCGAAATTGAAATAATTATTACTTTCCCTTGAAGAAAGTAATTTCATCATGAAAAAATAGTGTTGGATTTTTACATTTTTTTTTTTTTTACTTCATCAGCTGTACCAAATATAGGGGAAGTTTTCATATTTTCCAACCCCCTGTTTCCTTAATTCCTAAAATGAAAAAACTTGTGAACTTGATAACTACAGATAGAATGAATGTAAAGATGTTGATGGTTAGCGTGGTTGGTGTAATGGAGAGCCGAACTGTTCTTATTTAAGCCAACTCAAACAAAGGTTAATCAAGACATCAAAAGGAACATAATCAGATGGCAACACCAAAACACCTCTCACATAGACAACATAACACAAATGACTTCATAAACTTTTTTTTTTTCAACTTTCTCTTGTCCAATTAGATCGACGAGAAAATATTTCTGTATTACTTCTTCAATTATAAGTCCACGTTACACCAAAATTGTTATATTTCATTTTACTTCTCCAGCCAAAGTACAGGGAAAGTTATGTAACCGTTCAGAATTTCATTGTTGAGTTTTCATCCGCATTTCATGTTTATCGCACTCCTGATGCCAAAAATGAAAAAAAAAAGTGTGTTTCATCAAGCACGAATTCATTAACAAAATTCGCTATCCCTCTGTAACCAAACGACCATTTCGGGTAGAATTAATAGTTAACTTTCCCAGGGAATTTAGAATTAACCTGGTGATATATTCATTCCATCGGGAGTTAGTTATAATGACTCATGCCCGGGCTTTAACTACATGTTTATATTGCCTGCTACCAGAGCGCTCTTTCGTTCCTCTGGTGGACATGAGCCCGACTCTACTGTGAGAGTCCTAAATTTTGCCTACCCAAAAAAAACCTAGGGTTGGGGTCCTTAACGAATACCGGACAGTACAGGCTCGGGACCATCGCTTAACGTCCCATCCAAAAGATGGTTTGCTTAACTTTTCTTTTTTTCTTTTTTTTTTTTTTTTTTTTACCTTCCAGATGAAATAAACTGAGGACCTAAGAGTTTTGAACCCGCGATCTTGAGCTCAGTAAGCAGGCGTGGGATACATAGGAAACTATGTAATGTGTTAGTAATTCGTTGTTGAGTTTTCATTTAATCTTAATTTTTTTCGACCCCCTGATACCAAACATTAAGAAAAAAAGTAGAAGAATCACCGGCAATCTACTTCCCCAGTAGTAATACACTTTTCGCTATCTCTTTGACACCAATAGACCATTTTGGCTAAAATTGGTTAAAATTAGTTGACAGATTGACTTCTGAATCTGAAAAATATTTTTTTTTGACTTTTTGAGTTGACCTCAGAGGAGGGGTCTGAACTCACTCTACCTTGGAGCTGTCGATATTTTAATTTTATCGAGTTATCGTGTTGATAGACGGGAAAATGAATTTTTGAAATCAGAATGACCGATTACAAAATTTCCTCAAAATTTCTTATTTCTCTGGGAAAGGGAAATGAAATTTAATATGTAGATAGGAGTATGTAATAAATAATCATAGAAATAATTAGTTCTAGATGGTATCCTCAGTGGTTTTAATAAACTAAAAGTTAAGTAAAACACCTGTTGTAGAAATTGACTATCCAACATAGCCTAATAGATGATGAGATATCAGCAAAAAAAGTTCCAAAATATGCCACAAGAAAGAAATCTGACAAAAGTTTACTGCCTTGGTTTTATCTTTCACAAAGAGTGATGGCATCCAGCGTAAAAGAGGCTGAGACACCGCAAAAAAACACGACGTGTTTCCTACAAAACTGGGCACTAATTTCCAAACAACTTATTTAGCACACCTGGCTTTGTAACAAAATATTTATCTAACTTTTTAAGGGTCCTTTGTAAGGGGTTGAAGACCTTTTTTTTTACTGTGGGGTGTGTCAGCTTAGGTTTCCAAGTGGGTAGATCTTTGCTCTTTTTCGTCAGATAAAGGTTAAAAAAAAAAAAGAAAAAAAACAGAACGAAATATTTATACATGTATGTATAAAGAATGGCACCATCATTGGAACAGGTAGAATTCAGATGGTCTCCATCCCAGGCTCTGATGGAAAACAAAAACACACAATCAAAAAAAATAATGGAAACAATTTATGATTTGCCATTGTGGAAACAGACGAAGGTTTCTCTGTATGTTGATTGCATATACAAAGACATAGCAAAACACCTGTCTTGCCATCCTGAATTTCCAACAAAAGCTTACTAATGTTGTGCCAACATTGTAAATGTGGTGTTTTTTGTTTTTGTTTTCATTGTTTCTGCAGTTGAGGTAGAAATGTATTGTAATGGCTGGATTCGAACCCTTAGAATAAGAACATATGTTGTGTTCTTTTGTTATATTTTACCTCACAAATGAAACAAAGAATGTAATATGAATTCAAAGGTATAAAACCACGATGATCAACTAATAAGGTTGAACGGATCTACGTGGCGGCAAAATGAGGTTCGTACCGCAGGCCGCAAACAGAATATATCATCAACAAGTGCAAACTATTAAAGAGGGAGGGGGGGGGGGGGGGGGGGGGAGATAGTGCAAAAGTGGTTGCTATAAGAAAGTCTTGTAATGGCCAAATAACGTATTTTATATTTTCCTTCTAGTATTCATATTATAATTATTCTATTCAATATATATTAATGATGCCCATAATAAATATTTTTTAAGCTTTTAACCATAAAAAAAAAATAATATGTCTTTCTTACACCTACCACGTTTTTGCAGATCATCCACCTCCTAAAATGATTTCTTCCTCGTTTCAAACTGACATTACTGAACGAATTACAATGAACGTAGAATGAAATGAAGAAATCTGCTGATGTCGTAACATTCATATGACTTTCTCATAACCTGTAATGCCAGTTTGTAATGAAGGAGAAATAAATTTGAGAGGGTGGAGAGAGGTGGGGAGTAATCCGTAAAAATGTAATGGGTATAAGTCAAGTTATGGTCATATTAGATTTTTTTCTTTCTTAAAAAGATATTTTACTTCCTCAGCGATACAAAATAATGATTTTGAGTTTTCACTGGGGGGTTTTTCGAACCCCTGATTACAAAAATAAAAGCCAAAATTTCTGTCTGTGTATTTGTGAACACGATAACTCCCGATATAATAGATTTTCAGCCCATTCGGACAAAGGGAAGTGGCATTTAACCCAAAAACACTAATAACTGCATTGTAATGAATGTATTGATATGAAATTTCATATCTAAATTCAAAACGCCATAAGAACAACACCTATGAGTTTCCAGGGCAATCAGCCAAAACGGAGGGGGGGATCAAAGAGGGGCTCAACTCAGAAGCTCTAATAACTGCCAAAGTAATGAATGTATCGACATAAAATTTTATATTTAAATTCAGAACCACATAATAAGGACGGCCATACCAAAAGGAAAATAGAAAATACGTTATGTGGCCATTAAAAGACTTTCTTTTACCAACCACTTTTCTACTATCCCCCCCCTCCCCCCTCCTCAAATTCATTTCATACTTACACTCGCCAGCACATTACTTTCATATACCCAGTAATACCAGTATGAAATGATTTGAGAGGTGGGTGTGGGAGGTGAGTGAACTGGTAGAGTGATCTTATCCTTTTTAATAAAAAGGTAGCCTTAATTTTTTTTTTTTTTTTTTTGTTTTTTTTGTTATTATACAGTCTGTACAAAATTTACAATAGCTAGAAGTGAACATGAGATAAATATGTACAATTGATGGGAGAAGCCAGTCAGTGCTGACACTCCCTTACCATTAATAATACCATAATTCAAAATTTGTTGCTATTCGTTATAATGTATATATTTCTTTAGTGAAATCTGCCGAAGAGAAGGGAGGGGTGCTCAAAACAAAAATTCTAATAACTGCTGATGTAATACATTTATCTACACAAAATGTAATATGAGGAATCAGAAGTCATGTGAATGTTATGTCATCTGCATATTTAAGTAAGTCAAGTATTGATTTTTAGCCCAAACGGTCAATTTGTTTTGATAGGACGGCCGGCATCTATATTATTTTTCACAAAATCGGCTGAAGGGGAAGGATATATCAGAGAAGGGGAACTCAACTGAAAATCCCTTATAAATGGATGTGATGAATGTATCCATACAAAATTTAGTATGAGGCTTCAAAAAACCCTATATAAGTCAATTATCGATTTTTAGCCCAAATGTTTGATTGATTTTAGAGGGGAAAAACCTAATTGATTAATTAGTGGGGAAGTACATTGCACGTAATTAAACGGCAACTATTGAATTTTGATATTGAGACGATATTCACTTAATGATAAATAGTGGACAAATTTATAGTGAAAATTTTAATTGGCATCTTCATATGTAGAAAAAAAAAAAAGAAACCTGTGTAAAAAATAAAAGACTGGAACTAGAAGGTTAAGAAAAAAGAGGAACGGCAGACATAAAAAGTTGTGTATAATTAAGCTTTCAAGTTTGGAACAGATTTGTATCTAGGCTGCTTCGATAGAGAAGGTTGTGGAGCAGCTGAGGGGAATTCGGTTTAAAAAACGCAAAATCTGATAAGGTGTGAGGTGTGCGCAGCGCGAAGCAAGGCCGTATCTTTGGAAGAACTAACTGCCGCCAGCTGCGCAACTTGTTAATTTTCTCAGCTACTATTTTATAATTGGGACATCAATAAATTAAATTGCTTATGAGTTATATTAGCTTAATTTTGGTTTTTTTAGAATTAATTTTTAGTCATAGCATTATCAAATTTGCTTTGTTTAATTGTAGTGGGGTTTACTAAGCACCATAAGTTCATAAAGTCCGTATTGTTTTCCAGAGATCAAGCTTCTGCAACGATAACATACATGTTAGACCAGGGGCGTATCATCGAAGAATTGCATCTATCGAGAAGAGAAATTTTTTCGGTGAATCACCGGTTATGTACTTCACCAGAACGTTGCTCTTGAATATAAAATTTCATGTCGTTGTTACATTCATTTCATCGGCAGTTATTGAGATTTTGAGTTGAGCCTTCCTTTGATCCGCTTCCCCTCCGGTTGATTCCGCTAAAAATATTTGTTGTCGTCCTTATAGAGTTTTTAATTTATATATGAAATTTCGTGTCGATTCTTTCATTCTATCGGAGTTATCGTGTGCGTAGAATATACACAGACGTATTATTATTTTTTTTTCATTGTTGGAATTAAGTGGTCGGAAAAGATCCGTCGAAAACTACCCCTCGAATTTCATAATCGAAATATAAAATATTTGTTTATTAAAAATTATAAAAAAAATATATGTGAAATAGCCAGGACTTTCTTATACCAACCAATTTTGTATATATCAACCTCCCCCCCCTTCCGCCTTCTCAAATTCATTTCAAACTGGCATTATAGTCCAGTCCGTAGATACATTGTACCTTACAAAAGGTGAGGTACAAAATTTTTTTTTTTGGATTTGTATATGTTGGTACCAAGATGGAAAAAACCGAATTTGCTAACAAAACCGACCTCGGGACAACTTTTGGCAGCCGAAAAACCACGAAATTTTACGACGTTTTCAGTTTTTTTTCTCAAAATATCACAGAAACGGTAGACTTTAGCGACTCTTTTATTTTAATATTTTAAAGAGGATTAAATTCTCTACAATTTGCATTCCCACAACTTGTTTGTAGAATGAATAGTGAGCGCTCTACAGCTTCCCGAACATTGACAATTTCAATCTATTCATGTTCCCCCAACCCCCTCCTCCGCCTCCTTCCCTCTCTCTCGCCTCCGCCCCCTGACCATCACACTCACTATTCTCTCTTGACTATTGCAGTTCTAGAGATAATTATTACTGGGTATAACAAAATCACTCAGAATTATTATATATTTTTTTTTATTGGCCTTTTTTATTGGCACGATGCATATTAGCTTTTTTTTTTTTTTCATTTCCGGGTGCTCCGGTAAATCACCCGCCCCGCAACTTCGTCGGGGAAGAGAATGTACAATATACATAACAATACAAATATAACTATATACAATTTATGGTATGGGGGGGTTTCTGGGGGCGACAGTCTCTGGTCCCTAACCGGACAGGCTGACACTGCCAGACCTCCTAGTGTTGCGGCTACCTGGTGGCGCCGAGAGAGCTCAAGATTAGTGGGATGGGGCTGTTTCTACATCCCGGTCACCGGGGGTAGACTTCGGGCTTGGCCCGTCAATCGCCGATGCATATAAGCCATGTTTCTATGATGGTTTCATATTTTCTTAGTTAGAATATCCATGGCCCCGGGAGAGAGTTCTATCTACGAAATAAAACTCTCTCCCAGACAGGATTCGAACTCGCCAACCATGGGAGACCATGCGACCAAAGCGCTAAGCTCTAGCCCGCACGGCCACCATGGCCAAAGGGAAATGGAGATTAGTGGGCAGGCTTAACTTAATAATTTCAATAATACTTCTACCGTTGTAATGAATGTAACGATGAGATTCCGTTGAAAACTCCGCATGAAATTGACTGATCCATTCTATTCAATAAGAAAAAAATTAATAAATATTTAATTAATATATTTTTTTTGTTTTTTAATAATAATTTAAAATTTTATATTCTAACTTAATCATTTAAAAAAAAAGTAATATTATTCCTTCAATAATGTTTATTAAAGCCAAAGAAGGAGGTTTGGACAAACTTTCTGCCATAAATTTCTTTATTAAGTAGGTCGATATAATTACTCTTTACAATGAAACAAACAAAACCGGCGACAACACAATACTGTCATATATCCAGGAAATCCCGAAATGAAATGGATTTGAGATGGTGATCTGTACAAAAGTGGTTGGTATAATAAAGTTCTATAATGGCCATATCACAATATTTTTTAATTTATCAGAGATAACGAGAGATCTACTGTGAAATCGTGCGACTATCTTCATAACAGCTCTAAGACCTAGACTAGCCTCCGAGTTAGGTGTGAAAAGAAAGGTTGAGGTGTTGGGTAGGCCACGTGTTGCTCCGCAGGGCATGATAGCTGCAGGCCTACAATCATGTGTCTGGTGTCAGTCGGATCCCCGGCTCCAGTTCAACATGTGAATAACTTAACTGGAGTGTTAATATGGAAATAAGAGGATCTGTTAACAGAAGATCAAGTTCTCCAGTGGCGGTTCTAAGGAGCGGCCTTTTGAAGACTAGGAATTCATAAAATATATTTATTTTCATTAAAATGCAGGCGCGGATCCACTCCACCCCTCGTCAAGGCAATTGTATTTATATTCTAGTAGTAGTTTAGACCTTGTGAATATTTGAAAGAAAATTTATTTTGTTGGCCTCTTTAGGTCTGCTATATTTTATTTATTTCATCATTCTGACGTTTCGGCTTCTATAAGCCATTTTCATACATCATTGGAACAATTTTAATTGTTTAGAATTACATAATATTGCTGTAAAATATGTTACTATATAATATATTATATATATAGTATATATATATTATATGTCGTAAAACATGCTCAACATAATATCAAACATTATAAGTACCTATATAATATATCAATAATTTTATGAATAACATTACTACTATTACGTTACTAGAAAGTAACTTTTATTCATAAAAATTATTGATTATTGATATAGGTACTTATTATGTTTGATATTTTGATGAGGATGGTTTACGACATATATAATAACATCTATCAAAAGTGCTTGACTTTTGACCTCAAGATCACTAGTTCGAAACACGACCGAGGCCCTTTGGTTTTTTATTTGGGAGATGAAAAAATCTTGAGCACGCCGTCCTTCGGATGGGACGTTAAGCTATGGTCCCATGTACGGTATCTGGTACTACAAACCCCTACCCTACGTAACTAAAGCTGGGTAGGCAAAAATTAGGACTCCCACAGTAGAGGTACTCATGTCCAGAGCAACGAAAGAGCTCTCTGCAAGTAGGCGATATAACCTCGTATTTAAAGCCCGGGCATGAATCACAATAACTAACTTCTTCACTTTTAATTTTACTTATACATTTTTTTAACCAACAATACGAGTATTTATATAACCAACGATTTTTTTTCCGAGCGGGATTTTAATTAATTGTTTATGGTTTCCTATTTAATATTTAAATTAGTTATTCTTTTAAATTTCCCTCTTAAAAACTAAAGAACCAATCATTGAATCATATCGCGTTTTCCGAAGCTACAATATTTCTAGCACTGATTTTTGAGGAAGGATTAATATTATGAAAAATGTTATATTTTTCTTAATTTGCGTATTTTAAAAATACTGTATAATAAGTATTTTATAATAAAAATAAATATTTAATCTACCTGAGTACAGTTCTTCTTGTTGAAATGTGCTTAACGAAAATGCACAATATGTTTTTTTTTTTTTTGCTATTTGAATTCAAACTAAGTATTAATTGTTACTTATTGAGTTAGCTAATGAGTCATCCTTGGTCACATAACGATCGCAAAAATTCAGACTTCATTTGCCGCGGCTGTAATGAGTGCCTGAGCAGCCTAGTCGAGTCATTACAGCTTTGATCCTAGCTGTGACAATAAACGCTGCTCCCTTGCGGCAAAAAGTAGAAGTACACTCCTAAAGTAGGTTAGTTTCTGCTTTGCAGATAGCGCCAGGAGGTACAATACAAAATCGGCCAGACCCATTCAGCTTCTTATCCAGATACAGTTACCGTTTCACCGAAATTGCTGATGATGATCATCGGCATATCAACTTATTCCTTAGTGGAGTAGAGGGGGAAGGGGCAATCGCAATTTCATTAATAACAGCCCCCTTCCCTTCACCTAGAAAACTTACACACCCACATATTTGAAATATAATGTAGTACTAGGCACGTCGACCTTTAGACGGGACGTTAAGGGATGGTCCCGAGTCTGTACGATGTCAGACATTAGCTAAACACCCCTATCCTAGATAACTAAACGTGGCTAGGCAAATTTTAGGACTCTCAGAGTAGTGTCAGGCCCATGTCCTTAAGAGCGACGATTGAGCGCTGTGTTGGTGGCTATATGATCTTTTAGTTAAAGCCCGTGCCTGAGCCACAATTCACAACTAGTAGTGGGCTATTAGAAGAGAGAAAAAAAAGAAAATGTCTCTCTACATGTGTCTGTGAACATATCTCAAATCAAAACCCCATAAAGTCGACTCTTGATAATTTTTAGCCAAATTAGGGGGATCAGAGGAGGGAGCTCAACGCAATTACCCTAATAATAATAAAAAAATTATTTCCGTTAAACCAATACAGGGTAATAGAATACGTCAAAAGAATTTATACATTTAGATAGCTTATAAATTAGATTTATAACTACTTGAGTCTAACACACGTATGATTAGTAGTAATAACACAACTATTTTTTGAAGAAAAAAGTAAAATGAAATGAGTATAAAAAAATATAATACATACATAGATACAATTATAACAAGTAGACACATTTTCCAATTTAATAAAAATTAAGATAACTATTTTTCAAAAAACTCTTCGGAAGTGTCTTTATCCCAACTATGTTTCGGGACTTATGTCCCTTCATCAGGTCCCAATGTGCGAGATATAGAAAAGAAAAAGAAAACAATGTAACTATAACAATATATAAATAAAAAAATAACGTATATTTGACTGACCTTTAAGGTGTGGTGGAACTCTGCCAAAAAAATAAAAATGAAAGCTTTGTATCAAATAATGTTTTTGGACATGAAATACGATTCTTTATTGTGATTATATTATTCTTTTGGAACAGTGAGAATAAAATTCCGTTTTCATGTAAAGGGTTTCCTCTAACGTAAACATTTTTAGTTGAAGTTCAAATTTTTTTATTGTATCTATTGACTTCAAGAAGTGGGGAAGGGCATTCAATAAATTAATTCCTTTATGAATTATACTTTTTTCAAAAAGAGAAGAGCAATGTTTAGTTATTCGAAAGTCTTCTTTCTTCTTGGTATCGTAATCATGACTAGTATTGTTGAGAGGGAAAATATTTTTATTTTTCCTAATAACCATTAATGTTTCAAATATAAACAGTGATGGCAAAGGGTGGATTTTAAGTTGCTTAAATATTTCTCTGCAGCATGTTCTTTGAGTAATATTGTTTATAATTCTTAATGTTTTTTTTGAAGCTACATGAGCCCCAATGTCCCGTAACTGATTATGGAATGGAAATAGGCGTAATATAGAGTAGTTAACGTTTCATTTGGGACGATTTTTTTAAGATTCCGACGTAAGAAGCAAACGGAACTCAGTTTCCTACCGATAATAGCCGTATTATAACTGTCTGTGTGAGGAATGTATCAAAACGAATTATAATAAGAGGTTTCAGAAGTCCATGTATAAGTCAGCTATTGATTTTTAGCTTGAACAGTCTATTGATTTTAGAAAGAGCGCGAAAACATAGTTGATTAATTCGGGTGATTTTCGGTGATTTCCCGACGACTTCTTCAACTTCTATTCTGACCCAGTTGCAACTTACCTTCTTATTATATTTTCTACTTCCTTATATACATTTTAAGCTACGCTCGCCTACCCCTAATTTTGCCTGTAGGCTATTCTATAGGTTGCCATTTTGATGTAGTACCCTCGTGATCAGGTCCCTAGACTATAAAAAAGGAGGAAATAAAAGACGGATGTAGACGACCTGTAGTGAGACAACCTGTTGGACATTTGATACGGCATGAAGAAAGTGGTGTAGTATTTCGGTGAAAGTTTCATTGACTACTTTTTTATATAAATTTATTAATTGGAGTCTGTTACTACTGTCTCATCTGTCACAATCTATAGACAAGAGCATTTTTCATTTTATCAGAGAAAAAAAATGTTTAATTACTTCACTTGCACATTCATTCATTGATTTTATTCTGATAGACATCATTTATTAGAATGTCTAGCTGGATAATTCATCTCGTACTTGATACACATAACAAAAAGTAAAGAATAAAACAGATTTATCTGAGAAAAAAAAAATAATAATGCAAAAATATAGTTAGTTGTTATGATACTGTTGTTAGGAGTTCTCCCCGAAATGTCTATTTTAGATAGGTTGTAACAACCAAAAAAACAAATGGGAAAATAATATAGTTAGTTATTATGACTCATGCCCGGGCTTTGCCCACAAGGTCATATCGCCCACTACCACATGAGCCCGACTCTACTTTGGGTGTCCTACACGTTGCCTACTTAGGTTTATTAACCTAAAGTGGGGTCTCTAACGAGTACCTGACATCAAAGTCGGCACCATGGCTTAACGTCCCATCCGAAGGACGGCGTGTTTATGTTTATTTTACCGAGCCACTGGCTGTCTTCGGACCACCGCACTCCGTCCTTATCTCCTCAACACCAGCTCAGTGTCGCCATCTTATGTGTCTTCCTCTTATTCTTCGCTGTTTCTGGAATTCCGTTCTGTGGTCTTCTTGACCCACTTCCTGTTGTTCGCTCAAGAAACATGTCTTACCCAGTTCATTGACATTTTGACATTGCCATTATCTCTCTCTTAGCACATTTGGTTATTTTATATATTTTGTATATAGTTGTAAATATCTATTAAAAAAAAATTGGCAAATAAAATTCAGATATGATGACGAGAGTTATTTCCGCAACGTCTATATTTGCTATACGAACTTTTCGCTTTAAATATGAATTTTCATGTCGATACATTCATTTCATAAGTAGTTATTAATTTTTTAGTTGAGCTTCCTCTGAACCCCCTCCCTTTGGTAGATTCCACTGAAAATTAATAAGTGTCGTCCTGATGGGGTTTTGAATTCACATATGAAATTTTGTGTCGATACAACAGCATTTTTTAAGTTAAGCCTCTCCCCCCCTTTGGCCGATTTTGCTGAAATTACTGTCTGTACTATCGGTGTTGTCATTATTGGGTTTTGGTCACACATATAAAATTTCGTGAGGATACATTCCTTTTTGTCGGCAGTTATCAGAGATTTTTTGTTAAACTTTCCTCTAATCCCTCCCTTTCCCTTGGTCGATTTGGCTGAGAAACATCGTGAAGCTAGGGAAGTAAAAAAAAAAAAATGGAAGAAGAATATAAGTAGCTGCTGAAAAACATATATTATTATAGCGAGCCACTGTCTCCGGAGAACATTCTCCACTGCACTTCGTATCCTAGCTCAGGGTCGCCATCTTCTGTGCTGTCTTCCTCTTCTTCTTTCGCTGTCTCTGTTGGTCCACCTCTTCTTCTTGTTCGCTCAAGAATCATGTCTTCCCTAGTTTCATTATAATATTTCTGTACCTCGGAGGTAAACCGCACTGTCAGTTTTTTTCCAAAATCTGTTTTTTGCACTATGCTGTACATCTGTTTGAGCTCTATTTAGTGGTATACTGCATCATGTCCTTTTTATGGTAATTACAAAATAACATGTTGGTAAACTGCACTAACCCTGATGTCAATTTGGGGAGAAACAGAACTAAGTCCACTTGATGCTTCTTTATTTTGAGGCAATAAAAAGATACAAATATTTATATTTTAATGCGGCCTGAGTATTTCAATGAATGGTTTAGAATAACTGTATTTATAAAAGCAGGAAATTTTAATGCTATTGTGGTGAAATTGACAGTTTAAAATTTAAAAGCGCTCAGCTGTAAAATTGCGTTTCTATCACATAGTGCAGTTTACCTCCGAGGTACAGATTTATTTCTAGTAAGTTGAGAACCTTGAACTTTTCAGACTATTTGCCCTTTTATTGCAGAATGCGAACCTCGAATGTCGCTGAATACTAACCAAATAGGATGTGTTCGCATTCATTTTTATTCCTAAACACAACAAAACGTTTCAGTAGTTCTTCATGTGGGTTCATGTCAATATAATCTTCTATCATCAATGCTCTAATCTATCAAAAAGTGAAAGTGCTGCCCTCTATAAAACAATTTACGTAATCACTTTCGTCTAATGATATGTCTATTGTTATCATCTTTGCTCATTCCTAAAATGTATTTGATCTGGCAATAACAGGACTTTCTTATACCAATCACTTTTTTAAAGATCACTCCCTCCCTTCCTGTCCTCCCTCTCAAATTTACTTCATATCGGCATTTCTGGCATAAATTGTTTCATTGTACAGTGTAATTCTGAGAGTGATTTTCTTATACGTACCTAGTATGAAATGAATATGAGAGAGGGGTAGGGGAGGGAGAGAGATTTGTAAAGAAGTGGTTGGTATCAGAAAGCTCTATAATGACCGCATCACATACATTTTAATTCTTGAGCAAGCCGTCCTTCGGATGGGAGAACGAGGATCCTGAACCTGTACCAAGTCAGATACTGGTTAAAGACCTTTAGGCCAGGGGAATTTAGGACTCGCATAATAGTGTCAGGCTCATGTTCAGAGCGCTCTTTCGTCGCTCTGGTAGTAGCATGAGTCATAATTAATAACTAACATACATTTTATTTTTATACTTTTTATATTTTTTAATAAAAAACTACCAATAATAAAAACATATTCGTTACAATTTAAACTTTATTTTAAACTATTTCCTACAGAATTATTTGTTTACATGCTTTGGAGCGCAATACTTTTGTTCGTATTTATTCTAATTCGAGGGCACATCATGGTTGAAAATTTAATTAGAAACATTTTTTGGAATTTTTCGTTAGATCTGTTTTCGTGTAAATCGAGCAAACGTCTAAAAACAAGGATTTCGAATATAATTTTAAGACGATTTTCAACCTATATCCCGCAAAACGGGCGGGGCGGCCTTCAAATAATCTTATATTCCACATACAATTTCCTTTTAGCTTACAACTATTATTTGAAAAAAATTTCATAAGGTCATTTACACAGGCAAACATCATCGCGAGTATTAAGTATATTATGTTAAAATGAAATTTCGTTGAAAATACGATATTGAACTTTTGCATTTTTTTTTTTTTTATACTAAAGATATAAGAAAGTAGAAATCTCATGATTGTGGGTTGCAAATTATTGTTGCAAAACACCAATCAATTCCTTTCCTAAGTCTATGGATGTTTTGAATGAGGTGACAATCAATAGAAAGACTAGATGATTAGCATGACATTTGTCCTTGTTCACATAATAATAATATTTATTTCCGTTAAACCATAAAATGGTAATAGGATACGTCATAACAATGTTTACATTAAGATATGTAGCTTACAAATTAGATTTAACTCTTAGAGTCTGACACAAAAATACTAGTGGATAATAAATAAATACTTGATGAGTTCCAAAATAATAATACTAATATCTTCAGATTCTTGAGTATATTTACAATATGTAAAAATAAAATCATGAGTAAATTTGATGATAATAATGGAATAATGAAAAAAAGTAATAAATAAATTAAAAAAATTAATAGAAACAAAAATATCTCCATAAAAATTATGAAGAATGTGTACAAAGTAATAAATAATACATACACATCATCATCATCCTCGGCCCTACAGCTCCATTCGAGCCTTGGTCTCCTCCAGTGACTTCCCCCAAAGATTCCTGTCCAGCGCAAGCGTTCTCCAGTTTTGCATCCCAAGGTTTCTTGCGTCCCCATCGACTGCATCCATCCATCTCTTCCTGGGTATATACACTTTTATACAAATAAAAATTTGGCTCGCGATGAGGCCTTTCTCGTTCTTTCAATTTAATGGAGTTGGAGATCACGGTAGCCCAGGTGCGGTCCGCAATCCACTAACCAACAGCGGTGACAGACCGAGAGAGGGGTAAAAAATAAATTACAATAGATACAATTTTTAATAAAATTAAAATTATGATAAATATTTTTTTTATAATTCTTCGGGAAGTGTCATTCACAATATGCAAAATATATATAAAAAAAAAATACTAAATTAATGAATGAGTGTAAGAACGTTAAGAAAGAAGAAAGACACACAAACAAAAAAAAAAAAAAGGTCAATTGAAGTGAAATTAGCCTAGATTTGAAAGTAAGTCGTAATTAGAATTGTTTACCTGTCCTCCATTGATAGGGAGCGCTGGTGCAATACCTGGTAAACAGAGTATTGGGGATAGATGAGACAGATGACCCAGTATCCAGAGATGGATGTAGGTCCCCTATGTTACACAATAGCTGATGGCAGCAGCACTGTGGTGCAACCCCAATGGCCTTCCTCCATTATCTTCACTTACTATTTATGATATATACACTTCAGTTTACAAAGAGACAACCACGATAAGCCACTTCATTCCAGTTCTGTATTGTGTCTACGATCATCATTAACCTTGTCAATAATGGCTCGCGTATATAATGATTGTCAATTTTTATTGATTATATTGCTCAATTATGAAATAAACAGTTAGAGTAGAGATAAACAGGTTAAGGGGGCCGAGTGTAACACATGAGATTTAGGAGCCATTTCAACAACAGCAGTTAAAATGGCTTCCATCGAACTAGCTCATATTTTTATGTTTCAGTTTTCATGAAAAATTAATCAATTAACTTTTCGCTCCCAATCCAAAACTAGTCGATCTTTTGACCTAATATTCAATAGTTGACTTAAATAGAGGCTCCTAAATCCTCATACTAACTCTTATCGATCGATACATTCATTACATCGGCAATTAATAGGGTTTTTGAGTTAAGCCCCCCTCTGATCCCACTTTCCTTCGGCTGATATCGCTGAAATTTGACAGGTTATGTCCTCATTGAGTTTTAAATTCAAATATAAAATTTCATGTTGATATAATCATTACAACCGTAGTTACTAAAGTTGTTGTGTTAAGCATCTCCTTAAACCCTCCTTTCATTTGGCCGATTTGGCTCAAAGTCGATTGGTGTTGTTTTTATAGGGATCAGGTCACATATACACAATTTCGTGTCGATTGATTTATTCTATCGGGAGTTATCTTGTTCACAGCCATGCACACAGACAGACATACTTTTTGTTTTTTCATATTTGGAATCTGGAGGTCGGAAAACATGAAATTCCGTTGAAAACTCCGCATCGAATTTTTGCCGGTTACATAAGTTTCCCTATTATATTCGTACATACAGAACTTAAACCATTTTGAAGAAATTCTTCAGGTTTCTTTGTTTTGTTTTTGTGACTCATATTCGGGATTTAACTACGAGGTAATATCGCCTACTACCATAGCAATCTTTCATCCCTCTCGTGGAAGTGAGCCCGACACTTCTGTGGAAGTTCAAACATCGCACAGTCTTGAGACCATCGGCGTGCTGAACAGGACTTCGGTCAGGAGCTCAGTAGTCTAATAAAGGCTAGTACAGACATGCGAGCAACGAACCGAGCACTGTTCGGCTCGTTTTCAGTTTTCAACTAACACACTCCAAGCCGAACAGAGACGAGCCGAGCATTTGGATGCTCCACAACCATACTAACGAACATAACCTGCACAAGTTAACCTGCAGATAAGAAATTTACGTTTATTTGTATATCATTTAATTACTATTCAAAATCTTCAATCAGAAAGTGCTCAAGGTAGGTAGCTACTTACGTAATTAATTTACATATTTGTAGTACAATTAATACGGATACGAATTTATTATGATACGTAATTTATTTTTACATGTAAATTGTTTAAAATGAACACTTTTTTAGGGAAAGCGTTTGAATAATTCCTCCCAAGCATCCAATCTCTTTATTTTATTAAAATGTAATTTGTGTTTTAAATCCCATATGACTGGGTACTGTCTCATAGTCTGAGCAAACTGAATTTGAAGCTCCTAAGACCAGTCTTCAGAAGCCATAATAAAATATAATTTATTGAATAATACTTAAATATATATTTAATTAAAAAAAAAAAAAAGAACGTGCACTTCCAAAAACCTAAATATTTGAGAAGGTGATAATATTGGTTATAAACAACAGTGCTCGGGTCAAGTCGGGACGGTTCGGCTTCGTACCAGTCCACACACAACGCAGCCCGAGCCGAACATTCCCTTTGATGGTTCGTCAAAAAACCGACCACAGGTGGAGCAGACCCCGAACCTCCCTTGTTCGTCGAGCGCCTGCGCACTATTCCCCAGGCATGCGCAATGACTAATGTTCGGCTCGTTGCGCGCGTGTCTATACGCCTCTTTAAGACGGCCTTTAACAGGCTGCCATCGTCCTCAGGTTTCTTTAAAACAAAGGTTTGTGCAGGTTGATACCAGTAAGATTTTTGAGCCTAATAAACTATTTATTTCCATACAGAAGTAAATGTATTTATGTATATGTATATTACCCCAGTGGGCGCCTACTGAACTCAAAATCTCGGGTTTGGAACCCGGCCGAGGCTTTAGTTTTTTTATCTGGGAGGTAAAAACTTTGAGCATGCCGTCCTTAGGTAATTAATCCTTGGCAGGCTAAATCTAGGACTCCCGCACTAGAGCTAACAGAAAAGCAATTGAGCATTTAATGCTTATATTTCTCGGTGTACACACCAACCCTCCCAATATATCTACATATGTATTTCCCCAGCTGAAATTATTTCTACTAAACTAAGATTCCGCTCTCCCTTCATGCCTTCCCTCTCTTTTGGTTAATTTGGCTCAAACTGTTGCAGTGCTACCCTTGTGGTTTTCTGGGCGCATACCGAATTCGTGTCTCCAGACACACCGAAAGGCATTTATTTTTATATTCAAAAGATGTAAAAATGGAAATTCGGCAGAAAACACAGCAACGATTTTTTTTTCGATAATTTCATAACATCCTCTATACTACTTATCGCTGGGGAAATCCAACAACAAAATAAATTAAAAAATATCATTGAAATTAAAAGTAATCGCAACTATGGACTGACTGGCCTTGAGTATCAGACTCAGAGAGGGATTAGCAGTGTGTTTACATTATGAACGTTGTTGACTAAACAAAAGATGAGAAATATATTTTGGTTGGTCCTAACTAAAAAAGTCGACAAAGAAATATAGAATATGGTTTGTCCTTGTGGCACCAGTTCTTAATATTTTTGAAAAACATTTTAATACAATAGTCGAAGGGCTTCGAACTTTGTTTCCAAATAGTAGCCGGCAATGTATTTAACCAGTTCTAATTAATGTAATGAACTAACAATAAGTTTCCACACTCCCTCTTCGGTCAATTTGTCTGAAAAAAAATCAATAGTTAAACGTTTTTCTTCTCAATCCTCATATAAAACTTCGCATGGTTAAATTCAATATATCGACAATAACTAGTACGTAATAACTGTTATTATGGTTTTTGTTTTGAGCCTGCCCCCCACTCAACTTTCTGATTTCCTCTTTTCCCGTTCAACAGATGAGTGGCCGATCAAGATCAACCTTGAGGCTTTAATCTCAGACGTCCAAAGCCAATGATGCCTGCATTTTACTATATAAATATTTTTATGTTCATTTTAAGACGATATTATGAATATAAAAATATATGAAAAGAATTTAGACCATATTTTTGTAAACTAGTTGGACTAGGAAAGGGATTTCAGTCACTGATTTCAATTCTGGAAGAACTTTCTTTCTATTTCCATAGAGATGCTTACTTTAGGGTTTATAGGCACTAATCATATGAAGAAGGGAAAATTTTTATCTAATTGATAAACGTCTATATTGGGGAATTTTTTTTTTATATAATGCCCATCCTTATGGAAATTTCTTCCTTTGAACTGTTAGAGAGCGGAGGGGGGGGGGGGGGGGGGGGTAGCTTATATTTATCTTGGTACTACAGGGACTGGCTTCGAACTCGCGACAGTGCTGGTCCTTGCAACCAAAGCCCTACTATATACGCTATAGCCCACACGGCCACCATGGCACTTGATAGGATAGGAAACTGAACTCGCAGTACTTGAATGAACTTATTAGGACTAAGTTATCAGGTTTTGTAAAATGTCACAAGCCCCTGTCGTTCAAGTTTCAGGTCAACCTACGAGTTATATGAATATAAGTAGATGCAATGGAGCCAGCTTATCGAGAGAAAAATCAATAGGGGTTCTGCCGATTGCAGCAACATGCAAGGGAAGCAGCCAATGGTGGTTGTACATTTGGCCTTCTGTTAATTGCAGTTCGGCAGCACTGCAATGGAGTTCAATCTTTTACCCTCGAAGGTTAAAGGTAAGGCAGCCAAGACAGGTGTGAAGATCATTTTCCTGACACAAATAATGCCTTTCAGTGTTTAATTCATATTCGTGTGATGAATAGCGTTGCTGCTGCCTCCACCTAGATAAGTTCATCCCTAATTTATATAGGGTGGCAGCCAAACAGCCTTTCGCTAACAGTTGATGCCACGTAAAACTTCATCGTTCAGATTTTGCAAAGTGCAATTTCAGTGTCACCACGTTGTTAGAACATAGTTGTTAATGCAGACACCGGTAGCTCAGAGGTAGCATGTTTGTCTACTGAGCTCTAGAAGATCGCGGGTTCGAAACCCGGCCGATGCCCTTAGAACTATGTCAGGTACTCGTTAAAGACCTCAACCGTATGTGAATAAACTTGGGTTAACAAAATTTAGGGCTCCATGATGTCCACCAGAGCGACGAAAGAGCGCGTGGGATGAATATAACCTAGTTAAAGCCTGGTCATAAGTCACAATAACTAATTGAATGTATAGTAATTAAGGCTGTAGGGAACTTTCGCATAGATAATACATTGGAACGATAGTACTGTTACGATTAAATACTTTAGTAAGTCAACTGCCAATTTATCCGGTAATATGACAGTATAATGGTGTACGAAATATTGGAGCACCCCAAACCTCCAACCCCTGGGGGGAGGAGGTCTGTTGGCTGGATAGTGGATGTAAGAGTGTTGAGCACTTTGCTTGATGGGGGGGAGGTTCCCCCCTCAGCGGTAGAGGGACACAACGCTCTGTCTGACTGTACATTTGAAAACTGCGTTGCAGAATTTCATTAACTTTTTTGGATGTTTTCAGGTGGGGTGAGGGGATACGAATAGTAAAATGTGGTACCCAAATTTCCCTAAAGATATCTTGAAAACTCTATGAAATCCTGTAATGCAGTTTTCGAATGCAATATCAGACTGCATAAGGCGCCTTGGCTAATATTTACTCTTGTAGACGTACGACCCTAATATATATCCTGAAAATTAAATTTTTTCAAATAGCTTTCGAATCGGGAATTGTGTCGCGCTTTCCCATTGACCGCGACAAATAAATATTCCTACACTCATACTCTCCTAAAAATAGCTTAGCATTTCCATAAAAATTCTGTCAAGCAGTTCTTCAGAATCTGCTAAAGACTGAAAAACAAACGTTTGATATTAAAATGATCTTAAAATGCTTATGAATATTTGCATTTCTCTGAAGAATCTAACTGTTCTTATTAAGAAAAACAAAAACAAGAAAGTGATGAATTGCAATGGATAAACATTCCGGACAAGGAATCACCCGTCTATAAGCACCGCATTCCAAGGTCCGCCTTCGGTTTGTTTACTTTGTGCGTCTTCAGGCGCAGTTTCATACCAGGTCAAGGCAGACATTTTCGAACAGGAATTTCCTGTTACTTCTCCGTTGTTTCCGCGAGAGAAAGTTTCTCGCCGGATCTTTAAAAAAAACAGCAACAATAAATGACTTCATTTGTGTTGAGATATCAACAGATTCGTACAGGCATCTTTGATTTCTAATCGGAAACTTGTCCCTTCAAGCTACAAGAGTTAATTGACGATATGTAACAGAATATACTTTATTGCTTCTTGCAGATTGGGAGTTAATTTTAAATAGTTAAATGAAGATAGAAAATTTGTACTTCCTTTCGTACACACCGAAAGGATTCGGATGTACATGTAAATGTATAAGAATCAACATTACAATAGGGGTTGTGTTCATATTGAAATTATACAATCGTAAATATTGATTTATACATCATAGAAATAAAATAAAATAAAATGGAGAAGTAAATACAATAACAAGAATATTATTGATAGATATGTTGAGGGGCGTAGCCAGGGGAGGGTGGGGGGCAGGGGGGGGGGGGGGCGCTTGCCCCCCACTGGTCAGAGCAAAACACCAAGATAAAAATTGAATAAACTAAAAAAATTGTTTTTATTAAAAATGGATTGCTTGCAACTTACTAATAGGATCTTCAAATTTCCCGTGCGTCTGATTCTTGAATCAGCAATCAGCTGTTACATAAATGTACATGTACAAAACAAGTCATATTACATTTATTTAAATATATATGAATTCGATCACTTCATTTCCTCGCTCCAAATCATCATTTATGTTAAATTTTATACTTTTAAAACTAATTATACACGCGCAGTAAAAATGCAAAGCGCAGCAGCAGCAAATGCACGCTATTGGATGTGAGTCATTTAATTCTAAAAGCACAGAAATCACAGCGTGCATTTGCTGCTGCTGCGGTTTGCATTTTTGCTGTTCATTATCAGTTAGTGGTTACCTCAGGGGGAACTTCTAAATGTCCGAGTCTCCCAAATTAATAACAAACAGTCTGCAACGCTAACCACGGAAACTGCGGGCTGTGCGCCCGGGAGTCTATACCCCCATCCTCATAGCCTAACTTTGCCCCACTCCCCCTACTCAAAATCCTGGCTACGCCCCTAGATATGTTAGCAAACAACCTCATGAAAATAATAAAAAATTCCTTAATTTGGCAATAAAAGAAACATAGTTATAATACTTATGCAACTGCTGGACTGTCTGAGAGGTTACTAGTTCATTTATTATTTTATTTGCATCTCCTGAGTGACCAAAAAATAGTTTTCTAATGCTTGAAAAAAGTGGACATTTACAAATAAAATGGTACGTATCATCAGTTTCATTACCACAGATATTACAATTAGGCTGGTTATTAAATTTAATTGAAACTTCTGGCGTACAAAGTTTAGAAAAATGTTTGCCACCCAATCTAATTTGAGCTATTAAGTTAATGCAGTTTAGAGGAGCGTCAAGATAATAGCTAATAGTTCAGATGATAATGGTAATTTTAAATAATTATTAAAAGTTGAACTTACGGCCTTGTTTTAATTTAACGAGAACAAATATTTTTATACATTCCACAAATAGATGCAATAGATTTTCTGCAGAGATCCAAGCTCTGAAAATTCTTTCAATTGAACCAAACAGATCTTAGGAAATCTGTAAGAATGCATTTGTTCGATTTTTAGTAGCCAGTTAAGAGTTTGGTACAAGTTGTAGTAATGAAGTTACGAAATGCCTGCCTCCAGTCTGATAAGACAGTGGGGGGTGCTCTTTGCTACCTTTGGATAAACTTTTGTAAAAACGAGACTGGATGAGGTCCAGGTCGTCCAAATACCTCAAACTCCACACCGAACCACAATAGGTCTATTATTATACTATTCGGGAAAAAAATAAAAAGTAAATAAGAAAATTAAAATAAAATCTATTAAGGTGGAGGAAGAATTTCTGTCATGCCTAAAGACACTGAGTGTGATTTCTTGAAGGCCTGTATTAACTAACACACACATATATACATGAACAATAAGCTGAAAAAGCGACAAAACAAAGTACATTCATATTACTTTCTTCAGGTTTTTGTATTTTTTGAATACCTAAATATTTTTTTAGTATGTTCTTGTGTATTTTTCTGTTGTAAATGTATTCTTATAACATAATGTCTATGTGAATATGTTTACATAAAATGTTTTTATCTGAGTTTTCCTTTAATTTGTCCTTCCCTAACGGACACTTCTTCAATCAACAATCTATTTTTTTTTTTAAATTTTGACTGTCATTAAGAGCTTTTTATAAACTGAAGTGACCCGACTATCCGAAAAACTGAGTCACATTTTCAAGAAGGAAATTTGTGTGGAGTTTCCAGGGAAAGAAAATTGAATTTGTAAACTAAATTCACTATAATTTTCTCCGAATTGTTTAGATGGTTAGAATCAACTCATTTTCTCGAAACTAATTTGAAGAAAAATAAACTTTTGAATTTTTGCCATTATCTCTGTATTAGCATATTTGCTTGTTGTATATATTTTTATACAGTTGTAAATATCTCTTTGTAAATTAAAAAAATAAATTTTCTGTCAATCTTGTGGGACCTGTAGGGGTCCGCAATAGAGGGGTTAAAATATTTGGATTTACTATGCTTTGGCCGGGACCAAGACAAAATCGTCCTTTGAAAGGGGTGCCGTTCACAGAAGTTTCGCTGTATAAGGTAGAACTAAGTAAATATAAAGCAATAAATACTTCGAAAATACATCATAACACAATTATTTTATTTATTTGTTGTGTTATGCTGTAGATTTATTAAAATTATTATTAGTTTTTATTGTTTTATCTCTATTAAATTTTAACTTATTGTTAATGTACCTATGTATGTTAATACAGACACTAAAGAAGGAACTCAGGCTGAAAAGCTCAGCAGAAATTTTACGAGTTTGTTTTTAACGGCCACAAGCCTGATCTTTCTCTTCCTATTACATTGTTGGTAATACAAAATGCAAAGAAGGAAAAACAATACTAATATATAAACACACAAAAGACCATTTCGATGCAGCCTTGAGGAACGCCATTATTTTGCCACGTTATTGGTTTGAGTCCTCAGAAGCTCCGAATGCTGGGATAAGTTCGCGATTGTTGCCACTCTCATATACCGACAAAAGTCGGCGTTAACTTGGTAGCGAAACATCAACGCGATATTTGAACAATGATAAGAAATCACATATGTTAATTTTCTCTCCTGTTTTTTCTCGTACAACAATGTCTCTTTATGTTTTCCCTCCTCATGTTTGGTTCGCCCTAATGGCCATTTTCTTTTCTACTCAAGCTAACACATATAACTAATGTGATGTCTCCAAGCGGCCTTCACTGGCTTCTCAAAACCAAATCAATTCTGTTCCAATTGGTCTCATGTGGGGCCCCACATGGTAGCTACAATGGCGGGGGTGGAGGGACCTCGGCTCCGTTTCGGCTCCTCAAGGACGCTCCTTGCCCTACATATAACGGCTATTTTCGGCAGTCCTACTGTTTCATTTTACTATTTGTAAAAATAATACTTTATTTTTGAAAGCTATTGTGATAATAAAAATAATAATTATTATTTAATAATAATAATAATAATAAAAAAAAATTTCACTCTACCGGCCACTAGGAGCGTGAAAAACGTAAGACAACACCACACTTCTCAACCCTCCATGCAAACAGCGCATACATAACTCAACACAATTCTTCTTGGAATGGTGGAGTCAACTGATGTTCCGTGAAAAACTCTACATAACTGAACTACTTGAAAATGAGTTTAAAAATCTTGTAATTATTTACTCTGATGGATGCACTGCACAAAATAGAAATGCAATTCTATCAAATGCCCTCCTCCATTTGAGTGTGTCTAAAAGCGTAAGAATTATATTTAATACTGGGTTTATTATTACACTTAACCTACACTTGAAAAATAAAAATAAATCAATTATAGACAAAAATTGTACTAATAACTAATTCCTAAAATTACATAAGTATTTTCTCTGTGGCCACTCTTAATTGGGCATATATAATTTAAGAAAAAAAAAAAAAAAAAAAAAAGTACCTTTTCTCTAATGCTCACTCACATTTGTCCTTCTTTCATCTAATCATGCCATTTCTTATATTTGATGTTTACTTAATAAAAAAAATGCCAAGGCACAGTTCTATTTACATTGTAATACACTATTTGCACTCATGCTTAGCTGTCTAACCACACTGCTCTGATGTGTCTAGCTTCATGACTTCAACTACACTGCTGGCACGGCCGGCTTTTGTAGCCTCGACCGTCTTGTGTCCTTTCTCACTTTAAATAAAAGCGAAACTAATTTGTAATTGTAAATATAAAAAAAACTCTTTTTATATTTATACTCACTGAAATAATTCCTAAATGCTTGTGGACAGTTTTTTTAATAAGAATTCCAACATTTTGGCGCTTCTATTCCTTTAAAAAAACACTAATTTTTACAGTATTTTAATATTTATAATCTTGCCTCCATGCCCTCGCCAAATCTTCACTTCTATGAGCCTATGGCTTGCCTTCGAACTCTTATCAAGTCCAGAAAGCAGGTTCCTCCCAAAAAGAAGTTCTGCCGAAGGTCTATTGGTCACTGGGCCGTCAGGTATTTCGACAGCTTGCCCATTTGATCCCTTCATGAGGCGGTTTTCAAAATACTGAACGTCCCTTTCAGATGGTGATACCTTCCTGAAGACCGATAGAAGAAGAAGCCTTTCTTAACATAGGTCTTCACATTTATTTTCTCTGAAGCATTTACATTTATTGTCTCTTGAGATAGGCATATATTTTATATAATTTTTCCATCATGCCACCAACAAGCCTTAGATCATTTTAAATTTAATCTGGTTACCAAATATACAATTCTTTTAAGCATAACTATACCTAACCAGGGCGCCGGTAGCTCAGTGGTATGCGTGCATGCCTTCTGAGCTCATGAACGTGAGTTCGAAACCCGACCGAGGCCCTTTAGTTCATTTTATCTGGGAGGTAAAATAAACTTAAGCACTCCGTCCTTCAGATGGGACGTTAAGCGATGGTCCCGAGCCTGTACGATGTCAGGTACTCGTTAAAGACCCCTGCCCTAGATGAATAAAAATTTAGGGTAGGCAAAATTTAGGACTCCCACAGTAGAGTCGGGCTCATGTCCTGCAGAGTGACGAAAGAGCGCTCTGGTAGTAGGCGATATGACCTCGTAGTTAAAGCCCGGGCATGAGTCATAAAATCTAACCTAATACTGACATTGGCCAGGGCTGTCTGTCAGGAGAGAGGTTCATAAAAAGCATAAATAAATAATGAAATTTCATACTAAATAAAAAAAACTCTTGTACAATTGTTCCTCTAAGACATATAAAAATAAAATAAAGAAAGTAAACAGAAAAATAATATTAATAGTAAGACAGATAGACAGATATCAATAACAATTGTAATAAAATGAAACCATAAACTATAGGTATTGTAATAAAAAAAATAAAGAATGAAAAGAACGTAGATGTAACTGTAAATGATTTGTAAAAATACTATTTAATAATTAAATTGTTCAACAAGAAATTCTCTATATTTAGTAGCATCCTATATGAATAGACAGAGTGAGTGCCAATCATTCTCATTGAGTATCTGGATGGTCTCCAGAGAGAAGCTGGAAGAAGAAGAAATAATAATAAGGAATAAACAAGTAAACTTTAAAATAAAATATAAAACTCAAAAAATGTAACTATACAAAATTTCCAACATCTATTTATTTGGAATGAAATAATATAATGGATTCACATTTCTGTTGCTTGCATTGCTGGAGCTTAATTCATTCTGTCATCCTGCGTGGATCCGGTTGGAAGCATAGTTGCATAAAATATTTAATTTATTGCATAAAACTTGTATTTTTTTCTTTTTTAACAATCATTCTTCAAGAAAATTAAACTGTGTTGAAAAATAATTGTTAATGAAGAAATAATAAAGAAAACAACTGGTTACCAAGTACCGATGAAGCACAACTTCCATACCGACCTGGGACAAAAGTTTAACTTTTAATTTTTTAAATTATTTTTTCCATTTATTTTTACAATATAATACAAATTTTGAAAATATCAAAATTTAATATATAATATGTCAAAACGAGGATATAAACTTTTTTATTTTCTAAGCTAAGCCACTTTTTCCTTAATGTTGTAGTTTGCAACTTTCCTACTAACAATTCTTTGTCTCTTCTTAACACTCTTATATTTATATTTAAAACATTAATGGTTATTAAAAAAAATACAAATATTTTCTTTTTTAACAATACTAACTACTCATTAATTTTATTTCTATTAGGGTTAAATAAAAAATTTAATTAAAAATATTTATGAGTGATACTTTTTTTTCATTAAGAGAGGAGCAACGTTTAATTATTCGAAAATGTGTTCTTTCTTCTGGTATCATAACCATGACAAGTATTGTTAAGAGGGAAAATATTTTCATCTTTCCTAATAACCATTTATATATTTTTACGTTGTATTATCAGTTATGGTTTAAACGAACCCTCAAAACTGAACCATCCTCTTATGGCTCCCAGTAGTGCCTACTGACCCCACTCCTCACCCAAGACACTACTCTTTGAACGGCAATCAAGAGGATATCCTTTCATATAATGTCCTAGTAAATTACCTCAACATTAAATGTGAAAAAAGAAGCACTGACTATGTACTTCCCCAGGACGAATTAATCACTATATTTTGCTCTCCCTCCCAAACCAATTGACCATTTGGACTAAGAATTAGTAGTTGACTTACAAAATTTGTTGTCAACTATTAATTCTTAGCTGAAATGATCAATTGGTTTTGGAGGGAGAACAAAAATGTTGATTAATTCGTCCTGGGGAAGTACTTTGTCAGTGTTTCTTTTTTGATTTTTAGCCTGGGTGGATTCACTCTATGAGCGTGAGAGAGGAAGTCGTCGCAGTAGTAACTTAATGAGTTAGTAACGAATTCTTTAAAGAAACTTGAAAAATGTTCTAAGACCCTATTAAGTTAATGTGGTTCCGTCAGCTATAATTGCAGAGAAATTACATATTTCTTAGAACAGGAAGACAGCCTGTACTAGGAAGTTACGACGTCCAATATCCACATGTTTTTGTAACTGGTTCAATAGTTTTGAGTGATTTTAAACACTAATCCTCTAAATCTTATCGTCGGCAATAATTATCCCATATGACCAGTGCTTTCTTTTGCCACAGACTCACCGAATATATCCATTAGCTTCTTCAACTTGAAGACTGATTTCTTAGAACATCGTAAAGTGTACTCTTAGCCCCTTAATTCTTATCATTATTTTCAATCAAATAAATCCCTTTGATTCTCCTAATCATTTCCTTTTAGTAGCACATTCCTGGGTGTCACTATTGACAAAATAATTTATAAGATGTGAAACGCGGACATATTTTGTAAAATTATAATAAATAAAATAAATAAATTTAACAAAAAAACAAACCGGGAAAAATTGAAAAAGTCTATAATAGCAAATGGTATTTTTAGATGGCAACAAAGCACCTTTGAGGAAAGGACCGTCGGAACAGTTTACTGCAACACAAGCTTCACATTGGATTTTTTCAGAAATGGAATGGTCGGGCGACAGTCTTTTATGCAGTCTGTAGTATACCAAGGTCGTCCGACTACAGATTTTGGAAATTTTCTTTATAATTTCTGAAACAACAAGATTTATTTGGTCCAGCAAAATACGGAGGAGTTTAAAGTCCTGGTATAGTCTTTGTTTGACTCGCCACCCAAGTGTAGGCGCACCAAGACTGTAGTGTACAGCCCCAGAACAATTCATAAGGCTTTCGTGGTGATTTTTCTCAAGCTTCTCAATGTGAGCTGCAAAAAGAGGAACTTCCAGTTCTTCGTGGGTTTTGTGTTTCCTGAAAAACCAGGGTGCGTTTGTTGCTACTTGGAGATCCAGACTGGACAGGCATATGTTAAAAGTGGAAGTAGGAGTGTCTTGTATAGGAGAATGCTACATGTGTGTTTGAGTGGCGTGTTTCTGTTTATGAGAGGGTAAAGGGTGTTAAGTCGTGAATATGTTTGATGTGTAATTTCCATGTGAGTCGTGTATCCAAATGTACTCCAAGATAGCGCACACCCTGGTCCTTAGGATTCCAGAGAATCAGGAGGTCATCAATTTGCAGCTGACTTTGTTCTTCTATGGAGAATCTGCGGAGAGCGAAGATTTTAGCTTCGGTATTCCCTACGTTCAGTTTGAGTCTCCATTTTGAAAACCAGAGAGAAACTTCTGCCAGGGCTTCCTGGAGCAGTTCAATGGCGACGGAGAGGTCACTATGCTGATCATCTGCATACGAACAATAGTCAGTTTAACAATGAAATTTGTTTTATTTATTAGACAGTGTAATTTCCGACATCTACGAACCCGTGATCTTGAGCTCAATAGGCTAGCTCCCTACTTTTTAGCTATCGGCGCCCTCAAATATATTAGGATAGTCTACATTTGAACAGTTATTGGGTAAGATGTGAATATATGTAAATACTTTCTTTTATTGTTCATTTGAGCTATTTTTTAGTCTTTAATTGTGAATTGGCTATTTAAAATGGAAGTATAGTTTTTTTTTGGAGCAAAGTGATTTTTATTAGTCATATGTAGAAAGTGTGTTTTCTTTTCACAATTTGAGTTCGTCATGTTTTCTTCCAGACTATCCTGGTCATAAAGCTTATAAAATCGAAAAAACAGAGAATACAGAGGTGCTGTGGGTTTACAATTGGAAATTTGTTCATTTTGTTAATTTTTATTTCTTTTCTTTTTCAATACAGTGGTAGATTTAAAATTAAAGATAAAATTATTACAAACTTACAAGAGAAACTAAACTGTGTGGGATATGGGTAAAATTATGTTTAGGCTTTAGCAAAATGATTACTGATACCATGGGAACATTAATAAAATTAAAATCCGGAGCTTTTCTTCTCTATAAAATAATATTAACGATAACTCCCGATAGAATGAATGTATCGCCACGAAATTTTATATGTGTGTCTAGATCAAAATAAGATTGACCGACTATTGATTTTCAACCAAATCGGCCAAAGGGAAAGGGAAATCAGAAGAGAGGACTCGACTCAAAAGTCCTAATAACTAATGATGACACCAAATTTAGTATGAGGATTCAGATGCCCCATATAATATTCACATATTGATTTTTAGACTAAACGTTCAATTTGGTTTGGAGGGAGAGTGAAAACTTAATTGATTATTTCTTGCTAGAATAGAACGTTGCTGATGATTCACAGACGACTTTTTTATTTTTTTCTGGTGACAAAACAAACAACACATAAAAAAAAAATAATAAGTTTGTTTTATTTATTTATTATAAATTTCCATACATCTCAACTTAAAAGTAATAATTAAAAATTTTAAAAAAACCCGGGGGGGGGGGGGGGCTTGAAGGGCTTGGGGGGGAGGGGCTTGGCCTTATAAACATTTGATTTCAAACTTTGTCTCTAGCTGTAATAGAGACCGAGATCCCTACACAGGCTCTGATAAAACCTGAAGATCTTGGTAACGGCATATCGGCAAAGAACCATCTCGAACCAGCATTTTGAAACAGAAAAACCGTTTTGAAATAGGTTCAGCCGTCTTGGAGCTACGATGCCACAGACACACACACAGACAAAGGGTTCGAACTTATAACACCCCTTCATTTGCGTCGGGGGTTAAAAATGAACCTAGTCCCTGGCTAATGTGGTGGCCTTGTCGGAAGGAAGATTGGCAGGTTGTGAAGGGGGGTCCTTGCCGGAAGGTCGGCCCGATTTTCCCGGAGTGTGGAAACCGCCGGCCCTGGGTGGCCCTCCACTTTTCCGCCGCCCCCAACTTTTCCGAGCCCCTTCTTCCACTACAACTAGTGGAAAATGTGTCAGTTAGTGCAAGGGCGCCTCCCCCCCGTGGGTGTCTGATGAAAGATTGAGGCCAAGTTACGCTAGTGAGGTTCACCCCTCCGCACGAGACAAGATTTCGTAACCAGTTGGTGGAGCGGGGTCCTCACAATCTCCTCCAATATATATAAAGGTATGGGGACAGTGGTTTGGTTTTCATTCGGGCCGCCAGGCTGCCACCGCAGCAGTGTCTGTCTCTTCCTCACTCCAGTGTTGTGCTCAACGTATTATTATTATTACTTATTTCTCGTTGTTTCGTCTCGACTGGCAACACTGTCTACTATTCACTGTTATCTTCCCGCCCATCTTGCTAACCTGTACAAAATGGGATTATTGTGAGTAATAAAAAGTTTAAATATGTAAAATCATATATAATATTTATTGTTGTCCCCATATTTACATATGGCTTTGAAGTCGATTGTAAATATGAATATAAAACAAAAAAACAAGTAAAATGACAAAAAAAATTGATCATTTATTGCACAGAAAAGATTTATATAAAGAATCCGTCCGCCATCTCGCGGTGATAAGGATGAATGTTTGTAATTAATTATCATTTCTGATATTCTGATATTTATAAAAACACTATTAAGCAAAGTAACATTTTTGTACATTATGAGGTTATATCTTATAATGTTTCAATATTTCCCACCTCTCTAATCGATTTGAAGTGGTACCTATCTGATGAAGGCCAATATTTTTCATGGTGTCAAGGAGAGATTATGTAAATTGCGTTATGTACGCTTATTATTTACGTATATTATTACATACCACTCCAATATTTTATGTTTTAGTTAAATTAGTAATTACCCATTACATATCTGACTCTGATGAAAAACATATTTTGCAAAAATTGTTTAAAATTACATAAACCCATCAAACTAACCGGTATAATTACATTTATTCTGGTAAATAAGTTAATAATATCAACTTGATATTTCCCGCCGTAATAATCGATATGCAATGTCATCTGAAGATCAATGTTTGAAGTAAATACAATATAATAGCGTAAAGTCGGATTTGTTAATTTTCTTCGAAGTAATTACTTAACTCTCCAAAATATTGTTCAATTGAATAATTTTTTAATAGTTACTACATTTTTAACTCTAAATGAAATAGACTTCAGTTAAAGAGGGAGTTTTTGATTTTCCTAAAAAAGAATTGTGCCATTAAACACATTTTTTTACTATTTTAGTGTTGATAATTCATTTATAACAATACCAGGACATTACAGCGACTTTCTGCGTATGTGTGTCTTTTTTACTTTTTACTCTAATTTATTCTCTATTCATTTTTATTCTCTCAATATTCATTTTAAAATGTTTTATTTATGTTTAGTATAAGCAAATATTGTAATCTAGAAAATGAAATAATGAATTGAATTCCTTTCCATTATGCGACTCTTTATAGTTACGTTAACATAAAGCCATTGAGGAACGTTCTACACTTGTCTCTCTAGCTACCATTTTGAATCGCTGTGGTGCTCAATGTATGATTAAAAAATATTGACTAATATTGGTTTCTGATGATCTTTTATCTGATAAAGTACTCAATTGTCCCAACTTCAAAAAAAAAAAAAAAATGCGCTACAAAGTTTTGAAAATTTACAAAATATTTGCTTGCTCCTTTTAGCTCGGTTTATCAAAAAAAAAATCAATGGACACAAATTAATCAGGTTTTTGCTCTTCTCCGAAACCTATTGACTGGGTTCCTGATCAATAGTTGACTTACATAGGGTCTTCTGAATCCTCGTCCAAAATCTTTCGTCTTTCATATGGGATTTTGAATTTACAAATGAAATATCTTTTTAAGGCATTCATTACAACGACAGTTATTTGAGTTTTTGTGTTAAGACCTTCCGCTAATTCCCCCTTCCTTTCGGGCGATTGGCCTGAAAATCATTAAGTGTCGTCCTTAAGGGGTTCTAAGAACACATAAATCGTGTCGATACATCCATTCTATCGGGATTTATCGGAAAACATGAAATTCTCTTGAAAACTTAGCATCAAATTTCTGAACGTTTACCTAACTTTATATTTTGTATATCTGAGGATGTAAAATGACTGTTTTTTGAGTTAATGCATTAGCACAACACTCTAAGTTGAGAAAAGCGGATATATTGTGAAAACTTATAACAAATAAATAAAACAAACCTCTTTGAAATATTGTTTATCCCACAAGAATCTTATAAATATACTACCAGTTTCTGCATTACTCCATCGACTCAGTTTATAACTAAATAGTGTACAAACCGGTAGCTTATGTATAACATTTTTATGGAATAGACAATATTACAAATAGAAGTTCCTTTTATTTATGCTCCATAATTATGAAAACATATTTATGTAACTTTTTACGATTCGCCACTTTAATATATGACATTTTTTGCTGAGATGTCGAAAACCTGCCCCCACGGACCTAATTTGATCGAAAATTCTTCAAGCAAATTTTAAATTATTTACATTGAGATAAGGCTCCATTGTTTGTTTTTTTATTCAGATTTTTAGCAACAATTACAATTATAGGGGGGAGACACATTTCAATGTTTTTTTGAATTTAAAACTTCGAAAAATAAATTGTCGGTGAATCACCGGAAATGTACTTCCCCAGTACGACTTTATCAATTAAGTTTTTGGTATACATCCCAAACGAATTGACCGTTTTGGGATAAAATCAATAGTTGACTTATTCCTCATACTAAATTTCATGTCGACACATTTATTACATCGCCCAGTTATTTGGGTTTTCAAGTTGAATCTCCCTTCTTTCCCCTCGACTGATTCCGCGGAAAATTAATAAGTGTCGTCCGACAACATCAATTTTCTGACCTATACTTCGTATAGTTGGTGAAGTGCGATATTATCGTCATGACCTCTCAGAACCCTTCAATAGATCTCTTATTCATTTTTCTAGAACTGGGCAAATATAAGCTGTCTCTAAGACATTTCGAGTTTCATGTGGCTACGATATCTTTTGTGGGATATCGCTGCCCATAAAATGTAGACAGATATATAGCTGAAACCATACTTTTTTACCTACAAACCCTAAAAATGCAATTTTAAGCTGAATTCTTAAGGGCCGCTCTTTTATAGCTACATTCTCGTAGTATAACACACTCATATTGCATTAAACTCATCAGGTCATTTCGTTCATAAACAAAGCATGACGGTCTGCATTCAAGGCTGAAAGGTTGCAAAACAAGAAACCTTGCACTTTATTAATTTTTTACTTTTTTATACTTTTAATATATGAAAATATTGTAATCGTGCAAAAATCCGAGATCGACGGAATTTCAAAGTCGTCTAAATACTTTTTGACCATTTTCGTGATGATGTCTACCTGTGTGTGTGCAAGTGGTTGGGGACTTTCTGAGCGCTCTATCTCAGAAAAGCGCGGTAGGAAATTTCAAAATGAACGTGTCATATGTGCTAACTTAGATATGAACGGACACTTTTGGCCAAAATCGAAAATTGAGACAACTTTACTTCAGAGCCACAATAGCTTATATTAATGACTTAATTAAACATTTCTTCAAATAAAAATTACAGAGAAAAAAGAAAGACACATTTTATTACAATACCATTTTTTGAACATGCCGAAAACCATCCGAAAATGACATCTCAAACTCACTTTTTTTAGATGTCTGCTTTATTTACGAGAAAAGTAAGTCAGTCCTATCAAAAATTTAGCCCAAAAAATGCCTTATTAAATTTACTACAATCAAAATGTACTCGCTCCATTCGAAATATTTCTATGAAATGTCTAAATAGCATCGAATTGTAAAATATCTTTTAATTGTTGGTAGCTTCTTTATTAAAAATGATTAACAATAAAGAAAAAATTAAGAATATTATAGGTTAGGTTAGGTTTTATGACTCATGCCCGGGCTTTAACTACGAGGTCATATCACCTACTACCAGAGCGCTCTTTCGTCACTCTGGTGGACATGAGCCCGACTCTACTGTGGGAGTCCTAAATTTTGCCTACCCTAAATTTTTTATTCATCTAGGGAAGGGGTCTTTAACGAGTACCTGACATCGTACAGGCTCGGGACCATCGCTTAACGTCCCATCCGAAGGACGGCGTGCTTAAGTTTATTTTACCTCCCAGATAAAATAAACTAAGAGCCTCGGTCGGGCTACGAACCCACGACCTTGAGCTCAGAAGTCAAGCACGCATACCACTGAGCTACCGGCGCCCTCAAGAATATTATATGTCAACCGAGCTGAGTATTCATTCGAGACGGTTAAGGGATTTGTCTACCTGGGCTCATATATAGACCGGGCAAATGATGTGGGCACAGAGGTGAGCCGGCGGATACTGGCGGCCAGCCGGAGTTACTATGGCCTCCAGTCACAATTTAAATTCCGGGACAAGAAGATGCTGCTGTACAAGACGCTTGTGAGGCCAGTTCTGAAATACGGGTCGGAGACGTGGATCCTGACAGTAGCGGAAGATACGATAAGAGGAGAATACTCCGCAGGATCTACAGCTCCACCCAGGAGGAGGATATTGGGCGCATCTGATACAACCAGGAATTGTACGCACTCTATACCGAGCCAAAGTTGTCCCAATGGATTAGAGTTGCCAGTCTCCGTTGGGCTGGACACGTAAGACGGATGGATGAGGACCTTATACCAAGGAAACTCTTGAATGTGACACCGATGGTAGGGGAAGAGTGGGATGACCCAGAAGAAGATGGCTGGTGACCGTGAACAGAGACGCAAGACGGCTTGGTGCGGTGGGCTGGTGGAGACTGGCCCAGGACAGAGCTGCATGGGGACATTGGCTCTTGATGGGCTATAGCACCTATGATGATGATGATTCAATTATAAAAGTTTGAATTAATATGTAAAGTGGTGGTGTGACTTATTTGTACAAAATATTTTATTATGATATTTCTAGAAAAAGAAGAGACAAAAAATAATATAAATATGTTTTTTGATTTTAATTTATAATTATAATTTACAGGCGATAACTGAAATATACAGGGTATTCCATGCTCACTACCAATATTGTCTTAAAATATGATATTTTCCTACCAAATTTTCTCCATTAGGTCCAGTAATAGGTGCAGAATCAAGAATCGAGAATAAAATGTTTTAAGCAATAAATCAGAAAGCTTTAAATTTAAACATTTTAATCTGTCCTCAAAAATGAACATTTTAGCTGAATCCCGAGAAAAATCGAATACGCCGATAATCTGACGATTGGAAATTTAATGAGGAACATTTTGTATAAGAATCAATTTTCCGATAAGACAAACTATTTTCGAGTGAATCAAGCATACGTCTAAGAAAATGGGTTTCGAGTTGTCTATCTTAAGCTGGTTTTCAGCATGTGTCGCCAACCTCGGGCCTATAAAACAATGGTATTTAATAAAAATTTGCCTTTTAGTTTTCTCTACAACTTTTTCTTGCGGAGATGTTTGATTTGATGTTTAGTATAACCCAGTAAAAAGTATTTTAATTGCAATTTTCCTAAGCACCTGTTTTCACTTTTTATTATTATTTATTTATTCCTTAAAACATGTCTTGAATAGATGAAATGTTAATACACACTTTACATTCCACTTTCGTGTATTCACATGTTTCAAACGAATTTCTGAAGTCTATTGTATGAAAATATTTTTGAAAGTTTTTGTCTGTATGTTTAATTCTTATTTTTTGTTCCGTGCCCTCCATTCTTTCATATTTCCCAAACGACGCCTTATACCCTAATGACCGCTAGGTCTAACTCAGTGACTAGGGAGTGTCACCAATAAGTGATTTCCCTTTTTTATATTTTGAAATTGCCATTTTTTATCTCTTAGTGCACATAACGATTGCTCGAATTGATGTAATATACATTCATTCTATGGAGAGTTATCGCGCTCACAGACACTCACTCAAATTGTCAGACATTTGTTTTATTTTTGAATCAGTGGGTCGGAAACTACGAAATTCCGGTGAAGACAACCTCGAATTTCTGACCGATTACCTAAACTTGGTTTAACTGGGCAAGTAAAAAGTATTAAGATGTTATCTTGTTGATAACTGTGTGATAAGAGGCTTCGAGAGGGGTGTATAGAGCGACTACCCTCAGACAGTGCCCTTGGCGGCTGGGCGGTTATAAGAAAGGTATTAACGAGCGAGGAAGATCCTATGATAGTGAAGTGGTTAGAATTACAATCCTGAGAGAAGGCTTTAGTTATCGAGGGGTTAAATACTACCCTGAGAAGGGGCTTTAGTTCAGTCTAAATGGCACTACGCTGAGAGGGATCCTTTATTCTTAACTGGTTAGTGTGTCTGGCTACGTGCCTGAAAGGGTGCTTCCATAGATGTATAATGCTGGGAGTGCTAGAGTGACCAGAAGTTGAATAATCTCGGTAAATCCAGGAATGGAGGGGAATATTAGCGTGACTATGACGAGGACCCTTAGGATGGATGACTCTTCAGTTGAGGCTGGAGGCTCGCTGCAGGAGGATGAGAGCGGATTACCGGGGAGCAGAGCATACAGAAGAGGACTGAGAACCGACGACGGGAGAGCAGACCAAGAACCGGCACCGAGACGTCGGGAGTTCGGGATGAGCTGAGTCGCAGCCTCAGGCACTACCCAGAGGATTCTACATGTGGACGGCTTTCCGAAAGAGGAAAATAATGTATGAAGCCATGGTTGTCAGGAGCAACCAGTAAGAGAGAAGTTAAATTATATGTTATAAAAAATGAAGAAAATCATAAGAGAAAAAAAAAAGAGGGTTTGTCGAGATGTGAGGGCCGAGTGAGTTGGCTGGTTGCAAATTTTTTCTAGGCCTTCCTTACATAAGTAGGAATAATGACTAGTCTAGGAGGGATGGGAGAAGCAGACAGGAGCAGACCTGAAGTGCAGAGCGGGAGGCCGAGCTCGTTTATGCAATCTTCTCTCACTTTCACAATCAATCAATCATGGAGCCCTGGAACGGGTGGTTTCACCGCCACTTCCCCCACTACCGGGACACACCTCCTTCTTATCACAAGGTACTGCTTCTCTGTTATCACTGGGTCAAGGTCCTTCCCTCTATCGGCCTCATTCAATTTCATTTAGGTCGGTCTCACTTCCCTGGCTTATTTGGCAAGAGGTCAGTATATGCTCCCGAATAGATGGGATTACTCAGCTACGGGCACTTCTTTGCACATCTGCCTCTTGTATTAAGTTTCACTTGCAAGAAAATATGCATAAAATAACGCAAGAATGTAATATATTTTGCCAGTTTGTATATTTTAGGACCATTAAAGGCAAGTATTCAGATCTATGCTTACTCCATACCGCTGCGGTTCATGGTCCTCGACTTCCTCTATCACAGTAGCCCCTACAGCCTGGCCTCCGCTCTCACTGCCATACTTCTCTCTCTTCTTCTTCTTCGATATCTTCCATTCTATGTTGTGGATGTGTCCTAAAGCCTTCTTACCTAAGTTACTAAGTTCAAGATCGCGGGTTCGAAACCTTCGGATGGGACGTTAAGCGACGGTCCCGAATCTGTACGATGTTAGATACTCGTTACCCCTATCCTTTGTAAGGAAGCCAACTCCCACAATAGAGTCAGGCTCATCCCCACCAGAGCGAAGAAAGAGCGCTTTGGTGGTATAATATGACCTCGAAGTTAAAGCCCGGGCATGACTCACAATAACTAACTAACCTCTTCATATTGTCACACTGTACCTTTACCTTTATATCTATGTGGGTACTTTTTTTCAATACATAAATCCACATCTTGCCAAAAAAAAAGTGTTCCTTTGCGAGCCGCGGGTTGTCGACCCCTGGGATAATCGATTGAAAACTATTCGTTCCTTCCATTAACCTCACCTAGAGAACGTGTCTATGTTACGGATACTTTATGAATGAGAACGTATTCTTAGAGGCGTGAAACTTAAATCATGACCTTGAAAAGTCGGACTTTTCTAACTATCCCATTGCACATTTATTATTATTTTTATTTAAAATCACCACACAGTACACCAAACAATACAAACTATTTACATACGGTTTTTAAGCAAACTTTACAAGAATATAAACCCAGAAATACGTCCTTTATCTCTACTACACTTACGACATAACCCCCCACGAAGGTTTAAGAGAAAATGGAACCGCGACTTATTGCCTGCCACCTTGAATCATATTCGTTATTAATATTTTTCAACATTAATTTCCTTTACTTTTATTACCTCTCTTACTATCCATCCATCAAAATTGTCTTTCAATTCCTTTTTTTATTTTATTATTATACTTTTTTTAATTTTATGGTTTGCTATTATTTTTATTTGTTTTTGTCCTAATAATTAAGATACATTTTCATGCTGCGTGCGTTAGTTCAGTAGTATGCGTACTTGCTTACTGAGCTCAAGATCGAAGGTTCAAAACCCAGCCGAGGCCTTTAGTTTATTTTATCTGAGAAGTAAAATAAACTTAAGCACGCCGTCCTTCGGATGGGAGGTTAAGCTATGGTCACGAACCTGTACAATGTCAGGTATATACTCGTTAAAGACCCCTTACCCAAAAAAAAATTTAGACGACAAAAGAGCGCTCTCGTAGTATATTTTTATCTTGGATGAGTATGAAAATTTAAATTCAAATTTTTAAATATTTTTTTATTTATTAAACAGTTTTATTTTATGTATTTCTTTACTTTCATTGCATGAGTCATCTTCACATTACAATTTTAATAGTTGTAAATTAGTTTGAGGTCGGGGACTATAGGATAGCGGAGCAGTGTGGGAGATGCAAATGACGTCATCTTGATCCCACAGCTAACCCAGACTCAATGTTGGTAAACAAGACTGGCGGGTGATCGTACTTTCATCTCTACTCGTCATGGAGAGAGTACCCGTTCTGCACATGTCTGTACCACTTGCCATATTAATTTGATCACAAATCTTCTTTTTACCGCTCTGGCATTTTTATCAGGGTCGCGAGACTGCTATTTGCACAGGTTGCTGCACAGGACTGTTATCGGTAAGGAACTGAGTTCCGTTTGCTTCTTACTTGGGTAACCTTATAAACGTCGTATCAGTGGAAACATTAACTAGGTACTCTATATTACGCTTATTTACATTCTACAAACAATTATAATTTAATATTCGTACACTGGGGAGCTCTAATATCGATATTTTTAGCTCTCGAACGAAAGCACTAAGAATAATAAATAATATTATTCAGAGAACACTCTGCAAAGAAATATTTTTTTTAAACTTTAAATCCTACCTTCGCCAGCGCTGTTCATATTTGAAACATTAATGGTTATTTTAAAAGTTTTTTTTTTTTTTTTCATTTATTTACATATTTGCAACGGCATAACATTTGCCATTAGCAATAGCGATAAGTTGTACAGTGACAAGTGCGTGGCTGTACTGCTGAGAGGTACGCAGGGGCGTAGCCAGGAGTTTGAGCAGGGGGGGGGGGGGGGGGGGCAAAGTTTGGCTACAAGGGTGGGGGGTATAGACTCCCGGGAGCACAGCCGCAGTTTCCATGGTTAGCGTTGCAGACTTTTTGTTATTAATTTGGGAGACTGGGACCCTTAGAAGCCCCCCTGAGGTAAACATTGGCTGTAATACTTAAGTTGACTTTACATGAGCAGCAAAAATGCAAAGCGCAGCAGCAGGAAATGCACTCTGTGGTTTCTGTGCTTTTAGAATTAAATGACTCATAGCCAATAGCGTGCATTTGCTGTTGCTGCGCTTTGAATTTTTAGTGCGTATGTAAAATCATCTTTTAGAGTATTAAGTATAAGATAAATGAAGATTTTGAGCCAGGAAATGAAATAATGGAATTCATGTATATTTAAATAAATGTAATATGACTTGTTTTTTACATGTACATTTACGTAACAGCTGATTGCTGATTTAAGAATCAGACGCACGGGAAATTTGATGATCCTATTAGTAACTTTTAATAAAAACTATTTTTTTTAGTTTATTTAATTTTTATCTTGGTTTTTGGTCTGGCAAGGGGGGGGGGGGCTCGTGCACCCCCTTGAGGAATCGTGGCGGATTTGTGGGGAGAGTGTTTGTAGATAATTCTTGTATAAATGGATTGGAGTGATGATGGAGTTTGTCATGAAAATTCTGATATCGTGTCTTGTGATGACAGAGGGTACAAATGGGATGTTAAGGTCATTATGAAATGTATGATTGGAAATGTTAAATGGAGCATCGGCAATGTGGCGTAGTATAATGGATTGTAGTGACTGAAGGCGTTGTATATTTGATTTTTTGGCTGATCCCCATATCTCGATACAAGATGGGTTTTAGTATGTTGTTGTATATGTGAAGTTTGTTCTCAAGAGATAATGCTGATCGTGTCCGATGATTGATTTCAGTTGTCCAAATAGTCTTTTGAGGTCTGTGCATTTCAGTCTGATGTGGGTTGTCCAAGTGAACGTCTGTCTAAATGAAGTCCTAGATACCGGACAGTGTTGAATGATGGAATGGGCTAGTTATTATTTTAAAAGTAAAAATATTTTTCTTTGATTCACACAAAAACGGTTAGTCCTATCGAAACATTGTATTTTACCAAAAATTTTCCTTATTAAATGTCTAATCGTTGTCTGTACACATTTGAGATAGGACAGACTGAAGTTGTAGCGTTCCAAAGAATGTACAATAAATTTCCGTAGATAATATTTCCAATGTTTAAATTGTAACTCATAGCATCGTATTTTAAATTTTTTTTATTATTATATATAGTTTTATATTATAACTAATAAAAAAGATAATGTATGTGATTTGGCCATTACAGAACACTTTTATACCAACTACTTTTTTACAGATCGATCTCCCTCCGTTATTAAATCTTACTATTAGGTACATATCTAATTTATAATATCTATCTTGTATACTTATCCTACTGCCATGTTATGGTTTATCGGAAATAAATATTTTGATTACTCTGAGCTGGGATTTAGGTTAGTACACGCTCTCTCCGGTGTATCGTTTACCCTTGGCCAAGAGGTCGTCATGTTCTGATAAACCAGGCTGTTTACGGTTACCTTTCAGTTGCTATCCCAAACTAACTTAATCCTTTGTACATAAAACTATTTACTTTCTTATACTTTTCGTATATGAAAATGATACTTAACATTTTTCGCAGAGATATTGTGAAACACTTATTAAAAAGTAAAGAAAAAACCTGTGTTTTTTTTTTAAAATATTGTCTATTTCACAAATATATATAATATGGGAGTACTTTCTGTATTGCTACCATCTTCAGCCACGACAAATACTAAATAGAAGTTCAACCAGAAAGAAAACGGGTATAATAGTAATTTACAACATACATTTAAAAGAAATTTCAAAATTAGGCACAACAAATAATACAGGTACTAAAAATGGGTGCTAGAGCCATATTTTGGAAAAATTTCAGGCAATATACTTAAAAAAGAGGACTTTCGGGTAGGTTTCAGAACAAATAATACGCTATACAAACATCTCAAAAACACTAAAAACAAAATAAAAACAGAAGAAAAAAGTGGAGTTTACTGGCTAGAATGTAGTTATTGTAATTTTGTTTATGTTTTCAAACTGGAAGACATTTTAAAAATAGGGTAAAAGAACACGTATCAGAAATAGGGTTCAACACTGACACAATAAACAACTCAGTAAAATCAACTTTCGCACAACACATCAACAAAAACAAACACCATTTTATACATGTAAATACAGGCATACAATACCACCTTACTCAACTCACTGGAACAACTGAAAATAAACAGAGCGCTACAAAAAGGAAATTGTATGAACGATCAGACCAATCTCAAATATTCACCCTTTTTATCTTCAATAATATAATCCTCCTGTCTCTGTGTATACGTACCTACTTCCTCAAAAAACTATGTATCTTTATTTTATGTATGTTTATATATTTTTTTATTTTATTCATATATTTATTATTGTCATATTTGATTTATTTCATATATGCATATATATTTGTATTTTAATCAGTGCATACTATTTCAAAATTTTTCTTTTGTTATTAAGATTTCAATTTGAGAAATTTTATTTTTAATGTTTTCCATATTTTAAGACTGTACAGGAGGGACAGGAAAAACGCTGCGATAGCAATACCGAATTATACATACATATATATTTTGTGAAATACACATTATTTTTTTTTAAACATACGTTTTTCTTTATTTTATATGCAAAATGTTGCGATTCGAGTTATTTTCAGAAATTTACGTTTAAAGATATCATGGTTAAGTTTTGACCATACGCGATGATGTTTTTCTGTCTGTGTTTGTTTGTGTATGAGGTTGAATCTTTTTAAGTGCTCAGAAACGATTGTAGAAAAGAACTTGAAACCAAACTCAGATGTAAATTGAGACAATTTTACTTCGGGGCCTAAGTACATTTTACAACAAACCACTTATACTTATGACTTAATCAAAAATATCTTCAAATAAAAGTTGTAAAAAAAATTATGGTTGCCCGATAAGTGAGATACAAGCCGAAAACCATCCTGAATTGTCATTTTGAGACTTGGAACTTGGCAAGACGTTTTATTGCACCCTCAGATGAAAGTGAACAGTCAGCGGAAGGCGAACATGAATTTTACAAGTGTCATCAGAACTATACAATATTATTGTCAAGGATATCTATCAGATGCAAGATAGAAGATCTATTAGAGAGCACACAATGCAAGAAACTTATCATCCTGAGAGACCTCAACGACGTTCTCTTATCGGTAGTTGAGATATCAAGGATAACTTATCTGGATAAAAAATTAGCATAGAAAGTTTCAATGACTATACTGTCGTTTATATGTTGTCTTAGGTTCACATGTGTCGATGGTAGTTCAGAGGTATGGAGCTCACGATCGCGAGTTCTTAGGTTAATCTTGAGCACGCTGTCACAATGTCAGGTACTTGTTAAAGTATACCGGGTTAGGCAAAATTTAGGACTCCCATCGTAGGGTCAGAGTCATGTCTAACAGTGTGACGAAAAAGCCTCTGGTAGTAGGCAACATAAACTCGCAGTTAAAGCTCAGTTATGAGTCACAAAAACAAACCATTAAAAACATTGTTTAATAGTTGAGGCGGTTCAACAAAATTCAATCAACCGGATTTTACAAAAATAAATATATAAATACTTACATATTTTTGTATATATTGTTTTTTATTTTGTATTTTATGCTCATGAAAATATTTCTATTTCGTTCAATAAAGACTTTTTTTAATAATGCACACTTTAAGTTCATTTTCATACCTCTAAGTTACTTTGTTTAATGTGGTTTACATTCACGCGTTTTATAAAATGGCTAGTACCTACATATTAGGCATTCTGTAAAAAGCCAATGAAGTTCAGTCTATTTGTAGAATTAATTGTTGACTACAAAAATGCTGAAATGCTTTCGCCTTTTTGATAAAAGCCCAACTTAATCAGACTAATTGAGATAAACTCGTTTTTACAACAAAAAAGTTCAATTTAAACACATTTATAAAATTTTGAGATATAGCTGGTAGATGGCGATATGAGCTCGTAGTTAAAGCCCGGGCATGAGTGACAATAACTAACTAAAGTTTTCTGCCAACGCCACTGAAATGAGTCATAAAAATTCCAGGATTTCATGATTTTTAATCTCATTCGCCATAGGTATCTACATCCACTGGACAGTGAAAATAATTTTTAAAAATGATGTTCCGCCAGAAGAGTTAGTCCTTTTATTTTGAAAAAAAAAATATATAGGTATATAAAAAGGTATTTTATTTCTTCAATATTATCATATTACTTTTTTACGCACTAACAACAGTATTTGGTATAGGTCTAATTGTTTCATTACATTTATATAAAACAGGGTAAATATAGGTTAGGTTTTATGACTCATGCCCGGGCTTTAACTATAAGGTCATATCGCCTACTACCAGAGCGGTCTTTCGTCACTCTGGTGGACATGAGCCCGACTCTACTGTGGAAGTCCTAAATTTTGTCTACCCTAAATTTTTATTGACCTAGGGTAGGGGTCTTTAACGAGTACCTGACATCGTACAGGCTCGGGAACATCGCTTAACGAGGATGGCGCGCTCAAGTTTATTTTACCTCCCAGATAAAATAAACTAAGGGCCTCGGTCGGGTTTTGAATATATATATTTTTTTGAAAGCATGTCTTTATTTAACCTCACGGAATTCCCATATCATCACCATTCCTACAGAATTATGTTTTTCATTTTTGGAATAAGAGGTTTGGAAAACATGAAATTCCAGTAAAAACTCAACATAGAATATCTAACAGATTACATAACTTCCTCTATACATTTATGTCTGTTTGTGTATCCAGAATCCTTTTCCCGCGAATTCGGCCGAAGGGATGTAAGACATTAGAGGAGAGAGCTAAATTCAAAAACCATAATAATTGCCGATTTAAATAATCTATTGACGCAAAATTTAGTAAGAGGATTCAGAGGCCCATATGTAAGTCAACTATTGATTTTTAGCACAAACCATTGATTGGTTTTTGAAGGGGAGCGAAAAACTCATTAGTTCGTGCTGGGGAAGTACATACGACTTTTTGCTCTTTATATTTCCTTTTTACCAGATTATTTTTTTGCTAAGTCTACACATTACTTCAATAGTTTCCCAGATATCGGGAAGGACAGACGCAAACACTCGTTAACAGGGTTTCATGAACGGTCTTCGACCTTCCCCATAAAACCTCTACGCAGCAGAAAAGTGGGTCACTCCTGGTCACCTTTTTGCTTTCAGGTAGCCTCAAATAGTCAAATTTATTTGTTATTAAATTATTTATATGAAAGTGGCCTGGACACAAACACCGTTAACCCCCAGATTCATTTAAATACAAATGTATCTGAAGTCAGGTTTCTTCTGGAATCGATCATTGAGTGACGAGAAAGTTTCTTATTTATTAGTTTAGTTTATCGGCGAGTGACCCCTCCTATTAAAACGATGCATTGGTATTTTTATTAATTGTTTGTTCAAATTATCAAAATGATTAAGAGATTCTTTCAACGCTCAGAAAAGGAAGGAATCGGAAACGTTGTATATGTGTAGATAGGATGGGATCTGGACCATGCAAACAATGGAACCGTTCCATTCCACACCTAGAACGTACTTTTCTTCGTTTTTTTTTTATCGTTCTGTTCTGATTTTGTTTCAGCTCGGTGGAGTGCATTTTAACATATTTGTTTCTGTATTGGTTTTAACTGAAGCAATTTTTTTTTTGAAGAAATTTAAATGTTCGGTGTGAATTTGACCTCTCTAAGCCTGCTCTATACCTAAAACACTGATAAAAAATCTCGCAAATAAACTGTTATGAGAAATCTTGGGGACTTTTCTCCCCTCCTCAAAAAGAGGATTTACAATTTAAGTACCCTAGTAGTTCCTCCAATTAAACTAACCTAAACTTAAAATTGCCCCCCCCCCCCCTCCCCACACCGCTTAAAATAGGTTAGTAACTCGAAAATCCTTATTTTTTTTCTAAATAGTTCTTGGTAAGACCTTTAGAACTATTTTCTACTTGATTTTTAAGTAAAATAAAAAATTTGGAAAGGATAACCACAAAGCGTAATGAAAAGTTATCCGTTCTGGAACGGATGGGAACGAGATTCCACTTAATGTTCTCGGAACCCAAGTCGGAACGTAGGACTGCTGGAAACAATTTGATTGGATTTGGAAACATTTTTGGGAAGGAGATCCGGCTTGTGGTCGAGAAAAACAAACTTGTAGAAATCCTGCCAAAATTTCGACACTGAGTGTGCCTTGTTTAGGACCTGTATTGACACATAAACATTATCGGTGTTTTATATATGCTAGAATTAAGTAAAAATCTAAAACACAAAAACTGAATGTGACTAAACAACAAATCTATGTATATCATGAGAGAATAAAATATATTATGTAACATTAAAATTATTTACAGTACAACAAAATAAACACAAACATTTATAACGAACAAAACGTTTATGAGGTGAGCAATACATTTGAAATATTTAAACTAAAAACAAAATTAAAATATTTACCATGATAAACAATAACTAAATATAGGTAAATAAACAAAAACCACTTATTTATTTTGTTTTTGAGTTTTAGTTTAAATATTATTTAAAATTTATTGCTCACCTCATAGACGTTTTATTTAGTTACACTTGATTGGTTAGGTTAGGTTTTATGACTCATGCCCGGGCTTTAACTACGAGGTCATATCGCCTACTACCAGAGCGCTCTTTCGTCACTCTGGTGGACATGAGCCCGACTCTACTGTGGGAGTCCTAAATTTTGCCTACCCTAAATTTTTATTCATCTAGGGTAGGGGTCTTTAACGAGTACCTGACATCGTACAGGCTCGGGACCATCGCTTAACGTCCCATCCGAAGGACGGCGTGCTTAAGTTTATTTTACCTCCCAGATAAAATAAACTAAGGGCCTCGGTCGGGCTACGAACCCACGACCTTGAGCTCAGAAGTCAAGCACGCATACCACTGAGCTACCGGCGCCCTCACTTATAATGTATATACATATGCGTGTCAATACAGGCCCTGAAGAAGCACACTCAGTGCCGAAAGCTTGGCAGAATTTTTCGAGTTTGCTATTATGGACCACCTGATCTCTCCTCGTTCCTATTTCAATGTTAGTCAATCCTTCCCTAATTGATAAGCATTTTTAGTTAAGATTCAATTTTTTTTTTATTGTACCTAGGTATTGTTAATTGTGGAAGGGCATTAGTAATTAATGAAACGATAGGAAAGCTGTTTCGATAAAAAATAATATCAATTTTTCCTTAAAGTTTAATAAATTTCAAAACATTCTGGCTGGCTTCTCAACTTTGAGAGAAGTTGCTATTGAGTTACGAGGAAATTCTATTATATTAATGGCTTATGAAGGGTTTTGTTAAATAAAAAGGAATTTTTAATTTCAGATATGTGAAGTGCGTGCTTGATAATTTAATATTTAAATTTATTCCCCGCTTGTCACTTTTTTAATGCAGCCTGGATTATTTATGTAGAAAGTGAAAGGTCAATACAGCCTCAAGTTTTTTTTCATTTTTTGATCTGAGTTATGTGAGTAGCTGCTAGTAACAAGTTAACAGCTAGTTGTCCACATACCTCCTACATTCTTTAAATTATTAATTTCACTAGTTTGTTCGGAATTTATGCTTTAGGTGATTCGAAAGTATATGAGTTCAGTTGTTACATTCCCTCCTGGTCAAAATCTACAGTTTTTTGGTATGAATCCATCATGGGAATGTTAAGCAGTTATTTTAAAAATGATATATATGTCACACAATTAATGTATATTTGTCATTCGTGAGAGCCGGTAGAACTGTAGTAGCGTTCTTGCCTACTGTGTTCAAGATTGCGAAACTTAGATTTTCTATCTGGGAGGTAAGAAAAAACCTTCGAAGAGGACGTTAAGCGATGGTCCCACGTACTCGTTTTGTTAATTAATCATAAAATCTACGGAACCCTTCCATTTATTTACTTGTATACATACAAAAATATACATACCTATTCTAGATGTCAACAAATTTTATTAAAAAATTATTACACCATTATATTAAAAAATACGAACAAGATATACGGTCACACAAACTAATCTGTAAAAAAAAGTACAAATACTTAATACTTGTATATAAATAATTATTTCAACAAAATTCGTTTAAATCAAACTTGTTTCTTATTTATTTGTTTATTAAAATTTTACGGAAATTAAGTACATGAAAAACATTGCAATTTAAACAGTAATAAGACGGAAAGGAATAGCGTAAATATTTACAGGGTTAGTTGATATAATGAAAAATAGATGTTAATATGAAATATACACAACTTTATTATTCAATTATATGTATATCAAATATTAATTTTTAAATTTAACAACATAAAAGGTAAAATATTTACAGTATAATAATAATAAGTAGAATTAATAATATTCGGTTATTGCCAATTTATCAGCGGAAGGAGGGCGCCGGTAGCTGAGAGGTAGCGTGTTAGTCTACTGGACTCAAGATCGCGGATACGAAACATGTATTTTATTTTGGAGGTAAGAACCTTGAGGACGCCGTCCTTCGGACTGGACGTTAAACGATTGTCCCGAGCCTGAGCGTTGTCAGATGCTAGTTAAAGATCTTCTCTATGTGAATAAACCTGGCCTAGGGCACCCAGTAGAGCGAACATTGAAGGGATACGAGAATTGGATGCTTAGCTCCCTAGGTGAAGGTGAGAGTAATAACGCAGGTTATTTTTATGAGATAAACAAATTAGTGTATTGAACAAAGTAAATAAAAGTACAATGAATGAACACTCAATAAAGAGTTAATGAACTCAAGAACACGACAAACGACAAGTCAAAGAAGAAAAGTTTTAAGACATTCAGTTTAAAATGAGTTAGATCACATGGATGATAACAGATGTTCTTAAAAGTAACTATGGCAATCGTGAGCAGCTCGGCAACATCATACTGCGGTGAGGTTACAACTTATTGAGGTTACAACTCCAACACTAGTCTCCAACACCTCCCAAATATCTATCAGCGGAAGAATTATTTAGTTTTATTATTTATCAAATGATTGTTTTTGACAGATTGTTCTTTTGTTTGCTTATTGTGTTCATAAAAACAAAGAAAAACTGGGTACACTTTGGCTAGAGAAGAAGAAATTTCTGAACACGAAATATGTTAACATTTTTCCTTACATGAGCGAGTGAATAATCTTCCAAATCAAGTCATGGGAAATACATGAAATAATATATTGTCCAATGATTTGAAACATTTAAAATAAGAAAGTATAATTACCAAGCATCTAGTCACTTTGTCAGCTTGACTCGGCACAAAATTATATTTTTGTGGTATTTGACACTATAAATGTTAAACAATTTGTTAGTTTTCCACTAAATCGACACAGATTGCAAACATGTATTCGGATATTGTATTTATTCTTAAAGCTCAGAGTCTGAGGGTAATAATATAAAAATTATCTCTCTCTTTCTCTCCACCCCCAATAAAGTAAAATTGGTAAAACCAATAATAACCACTTTAGGCGTGATAAAAATACCAAGATTATAATTAGTTATTAATTTAATACTTGTTTTGTTTATATTATATATAACTATTTATTGTATTGTTTTACAGACATATCGATGGCCAGTGGTTCAATGTTGCGGTATGCAGCCTGGTGGTGATATGCACGAGCGCCGTTCCTTCCAGAGGATGGTACTACAATGGTGAGTTTTCTCTCAATCATATATAATAAATTAAAATATGATGGATTACTTAACTTTTCGTCTAGCTGGGGAAGTAACAACAAGAAATGAATTCAATCCTTTAACTGAATTATTTATTTATTTCATTGATCAGTTAACGTCAGGCTTACTTCTTTTCAGTCCAGAAAACTATTGCATCTTAGATGCCAAAAAAATTAACTAACAGATATATATATATATATATTATCCACAGCTTTATTCTTCTCCCAATTTATTTTTTGGTCTTTATAACCTAGAAAATAGACGTTTTCGGAAAAACTTCCATTATCAATATCTAGAAATATTACAAAAAATAATAACAGTCAATAAGTAATTAATTTGACAAATGACATTTAAATTATTCAAATACAATTTTAATATAATCCTTATATACAAGAACTCTAACTACCTTTAATTTATAATATATGTATGTATTATCTTAAAAGATGCCTAAAAAATAATTTATGTCCAAAACACAATTTCCACTATCTACATGAATGTTTCATATACAAAAAGAATCAATATAAGAAATAAGGCTTTACAATAAAGATCAGCAAATAAATTATAGATAGTTGGCATTCATATATAATGAAAACTGACATTATTGCAGAGATATTGTGAAATAATTCAAATGAACTTGAAAGAAATAAAACTTGTTTATTTATGATATTGTCTAATTTCACCAACTATATTTACATGGGAGTACTTTCGGTATTTCTTCCATCCTCAGCCAAAAGCGTTGGTGAAATTAGACAATATCATAAATAAACAAGTTTTATTTCTTTCAAGTTCATTCATATATAAGTTATGATACAATTTTTTTTTATTGATTGTAACATTTTTTAGATACTGTTAATGGAAGTTCTTCCCGAAACGCTTATTTGCTAGCTTGTAAAGACCAAAAATAAATTGGGAGAATAATAAAGCTATGGAAAATAGATATTATTATAAATTCATAAACTTCTTACACAAAGCAAACTTAAAATTTTAAATAAACAGAAATTTATTTGCTACATGGCATAAGTGTACTTACTGTTAACTTTTTGATTAGTCTGAGTGCTAATATTAATTGTTAAATGAATACAAATATTAGTTAGTTCTTATGACTCATGCCCTGGCTTTAACTGCGATGTCATATCGCCTACTACCTTTCGTCCCTCTAGTGGACATGAGCTCTAATCTACAGTGGGAGTGCTAAATTTTGTCTATCTAGGTTTATTCACCTAGGATAGGGTCTTTAACGAGTATCTGACATCGTGCAGACTGGGGACCATCGCTTAAGTCCCATCCGAAGGACGGCGTGCTCATGGTTTTTTCACCTCCCAGATAAAAAACCTAAGAGCCTCGGCTGGGTTTCGAACCCGCGATCTTGTGCCAAGTAAGCAAGCACGCTTACCACAGAGCTACCGGCGTCCTCCATACAAATATTATTCCTTTATTTAAAAAATATATATATATATTATTTTTTTACCGAGCACCATATATTCTGATTTGACTTCTTTAATTATTCTCTCCTGTAAAATTATATTTGAAAAAAATACTAAAAGTGAAGTGAGATTATAAGCTGGTCTGAAATTAAAGAAGGACGAACCCCCATAAGTTTCGCCAATGGAAGATAACAGGAGTCAAGGTCGGACAAACTCGGCCTATAACTGTCAGAACAAGTTTTTTTTTGTAGCATGGGCCTAATATAAATTTCATTCATCAGCCTCTATTAGTCCCAGATCCAGCCTCTTCTGGTTATTTCCAGACGCTAAAAAAAATGTTACTTCATTGATATCTTTGGTATTTTTCTTCTGCCGAAAAAGTTTTCTAACATTTTTTTATATTTTTGATGTATAAACCATGCACCTCCCTCCCCCAAAAATTTGATACTCGTAAGCAATCATCGTGGATATACATCACGCGAAGCAAAGTCATTTCGCCACCCGAGCTAGGAAGGGATAAGTGAGTTTTTCCATATAGGGATCGTGACTGAGAGGTCGCCAAACAATTATTTGTAAGAAATGAGTTATAAATGAATAAATCCTCGATTTGGAGACATTTTCATATTTCAGTCATCAGTTACCAGTGATACTATCAGGTTATAGATAAATTAATGTATGACATATGTTAGTTAAAATAATGTATACGAGTATATTAACTATATCTTGGGCGCCGGTAGCTCAGTGGTAGCGTGCTTGCTTAACTCAAGATCGCTGGTTTGAGCACGCCGTCCTTTGTATGTGATATTACGCTGAGTTCTCGAGCCTGTGCGATATCAGGTAATCGTTAAAGACCCATAAAACTTTGGGGTAGGGCTAAATGTAGGACTCCCATAGTAGAGTCGGCCTCTTGTTCCCCGAGCGCATGGGTAGTATGCGATATGACCTTGTAGTTAAAACCCGGGCATGAGTCACAATAACTATTAACTTTATCTTATTATTATCATATTATAAATAAATATTGTTACATTAAACATTTAGCTACTGAAATCTCATTCCTTCCTTCGTTTCCACTGGACACACACACGATGCTTACACATAACTACGAGAAAACTAATTAGACTCACACTTTTTTTAAATTTTGATACTACATTTCATCGGAAAATTTCAAATATTTAGGTTGCATTGTGTGCGAAAATCCATTAGGATTTATGGGCTAGTGTACATGATCAATAAGGGTTCTTATTTTGGTCTCTGACCTACGAAATCCTATTAAATTTACCAATCGACCACACGATACCCATGAATGAACTTACAAATATAGGTTACTACATAAATGATAATGATCACCACAATAAATCATTTAAAGTATTTTGTAAGAATTGGAAAGACAGAAAATGAATGTTTTGAATAGAAATACAAATTGAGAAACATTTTAATTAGCTGTGTGCATTTTCTTTTGGCATAAAATTCAGTTTCACTCGACTATCCTGAGTAGAGCGGGACATCAGAGAGGAATAATAGAATAATATTATTCTATATTGACGGGACTAGGCTCAATATACAATTTGTTTAGTACACTTATTTAAATAAATTTACAAAGAAAAAATGCATATAGAAACATTTAAATTATTTCTCTAGAAGAATAAAACAATAAAAAAGCTTGAATATTCAAAAAAAAAATATATGATAAAATAGAACAGAAAATAAAAGTTTTAATTTAAACAACATACATTTATAAATTTGATAGAATAAGAATACAATGATAAAATATAATAAGAAAGAAATGAATAAGATACATTTTAGGAGAAGAATTTGCCATTCTTTATTATATTATGTTTTGAATCGTCTTTCTTCAAAATCTTTTCCAATTATATTCTAAAATTGTATTACTCAGCGCTTACTATAGTTCGTTATTGCGATTAACTCAATTGAGCAATGCCAGATCTACATTTGGACGCAAATGAACTGGAGTCTATTCATGGATAAGTGTGGCACGTATCAACCTCATTTCTTTCAGATTTTCACGAAATTTTGAATAAATGTCTATTTTTTCTATTTAGTTTTTGGTAATGATCCATTGAGAGGGTGATATTAAAAAAAAATATTTAAGAACAAAATATAATGTATTTCTCTTTTTGGCTTCTTTCATTCTCTTCATAATGAATCAGCTATGCTTTTTTTTTAATGCTTTGTCCTCAGAAGTCACTTCCCTCATTTAATGCCAAAATTCATTTTAAAGCTAATAAAAAATTATCTGTTTTAATAATAAAGATTTTTTAAATGGTATTATTGGTGTATTCAGCCGGAAAGAACCAGGATGGCCTAACTGGTTATTAATTTTTTCAAAAACCTTCGTACTATTTGTTCACATATTTTTTGTAAATTATTATTTTTAACAAAAGATGGTTGATAGACAACGCTTAATTGTCCTTACGTCTCCTTCTATAAGTATATATATTTTATACGCATTATAAAAACATAATTTTTTCCGTGTCAAAATATTAAATAGTAAATACATAATGTCCAATATACGATTTATATTTTCGTTTTCATGATAAAAATTTTTATTGCTAAGAAGTATCCGCTATGTGACCGTTGGAAAAATCTTTTCAATAACTACATTGCATTACTTGATTTTGAGGCAAATTTTATTAGGTGTCTAGATGTAAAAAATATTTGGGAGATAGTGAGATCAAGTAAATGTTGTTTATCAGCCATCTTTTACTATTGAAGTACAATTGGTGTCAAATCAAGGACATTCTTCCTCCACCAATGAATGTTTCCTTGAAATCTTTCCTTCATATACACTCAGATACCTATCCAGGCAGTAGAATCATTTGAGCCAGGGGAATATTAAATGTTAGCTGTTAGTTGCACAGAAAAAGATCTGTTGCGCCCACCCTCATTAGCGTACAACTTACTAAACATTTAGAATATCACCATTGAATACTTAGAACGTTTGAGGGTTTTTGCGGATTTCAAAAGAGACGCCAAAAATTGATGGAACGTCGAAACAGCCACTTAGTATATAATATGTAAAATTGTTAGGTCCCTGATCTGCAAATCTTTAGTATACCGATTTTAATGTCTTATTGGTAATTATGACTAAGGTAATAACACTGAGGTTAAAAAGGTTTGTTACGGTGGTTCCTTGAGGTTTTAACCATAATACCCTTAGTCAATATGTGTGACTACATGAACCATATCTGCTGTCTGGCCAGAAGGAGACTGGCGGAGTGGAGGTTTCCCCAAGTTCCCGAGTCCGGTCAGTCTGGGGCCTGGTGTCTGTGGGGCTCGGACTGTGTCACATGAACCTCTCAGGGGAAGTGCTGGTGGTGCCTCTGCCAAAATTGTCGGAGGTACCAACGCCCCCTACGGAGCATATCCATGGCAGGTGAGCGGATTACTTTTTAACAGGGATTTGCTAAACCATGTAGTTTCATAATAATCATGCCTGAGATATATCAAGACTTTTGAACTATCTGAGAAATTGAATTTTCACAACAAAAATTCACGTAGGTGTGAAGCTCGACAGTTGGAGGCAAATAGGGAAAAGATGGGCTTGAGCTTGGAAAACATATTTTTTGAATTTTGAGTTCATAAAGTGTAAGTTTTTCTTATTGTTATGTACCAACAACATACCGGTATGATTCATTTTCAGTATAATTCAATCTTTAGCAAGATTGATCAACGATGTAGTAGGAAGGGAGATTCGGTCATATATACAGTAGTTCAGAAGTGGGACAAATCAAAAAAACTCATTTTTGAGTTATCATTTTCTTATACAAATTTTCACTCTCTTCATATTCTCAACTCGGATAACTGAAAATACAATTGAGGGCTTGAAATGTACATAACCTGTTATAGAATTTTAATTTATTCCCAAATATTTATTTTCAGAAACATGATAATTTGAAATGTCTTAGTACTGATCTATGAACATGTGAACCCTCATAAATGTAGTTGCATTCCAATAATATGAAGAAAACAAGAAGTTCAGAAGCTACTTTTTAAGAAGCGAACGAAACTTTCAAATGAGTTTTCACAAAAATCAATAATTCTGAGATAACCCACTTCTGAACTACTGTATCGATATGTTCATACGTAAATATACTGTATTAACATACATGTATTGTGTGTGCTTGCTTCGGTTGCATGGACTCATCACGGTTGCGGATTTGAATCCCGTCCAGGGATGTTCTGTAAATGACCAATAACTCCATTGTAGTGTCGTGGCTAATATGCATTGTCCATAACTCCAGAAAAAATAAATAAAATATATCTTTTAGCAAGCTTATATAAGCTAAAATTAAGTAAGAATAAAACAAAAAACAATATAAATAAAGAAAACCTACATCATAACATAATAAAATTTTGAAGATAAAACAAAATATGTTATCACAATATTGATATTATATTTTTTTTTATTTTATCCTGATTAATCCATCACTCACAATGAGTTAGTACACATTACTTCGGGAGTATTCCAAAGCATATATTCATTAATAACAGACTGTGTGTAACGTTGTAACAGACTGTGTGTAACGTTGAGATCCTCTTTGATAAGCTGATCCCTCCCTGTATATGCTTACCCATTCCCTCTTCTAGCGATGGATAAGTAAGTGCTTGACTGAATGAAGTGAATGTAAAATTTTCAACAATATTACTATTGTGTTAACATATTTTGTTTTATCTTAAAATTTGTATTCTGTTATGTTGTAGGTTTTGTTTATTTAAATTTAGTTATTTTATTGTTTACTTTTACTTAATTTTAGCTTATGTAAGCTTACTGCTAAAAGTATAATATACTCACTTAGGTTATCACCCTCCCGTCGGTCTTAAAGTGAAGGAGTACAGAATATATCGATGGCCAATTATATTTCCACAAAATTACAAAAAGATAGTATAAATATTTTCAATTTGAAAGTATATTTCTTTGTAAGTGACTTAAAACAAATTTCCACCATCTAGATTTTCGCTTGTTTACCACATTACTTAGAAGTGATTAGAATTGACATAAGATAATAAAAACAAGAAAATATTTTGGCAAAACTGAAGTTTTAATAATTGATGTAGCATTTAAAAATAATTAATATTGAAACAAATTTATTTAAATCTATTTAAACGAATAGAAAAAATATAAAATAAATAATAGAACAAATGAACAACAGGCCTTATACATATTAAATATACATATAAATACATATTCATATGATTATACAGGTCCTGCAGTAGGCATACTCAGTGCTGAAAGATTGGTAGGAATTCCTTTGTTTTTATCTGCTACAAGCTTCATCTCTCTCTTCCTATTATATTATTAATAATAATAACATATATGTTATTTCACAAAATTGTCAGTTATAGAGTTATTGTGAGTTCTAGTTACAATACAGTACAAAGTAGATATTGTTTTAGTCATCTGTTGTTGTGAAACAACATTTTATTGAATTATACTCGTTGAATAACTTTCTTTTTCTGTTTAGTCCCTTTAGAAGAATAAATAAGTTATGACTGTCAAAAATTGTCTTAAATACATTTAACAATCTGCTTAGGTGGAGATACAGAGTTGGTCTGGAGGGAAATACCAGCATCATTGTGGAGGAGCAGTGGTGGGACCTCACATGGTGCTGACAGCAGCACACTGCATCTCCAACCTGGACACTCCGTCGGGGATGCGACTCGTCCTTGGCAAACACAACCTCAGAGCCAGGGACAGACATGAGCGCTCCTACAAACCTGAGAGGGTCGTCATACATCCTGACTTCAGAAAGAGTAATTTTTACTTATATTCACCCTCTTTGTATCAACTCTCTCTGTATGTGCGTTTAGGCTCCACTGTATTCGAACTTATATATTGGACGAGCTGGAGACCTAAATATCCAATGCTTTTACCTCCGAACTTGGCCAGCCTTTCTCTTCATACCTCAAGCTCATTGAAAACCATTAAACCGTTTATCTTTGCTGATTCAAGTTCAGTCCAGTCCTTAATTAGCCAATATATTCGACAGCCATTCTTGAGTCTGAAAAATACCAATACCTAAAAAAAAAAAAAGGCCTATCTACCAGATAAAAAATAATAAAACACATTTTCCATTCTTTATCTCAATGGAGAATCTCTCATCGAAATATTGATATTATGAGAGATGTTTGAGACAAGCTTCTAAGGTTGTAGGAATGAAGGATTGTTGTTGTTTTTGTGACTGTCGAGGTTCCATCGTCGCTCTGGTGGTCATGAGACTAACTCTACTTTGGGAGTCTTAAAGTTTGCCTTCCCAGGCTTAATTTCTTAGGGTAGGGGTCTTTAACGTGTTGCTAACATCGCACAGTCTCATCCTCATGGACCATCGCTTAACGTCCCATCCGGAGGAGGGCATGCGTTGTTTTACTTCCCTGATAAAAACCTGAAGGTCTTAGCCTAGTCTCAAACCCGCAATTAAAGCTATTAAAATAGACAGAACCAGCAGGTTACCCGGTGTTGAACGGATGTAAACTCCCCCCCCCCCCCCCCCCCCCCCTTCCACATTACTTGGTTCCTTGGTTTTATTAAATTTAAAGGAATATTGTTCCACTTATCAAGGCGCATTGAAATATATATCGCATGAACTCGATTGCGGAAGACGATCATTTTTCCGGATACGTTAAAGACCGATGAAGTCCCGCATCCTAATTTTAGCTACTTAGACAAAATTTAGGACTCCCACAATAGAATCGGGCTCATGTCCATCACAGTGACGAAAGAGCTCTCTGTTTGACATGGTCATTTCACCTTTGTCAGATGACAGACGGTAAGCGGCTCGGAAAGTCTGGCTTTAGCAAATATCTTCATTACACTACATCCTTAATTGGAGCCTTCATTTGACTGTCTGTGTTGCATAATAAATGACGAGTTGTTTCCGCATGTTTCGTAATGGTAAATATAGATTATTAAAATTAGAACTAAAAAGAATATTGCAAAGAGAGAAGACAAATATCATATATTTATATGAGCACGCCGTCCTTTGGATGGTCCTGAGCCTGTACGATTTCAAGTACTCGTTTAATTTAATTTAATTGAACATTTAGGATTCCCACAGTAGAGAACGGCTCATGTAGCACCAGAACGATGAAAGCCCCGTAACTAACTATAATCGAGAAGGTTAATATCGAAGGCGCATATCTGACCCTGACGTCGAAATTTAGATAGCAGTGAATTCTTGTATTATTTTTATTGTTTTTTCAAAAACGAACTTAAGAACCTACAGGTTTTTTAGAATTTTAGTTTTATATTTATTTCATACAAGCCTCATACGCAACACACTAAACAAACAATTTAAAATGCTTTATTCTCTTCTGCACAGACATTCAAAATTACCCTTAACACAAAAGCGTAACTGCTACACATTTCTACTAAAACCACTCTGGATGTATGGCTCACAAATCTACGGTTCGGCTAAAATATCTAACCTGAAACGTATCCAAGTTTTCCAGTCAAAAACACTCAGACTCATTACACAATGCCCACCATACGTAAATAACAGAACACTCCACAATGACCTCATGATAAACACAGTACAGGACACAATTCAGGACCTTTACAGACGTTTCCATAGCAAATTACATTCACACCCAAATCCATACATCCACTCACTTTCTTCACCACACTTGCCACACAATCCTCCAAGGAGATTGAAGAGGAGGTGGAACCGAGACTTACTATAATCCCAAATTGCAACCACCCATTTCTTGAAACAAAATCATAATATCCCCATAATATTCATAAATAATAATCATAATATTCATTGTTTTTAAATTTCGCCCTGAAATTGGATAGCCTGGGTAGCCTTCCTCTCTCACGCCAATCAAGACATCAACTATCAATGAAGTCCTCTTGGTAGCTGATTGTTGCATAATGGAAATAGTTGCGACCAACTTTATACGACAAAAAAAAAATGTTTATTTCAAAGTGAGCACCTGTACAATATATTATTTTTTTTTAATGCAAAACTATCAATAATTCAATTTTTTTATACAAAAAAGTGCCGCTAGCTGACTAAATTTCGTGTTGGGACATTCATTATTACACCGATAGTTATTAGGGTTTTTGTATTGAACCTTTATTTTGATCGAATCGACTGATAAATGTATAGGTGGCGCCCTTACGGTGTTCTAGATACACATATAAAATTTCGTGTCGATATATTCAGTCTATCGGGAAATTTCAATGAAAAATTTTGGGCCGATTACATACCTTCCCCTATACTTTCTATAGTTGGGGAAGTAAAAAATAATTTGAAATTAAATGAACACAAACATGTTAATGCCTCATAGTTTCTATATCATTGGTATATCGGCTTATAAGATGTGAACCCGTTGCATGGCTCAGTCTCCCACTCTGTAAGATTATTGTTTCAAAGAAATCTTTCTCAGGATGTCTATTACTCATGTATCATGCATTAATATGAACTGGAATGTGATATTCTTATGCATCGTGTCAATTTATCATACTTAACTTGCAGTTATTGAATAGTATAGAGGAACAATGAGAATTGTGTGGGAAGTTGTAACTTTCTTTAGTTGACACCACTCCAATCAGGTCAAAACTTCAATATGAATCCTGTTACTCCCTCTGAACAATATATTTTTGCATTATACAACCTTCACATTCAAAACCATTTGATAATAAAAGGATACAGTTGTTTTGATTGATAATACATCTGATGTGACCTAAGCATAACTTTCTTATGACATGTCCTAGAAAAGAAATTGTTATTGAAACTTGACAGACAGTCTGTTACTTTGTCAATATGGAAAGGTGATTCCTAGGATTGCTCTGACAATAGGAATTGCAATGACTAGAGTACGAACAATGCAAACTGAGGCGGTGGGAGCGGAATTGAATTGGTAATTTTTCTAAAAGAAAAAAAAAAAAAAAATTGTCGTTTATGAATCACAACAGCCAATGTACTTCATCAGAACGAATTAATCAGTTCATTTTTCGCTCTTCCTCCAAAACCAATCAATCGTTTGGGCTAATAAATTAATAGTTGACTAATATATATATATATATATATATTTTTTTTTTTACGTGGGTCGGTGAAAATCTCATAGACACCTGGAGCCTCCATAGCATTCCACTAAAAACACCTCCCTTGCAACAACTGAGCGGGCCCAACAAGTTGCTCTTCTTTCATATTATGATCTTGTTTTGTGGGGTGAGGCCCATTGGCCTGACCCCAGGTTTAATTGACTTTATTTTTCTATTTTAGAGTTCTATAGAATTACATTAGAGTTACATTATTGCGACACTAAATCTTGTGGCTTCATTCTTTTAAGCCGCCTTACAGAGCGCAGAACTTTGTCCTTCACATGGCGCATTTTCAGATTTACATGCGTCTGAATTCTTTTGTCGTGGTTGTCTGCATATTTTGTCACAATTTCACTGACATATTTTACTTTAAGATCTTTGTGTAGATGGTCGTTTCTTATGTACCAAGGAGCATTCACAATGTGTCATAGTAGTTTGTTTTGAAAGATCTGGATCATTTACAAGTTAGATTTCTTAGTACTACTCTACTTCCATAGGTCCACCATGGCCTTAACAATTGTTTGTACAGCAGCAGTTTTTTTCCGACTGTTAGTTGCGAGTTTCTGCCTAACAGCCAATACATTTTCCTGAATTTTATGTTGAGTTCTTCTTTCTTTTTTTTCACATGTTCCTTTCATTTCAGTTTTGTGTCCAATGTCATACCCAGATACTTAGTAATGTTTGAGTACGGTATTTCTTGATCATTGATGTAGATCTTTTGCCTTTTTACATTCCTATTAGTACAGTCCATGTTTACTGATTTAGTTTCATTAAGTTTGATTCTCCAGCGTTGGGACTAACATATATGCGCTACTGAATCCTAATACTAAATGTTGTGTCAATACATTATTACATTGGCAGTTATGAGTCGAGTCATCCTCCTTTGATTCCCACCTTCCCTTCAGCCGATTCCTGAAAATTAATAGGTCTTATGGGGTTATGAATTAACATATAAAAGTTGGAAAGTACATTCATTACAACTGCGCAGGTATTATAGAGTTTTTTTGTTAAGCCCCTTTATCCTCTCTTCCCTTTGGCCAATTTAGCTGAAAATCAATATTGTCGTCCTTGTGGTATAAAGTTTCATGCCGATACATTAATTCTATCGGTTGTTATAATGTACATATACATACAATATATACAGAAAAATAGGCAATTTTTTATATCACGGGCTATGATATTCCGGTGAAAACTTCACCTACACTTCGTATTACATATATAAAATTGTGGAAGTAAAAATGTGAATAGCAATTACCATCAAACAATTGTTTTAGTGAATATTTCAATTGTTTGTTTGTGTAAGGAAATTTTGAATGTATAATAATATATGTGGCAGCTACATTATTCTTGCTTTTATTTTCTGAGTTCAAAAAATACTTTAATATATTGATTTCGGGAGTCATCATCATCATGATGAGATTCAACAATAATCAGCTTCATGGACCATTCTATAGAGACCAGGGAAGGGGAAACCGGCAATTAACGTAAGTGAGATAGAATGCATTATAATTTTGGGACCCCTGATTTGAAGCAGGGGCAGCCTAAGTCATCGCCGGTGAACGTGGTCGTAATACAAATACTCCTAATGGTATTGAGATAGGCAACCTTCTACACATGTTTATGTAATATATTAATAATATTCTATCAAGTTCAGTTTCAAATCCAGCTTTTGTTGAGATAATAATATTAGGAGATGGAGCTACCCATAGAATAGTTTTTTGAAATGTATTTCAATATTATCATTTAAACTGTTAGCGTTGTGAAATGTGCAGGTTTTAAATTTAATCATCTCAGATTTATGGAATACTAAAAGAAAACGCCATATTCATCTTCTACCAGAGATTTTACAGGGGAAACATCTCTCGAGAGCTTCTTGGTTATGAGAACATAATATGTCTAACAAGCATCATTGCTGAGATCTCATATCTACCATTTCTAAGTACTAGAACGAGTAAGAACATACAAAAAAGTAGATGAAAACAAGAATAAACTTTACATTAATGGTCAATATTTTACTCATTGTCAGTATTTTGCTTCTCCTGTAACCTTCAGATATGAGGCCTCTCAATTGGCGTTCAATATAACCCGCATGCATCATTGCAACAATGCAATATGACCCACGTATCCTATAGTTCTCATATGCATCCCTATGAGAAACACTACTGGATGTTTTTTTTGTTATGTTTCAGACGGTCCGCACAGCAATGACATAGCTCTGATCAAGGTGAAGTCCTCAAACGCAGCTGGGATAGACTTCAGCAACTTTGTACAGCCCATCTGCCTGCCCGCTGCCTCTCAGGGTAACCTGGAGGGACAGTGGTGTACCGTCACTGGATGGGGCGCTCAGCAACGTGAGTACCTTGTGAAATTAAGTGAATAACAATCATTAATTACTTACCGAAAATATGCTGAGTCGAGGAAGTAAAATAACTAGAATATAAAAATTAATAAATAATCGTCCACTCGTTAGGTCACCATATAACTTTTTCTATTTATTAGTCTATGTTTAGGCATAAATTTGCCACTTTAAGGACCAAAGTATCATATTGGTCTCAAATATATAAAACCAAAGCCCAAAAATACTCTATAAAGTTTCTTGTCGATGTGAAAATAATTATTGCAGATGGTAACCATTCCAAGCTTTCATTTATTCATAATAGTTGTGGAAAACATCAGTAGCACTTTGTTCCATACAATTTTTACACTAGTATTTGTTGGTTTTATTTATTTAAAAAAGTTATTGTAGAAAAGGATACAAAATAGTTTGAAAAAAATATATTTGATAAAATTAGGTCCGAAAAAAATGGTGCTAGCCATAGACTTCGATTTCCATTATTTTTTCATTAGCACGAAACGCAAACTATTTTTTGTCTCTTTGTCTAAATTAACTGGTTAAAATAAAATAAATCAATATTTGTGTAAAACTGGTATAGAACAAATAGCTACTGATATATTTTCCACTTTTATAAATAAATGGACGCCTGGAACATTTATAACCAGCAATAATTATTCTCTATAATTAATATAACTATTCTAGATCGACAATGTTCTATACAGTATATTTTTGGACAAGTTAGTTATTGACCAAACGAGTAAATGTCATCAATGCTTAACCAATTAAAGGGCATCAAATCTAGTTTTATCAATCATTTATAAAAATTATTCTACACGGAAAAATAAGTATGTTGAAGTTCATTATAAGATTCCTGTTCCGTGTTGGTCGACTCAACTGATAAAAAGTCTTCCGTGAATTATCGGCAATGTACCTCCCCAGTCACTCAACATTAACGAAACAGTTGCATCTTATCCTACATTGGTTTTGACTTCCCTATGACCACTTGATGCTTTTTGTATTTCAAGTTTAACTATTTTTTTATTTTTTTTTCAGCCGGGGACTCAGACAGTTTGAGTTCCACCCTGAGGGCAGCCTCGGTGCCGCTTCTCTCCCTGTCTACATGTCGGGGTGCTGAAGTATACGGTGGCCGTCATCAGTCCATACTCGACAGTATGATCTGTGCAGGCCTCCTGGAGGGGGGTGTGGATGCCTGTGGTGGCGACTCCGGGGGTCCCCTCGCCTGTCAGGAACATGGTGAGTTTGGAGTAACACCACATATAGCAAGGTCAGAAGCTAGAAAAGGTCTGGGTTATACAGAGCTATCTTTCAGAGTAGGAAAAATTGGAATTACTATCCCTCTTTGGTCAAACATGTACACAACTTAGGGCTACTAGTTTGATGGGATACTTAAAGATCATTTTAGAGTAACGTTGGTCAGTTGATGGGATACTTAAAGATCATTTTAGAGTAACGTTGGTCAGTTGATGGGATACTTAAAGATTATTTTAGAGTAACGTTGGTCAGTGAAATGGAGGCAAATATTTTTAAAAATAGTAATTTCGTTTAAACGTTTTTTAATCCATTATTTTTGGATATTAATCTATAAGTAATTTTTTTTATTTCATCTGAATTATAGATTCTTGAAATATAATGTGTATATTTCAAATGTGATTCCTATATTTTTTTTCCAATGACTGAAACATGTATATTCGAGCAGGTAATTTCGTGCTGGCTGGTGTTGTCTCATGGGGTGATGGCTGCGCCAAAAGAAACCGACCTGGGGTCTACACAAGAGTGGCCCATTTCACACCCTGGATCAAGGAGACCATGCGCAAAATGGGAGTTGTTGGCTGAACTCCACCAAGAAGACAGAAAAAATGCAAAATGGAAATCTATGTATTAAGAGAGACCGCTGGGGACCTGAAGAACAGCACTTATTGAAGTCCCTTCTCTTGTTTTTTTTAAGTATATATATTTATGTATATATAAATAAATGGTGTAGAGCTAAAGTGGACAAAGCACAACAGCGTTCTCAGAACATAGAACTGAAGTGTAAGTCACCAGTGTAGATCATCTTACTTACAGTAGTCAAATAAAAGGATCTATTTATAACAATAAACACAAGATTAACCTTGACACAAGATATAAAAATAACTAACTGAACTGAATAAATATATATGTTATAATTTAAATATATATGAAGCAGTGTTGTTGTCGCTGCTACAATAGGTTCAATGAAAATAAAAAGTAGGTTCTTTTCTTTTGAACTTTGCTACATTTGTCTTCCCTGAGGTTCTATTGTTAATCCAAAAAGTTGACATTCCTGAGTGTCGTGTTAGTTCACTTTATCTTACCTAAAAAATCTATGATATCCGAGAAAACATGTTGAGAAAAATATACAAATTTATCTTTGTACAAATACACCATGCAGATAACTCGGCATTGCTTGAAACATTTCAACAATAATGTAAAAACTAGAGATAATTGTGCAATTTCTTAAAAAAAAAAAATAGTGCTTTTTGTTACATGCAATGCTGCTGGTGTTTTGGAAAAAAAAATGTACAAAATGACACCTTGTATGAACATAAAAATTTAATTAGGCCTTTTTGAAATGCGTAGCTATGTATGTGTACGTTTGTGTTGTAGGCTAAAATTGAAGAATTTTGGACGTTTTTTAAATCCAGTTAACCATAAGTTTATTCATAAATACAGGGTTTTTTACGTAATAGTAACGCTTTTCAAATCTCAGTGTGTAGCTCTTAAAATTGTAGTTACAGGAAATAGCTTAGTACTTTCCAGTATGTCATTCCTCCTAGTACGTTTCGGCTTCTATTAATCTCGTTAATATTTATACAATCAAGCATAATTTGAAAAAAATAAATACGTAACGTTTATATACGTAACTAGACTTACAGGGAATAGAGAATATGCAATGGAAAAAAAATATTTTTATGCAGTTAATTTACTAAACAAATAAATGAGTTTACAAAATTATAACAATATACCAAAGAGAAAAAGATTTGAAGAATTGTTATTTTGCTTGCTGCGATATTTATTCAATGGTAAAGTATCTTCAAGCTAAGGCCTATATAAGCGTTGGAATAAACTGAAAGTGACAAAAACATAAAATAGTTCATTGTTTATGTATTTATTTCTATTAAATGCTAGTCAATTTTAGTAGGTTAATAATCATTAGTGATAAATTATAAGAAATAGTTACTGTTTATTTTAAGATTATATACGTAAAAAAAAATTATAAATATATGGTACCTTAGTAAATTATATAATGGAAGCCTCGACGAATGAGGGTTAACACGTCGACTAAAATCCTGAGAGGTTCGTATCCTCATATCAGCAGAAATATTAATTACTGCCCATGGGTACTTAGAATAGGGTGGCGACCTGTAGAAAGCCGGGTGGTTACCATATAGCCCATCGCTAATAACTACATACAGTAGCGGAAGCGAAGTAAAAACAAATATTTATTCTAAAAATAAAAAGAACAGTTGAAATTGAAACATAATACCATAATCAAAAATCCCAGGGAAATTTTAAAATTGTCTCTCTCAACTTTACACGCCAATATGTTTAGAAAAATTTAATAAAGGTACCTACATATTATGTAATGTAATTTAGTTCCTAAGGTTTTTTGACCTTTATTATTATTATATATATATATATATTTTTTAAATTAACCAATGATTATATATGAATATATCTGTGACCTGTGAAGGACAAGGGGCCTTAAGTCAGAAAATTCATTTTTGGGACTTTTTCTTATTTGAACAGAGCATAAATGTTGGCCATTTTCGGCTAAAAAATTAAGTCTGCTTTCAAGACATCCAAAATATCATGAAATTCGAAAACTATTTTTACTTCCGAGAGTTTTCTGTGACTTTCCGAGCGTTTATTATTGCTTTTTACCCTATCTGTTGTGAGAATATGGAACTTTCAACAACTTCATTGTAAAGACCTACAGCTGAAGTCTCAAAGACGCATTTTTTCCTTCTTCACATTACTAAATATTTTGTTCTCCTGTAAAGCTACCGAGTTTAGGGCTCCTTTACCTCCATCGGGTGAAATACATTTTTTTAAATAACTGTGATCTCACGTATGAGGCATTGAGAAACAGAATTAACCAATTATTTCTTGACGGCAGGAGAAAAATGTATATTGAAAATATCTTGTCCAAACTTATTGCTGAATACTTTGATTGAAATCCGCTGCTACGATCCATTTCAAAACTTTATAATTTGTTATTGTGTCTGGACGTTAACTACGAGGTCCTTACTACCAGAGCGCTTTGTCTTCACTCTAGTGAACAAGAATTCGACTCGTCTGAGATTTTTTAATTTTCCCTATCCAGGTTTAGTTACCAATGGTAGGGTTTTTCAACGAGTACAAGATATCGCACAGCCTCGGTTCGGTACTGCCGTTTAACGTCTCCTATTAACGACTTCGTGCTAAGATTTAAATCTGATATTTTTTCAATGAATATAAGTTAAAACTTATGTTACGTTCAAAGATTAACTGATGGTAGACACTCACATATTCTTCATTGTTTTCTGGTCAAATCTAATAACTTCAAATGTAAGTCAAGGAGTAACGAAAGTTATAGTCCACACTTATTTTTATTTAATAATACGATTCCTGTATAATCGAAGTTGAATTAATTTTTCAACACATTAAGTAATGGTCTTGGCAGTGCGTCCTCCATTGGAAGAAGAACGACCAGCCCTCACTTTGCCTTTTTCAAAAAAAAAAAATTGAATCACCGCCATTGTACTTCCTCAGCACGGATTAATCAATAACGTGTTCGCTCTCCCTTCAAAAAACCAATAATTGCCTTACACAGGGACTTCTGAATCCTCATATTAAATTTTATATTGATATATTCATTACATCGGAAATTATTAGGATTTATGAGTTGAGACTCCCTCCCGTGAACCCAGACTCGTCTTCAGCTGATTTCGCGAGTTTCAAAATAACGACACATGTACAAAGTACATACGCAATTTGGCTACCATACATTAAATTCTATGAACAGATTGTTATTAATGCCTCTAAAACAAAATAAATAAAAAAACTATGATCTGTTTATCAAATGGCATAATATTTTTCATGCCTAGATGATATAAAAGTATATTAAAACAATTATGCTCTTATTTATGCCCGCCGCCTTATTTGTCGGACTGAAGTGAATGTTGTAAAATTTATGTTTATGCTAATGCAATTAATATTAGTGATGTAGTTGTACTTAATTTTAAAGCATTATATGTGATACATGTTTAAATAAATAATTTAACTTTTTTTCTTCTTTTTTTACCCTTATTATGAATTTTTTTCCTTATTTGTTCATGAATAAGTTCATGTCTGAATCTTAAGGCTGGATATTCGATATTCACCGAAATTACTAGGTTGTACTGCGTCAGGTGATAATTATCTCAAAAAAGTTTTATTAATTTTTATTATTTTCTTAAATAAGTTTTTTCGTATCTAAATAATTCTTAACGTTTTTAGATAATAGTATTACTTTATTAAGGTTTTTCTGTTGTTAGTTATTACAACATTTCTATGTTTTTAATAGAAAGATATTGGGGGCCGTGGTGGCCGTGCGGGCTAGAGCGTAGGGCTTTGGTCGCATGGTCTCACCATGGTTTGCGGGTTCGAATCCCGTCCGGGAGTGAGTTTTATTTCGTAGATAGAACTCCCTCCCGGGGCCATGGATGTCTTAAATAATTATACATAACACATTGACATGGCTAATATGCACCGTTCATAAAGCCAGAAAAAAAAAAAAAAAAAATAGAAGGATACAGCTGACTATGGCTGGCCAAGCGTGGGTCGCTATCTTGGGTTTGTTATGATGGTTGATCAAGATGGATGTGTCAGTAAGAGGTTATTAGAAATAAACTGAAATGTTGTAGAATTTACAAAATTGTTATCTTTGATTATAGGTTAGGTTAGGTTTTATGACTCATGCCCGGGCTTTAACTACGAGGTCATATCGCCTACTAGCAAAGCGTTCTATCGTCACTCTGGTGGACATGAGTCTGACTCTACTGTGGGAGTCCTAAATTTTGCCTACCCTAAATTTTTATTCACCTAGGGCAGGGGTCTTTAACGAGTACCAGGCTCGGGACCATCGCTTAACGTCCCATCCTAAGGACGGCGTGCTTAAGTTTATTTTACCTCTCAGATAAAATAAACTAAGGGCCTCGGTCGGGCTACGAACCGACACTCTTGAGCTCAGAAGTCAAGCACGCATACCACTGAGCTACCGGCGCCCTCTTTGATTATATTTTTCTCTATTAGAAGTGACTGAAAAAGCGTTTTGACGTCACCAATCCTATATAAGATATAAAAAAAGACATGATTTCGACAATGTCATTACATTGTGGACTACAGTATGAAGGGAAAGTCGAATGAAAAACTACACCTAGTAAACACATTTCTGTATTTATTACTTTTTTTGGATTTACATTTATACTTATATATATGTGTATATACATATACATATGTAAATAAATTAACAATATTATTATATAATATATATATGTAATTTTAAATGTGATCTTCGTTGTCACATAAGAACAACAAAGTCGACAAAATTTAACAATAGTGATCCTTACGTTTGTGTAAAAGCTTGTATAATAATACTATCATTATTTATTACATAAACTACGACTAGTGTGTCGACTAATACACATAATAAATAATATATGATTAACATTTAGCCATGTTTTCTCTACACACGTTTTATTGTAAATTCATTTTACATTTTCCCGTTTATAAATTATTAGCGTGTGCAGGTTATTTCTTATAGGTTTTTCTCTTTTTTTTTCTTTTATTTTTGGATATGTGACTACCTTATTTATATAACAGTGGAAACAAACGCAAGGTATGTACTATATAACTGTGAGTGAGCAGCGAGTTTTTGGTTTTAAATTTTGTTTTAGTAGCTGTCCTTGTTTATAACTCTCTTTCAATCTTGATGATCTCTGCGATACCATCGTTCATTTCCTTAACAGCCTGGAATTCAGTCAGTCCCATTCTCCTCTTGTTGGAGATATCGTAGACACCGCCCTCGGCTTCAGTGTGCTCGCCACGAGTTCCACGAACCTAAAACAAATCATTAGTTGTAATATACTCAGATGAACAACAAGAATAAGAGGGGGGATGAAATTGACAGAACATAATTACAATAGTCCATGTAACAATTGTAATGAATCAAAACTATATTATTAATTACCTGGATAACTGATAATTCATCAAAAATAATAATCAATTATCCAAATATTTGGTACTACTGTATCTCTCGTCCACGGCACGACATGGCGGACTTACGATATCGAGAGACAGAAAGCACTCGGTGTCAATGTACAATAGGGTGGCCCTTATTTTGAAAAAGTTTAAATTTCTCAGACCTCCACCAGGAATTTTGTTTAGAATGTTGAAAAAATGACCCCTGAATGTTTTCAGATTTGTTGACCATATTAACCCGTGCCTGTAAGGTGTTGGAAGTTTAACATTGAGTTTAAATGGGGATTTTGCGATTCGAGAGATTTTAGAGCGTAACTTTTGATGCCTCGAATGGATTGTTCTGAAATGTCGTATTCTTACGTTTTGGGGCTCGCTGAATTCAAATTTGATGTCAAAAATCAAGTTTTGACAGTTACACTTGTCAAAAAACTGTCATTAATTTTAACTAATAAACAATTTTCTCAAAAAATCCATCCGTGATGTGATTTTATAGGTTTTAGAGGTCGCTGATTTCTAATTTGATGTCAAAATCAGCAATAATTCAAATTTATATACAATTTCATGAATACATTTTTCAATGATGTGATTATATATGTTTTAGGGGTCGCTATTATGAAACTTAAGAATACAACATTTCAAAACAATCCATTCGAGGCATCAAAAGATACGCTCTGAAGTCTCTCGAATCGCTAAATCCCCATTTAAACTCAATGTAAAACTTTAACACCTTACAGGCACGGGTTAATATGTCAAAAAAATCTGAAAAATTTAGTGGTCATTTTTTCAACATTCTAAACAAACTTCCTGGTGGAGGTCTGAGAAATTTAAACTTTTTCAAAATAAGGGCCATCCTAATGTACAATACATCCCACTTACCGAGAGACAGTAAACACTCAATGTACAATACATCCCTTCCTATTTAAATATTTGTTTACCCTTTTAAGCCCTATCGTATTGGAGCTCAGAAGAATCGGACTTTTTTTTTTTTTGAGAGGGGGGAGGGGGTCAGGATATAAATTTTTCCATAAATTGAAAATTTATTTTTCTCCATTTTTCATCATTTGGGTAATTGGTAATAATTCAAAAAATTATTAATATTCCCTCATAATTTAAAATTAATTGTTTTGCATTATTCATTTTCTGGATTTATTGATAATATAGTTTCAGAAAATAATAAATTTTCCTTTTAATTAAAATTATTTATCTTGAAAATATTATTTTTTTGGTAATTGATAAAACTGTAGATGTAAATGTTCATAAAAATGTTATTGTTGATGCATGTTCATATACTTTGTGAAACCTATTCCAACTTAGTAACTGACGCTGCCACTAGATAGGAGCACTTCACTTGTAAAGGTTTAGTGGAGACATCAGCTGTCATCTAGTTGTCGCGTCAGTAACTGAAGGTTAAACAGAAAATAATACCCAATCGATCCGCTTGTGTTGGTCACGATTGTTCTTAGGTTAATCTGTGTTGATCAAGCCGAGAAGTATCTCTGCGACTCTCTGAACACAATGCGAAATTCCGAATGGCTTCGATGAATAAGCCGTTGCTCTAGTTACATCGGTCCTGTTTTTCGGAACGCATCCAAAGTAATTACATTTTTTTATTCTTTTAGATAGTGATCTAAAGTAGTGACACTCCATTGTTAGAAACAATATTTGTCAGGTGTAAGAAACATCCAAAAGCTCTTATGTAATAGTGTGAATAAATTATCATTGTGTACATTTTAAAAGTTGTATTCAATATTACGATTAAACTATTATAAATAGTTAAACAAAAAGGTACAATCGTATTAGGGACAAACAACTACCAAAAAATTTAAGATTTTAACGCAATTTCCGAATATAGATAAGCCCCAAAAATAGATGACAGAATTAACAAACCCCAAGAATGAAAAGAAATTCAAGAATTCTGCTAATAATTACTAGTAATAATGATTGCATGTTTTTGTTTTTATCCATACAATAATAAAAATAGTTACTATCCAGTTCAACTATCTGGACGCCGTCCTTCGTCTCCGATGGTTTATTGTAATGGGTTGTGAGTGAGGGAAGTTTTTGAATGAGTTTGTTGTGATTTCTACCAAAATTTGGGATGTAATATTTTGTACAAATCCGTCATTTTTGTCTGTATTGCAAGTTTCGAAGTATTCGATTCGAAAAGTGCGAATGATGCGTCAGTAAGTTGTTTTTTATGCCGATTCTCACTTATGTCCAAATACGTTTGAGGGTTTATTTAACAATGAATCATTTTTTTTCGAGTGAGAGCAAAGTAATTTTGGTGTTAAATGTTTAAAATAAATTCAAATAGACACACAATAGAGAATGTATAAAACCCGGCCGAGGCCCTTATCTGTGAGGTAAAATAAACCTAAGCATGCCGTTCTTCGGATGGGACGTTAAAGCTATGGTCCCGAGCCTGTACGATGTCAGGTATTCGATAAAGACCCCTACCACAAGGTGAATAAAAATATAGGGCAGGCAAAATTTAGGACTCCCATAGTAGTGTCGGACTCATGTCCACAAGAGTGACGAAAGAGCGCTCTGGTAGTAGGCGATAAGACTACGTAGTTAAAACCCTGGCCATAATATGAGTCATAATAACTCATTACAGAATGAAGAAACATTATTATTTTTTTTTTTTTTTATTAAGATACTCAACAATAGGATTACTTCTTTTGAACACTATAGAACGAATACAAGTATCAGATAATAATTAATTTAATTTTTTTAAGCATAATTAATTCGAAAAACATACGTTATTCATGTTGAGCAACACTGAATGAGAACCTAGACCGTTGGCCATGGTGGTCGTGCGGGCTAGAGAGTAGGGCTTTGTTAGCATGGTCTTACCATGGTTGCGGGTTTGAATCCCGTCTGGAGACATGGCTAGTATGCATCGTTCATAAGGCAAAAAGAAAATATGAGCGAGATAAGACTGTTACCTGCAGATTGTATTTGCCAGCGACTTCCTCGAGTTTCTGCTTGTTGGATGCCAACTTGGGTACCTTGATGTGGACTGAGGCCCTGACAGTGGTGCCCAGGTTCGTGGGGCAGAACGTAAGGAACCCAAGACGGTCGTCGTGGGAGAAGGGTACCTTCTTCTCGATCTCGTTCACTGCTGATACCAGTCTTCGGTATACCTGCCCAATAAATACACTGTAGTAGCAAGGGTTTCTTGAAAATTCTAATTGTACTACTAGAAATAAAGAAAAGGCATGTTTTTTAAAAATATTGTACATTTCACCAAGTATATATAATATCTGGGAGTACTTTCTTGTAGTAATACCGAAAATACTCCCAGATATTATATATTTTGTGAAATGAACTATATTTAAAAAAACATATACGTTTTCTTTATTTTTTATTAAGTGTTTCATTATATCTCTGCAGAAAATATTAAGTATAATTAATAACAGATAATAATCCATCAATATTTATTTATTTATTGACAAATTTATAATGGCATAACATTTGCCATTAGCAATTGCGATAACTAGTGCAGTGTCAGTGCGGTACTTGACCCAAGAGGAGTCCAGGGTAGTCCTGTAGCAGGTACCTTGAAGCATCGTGGCGGATATTTAACTCAATATTTTTAACATAGATAACGTAGAGGGTATTATAGAAATGTCTCCTGTTGAAAATTTCGGAATACTATATGTTACTTATATATTAACATAATTAGCCATATATATTATATATTCAAAAATGGCAATGAGGCAAAAATTAAAGTCAAATATTCGTTTTGCAAAAAAATGAAATATTGGGATTAATGACCGTCCACTGTGACGTGGAAGTCTCTCAAAATATTGTTCAAAAGCTAAACACACCTTTGAAGAAGAAAAACAAAACCGACTATCAACCCACACAAACCAAAGAAACACATTCGGGCTCTTCCCCACCATTCGAGGTATCTTATAATAATTTGAAAACGTCGTAATTATCTATTTACCTGACCAAGATCCCCGCCCATTTGCATAGAGATCAACCTCAGATGGTCCTCCTCGTTGACCCAGACCAGGAACGTCTTGTCGTCGTTGTGGTAGATACCTCGACCAGACGGCCAGAAACGGCAAGCGTTCGCTGCCTAAATAAACACAGAGCTAATTAATATTCATGTAGAAACAAGCAATTAGAAAGAAATGTCTCCACCTCAGGTGATCGGCATCGAGTGCCCACATCGCCAGATCTTGACTGTATCAGGTCTGAGGATGGAAATTGTCTCTCGAGAGCCTATCGCCAGACCTTGACTGTATCAGGTCTGAGGGTGGAAATTGTCTCTCGAGAGCCCATCGTCAGGCCTTGACTATCTCAGGTCTAAGGGTGGAAGTTGTCTCTCGAGAGCCCATCGTCAGGCCTTGACTATCTCAGGTCTAAGGGTGGAAGTTGTCTCTCGAGAGCCCATCGCCAGACCTTGACTGTATCAGGTCTGAGGGCGGAAATTGTCTCTCTCTCTAGAGCCCATCGTCAGGCCTTGACTATCTCAGGTCTAAGGGTGGAAGCTGTCTCTCGAGAGCCCATCGTCAGGCCTTGACTATCTCAGGTCTAAGGGTGGAAGTTGTCTCTCGAGAGCCCATCGTCAGGCCTTGACTATCTCAGGTCTAAGGGTGGAAGTTGTCTCTCGAGAGCCCATCGTCTGCCCTTGACTATCTCAGGTCTGAGGGTGGAAGTTGTCTCTCGAGAGCCCATCGTCAGGTCTTGACTATCTCAGGTCTGAGGGTGGAAGTTGTCTCTCGAGAGCCCATCGTCAGGCCTTGACTGTCTCAGGTCATGCTGGAGTACAACTGAGTAATATGTTAAACTAAACAAACCTGGAGGAACCTGTCGCCCTCCTTGAAGAGGAAGTGATCATCGATGAGCTGCTGCTGAGTCGGCTTGGACATGCCGGTCAGGGGGTAGTAGGTGCCCTTCAGTTCTCCAGACATGCTCGATAGGGTGCACGACATCTTGTCCTCCATTTCTTTGTACTGAGCCTCCGTGAGACAAGGGTTGAACGGATACCCCTGCAGCGACCGACCGCATCGAACTCTAGTTGAGATGATGAACTCACCCTGTAACACACAAAACCAACATAATTATATTATTCTTATATTCTTCGGCTGTCTTTATAGTCATGATTACAATATAAGCAAAATAATAAAATATAGAACCATCCAGGAGCGGAATGGAAGAAGAGCAGAATCAAGAATTTTGTTCGGAAAAAGCATTTTAAACATAACCCGGCCTTCTAGCTAAATAAAATTAGTGTTTATATAAAAAAGCTGTCTTTAGTTCATATTTTGCTCTCATTTTTATTTTCTTGGCAGAGCTCCCTAGTTTCATAACTATTTTTTGTTTAATATTTTTCCTAATATCGTTAATTTAATTAGTTACTATATACTTTTTGTTATTTTTAAATGTATTAATATATATATTTTTTTTTTTTCTATCTTTCGCTTTCTGGTGACCTGAGGAAGGGGCGTGTGATCGCCCGGAAATATCTTCATGAAAGAAGACATCTTAAAGAAAACTAAATACAACATTTTTATAAATATAAATTAAAAAAGATATAATCTACTATATTTATATAATTTTTATTATATTTATAATATTAGAAATTCTAAATTCATTTTTAAAAATAATATTTCTGAGCCCTGGATTCTAAGACACTTTTTGTCATTAACCCAATTTTTAAAAAAGAAAAACATCCATGTTTATACTTTAGGCTTTGAGTTAACCTTGATGTTGCTTTATCCATTGTTAGCTGCCACCATTACCACAGTTAATCTGGAGTACAGTGTAAATTTTTTGTTATTTAAATATATATTATCACATAATCGAAAACAAAAAGAGAATGTGCATTTTTATTAATGGAGTTTCATTTATAATAAAAAAAACAGTATATTTCCTATGCCTTTTTATGGGAATATAATATAAACTGTCAGTTCGACCCATTTTTAGACAAGATGACATATTGAAGTCAAATTGTCTACAATTATGATCTCATATTTTCTATGGCACCAGAGGAAATCCCAATTCTGTCATAACAGGACAGATCAGGCCAGTGAATAGTGCCTAGCTACATTCTACAGATCAGGCCAGTGAATAGTGCCTAGCTACATCCTATAGATCAGGCCAGTGAATAGTGTCCAGCTACATCCTATAGATCAGGCCAGTGAATAGTGTCCAGCTACATCCTACAGTTGAGGCCAGTGAATAATGCTAAACTTCATCGTACAGTTGAGGCCAGTGAATAATGCCTAGCTACATCTTACAAATTAGGCCGGCGAATAGTGTCTAGCTACATCCTACAGATCAGGCCAGTGAATAGTGCCTAGCTACTTCCTACAGATGAGGCCAGTGAATAATGCTAAACTTCATCGTACAGTTGAGGCCAGTGAATAGTGCCTAGCTACATTCTACAAATCAGGCCAGTGAATAGTGTCTAGCTACATCCTACAGATAAGGCCAGCGAATAGTGTCTAGCTACATCCTACAGATAAGGCCAGCGAATAGTGTCTAGCTACATCCTACAGATCAGGCGAGCGAATAGTGTCTAGCTACATCCTACAGTTGAGGCCAGTGAATAGTGTCTAGCTACAACCATCCAACTAATTGTCTATTTATTATTTTTGTATTGCTTTATTTTAAACTACAACAGTACAAAAAGCGGCTGAGCTGACATATTTACATAGGAAAAGTAAACAAATAAAAATAGAAGACATGCAAGGCTTCAAAGAAAAAAAAAAAAAACTACACATATTTTATGGACATTCACAAATTGAAAATTGTAAATAGAAAGTCAAAAAAAATATTTGAGTTTCACTGATGGATAGTAATCTGTCGACCATCTTTTGGAAAAAAAAAGAAGATAATTATTACTAAATAATAAATTTAAAAAAGTATACAATTGTAATAATCGTTAATTTACAAAACTGGTCGATTTCAAAATTATATATCAATCAACTTCTTTTTTTGCAAACTTCCTTTAATCAAGAAGTTTTTTTTTTTTTTTTCTTTTTTTTTTTCTGTAGTTGAGAGTTTTGAGGCAAGATAATAGAAAGTGACTTTCCAATACATGCCCTTTTTTGTAGTTCTAGGTGATAGGTGTTTTGCTTATTTTTGTACATGAAATGGAAATAGCATGGTTTTGCCAGTAGACCACTCACATTATCAACCACTTTCTTTTGTTTTAAGTACCTATCTTTTTGTCAAGAGAAACACACTTACGGCAGGGTCAAGATTGGCGAAGGTGTCCACATCACCCCAGTCCTTGGCGGGATGCTTGTCACACTTCTGGAACCCACCATGGTAGTCCTGGATGATGGGATCGAACAGATCGGCAAACACACTGTAGGCCTCTGCATCAGGAGCGTAGATACCAACACCTGAGTCGTGGTTTTCAAGCCCTGAAATATAAACTATCCATTAGAATACTTGTCCATTTGTAACGAGTTGTCGCCTTATTTTAGAGAAAAGGACATAGGCTTCAAATGTGGCGCGACAAACGCCAAAAAACCAACATGAATAAAAAAAATTGTTTTCCCGTATTTCCAATCTAGATATACCCTGAATTTCGTACATTTCTATCCAAAAGCCTTGAAAAAAAACCAACAAGTGAACATTTTTATTCCTGTTCATCAATATTATTGAGTCCTTCCATCATTGATAGAAGACGAAACATGACATAAAATCCAATATCTATCTTCCACTCAGTCATTTTCACTTTGAAGTATTTATAAGTACTGTAACCCTATCATGTAGTTTTAAGAATGCTACAATCTTAAATTTTGTGGATACAACTGAACGTTATATCTTTCACAAGGCAAATTAAATAAATATGCATAATAAATCTTATATTATTATTATTTTTAGTTTTTCCAAAAAGTATTCAATATAGGTTGATGGTTGTCATGTAAATAAAAAACTCAGCATTTGGCCAACATTTCGGAAACTGTTTATTTCCTTATACAGTAGACTCTCCCTTCTATTCCCTCCGTTCTATTAACCGGCGCGCTTCCTTATCCGGCTTTCGCAAAATAATATCAAATTTGTTAAACTAAAATTAACATTCAATTATTAGATTATCAAAAAGAAGGTAAGGAGGCTTTAGAGAAAGCACTTAATGATGTTGAACCATCCTCCACTTTTTCAGACGTTTTAACACCAAAGAAGTGGTGGGACTATGCAGCACGGAACAGTGTTGTGTTAGGGAAACAAAAGAAAATTACCGATTTTTTTAACAAATAATATTTTTAGAATTTTAAATTCTGTTTTAAATATGTATGTAATTAAACACAGACTTCAAAATATATTTTTAATGCCTGGATGAATATATATATACATATGTACGTACATATAATAAATCAATCTTCAGTATGTACGTACATATTTGTCAATTTAACAACAAAATACATACGTGTTTTATCCTTAGCTCACTTAAAACTACTTTTTTTTATGCTTTAATTGATATATTTTTCTCATTAATTGATGATTTCCGTTATCCGGCGTCACGACGGTCCCGGCAACGACGGATAAGGGAGAGTCTACTGTATTATTCTTTCTATGCACGACTTGAGTGGATCTGTGGGGTGAAGATGGTAGTGACTATAGAGACAAACGCTTACCACCTTCATCCACTCCAATCATTATAAGGCCCCAAAAGAAAGAAAAAAAATTGTTTCGCAAACGTTGGTCAAAAACTGAGTTTTTTATTTACATGACAGATCCTCGACGACCCTCAACACTGAAAAGATACTGTCGACTCATTATGTATCCAATACACTTTCGAAGGTTCTGAGACCAATCTTTGGTTTTTAAATAAGGCCAGGGGTCAGTCTCCTAATTTATTTCATATTAAGTATCACTTATATTTCGTCCATTGGGGAATCTTCAGAGTGTACAATTTGTTTAGTTAATGTGTTTATTATATTAATAAAAAAATAAAACAAACTTATTTTTTGAAATATTGTCTATTCCACAAAAGATATTTATAAAAATAAAACTACCGGTTTCGGCCTCACACCATCGTCAGGTCTAGTTATGAACTGAGTTCATACGATGGTGTGAGGCCGAAACCGGTAGTTTTATTTTTATAAATATCTTTAGTGGAATAGACAATATTTCAAAAAATAAGTTTGTTTTATTTATTTATTACAAATTCCACAATATGTCCGCGCTCCTCAACTTAGAAGATATTAATAAAACACATGATGTAAATCAAACTTATAGTACCGAATCTCCTTTCATAAAAATATGATATGAATAATAAGTCCCCAAGAATGAAAAGTTCTTTAAATGGTTTGTGAGGGAGGAAATCATATTTAGTGGTGAAAGGAGTGCAACATTTAAATGTGTGAGAACTGATTCATATCGTACTTTTATGAGAGAAGATCCATGTGTATGTCTGAATGTATGTAAATCTGTACATTTGTAATTTTTAAATTAATTTAAACAACTATACGTCTGATTTACATTATATACTTAGATGAACTAAAAAATTATACACTCTGATGATTCCCCTAAGGGCGAAGTGTAAGTGATATTTAAAATAAAATAAATATGGAAACTGACTTAGCCAAAAACCAATTTATGTAATTTCGGATCTCAGAAAAATATATTGGATATGTTTTGGACAAACTAATAATAATAAAATTAGTTGTCTATAACTCTTATTTATTTGTAATACCATATAAAAAAAAAACAATTATAGATACGTAGTTTCATTAAAATTACATAATAAGGTAACAATATAATAATGATGATGTTTCATTGTAAAGTGCTTCTTATATTTATTGTATCAACATCTTAATGACTTAGGCAAAGAAATTTGTAAATTAGATTTTCACATGTTGAGGGAGAACTTTGACCTTCTAAATAATGCAGATTCAACAGGCTTGTCTCAGATCAAAAGAGGTGCTGCCATCTATTATCAATGATAGGGACTCTATTGAAATTGATGAACATGGCTAAATTGATTGTGATGCTTGCCATCAAATATAGATTGATAACAGGTTAAGTATAAACATCATCACAATGAATTGTTCATTGTTCAATTTTAAATCGTTCATCAATAACCTGTAGTATCTAGTAATTTTAGTGCATTCTTCATTCAAAGACAGAGAGGGGAAAATACAAAATATATTTATGAACATAAATACATCCAAGTATAGAAACGCGGACATGTTGTGGAAACTTCTAATAAAATTTATTAAGTATTTAATAAATAAAATAGTTTTTATAATATTGTCCATGCCATACTAAGTCTTAGTTTATAACTGAAATAGACAATATTAAAAAAAAAAAAAGTTTGTTATATTCATTTATTTATGAATAACTAGCTTACCGGACTGAATACAGTCTAACAGTGTTGAACCAAAAGTTGGAGTTTTCTGATTCTTCAGTTTGTCAAAAACATCCCTAGTGAGGTACTTTTTAAGAAGCGATTTGGAGTCTGAGCACTCAAGCTTCTTGAAGCCTGTCTCAAGTTTGTCCAAAGTTGCTGCGTCCACCATCCCTCTTTTTCTGCAAAGACACAAAAATTGAACAAATAATTAGTTGGGTTGTAAAACATATTTTTGTGTAAGTTATACAAGTTTAATTAACAAAAATTATGTCTCATTTAGTAAGTAAACAGCAAAACTAATCTCCATTTTCCAGAATTGACTTGAATTCGATAATTCACTGACTTCCAACACTTAATGCGTTCAAAAGCTCTTATTTTCAATTTAATCAACTTGAATAATAAATTGGCTATCAGGGGATTTAAGGAAAGGTCTGATAAGAGCTCAAATAAAATTGGTGCATAAATTATTGGTCAAAGCAAATTTAAATTAATTTTAATGACACAATTATAACAAAAGTATCTTAATTTTCATTCTTCAAAAGCTTGGTAATATGGTTCAAATATCTTAAAAGGTCCATATCCTACTAAAGTGTGTATTTAATAAATTATATTTATTTATTAGGTCACAACTATAAAAAAACAATTTAAAAAAAAATCTATCTCGGATTTTCGCACGATACTATGAGTATAAGAAAATAAAAAAAAAAGGCATGAATAGCTTGAGAGGAAGGGCATTCAGTGGTGGGGGATCATAGTTCACAGTTCGTAACAGGTAATCTCTTCACCAAACTTGGTCGTATAAATTTGGTTTTAAAATTTATATTTTACCACTAGGTTAAAAAATATAACGACTTTTTAATGTGCCACACATTTGTAGTCGTGATAGCAAATTGGAGCTTCCCCCAATGCCTTTTCCCAACAAAAAAATTTCTTGAATGAGCATATATTTCACGTTGTTTTTTTAAAATATCTGTTATATCGTTAAATCTGTAGACTCTCAAGTTAATTACAATTAAAAAAATACAGATATGTATCCAAAAATTAAAGATACCGTTTTAAAAGTGACTTGATGTGTTTCAATGCGCATTAGTTAATAACCATTCCATCAAAACATCTGAAAAGACGCAATGAAATAAGTTCAAAAACGCAAATCCTACTGTATTGACGAGCTGCCTCTTGAACCGTGATGTCATGGCCATCGTTAGAGCGACTCTAAATCAAATGTTAGAGAAACAAATGTATTTATTTTTTAAAATATCATTCATAACGGAGTAAGTGTTCAAAATCACAAAAACAATAAAAAAATATTACCTAACAGATAATTCTAAAGATGAATCTTGCCCAGCTCATACCAAACCTTAGACGACCCGTTACCATAAACTGTTTTTGTCGGAAAAATCTTGAAAATTAAAAAAAAAATTATTAAAATAAGAGGACATTTTGCCACTTTGTGTGAAATCGCGTTTGTATATTGTTGCTGTTGCTGTGCTCGTAGATAATTATGAGAGAACTTTCAAATCCTCAATGAGACCTTATAGACTGGACCAATTTGCCTCACTGCTGAAGTGTAGCACCAATGAGTTGAAGGGGTTTCTCATTATTGTTACTGTTCCGTGTAAAAGCAGCTATATTAGCTCTCAAAAGGGATAACAGCCTGAGCGGTTTCGCAAGAATTAATAAGCATTATAAAGACCTTAAAAATCGCTCTTATTTTTTAGAAAGTGAGATATTGAATTAGGTAAAACCAGTAAAAATTAAAAGAATAATAAAATGAAAATGCTTAAAATACATAACATCTCAAATTTTGAAAAAATAAAGTTTTTTTTTTTTATTTGCCAATAATATTTTTTTTGTTTAACACTCAATAAATTCAATAACAAACCAACGGAACTTCTCAAATCGTGGACCAAGTCGTCCTTACCTGATTGTAGTTTTTTTATACGTCTTGAAACAATTATGAAAAAAATCGATACATCCATATCTACAAAAAATAACACCTATTACCATCTATCACCAAAGCTGCAAAATCACAAACTAAAACTAAGTATCAATTTGGGTTATAAATACTTTCTGCTAAAATAAAATAACTGGTAACACTGAATGGTGTCTATTATGAATAGTTTCCGACGGTCAAAGTAACGCTTTCTTAGTTCAAGTTCCCTTAAATAAAGTTTCTACAAATAATGGAGATATTGAGAATACATATTCTCATCAAGTCTTCCTGCAATGACTAATATTTGTTCACTTTTAAGAGTAATTTTATATTAGAATTAGGCCGGGTAAATGTTCTATTTTTTAAATAAATAACAATTTTTTCACATTGCCCTGCTACTTAGGATATAAAAAAAAATAGCCAATGTAGCAGGCGAGCACTAGAAAATCCCTTAGAATGGGCTTAGACAGAGATCAACCGAAATATTGGTAAATATGTAATTACTTGTAAATATTGGTTGAACATATGCAAACATCGGAGCCGAAGGGGTCTTCTTTGGGTGGAGCCCAGCTGGAGTGGCCCATGAGGGTGCAGACTACCGTGAACATACATGAGAGCACACTCGGCGGAACTTTGGGCAAAATCATTGGGGCTAACGCCTGAGTGTTGTCGCTTTACGCACCACTACCGCACACCACACCACTACATTTTGTATTTTGTTGTTTTAACTAACATATGTCACATATGTTGAATATTTTGATAGGCATGACATTTATTTTTATTTTTTTAATAACAGCTTATATATAAATTATATATTCAATTTATACACTTATAATTTTCATAAATATTTATAGATAGTAATTTTATTTTAAAAACTTTCAATATTGTATTTATTTAAACATTTTTACTTGAGTTTAATGTTCGCCCAAAAAACGTTCTTGTAAAAAGAAAGATCAGGTTCGTTAAGCAGAAAAATGTGTGGGGGAGAAAGGCGAAACTAGAAAATTTTAATAATTTAATTTCTGCATAATTCCTGTGATAATATATTAGTTAGTTTTGGGCTTATGTGCGATGCATATTTGCCACAAAGCTAATTTGACTTAGCCAATTTGAGCTATAAAACATTTATCTGTGTCCATTAGAAGCTGAGATTACGAATTTTTGATGTTTTGTATTTCTCGTTTTTCTATGAAGCTAATATGACAACGTTGAGAAAACCTTGCAAATAAATCGGGTAACTTTACTCATCTTTTGCGTATGCCAATTTTTATTATATTAATACTTATTTATTCAATACAAAAAATATAAACTGTACAATATTACATAAGTCTCATGTAAGTACTTGTCAATATTTTTACTGTATTGATCTGTTATTATACGACTGTAGTTTCGTTTAAACAAAAATCATTGGAAAAATATTATAATACTCCATTAATAATCTAAAACTGAATGAAGATGAGCTGTTAATTGAAAACAATCTTTCAGTTATTCAACTTTCTTTATTTTGTATTATATTTTACCTCAATAATTTATAAAATGTCAAGGTAATGTTATTACAACATGGCAACTTCAATATATGTATGTATAGTGTTATTGAATATGGAACATGTTGGTCGCAAGCCGCGATGGGGTTGGCCACCCCTAGTCTGAGAGAATTGAGCTCAGAAAGGGAGGGAGGGCTTTCATGAACAAATGGGTCAAGGTCAATTTCTTTGTTTAAAACAGGAGAAAAAATTTTAACCTATCTATTTTGACTGGTCGATAAAAAAAAAAGGGGCCATGGTGGCCGTGCGGGCTAGAGCGTAGGGCTTTGGTCGCATGGTCTCACCATGGTTTGCGGGTTCGAATCCCGTCCGGGAGTGAATTTTATTTCGTAGATAGAACTCCCTCCCGGGGCCATGGATGTCGTAAATATAACTAAATAACTCATTGACATGGCTAATATGCACCGTACATAAGGCCAAAAAAAAAAAAAAAAAAAAAAAACTATCTTACTGTCCTATCATAAACATTTTATGATTTTTGGTTGAGGGAATATTAATTAAAAAAACTGTTATAAGGAATTATTGTTCAAAATATGAAGTAAATTATGAAAATTAAAAATTGAGAGAATAAAAACTAACATAAACGGTTGAAATGATTAAAAATACACAAAAAAAATTGTTAACTCAAGTTCACATACGTGAATTGAAATACAAATTTTAATTTTATTAATTTCTTTTTCTAGAATATATAAAGAAAGGTACAAAAATTAAAAAAGACATATAAAGGCTACCTGGTATCTACATATAATCAAATACTGAATAATAAAATCAAAACTCACGCAGTAAAAGTACATTTCACATTTGGTGGAATACAACAAAAACTATCCATTTTTGTATGTACTTGTATCTATAATAGATATCTGTCATGGACAATTTACTAAAATAATTATATATCTACCAAGCAAATACGTCGTTAGGATAGATTGGTTAGGTTGATACGATATGGAAAGTAACATATGTTTAATAAATCAGCAAATTGTATTACCTACGAGATACAACTTACTCATCACTTTCAACAATTATTTCATGTATTTAATTTTACTACACCAGCTGTATGGAGTATAGGGAAAGTTATGTAATTAGTTTGAAGTGCCATGTAGATATTTTACAGGAATTTCATGGTTTCCAAACCTCTGGTTGTATAAGACATCAAATATGAGAGGGAAATTAGAATATCTTAAAATTTGTTGCAAACCAATGGGTAAGGGTAAATTATTGGCAACAATAATTTCGAAAAGAGAGTCACGGAAACTGTTGGTGAGAGGGCAAGCGAGGATGACATGATTGGAATCAGCTGTATTTTGGGGATCAAAGGTACAACTTGGTGAGTCCAGGAGATGGATTTTAAACGAAGTCTGGTATGGTTAAAGCTGAGTCTGCATAGAGTTGTGAAGTAGAATCGCGGTTTGGAGAGGTGAGTGAACCAGGGTTTAGTGGGTATCTGGGGCTGAATTGCTCCATAAAATGCCCCTTTATTTAACAAAGAACTAGTACAATCCCTCTGCCAGTGACGAAGGTTGTACTTCTTGATATGGGCTACTATTCCCTCTCATATTTGATGTGTTATACAAATGTATTAATAGTAACAATATTTTAATATAGTTTTACATTTTCCTGCCCACTTCTCGGCCCCTGGTTCCTCTCAGATCCCATAGGATACCCTCATCACCTCCATAAAGTGCATTCAACAACCTTTCCTTACAAATGGAGTCATGGCCGATATGCTTCGTCCATGAGGCCATTAGGAAAAAAAAAAAAAAAAAAAAAACTCTGGTTACACGATGAATAAGCGATAGAATGAACCTTTCTAGACGACATTTATTTTTGTATCCAGAACTCAATAAAGACGACATCTATTGATTTTCAGTCAAATCGGCCAAAGGGAAGGAGGGGATTAGGGGGAATGCTTAATTAACACAAAAATCCTAATTGCCGATGTAATGAATATATAGACACAATTTAGAATAAGGTTGAGATGCCCCTATATGTAAGTCCACTATCCATTTTTAGCCCAAACGGTCGATTGGTTTTAGGGGGAGAGCGAAAAAATAATTGATTAATTCGGGAATTACATTGCCCGGTTTCTTGGTTTCTTATTGCATTAAACGAGTTCGGTCCCCGCAAGAACTTAATTTTTTATGAGAAACAGAAACAGTTGCACACTGGATGAAGAGCAAAGAGTAACATAACCCCTAGCAGAAGCTATAACAGAACAGTTATGTTAGATTTCGTAAGGAGTTATACACATGAGTGGATTTAACAGATTTCTCACATATTAAAGAAGAAATGAGCTCTGAAACAAAAATATTCTTAGAGGTCATCTTGGGTCGTATTGAATTCGCACCGCTATCCTACTAAACAATACAGACTACAAATTCGAAAGTGTGCATCAAAAGAGATGAGTGCTATTTACCCAAAGAATTCAAACAAGTTCTCCTGACTGATAGGAAGCAAGGTCTCCATAGGACGTATTCGCACGTCCGTTGTGATTCGCCTTGGCTTAGGGAATTGTTGTCTTCGCTCTGAGAGTACATCAAGGAGGGTTTTGGCTCGTTTTCGTCCTTGAGTTGGACCCTGACTCTCTTCTATAGGTCTCTTCTTGACTAAGTCCGAGCTAGGGGAAGTCTTCGTAGATTGGTCACCTTCTCCAGATCCATCTTTGATTCCACTATCACTACTTGTCTTCATCTGTTCGTTGGAGAATCCTCTATGATTCTGATTGAAAATTTCTTTTTTATTTGGAACTTCACTTCTCAATTCGGCTACATTTCTTCTTTCTTCTGTCGACTTAGTTAAACTTTCCGTTTCCTCTGCTGACGTTACATTTTCCCTTTTTTCTTCGAACAGCGCTGCTTCTAGCTTTTGTCGTTTTTTCTCTTCCATCAGAGCGGCTTCGAGAAGGTGCCGTTTTTTCTCTTCCAACAGTGCTAATTCAGTTCTTATTTTTCGTTTTTTTTCTTCTGCCTGAGCTTCTTTAAGCTGTTTTCTCTTCATGACCTGCTTCCTTAAGGCACCCTTGAAGTAGGGCACAACACGTTTCGACATATTAACACCCTCTTGTGTCCACTTATTCAAATCCCACTGTTTTTTCTTTCCAACTTTAGAGGCTGGGGCTTGGAGAGTGTCTGTTGATTTGTCGGTTGGGGCATATCTTGGAGGTTTTGATTTTCTTTTAGGAGGATATGCTTTCCGAGATAATCCTCTATTTGAAATACCACTATGTCCTAGATATTTAACGTCCAATTCATTTCCAATTTGCGAAAATTTCGCCAAAATGTTTACACTTGGCAAAGAAGAGCATAAAAGGAACGATCTCTTGCCAAGAGCAAGTCCTTGCGAGGCATCGTTAGCCCAAGAAACCAAAAGTTTTGTATTTATTCCTTTTGAAAATCTTGAAATAACTGGAGTCAAATTTCGCGATTTTTCCCACATTAAAGAAAACATTATTCGTACTGTTACCGAAAAACATATTCTACATACAAAAATTAAACTGCACTAAAAAACCATAAGCACGCACATTTTCCGCAAAAGAAATATATATATATCGCGAAACATTTTTGAGACCATCAATGTGACATCGTTATGTTGTGAACTAATTTATTATGTTATGAGTGATTTTAAATAAAGAATGTTATAAATAAAATGTGAAACATTTTGAAAAAGAAACTATTTACATATGTTAGATATAATGAGTTTTATTTTATTGTAGCCACATATGCAGAATACACCGCCAAGCCTCTCACACAGATCCTCACACCATTTCACTCATACTACAGCAACACCTCAATAAAATTGAAGTTTGGAGTAAATCTTGGAAAATTAAATTTAACACCACAAAATGTCAACACGTAACATTCGCTCTCCGCCGTGGTGACTGCCCCCCCAGTATTCATTGAAAACCAGCCATTACCTCATATCTCTTCCGTAAAATATTTAGGATTAATCCTCGATAGAAGGATGACTTGGAACCCTCACACTCGGACGACACGACTCACACTAGACCGGCGACTTAGACTATTGTACATTATTTTGAATAGGCGTTCTAAATTATCTACTCGACAAAAACTGAATTGTTATACCTATCTTCTCCGACCTCTCTGGACCTATGGTTTACAAATATATGGTACAGCCAAGACTTCGAACATCGAAAGAATACAGGTATTTCATAAGTTACTATATGTTATCAACAAGACTTTACACCTCGACTTCACAATATCACAGCCATTTATATCAATGTTTCTACACAAGAACCGGAAACAGAAGTTTTATGTCCAAATCTACCCCCACAAACTCCCAACAAAGTTTAAGAGAGTTTGGCATAGAGATCTCCTATTATGAAGTCTTGCCATGAGGGTTCACCGCTGGGTGTTTTTTCTCTATCAAGCCCCTCTCCGGCCGATTTCGCTGAATATTGACAGCTATTGTCCTCATGGGGTTTTGACTTTAAATCAGGAGACACAGCAGTGTCTCTGGCCAAGTCCGAAAAAAATATCGAAAGAGACTGCTGTGTTACTTTTCTCGTGACACCAAATGCCACTTTTTGCAACGAAAAAAGTAGGTATATAATTCATTAACAAAATGATGTTTTTTCCGACATAGTCGTCTAGAGAACTCCGAGCTGAACAAAATTTTTAAAAAAAAGTAGCCAAAAAGAATCATTTTTGACCAGGTTTCGAAGAGTCAAAATTGGCAAAAAATAACTTTTTTCTTTTTTCCTTTTTCAGTGTCTGGGCGTCCGGATGACGTCATCAATGTTAATATAACGATATGCGGCGCCGGTAGCTCAGTGGTATGCGTGCTTGACTTCTGAGCTCAAGATCGTGGGTTCGAAACCCGACCGAGGCCCTTAGTTTATTTTATCTGGGAGGTAAAATAAACTTAAGCACGCCGTCCTTCGGATGGGACGTTAAGCGATGGTCCCGAGCCATGTCCACCAGAGTGACGAAAGAGCGCATTGGTAGTAGGCGATATGACCTCCTTGTTAAAGCCCGGGCATGAGTCATCAAACCTAACCTAACCTAATGTTAATATAAGAATTTTTTAAAATGTTTAATAAATATCATGTGATCTATATATGCAAAGATAAAGATAAAAAAATATATATATAACAAAAAATAACCCAATATTGTAACGATAACGAAAAAAAGACAGCAACGATAAAATACATTCAGGAAATTTATAATAATACGAAAAAAGTTTGTGTTTGTTATTACGTGTTCAAACCTAAGGTCCCAGTTTTCTAACCAATTCCAGTTTACTAACTGCTCGTACTTGGCCGTGCTTTTCAGTTTGTAAAATTTTATGACGATACATTCATTACATCGGCAGTTATCTGGAGTTGTGTTCACAGACAGACAGACACGACATTTTTGTCTAATTTAATTTTTGGAATCGGGGTGTCGGAAAAGATTAAATTGCGGTGAAAAGTCAACTTCAAACTTCTGACTAATTACATAACTTCCCCTATACTTCGTATAACTGGGGAAGTAAAAAGAGATTTGAGCAGCTCAGAATCCTACTTCGATAGAGCACAAAAATTAAAACATTCTCATGGAATTGCGGCACCGCAAACATGTTCATGGTTAGCGATGCCTGGTCATGGAGCGAAAGTATTATAAGGATGCAAACAGTTGAGGCATGTGGCCTATTGTGGGAACAGTCCTGATCAAGTCAACTAAACAATTGACCTTAACTCCGCTCTGACTCAGAACAATCTGTCTAATACACAACGACAATGGCAGTTCTTGGCTTCCTTTGAAGCAAGGGATGGGCTAACCACGGCCCGGAGGCCAGATTCAGGCAGTTAAATGTAGATAATCCACCGGAAACTTACTTCCCCAGCTGTACAAACTGTAAGGGAACGTTATGTAATCGGTCAGAAATTCGATGATAAATTTTCAGCGGAATTTCATGTTTTTCGAACCTCCTATTCTAAAAAAGGAAAAAATGTGTGTTTGTGAACACTGTCACTCCGAAAAAAATTAATGTATCACACAGCTTGTAAAATAAAATATAGTCTGAACTCTCACAGATTTCATTGATATTTGCTAGCCGGCTTTCAAGGTTGCCTTTATCATCAGGCAGTCTGATAAAATAATTTTAAAAATAATATAATTAAAATGTTTTAATAAATAAAACAAAAAAAATAAACGTTCATAAAAAACTATCATGAAATTTTTAATTGTTAAAGTAGTTATTTTTTTAGATAGTTTTTTATGTACGTTTATTTAAATTTTTTAAAGTTTATTTATTAAAACATTTTAGTTATGTTATTTTCAAAAATATTTTATCGGACTGCTTGATGAGGGCAACCTCGGACATTGAGAAATGATTTCAGAAAAAAAAAAAAAAAAAATGTAAAGCGATGAACTTAAGATATGATTATCATAGATATATATGACAGATCATTTACACAAAGTATCTATGTAACTTTACACTGTTTCGCTAGATTTCTACCAATTTCCTCTGTAAAGGGATGTACAAAAAATATGAAATTAATATCCTTCATTTGTTGCCATCTAAAAGTATTTTATATAAAATTGTAACTTTTAGTTTTCTCTACAACAATTACTTTTAAAAGAATAGATTTTATAATTTCCCAGATATACGACGTAAAGACAGAAGTCAACAGGGTTTCTTTGATCTAAGGCAACCTTAAAAAGAATCAAACATCTATCGGATTTGAGAAAAAATAAAAGATAAAGAAAATAACGTGTTTCAAATTGACTTGGAATAGAAATAACATCATTCAATTTAAAAAGAACCTCACCCAATGGGTGAAATTCTACTTTCTTCGGTTAAGATAGTGAAATAAAACATATGACTTCGTGACAGACAAACATTACAGCGATGTAACATCCTTCGTTGGATGGGAAACAGAAGTGTCTTAGATGTGGGATGTTTGATAGAGTCTCAATAGAGGCCAAGAATAGATCTAAATGGACTACCCAGCAAACACTCGTAGAATCTGATATTGGAGAGCGGACACTTAATTCATAAATTCGTGCTGGGGAAGTACCGACGTATTTATTTTATTTTGCAAGCATTATTCGGCATGGCCAGTATTAACAATATCAATGAATAATTATAAAGAACCGACATAACTTACATTAAATTAACAAAGATCGAAACAGAAATTGCAGTTAATATATCTAAAATAGTCAAATAAACGTATATATTATGCTGCGATATCTACAGAATGCATTATTAAATGCAAATAACGATTAATAGAAAACGGGCATCTGATGAAACATTTGTAAAAAAGCATATAAGAATCGAGGTTCAACAGAGGGAATTGCATGCACGAAACGCAATAAAATTTTAGTTGTAGGCACTTATTTTATTTTTTCAGAGGTTCAATAAACTTCTTCTCATAGATGTACATTTTTTTTATCTGCAGTAAAATTTAAAAAATGGGAATCACTTCAATAAAAATGGTATAGCTAGAATATCATGTCATTTCATCTGTGTAAGGAGAGACATTAGGAGGGGAAGTGTGCAGGCCTAATGTCCATACATGTGCACTCGAAGCGAACTAACTTTACATTAGCTTCAAGAACATAAATAAGAAAGAAGCGAGAAAAATACGTTGTTTTTTTTGAAAACCCAAAAGTTTTTAATAGATAGAGAATTTGCTTGCCTTCTTTATGTGTAGTTTTCAAAAATAGAGGATCTATTCTCAAGAGTTGTGGCAGTATTTTAAAATGCTTTGGGATAAATCCAAAATACAACGTTAGAATACACATTTGGCAAGGTTATGAGACTCATAAAAGACAGTAAAAAAAAAATATATATATATAGGAAATTTAAGGAATTATAAATATTTTTAAAAAATACAAGAAAAACATAAGAACGGTTGGCAGGCGACAAATTTGTAACGCTAATTTGTCAATGTCCAGTCCGAAAATATACCTTGCATATCCAATAACAAACAATAGGTGAGTATGTTCAAATTTTTAAATTCAGTCCAGTTTACATTAATTAAAACATTGAATATATATTTTAGAATGAAAATATTATCGTATATATTACAAATTATATATATTATAAAAATATTTTCGAAAATATTTTGATTTCGGGTAAGTAGTCTTTTATGCCTGAAATAACCCTTAAATAAAGTTGTTTTAAGGTTTAGTAGTATTTTGGAAAACTGTGAAGAAAACATTAACAAAAAAAAAACATCTTATTTATTAGAATTTCAGCAGACTATCAAATTATATTTTTAGCTATTCGAAAATTTTTAATTTTACTCATTACAAATATACAAAAGTAGTAAAATAAAATTTGGACAAGAAACACTGTTTATCGTTTAATTGTATATCTATATCAGATATAACTCTCGACTCCTGGCAATGTATAGTCATGACAATGACTAGGTCATTGGAGTTTTCCAATAAAAATTATAAACTAAAGAAAAAATTATGAGGCTAAGGACGAGCTATTGAATTTGTAAAAGCATAAAGAATCGATTGGTAATAGCTACGGCTGGGAAACAGGACACTGAAAAAAAGAACAAATAATTTTCTATGGCAATTAGTGATGTCAAACTATCGATAGTATTATCGAAATTTTGAAACATGAATTTCGAACAAGAAAAGCATTCGCCGCTGTCGAGAAAAGAGTTCGATTTCCGTACGGTTGGCTATTCTGTCAGTAACCAAGAAAAGAGGTTTCGTCCTAATCAGTATTATCAGTATCTACTAGTTAAACAATGTTTTTATTGAGAAAAACAAGTTGTTTTAAATGAATACTTTAGTTACGAGTTCATGTAAAATGAACAATTCCGTAAACCAAAAATCTAGACTGAAGAAAAGGTTATGTTAAAAATATCTATATTTTAATCAAATTTAGCATCATATGTGGAGGGCGCCGGTAGCTCAGTGGTATGCGTGCTTGACTTCTGAGCTCAAGGTCGTGGGTTCGTAGCCCGACCGAGGCCCTTAGTTTATTTTATCTGGGAGGTTAGATAAACTTAAGCACGCCGTCCTTCGGATGGGACGTTAAGCGATGGTCCCGAGCCTGTACGATGTCAGGTACTCGTTAAAGACCCCTACCCTAGATGAATAAAAATTTAGGGTAGGCAAAATTTAGGACTCCCACAGTAGAGTCGGGCTCATGTCCACCAGAGTGACGATAGAGCGCTCTGGTAGTAGGCGATATGACCTCGTAGTTAAAGCCCGGGCATGAGTTATAAAACCTAACCTAACCTAGCATCATATGTGAGTCGACCAGTTGCAAAACTCGTTAAATCACCTTTTTTTCAATTTTGAGGTTATGGTATCAATGGATTCGTCTTTTCAAGAGCAATCGATTTAATAACTTTTCTTGGTTCGAAATCCGTTAAAACATTTCAGGTTCAAAACTCGTCAATTCCTCTCAAGAAAAGATAGCGTCCTATCCTTACAGAAGCAAAAATCGTTAAATATATTTTTTTAGAAAATTATTGCAATCATTTTCCAGTTTAGACAATTAAATAACAATAAAATTTTATTTTTCTTATGTTAAACAACCTGCTGATTAGTGATAAAATTGACAAAATGACATAGCAGACGTTAAAAAAGTGTTATTCCAAACCCTGAAGCAAACCTAGAAATAATGAAAGATTTTGTATCTGTCATATATATTGGTGATGAATGTAGAGTGAAAGACTGGAGAACTTATGCTGAAGGCATTATAAAAAAACCAGGGCAGTGGCACTTTAAATTCCAAAAATCAAAAAAAATAGTATTTTCTTGTAATGCAAAAAAAACTGCCGTCGTTAGATATTGGTTGTATCATGTTACAGCCCTCGTATGGTTGTATCACTGTATGATCAGCTTTGAAAGAAATGCTGAACATACAACAATACAAGGGCTGTAACATGATACAACCAATATCTTGAGTAGTAGTCATGATACAACCAATATCTTGAGTACCCCTATTATTTATTAAAATTTTTGGGACACAATTAAATATTTAACGGGTTTTGCAACTGCATGCGAAAAAAGATGGCTGGCGATGCAGATAAAATAAATCCGTTAAAACCATCTTCCAGATGCAAAACCCGTCATTTAAAACTATAAATTAAAAAAACTGTATTTTCCAGTTATGCCAGATTATACACATTCAGTAGTCTTGCAGAATTTTTTAAGCTTTAAAAAGCAAAAAAAAGGGTACAGTTCTAGCCATATTAGTTGGCTTTTGACAGGTTTTCCTCCTTTCTGTAAAAAACCAAAATGATCAGATAACGGGTTTTGCAACTGGTCGACTCATGTGCTGTTCTATTTTGTGGCCCTAGGATCATCTACTTGTGGTAAGATGAAAAATGAATAAATTAGTTGCTTACCTTATTCACAAAGAATTTACAGTTCCTCCTTACAAGTCTGGTGCATGTCATGTTTTTGTCATCCCAGTAAAAAATAGTCAAAGAAGTGTAAAGATTCAGTAAACTTATAAAATATAGAGAATATAGGGGAGAAATTGGAAAATGCAAGACCGCTAATTATAAATCATAATTTCAAATTCGATAGTACAATCGATATTAAATATAACTATTGATAATAGTCTATGGTAAAATCATCACCGATTAATCGGTAGTTAGACACCACTAAAAAGAATCTATCACCATGAAATTTAGTATGTTGGGAGCCATAGTGGCCGTGTGGGCTAGAGCGTAGGGCTTTGGTCGCATGGTCTCACCTTGGCTTGCGGGTTCGAATCCCGCCCGGGTGTGAGTTTTATTTCGTAGGTAGAACTCCCTCCCGGGGCCATGGATGTGGTAAATAATTAGGTAATTCCATTATAAGAGTCATGGCTAATATGCATCGTACATAAGGCCAAAAAAAAGAAAAAAATAAATTTGTATGAGGATTCAGAGTAAGATACGTATTGATTTTCAACCAAAATCGGTAGATAGGTTTCAGAGGGAGAGCAAACGCTTAGTTGGTTAATTAACGCTGGGGAAGTACAATTCCGGTGATTTTCCTCTGTACTTGTTCTCTCAAATGTTCCATCTGTAGTTGGATCATTGTGATGCATCATGTGCTCTATTAGTGACCGGAGACGTATGTTTGTCAATTGGTTTAATCGGTCTGAATGGTGAGACACCAACTTCCCCTCGTCACATTCATCTTCATTGATGGATCCATGCAGCCCTGCATACAGTTTGTAGGATAGGGGCTCTCAACATACAGTTTGTAGGATAGGGGCTCTCAACATACAGTTTGTAGGATAGGGGCTCTCAACATACAGTTTGTAGGATAGGGGCTCTCAACATACAGTTTGTAGGATAGGGGCTCTCAACATACAGTTTGTAGGATAGGGGCTCTCAACATACAGTTTGTAGGATAGGGGCTCTCAACATACAGTTTGTAGGATTGGGGCTCTCAACATACAGTTTGTAGGATAGGGGCTCTCAACATACAGTTTGTAGGATAGGGGCTCTCAACATACAGTTTGTAGGATAGGGGCTCTCAACATACAGTTTGTAGGATAGGGGCTCTCAACATACAGTTTGTAGGATAGGGGCTCTCAACATACAGTTTGTAGGATAGGGGCTCTCAACATACAGTTTGTAGGATAGGGGCTCTCAACATACAGTTTGTAGGATAGGGGCTCTCAACATACAGTTTGTAGGATAGGGGCTCTCAACATACAGTTTGTAGGATAGGGGCTCTCAACATACAGTTTGTAGGATAGGGACTCTCAACATACAGTTTGTAGGATAGGGGCTCTCAACATATAGTTTGTAGGATAGGGGCTCTCAACATACAGTTTGTAGGATAGGGGCTCTCAACATACAGTTTGTAGGATAGGGGCTCTCAACATACAGTTTGTAGGATAGGGGCTCTCAACATACAGTTTGTAGGATAGGGGCTCTCAACATACAGTACAATGAATAAAAACGAAGTTTGTTTAACTTTTATATTGTCTAGTTATACAAAAATCTATACATAGTGTACTGGTATAGGTTTAGCCAGGCCGTCCATTGGAACCGTGTTCGGCAGAACGAGGCATCGGCCGAACATGCCCGAACGATCCCCCAATGTAGAAATTAATTGAACCGCTTCCATTGCGTCACACTGTTCGGCCGTGCACGGCCGATGCCTCAACAGATCTGAAATGAATGGGATTTTCCGGGCTCATTCGGCCGAAGTCCCAACAGCAGTTCCATTTTTTTCTTTAATTTTAATTTCTTTCTTTCAATCTTTCATTGAGGAATTATTTTTCATTTAGTTTATATGTAAATACCTATGGATTGTGAGAAATGGGCAAAGTTCAGAATTATTTTCTTCATTCTCTGAACAAGGGCCGCCCATGTCATGAAATACGCTTTGTTTTGTACCTGCTATTACCTACTACTATATTTTAAAACGTGATGAAACTGGCCCAGTCGACTCTTTTCAGTAAGTATCGGGTGTACCCAATATTTCTGCTTTTCTCCTCTCCGTCGGCTCATCACGGATGTACTTTCCAACAACATCATCTCATCCACTAAATTCATTTCAACGGGAAATTATAGAATCTAGAGCGAAAAAGTACCAAACAAGAACCGGAGTCTGTGGGCACTACAGACGAAAACCGGCTCCAGTAGACGAACGTTCGGCCGTGTTGCCGGTCGTCCGTCATACGGCCGAATACGGTTCCAATGGACGGCCAGCCTTACGTCATCGTCAGTGAAGGCGAAATAAGAACTAGTCTGTGCTGTATGGAATTATTGCTCTCAAAAAGTAGAACTTTGGAGAGGAACCATAGTCAACCCTCATCACTGATGCAGGAAATAACACTTATATCTAATTCACTGCTTCCTTTTCTCATCACATGTATCTACTTCTTGGACATTCCACGCCAAACTCAACTCAACCATAGTGAATTTTCGTAAAAGTTCTCCAAAATTTATTTAAAAATTGTCATTCAACTATATATTTTTTAAAAATTTTTTTTATATATAATTTTTATATATAATTTTATATATTATTTTTTTTAATATATAATATGGGAGTACTTTCGGTATTGCTACTATCTTCAGCCACGACTTAACAAATACAGTAGAACCTCTACGTAACGAACTTCTATATAACGAATTTTCTCTGTAACGAATTTTTTTTAAAGACAAATGAAATTCCATTATAAAAATGTTTCCAGATAACGAAGAAAATCTTCCATATAACGAATTAAAATGCTCCGAAACAAAAATCCAAAAAGTAATTTTTATTATTAAAATTATAATTATGTAATGGCGACAATGGGAGAAGGGGAGGCGCCATAGAAGAACCCGCCAGCTGTCATTGACGAAGTGCCTGATAATGTTTTCCAAATGCTAAACGATTGTGAACATTTCTATGAGAAGTTACAAACACGTGATCAACAAGATATTAGAAAATATTTCCCAGTTCAATAAATTACATACCAATTGATATGTATACATTTCCCTATTGCTTCATAAAATGTAGTAAATTTTTTTGTATTTTATTATGCAGATAAATACATATGTATGCATATTTTTTTCTCTAATTGAGTGTTTTTATTTATTTTTAACCTTATATAGGGTGGGGGCCATGGTGGCCGTGCGGGCTAGAGCGTAGGGCTTTGGTAGCATGGTCTCACCATGGTTTGCGGGTTAGAATCCCGTCCGGGAGTGAGTTTTATTTCGTAGATAGAACTCCCTCCCGGGGCCATGGATGTCTTAAATAATTATATACAACACATTGACATGGCTAATATGCACACAAGTTAAATACATTTGTACATACTATGTATGTATTTCTATATTTTTTTTAAACTGTAAAAAAATATAATTTCTTTATAACGAAGTTTCTATGTAACGAACTTTTACTTTGGAACCTTCAATTTCGTTATATGGAGGTCCTACTGTACTAAATTGAAGTTCAACTAGGTAGTTTACAATCCAAGCGGTAGGTAGGTATCCTTTTTCAGCTCCTACGGGGTTTTCCTATCCTTTCTGTACAGTTAATATTTGAAATATGGAAAAACATAAAAAATGACATTTCGTCCCAAAATTGGGATCTTAAAAATAAAAAATAAAAAATTTGAAATACTATGTGTTGATTAAATGCATATATGAAGTGAATTAAAGACAACAATTGTTAATATATGAATAAAAATAAAATAAAGTTTTATAAAATAAAATATACAGTTTTTTGAGAGAGTAAGTACGTATACACAGAGACTGGAGGATTATATTATTGGCGATAAAAGGGGTGAGTATTTGAGATTGGTCTGATCGTTCATACAATTTCCTTTTTGTAGCGCTCTGTTTATTTCTAGTTGTTCCAGTGAGTTGAGTAATGTACCTTTGTCACAAAAATGTAGGTATTGTATGCCTGTATTTATGTCGAAATGGTGTTTGTTTTCGTTGATGTGTTGTGCGAATGTTGATTTTACTGAGTTATATGATGCGTAGGTGTTTAGCCCTATTTCTGATAGGTGTTAATTTACCCTATTTTTAAATTGTCTCCCGGTTTGACCTATATAAACAAAATTACAACAACTACATTTTAGTTGGTAAACCCCGCTTTTTATACCTACCTACCGCTTGGATTGTAAACTACCTAGTTGAACTTCAATTTACTATTTGTTAAGTCGTGGCTGAAGATGGTAGCAATACCGAAAGCACTCCCATATTATATATTATTTGTGAAATAGACAATATTTTTTAAAAACTTACGTTTTCTTTATACTTATTTATTTTTTTGTAGTGTTCAGGCTTCACAACAACATAAGGCAGGAAAAAAAGTGGTCGGTGATTCACTGTAAATGAACCTATTTGGCAGAAATTCCTTAAATCTTACTCAAGGAATTCTTAAACCTCATATAAAGGGAGGATTGTATATCGAAGAGGAATTGGAACAGAGAGGATTTGAGGGAAGCCACGGAAGGAGAGTGACGGACGTGGGAAGGCAGGGAGTTCCAGAAAGAGCGATGGGAGGGGATGAAGAGGTCCGAAGGGCCCGTGTCTTTGGTGAACGGAGGATTTAAATTGGAACATTTGGTAAAGATAGTAGGATTCTTTGGATTTTAGCATTTGGAAGAGGAAGGAACCTAGGAAGTAGTTCGGGGAATGGAGGGTTTGAGCCATTTCAACTCCGAGTCAACATACAGTCATAACTCTTATTAAAGGTTGTCGTATTGGTCAACGACCTACGACACCATAAAAAAGTCTTAATTAAATCCCTGACATTAGCCTTACCTTTTTGGCATCTTCTTATATTTCTCAACAAATCTAAATATAAATAAATATTAGAGTCAACTGTGCTCAATGCCCCCACATAAAGGCTTTTTTTGACCAATTTGGGCTTTATCTAATTTCATTTTCATTTGTTGTCGCTTCAATTGCTTTGATTATAGCAACGGGCTATCTACAGGTTGCCATCCTGTTTCAAACGACCTGGTATCTAGATTTCCTGTCTGTTCAAAATGGAGTAAACGCACATCTCTATTTATTATTATATATCATCCAATTTCCAATTTTTAAAAGTAAAATATTCGGGTGAATCGTATTATTTCCCCAACCATACGAAGTATAGGGGAAGTTATGTAATCGGTAAAAAATTCGATGCGGAGTTTTCAACGGAATTTCATGTTTTACGACCTCCAAATTCCAAATATGAAAAAAAAAAAGATGTCTGCCTGTGAAAACGATAACTCCCTACAGAATGAATGTATCGACAAGAAATTGTATTAGGTGAATCCAGAAACCTCTAACGACAATTATAATTGTTGATATTCACCTATTATTTTTTTTTTTGTGTGATATTTTTTTTTTGTATCTCAAATTTCATAATCGAAATATGAGATATCTTCAGTTTCATCAGAATTTCATATTTTCCGAACGCCTGAATCCAAAAAATAAAAAATAAATTAAATCTTTTTTCGAACACTAACTCATGTGGACGACACCAATTAAGTTTCAGCAATATCAGCCAAAAAATGGGAGGATAAGGGGGAGAGAGGGGAGGCTCAACTCGAATCAATAATTATTGATATTCATCAATAATTATTGATATTCAGTCAAATAGACCAAAGGGAAAAGGGGCTTAGGTGGGAGGCTTAACACAGAAACTCTAATAACTGCCCATGTAATGAATGTATCGACACAAAATTTAGTATGAGGATTTAGGAGCCAATATTAAGTCAACTATTGAATATTTGCGCAATCGGTCGACAGGTTTTGGAGGGGGAGCGAAAAGTTAATTGATTAATTCGTTCTGGGGAAGTACATTGCCGGTGATTCACCAACAAATTTTTATTTTTGAAACAACTGTACCAATGATTCGTTGGTCTAGTTTCAAGAACTAGATACAACTCCATCAGAAGATATTGCTGATATAACTATGAGGAAGCTTAGCTCAGCTATTTGGTCTGTCATCAGATACTTTGGGCTGACCCATGGACTAGCCTGGCCATTGGCCTTTCTCAACACTTAATCATTTTGTGCAGCTTTTCTTCGGTCATCGGCAGACGTCGTCGGTAAATCATCGTCAATGTACTTCCCCAGCATAAATTTATCAATTAAGTTTTCGCCCTCCATCTAAAACCAACCGACCGTTTAGACTAAAAGTCAATAGTTGGCAAGGAATTTTGAAACCTCATACACAATTTCGTATCAATAAATTAATTACATAGGCAGTTATTAGGATATTTGAGTTGAGCCCCACCTCTCATCCCCCATTCCTTTGGCCGATTCCCTTGAAAATTAATAGGTGTCGTCCTTATGGGGTTTTGAATTTAAATATTAAATTTCATGTCGATACATCCATTACAAATGCAGTTATTGGAGTTATTATGTTAACCCTCCTCTAATTTACCCTTTCTTTTTCCCAATTTGGCTGAAAATCAATTGATGTCGTCCTTACGGGGTTCTGGATACACACATAAAATTTCGTGTCGATACATTCATTTCAACGGGTGTTCACAGATACACACACACACATAGATACATTTTGTTTCTTCATTTTTGGAGCTAAAAGGTCGGAAAACATGAAATTTTGTTGAAAACAACACCAAATTTCTGACTGATTACGTAACTTCCCCTAAACATTGTATAACTGGGGAAGTAAAAATATTTTATTACTTGCTATGTTTAAATTATAATGCTATTAAAAATTAATAAATCATAAAAATGTACAAGCATTTTTTTTTAGTATCTCAAATTTCATTATCGAAATATCAGATATTTTCAGAAAAACTGGAGATTATTTTGTATATCAAGTTATTATCTTCTTATAGTTCTTCTTAGGTATGAAATTCGATGTTGAGTTTTCATTAGAATTTCATATTTTCCGAACGCCTGAATCCAAAAAAAAATTATATCTTTCTTTGAACACGATAACTCATGTGGACGACACCAATTAATTTTTCAGCAATATCAGCTAAAAAAAGGGAGGATAAGGGGGAGAGAGGGGAGGCGTAACCCAAAACTCTTAATAACTGTCCTTTTAATGAATAAATCAAAACGAAATTTTATATGTGAATTCAACACCTAGCAAGGACTATTATCCAAATGTCAACTCAAAAACATTAAAAAATGACAGTGAATTGAATGTCTCGACCCAAAATTAGGTATATCGATCCAGGCTCAATAGGGATTACACGAGGAAGATCAATTCAAGATCACTAATAATTGTCAATGTAATGAAAGTATCGACACGAAATTTTGTATGGGGATTCAAACGTCGCTGAGTAAGTCACTTTATGATTTTCAACCAAATTGGCAAATTGGGTTTCAGAGGGAGAGCGAAAACTTAGTTAGCTGCAACTTTTTTTTCTTTTTTTTTTTGGCCATATTGAACGTGCGCATTGGCCATTATTAAGTAATATGTTATAAGTCATCAGCGTGTTTTATAAGTCAGTAGTGTGTGTTCTTGGTTGTGTCTGTACGAATGTGTTGTTCTTTGACTTAATGTAGCTGTATAATTCGTGTTCGTGATGTGACAGTATTGTTTGTAAGTTAGCCGGTAGTGGGCAGTCACTCTATGTTATTGCTCTCCACAGTTGATTCCTACCGGTAGCGTACTTGTTGCAAGTCAAGATGATGTGGTTGGCATCCGCTACCGATTTCGAATCAATAGGACATATGGATTCCACCTGGATTCCAATACATGCCAGGTGATGAGGGGAGTAATTGTGGTTAAATCTCAGCCTGCATAATGTAGTGTAAAACTTTCTAGTTTCTGAGAATTTATCATCCCGTGGTTAATTGGGATAATTCTTTGTATGGAGGCTTTGTATGAGAATTTCCCTTTAACATACATAGAAAATGTATAATCCGCATTCCATATTTTGTAGCACTTCTGTTTATAGTGTTTTTTTTACATCACTACAAGAACTAATCTGTAAATGTGTTCTTTCTCCCTTGCCCCACGGTCAGCCATTTCATTTCCTGTTAACCCGCAATGGCCCTTCACCGATACTAGACTTATTGGTCTGCCATTTCTTAGTAAACCGAATAATAAATAGCTGCAAGTTTCTAGAGAGACAAACATACAGAGCTCGCTATAACGTTCTGTTTTCCCTAATTAGTCGGGTTATGTGCACTTTTAAATTCAACTAGCAATTAGTACATACCGTTGAGCTAGAAAAGAGGGGAATATATTATATGCAGAGGATTCAATTATTTTCTATGATAATGGTCCAAATAGAGAAAGAAAGTTATAGAAAAAAGAAACATTTGCAATGTGTCCTCTCCCACTCGAACTAATCCACCAACTTGGTTGAAAATCAATATAAGTAGTCTATATTGTGATGTAAATAATTAAACTCATTAAATCAATCTGAAACCAAACATACATAGGACAAACAGGACGAACGTTCAAAACCAGATATTCAGAACACATACGTTCATTCAAACTCAACAAACGAGACTCAAAATTTAGTAACCACCTTCACGACAATGGACACGACCCTACCAACATCCAGGACAGCATGACCCTTTTACAGAGACAACAGAAAGGACGGAGACTTGACATACTAGAAAACATGGAAATATACAAAATACGTACTGCGACCAACATCATTAACGAACAACTAAACACAAAATCTGACATGATTTTCACCCCACTCAATCTACTTCCACATACTCACAAACGGAAAAGACCAGAAGACGGACACACGGACAACCGCCCAACCAAGCGACATAGGATACAATACCCATAGATACATTATACTAATACATACACACCCGTGAGACATTGATATATTCGCTCCACCAACTTCGACCACTTAATTACACCTGTAAACAGACTACCTGAGACCAAACTCATAGACAAACAGACTACCTGAGACGGACCAAAGGAATAAACAAATTACCTGAAACGGACCATTATAAGACAACAAACACGGACTAACCTCAGTACAACATTAACAGTGGCTTGAAGATGATGTCATCACATCGAAAGCGCTCGCCCACACTACTCGACCAGCAGCCAGTGACGACGGTATTCACCGATAGGTATGACAACAGTAATTAGTATATTACAAAATCAATTATTATTATTTGTATATAAACAGCTGTTAGGATTTGAGAAGTAAATTAATTAGTGAATAAATATACAAAGATGGACTAGTCGCATATTGTCTAAAAACGAAGGGTGAAACCAATGAATGGAGAACAAATGACAACGATCAGCTGTTTCAAATAGAGAGAAACAGTCTAAGTTGTGTTGTGGAAGTGGACAGTCTAGAGAGAGAGTTGTTTTAGGATTAAGGTGTAGTGAACCAGTCTCAGTGAGAGAAGTGAACCATGTAGGAGTGAAAAAAACAGTGAAGTACATAGATGCACAAAAGTACTTTTTATTGACTTATACATACATAAAAGATTGGCCACAAAAGCAGAAAAAATACTGATGTAGTTGTAAGTAATTAGTTCGTAAGATTTCTTTTTGTAAATAATTGAATTTTTTTATTTCCGAACTTAGTTTTTAATTTTATAATGTAGGTAAAGGTAGGTTAGGTTAGGTTTTATGACTCATGCCCGGGCTTTAACTACGAGGTCATATCGCCTACTACCAGAGCGCTCTTTCGTCACTCTGGTAGACATGTGCCCGACTCCAGTGTAGGAGTCCTAAATTTTGCCTACCCCGAATTTTTATTCACCTAGGGTCTTTAACGAGTACCTGACATCGTACAGGCTCGGGACCATCGCTTAACGTCCCATCCGAAGGACGGCGTGCCAAAGTTTATTTTACCTCCCAGATAAAATAAACTAAGGGCCTCGGTCGGGTTACGAACCCACGATCATGAGCTCAGAAGTCAAGCACGCTTACCACTGAGCTACCGGCGCCCTCAGGTAAAGGTAAATAAACCCAAATATTTGTTCTCTTAATCTATGCTATTAATTTTCCCTGTGAACCCATAAAGACAATTTATACCTTTGGATTACATTCAACATTTTTGAAAATTTGACCGATTACATAATTTCCCCTATACTTCGTATAATAATTTATATAACTTCGAAAGTAATATAAATTGTATAAACTTTTATTAAATACATTTTTTAAGTATAAAGAAAGTTCGTCATATTTAAAGAAGATTGCACTTCATACAGAGCCTTGAGTAATCCCGATAACTTATACAATTGCAACTGGTTATGTAATCTTTCTTATCTTAGATATTGCACTTATTTTACGACGCCATCTTGAATTTTTTGAATCGACAAATAATCTTCTTATTTGTTTTTCATTTCACTGGGCTATCCTTATTTATCATTTAATGCTTATAGATCCTTTTATAATACAAACAGCTTTACTTCTTATCGAGGCAGTTTAAAAAAGTAGACAACAGGGAAAAGGACGTCGGTGAATCACCGGTAATGTACTTCCACAGCGCTAATTCCCCCCTTCCTTTTGCACATTTGGCTGAAAATCAATAGGTGCCGTTCTAGTAGGGTTCTGGATACACATATAAAATTTCATGTCGATAAATTCATTCCATCCGGATTTTTTTTTTTTTTTTTCATTTATATATTTATTACATTCGGAAAACATGAAATACCGGTGAAAACTCATCAGATTTCGATTACGAGAAATCAGATTTTGTTTATGAAACAAAGTTCCTATAAATCTTCTGCAAAAAACAAATTATAGTCAATTTTTTGTCAAATTTCGCGTGAATACTTTCCTCGTGGTCTATCTCTCTATGAGAATGAAGAACTAATAAATATATTAAATAAAATAAAATGATAGATAAAACACTTTTTTTGAACACATATTGTCTAATTCCAGAAACATATACTTAAATGTGTACCGGTTTCGGCTTACGCCATCACAAGCACAATGTTCAACAATAATTCAGATATTTTCCAGGCATACATATTTATATTAACCTAAGAGTACCTGAGGTGAAAGGGTCCTCTTCCTCTGGTAAAACCAAGGGGTGGAAGTCTCTATTCTAACTGTAATAGCTAACTGTGCACTTATTTGAAAAACAAGAAAATAAGTGCACAGTTACCTATTACAGTTAGAATATAGACTTCCACCCCCCTGGTTTTACCAGAGGGGACCCTTTCACCTCAGGTACTCTTAGGTTAATATAAATATGTATGCCTGGCAAATATCTGAATTATTGTTGAACATTGTGCTGACGATGGCGTAAGCCGAAACCGATACACATTTAAGTATATGTTTGTGGAATTAGACAATATTAAGTGTTCAAAAAAAGTGTTTTAACTATCATTTTATTTTATTTATTAGTATTTCCACTATATCAACACAGAGCGCAAAAAATGTATTCGAAATATGTTAAAGCCCACTTTTCCGGTTACCATTATCAGTTATCCGGTTACCGTTATCAGTTATCTCGTTAACATAACTTATCAGTTACCTACTCCAAAAAAAAAAAAAAATCAATCCACGATATATTTAATATCAAGTAAATATAAGAAATAATATCGCAGTTATCAGAAGAAATTCGTTAATTTATCAGATCTTTTATACTAAGATTACTTTGTATATACTTTTCTTCCCTCCATATATATTCATTATACTTCCCCAGCCATGTACGAAGTATAGGGGAAGTTATGTAATCGGTCAGAAATTCGATGTTGAGTTTTCAACGGCATTTCATGTTTCCGACCCCTTGATTCCAAAAACGAAAAAATTTTTTTTTTAAAAAGTCACAACTTCCTATAGAGTCAATGTACCGATACGAAATTTCATATGTAGACTTAAAACCCCATTGGGACGACACCTATTAATTTTCAGCGGAATCAAAAGTGGGGATCAGAGGGGGGATCAACTGAAATACTCCAAGAACTGCCGATGTATCAAAATGAAATTTATATTTAAACTCAAAATCCCATAAGGACGGCATATATTTATTTTTTGAGAAATCGGCCGAAGGGAAGGGGGGATTAGAGGAAGAGAGCTCGAATCAAAATTTTAAAATAGCTTCACATGATGAATTTGAATAGTGTTAATCAATGAACGCTTGAAACACAACTTTTTAACATGCACATATCCATTATGTTTGGGAGATTTGTAATAGACTGATCCTATCACAAATGCATTTAGTTGAACTGCAGTCCAATGAAAAGAACCGGAGAGGAAGCTTGCCTAGACAATGCACAGTAAGGGAGTGATGTGAACCCTGCAGTGGGAGAGACCCCCCCTGCTCACTCAACTAGAACCAATTGTCACATGGTTCCACACCATTGGTTACATACGGGAGTTGTTCTGTGATGTCACCATCCTGGGTCCGCCCATCCTGCCTTCTCATACGATGAAGGTCCACCTCAAATCGTGGAGAACTGCCAGTCCGTCTTTCGAAGAACTAAACATTGCTCTTCTCTTTTTGAAAAAAGTATAACTCATAAAGGAATTAATTTATTTAATGCCCTTCCCCACTTCTTAAAGTCAATAGATCCAATAAAAAAAATTTAATTTCAACTGAAAATGTTCATGTTAGAGGAAACCCTTTTACACGGAAACGGAATTTTATTCTCACTGTTCAAAAAGAATAATATAATCACAGTAAAGAATCGTGTTTCATATCCAAAAACATTACTTGATACAAAGCTTTAATTTTTTTTTTTTTTTTGGGGGGGGGGGGGCAGAGTTCCTCCACACCTTAAAGGTCAGTCCAATATACGTTATTGTTTTATTTATTCATTTATAATTTTTTATTTATTTAGACTTTTTTATACATTCATTTATAATTGAATAATCTATTTATATATATATATATATTATTTTTCATATATTGTTATAGTTACATTGTTTTCTTTCTTTTCTATATCTCGCACACTAGGGCCTGATTATGGGACGTAAGAACGTCCCGAAACATCGGTGGGATAAAGACACTTCCAAAGAGTTTTTTTTGAAAAATAGTTATCTTAATTTTTATTATTTTATTAATTGAAAAATGTGTCTACTTATTATAAAAGTATCTTGTATTAATTTTTTTTATATACTCATATATTTTTAAGTATTTATTTGTTCAGTTTTTATTAATTTCATTTTACTTGTTTTAATAGTTTTGTTATTACAACTAATCATAGATGTGTTAGACTCAAGTAGTTATAAATCTAATTTATAAGCTATCTTAATGTATAAATTCTTTTGACGTATCCTATTATGGTTTAACGGAAATAAATTTATTATTATTATTATTCAGTTTTCTCTCTCCGTCCAAAACCGATCGACTCGCCAGTACGGAGTGCTTGAGGGAAGACAATCTCCTCTCTCGTTTTTTTTTTTCTATACTTTCCACAATATCAATCTATTTTTATGGATATTATGTAATAATTCAGTTCCTCCTTATCAAATATTCCCCACCCTGTAGTGTGCATTATTTATTTACACATTGACTCGGCGGCTCGTCATCGGAGTTACTAAAACATATTAGTAATAAGCAAATAAAACAAAATTATTTTTTAAAAAATTGTCTATTCCACAAAAAAAATTGTACACATAAACTATCGGCTTAGTTATTATAAATATAATAAAGTAAACTTCACAGGTTGCAAAATAAAAATATCAGTATTCTCTACATAGAACGAAATGTTGCCAACCAAAGAGGCTTGAATATCACAATTGAATTATTTGCTGAGCGAAAAGCAATTTAATTTTTCAAGATTTAGTCCAAACTTCAATTTTGTGGAATGAATGACGAATACTAAATTCCTAATGAATACATCGATACAAATTTTAGTATGAGGATTCAGAAGCCAAGAGCAAAGACTATAATGATTTATTCGTTCTGGGGAAGTACATTGCTGGTGATTCACCGATGAATTTTTTTATTACCGATACTGGACCTCATCGATTCAGCCATATCATCCTTGTGCTAGGGTACTTATCGATATTCAGACTGAAGATATCTAGAAGCAGGAAAAAGATTAAAATAACCCCATGGCCTTGGGACTGAGCTGTGTAAGACCAATCGTTCAAGTTTACCCGTAACTACTTCTGATAAGATAGTCGCCTACTTGACATGTTCGGTAGAGAGAAATGCAACCTAACTGCTAATATCACCAAATGATTCAACAAGGAAATTAGTAGCTTTTTTTTTTTTCTAAGGTAAAATACCAAGAGCACGCCGTCCTTCGGTTGTGTTCAGCAGAAGGAGAAAAAACCTATACTCAGTTTTCCAGGTTATGTTTTTTTTTCTTCAATTTTTTTATAGTCATAGTTTACGTTTTACAGTAATAAAATCTTCTTTTAAAAAAGTTGTCGGTTAATCACCTGCAAAGTTCTTCCCCAACACGAACTAAAGTTTTCGCTCTTCCTCCAAACACAATCGACCATTTTGGCTATACATCAATATTGACTTTCATATGGGGTTCGGAATCCTCATACTAAATTTTATGGCAATACATTCATTACATCGGCAGTTATTAGGGATCTCTCCCCCTCCATCCCCTGATCCCCTTCTACCTTTCGGTCGATTCCGCTGAAAATTAAAGATGTCATCCTTAAAGGATTTAAAAACTAAATATACAATATTATGTCAATAAATTCATTGCATCGGTAGTATAACACTCTATTTTGTTTTGATAGGACCTCCAGGCTCGAGATGCAGCCTTCTCATATACAAGACCATCATTCGGTCTCTATACACCTATGCACGCCCGGTCTGGGGGCTACCATCTGGTTAAAAAAAAAAGGGTTCCAGAAGCTGCAAAATAAAGTTTTACGCACGGCAGTAAATGCGCCATGGTTCCTGAGGAACAAGCAGTTTCACGAAGAACTAGGCATGTTCTAGAAGAAGTTTCCAGATTCTCTAAAAACCGAAGATTACCCTTAGAGACCAAGTGATAGCCATTCTCGGAATTATCAAATGTTTTTTGAGCTGTTCTCTGATCCTGCATTCTCTTTGACCGATACATCTAAAAATCGATCTCTGTCGTCCTTATAGAATTCTGGATAAACATATAGAATTTCATGTACATACAATCGATCTATCGGCACTTGTGCACACACTATCAGACAGGAAAGGTTTGTTTTTCATTTTTGGAATCAGGCGGTTGGGAAACAAGAAATTTCGGTGAAAACTTCCGGAAAACTATAACTTTCCCTATACATCGTAAAGCTGGAAAAATTTGAGAATGAAAACAAGGTAATGAAAGATTTTCTCAGACGATTCAAACCTGCTTCAATATATCTGAGTTCTAAAGAAATCAGCACTAACCATACAGTGTGTGGGTCGCCGATTTCAATGAAACTTTTTCTAGTGTTTCTACATCGAAAGTACAGTGCATTATGAAATTCATTTATTTATTCTTAGACAATTTCAGAATATTTTAAAACTTCTAAAAAATACCATAATTTTTATGTCTGAGGAGACTTGTTGTTAGAGGTCAGGGGGGGGGGGGGGGGGGGGGGGGACGCGCTCTTCGAATCCAATATTATTACTTCCCCAGTTGTACCAAGTATAGAGAAAGTTATGTAATTAGTCAGAAAAAAGTCCTGTAAGCCTGTGAATACATAAAATGTGATTCCAAAACCCCATAAGAATGACCCCTATCAAGTATCAACCAAAGGGATCAGAGAAGGGGGCAAGATATCTACTCATTTTTATTTCAAATCCTTAAATTGTGTTCAATGACAGAGAAAACATAGTTTATCCATTTGCGCTGGGGAAGTACATTGCGAGTGATTCACCGACGATTTTTTTTTTTTTCATATTTGGAATCAGGGGAAGGAAACACTCGACATCGAATTACTAGTCGATTGCATAACTTAAATTGCATAACATAAAAATAATAGTTTTCTTTTTTATAGTTGAGTTCATCAAGTAATTTTCCAATATGATAGTCGGCACTAATATAAATTAAAAGTATTGAGATATGAACCCACTCTTTAGTTTCATAGGCAAGACGACTACGCACTCACATATCGAGGCCCTCCCGTTTTGCATTCATCTTTAAACATTGAGAAGTAGTAAAAATAAAGAAAACGTAAGTTTTTTAAAAAATATTGTCTATTTCACAAATAATAATTATTTGTGAAATAGACAATATTTTTTTAAAAAACATACGTTTTCTTTATTTTTATGAAGTGTTTTACAATTCCTCTGCAAAAATGTTAAATATCATTGAGAAGTAGGTATAAACTGCTTTATATAGAAGAAACAATTGAAGTAATGAATAGCAGAATATAGAAGTTAATCTAAAATTTATAACTTTCCTTTTCCTGTAAGAGATAAAATATATTATTTAACTTGAAATTATTATCAGAAATTCATTGATATCAGATAATTGAAATCGATGAAGCTAATCTCAAGAGCTTACAATTCGACAACATTGAAAACAATTTGATTAGTATATTTTATTATTGCTTATTTTTACTAACAGGGAAGATATTGTGGATCGAAAAACTATTGATACAAGATGAAGTGTTCATGATAAATTGAATATACAGTTAATAACAACCAAAAATTGAATATACAGTTAATAACAATCAATAATATACAAAAAACATATATGGAAAGTCGTTGGTTAATCCTCCTACTAAATTTTGTGTCGATAAATTCATTACATCGGCTGTTATTAGGATTTTTGAATTGAGCCCCCTTCCCTCGGCTGAAATTTGACATGTTAACTTTTCATTAGGTTTTGAATTTACATATGAAATTTTGTGTCGATACTTTCATTACAACGGCAGTTATTAGAGTTTTCGAGTTAAGCCTCTCCCCCAATCGCTGAAATCAAAAGGTGTCGTCGGAAGAGAGTTCTGGACATTTAAAATTTCGTGTCGATACATTAATTCTAACGGGAATTATCGTGTACACAGACAGACAGTATTTTATTTTTATGCTAGGAATCTGGAGGTCAGAAAAAAAAAATTCCATTGAAAACTCAAAATCGAATTTTTGATCGATTACAACATAACTTCCCCAAGGCTTCGTATTAAGTGGGGAAGAAAAACATTTACGGAATTCAACGCATGAGAAGAATAAACGTAAAAAATATAGTAGGGCTAAACTACGAGGTCATATCACCTACTACCGTCTAGTGAACCTGAGCCCAACTTTACTATGGGAGTCCTACATTTTGCCTACCCTACATTTATATTCATCTAGAATGTAGGGTCTTTAACGAGTACCGGACATCGTACAGGCTCGGGACCATCGCTTAACATCCCAGCCAAAGGACAGCTTGCTGAAAGTTTTTTCACCTCCCATATAAAAAAAACTAAGAACAGAGGATTATTTCAAACCCGCAATCTTGAGCTCAATAAACAAACAGGCTACCTCTTAGCTACCGGCGCCAATAAAAAAAATATATATTTTGACGCAAGAAAAGTATTTATACATCTGAATGTTACAATGAACATGTATAAACTAACCTAATCCAATGGGAGTCTACAAACTGATAAGAAGCAGGCCGTTTGTAGCTGACAGTACAGTAACAGAGTTAGTAGTAATCTGTTAGTTACTGCATAACATGAAATGACATTTTATTCTGGAACCGAGGTTCCTTAAGAATAAATACATACAGAGTCAAAAATTGAAGGAAACAATGAAATAAAGTATCAGTATGACGTACAAATAAATAAATACAAAAGTAAATAAATTAGTGCTACTGTGGAGAAAAACTAGACAATAATAAATATAGATAAATAAAAAAATTAACATGTACCGCTTAATTATGAAGAAATAAAAGTGTCTGCATAAATAGAAGGTGTATAATAAAGGATCCATAAAATATGAATAAATAAAATAAATTAATAAAAACATGGAACACTAAAGTGTGCATGGAAAATGAAATTACTGCCCTAATTCAGCAGTTTATAGCTGCATAAATATCGGTTCTCGTCTGAAATATAACCCATGCAAAATTATATACAAATTAATGAGCTCATGAGAAAATAAAAACCACTCAAGGCAACCGAAAGCGCTTCCTCATCGTGGCGCTCGGAAAAGTTTACTTCCCCAGGTATCCGAAGTATAGAGCAAGTTATGTAATAGGTCAGAAATTCAATGTTGGTTTTCAACGGGATTTCATGTTTTCCGACCATTGTTTCCAAAAATGGAAGAAAAAATTGCTCTCTGTGAACATGATAAGTACCGATAGAATGAATGAAAAAAGAAATACTATAGGTACATCCAGAACCCTCTGAGGACGACGGGGGGGGGGGGGGGGGGGGGGGGGGGGGTTAAGGAGGGCCCGGTGCTGCGAGGCATCCTGCTTAGTGCTAGATCTTATGCAGAACAGAAAAACCGAACGTTGTACAGAAGACAAAAACGGCTTTTTTAAAGTTTAATTAAAATTATTTTACTAGGTACATTCATACTATTTTTTACTTCCCCAAATATAAAAAGTATAGCGGAAGTTATGTAATCGGTCAAAAATTCGCGTAGTTTTCAACGGAATTTCATGTTTTCCCATAAAAAGTGTCTGAACACGATAACTCCCGATAGAATGAATTTACCTACACGAAATTTTACATGTCTATCTAGAACCGCCAAAGAACGACATCTATTAATTTTCAGCGGAATCAGTCGAAGGGGAGGGAGGGTTAGAGAAACGGCTCAACTCTATAATCCCAATAACTGCCAATGTAATAAAAATATCGACATGAAATTTTATATTTACATTCAAAAACTCATATGAATGGCAACTATTAATTTTTAGAAGGGAAGGGGGGTAATACTCGAATCAAATACTTCAATAATTGACAATGTATTGAATGTATCATTTAAGTCAACTATCGATTTACAGTCAAAACGGTCGATTGGTGTTAGAGGGAGAGCGATAACTTAGTTGATTAATTCGTGCTGGGGAAGTACATTATATGTGATTCACCGACAACTTTTTTATTATGTTATTTACAAAGAAAATCAATTCCTTTTTAAAAATAAATGTAAATATTTTTTTTGTGCCGTATCATTCAAACCGACTTATTCGATTCTAAATCCCTTAACTTAACCAGTGATTAGGATGTGAGGGCCATGACAACATAAATATGTATATAAACATTATATAATAAGTTCATCAAAAATGTATAATACCATTTTTACTACAGAGGATGACATTGATTCTCGCGCGGTGTTTGTAACTCACGTTCAAGCCAAAAACAAAATGTATTAATTAGATCTGTTTGTAATTTTTATAATTTGTATCTGCATAGGTCACCAGTAGCTCAGAATCGCGGGTTCTGGGAGGTAAAAAAAAAATTGAGCACACCGTCCTTCGGATGGGACGTTAAGCGATGGGTCCCGAGCCTATGCGATGTCAGGCATTCGTTAAATACCTACCTTAGGTAACCTGGGCAGGCAAAATTGAGGATTTCCACAGTTGAGCTAACAGGGAAGGGATAAGAGCATTGGATGCTTAGGTCCCTTGGTGTACAGACCAGCCCTACCAATGTATATGTATAAAAATGACAGTTTATTGAGCTATGGTGAATATTATCAATTCAACGAGGTGATGTAACTCTTCTTAAAATAGGCAATAAATCTATATTTTATCTTCTTCGACTAAGGTAATAACTTAAAACTATAGAACATTGTTTTCAAATGAAAATGTGGTTATTCTTAAACAAAATATCTGATTTAAAATATTGAATTGTGTTGTAAATAATGATTATAAATAATGTACGATTATTGATGTCATGACGTGGACTACAGAGAACTGTAGCATCTGCATCCGGAGCGTTTCCCTTCCAAGAACTTTTCTTATTCAATAAGTTATAACGCATTACTTCCTCAACTGTGTCAAATGTACAGGGGAAGTTTCAACCGGAATTTCATACCCCAGCATCAGCAGTTATTAAGGTTTTTAAATTGAGCCCGCTGATCCCCTCTTCTTCGGAAAATTTTGGAAAAATTTACTTACTAAGTATCGTCTTTATGAAATTTTGAATATAAATATAAAATTTCAGGTCAATCCATTCATTACAACGACAGTTATTAGTGATTTTTTGTGAAGCACTTCCTACTCCCTAGTCCTCCTCTGCCCTTGTCGATACGTTTGTTCTATCGGGAGTTATCGTGTTCACAGAAGGGCAGACACACATGAAAAAACTAATCATCGAATTTCTGACCGATAACATATTTTGTATAGCTGGGGAAATAAAATTGTCTATATGTGCGTCTGTGAACACGATAACTCCCGATATAATGTATAGGTTAGGTTAGTTTTTAAGACTCATGCCCGGGCTTTAACTACGAGGTCATATCGCCTACTACCAGAGCGCTCTTTCGTCACTCTAGTGGACATGAGCCCGAGTCTACTATGGAAATCCTAAATTTTACCTACCCTAAATTGTTATTCACCTAGGGCAGGGGTCTTTAACGAGTACCTGACATCGTACAGGCTCATCCGTCACATCCGAAGGACGGCGTGCTTAAGTTTATTCTACCTCCCAGATAAAATAAACTAAGGACCTCGGCCGGGTTTCGAACCCACGTTCTTGAGCTCAGAAGACAAGCACACATACCACTGAGCTACCGGCGCCCTCTATAATGTATATTATAAACACAAACTTTTTTTTATAGTTGTTCAGAATCACAGGACGATACTTATTGGTTTTCAGTCAAATTGGCCTTAAGTCAGGAGGAGGTGGCATAACATAAAAACCTCAATAACTGCCAAAGTAATGAATGCATTGACACGAAAAGTTTTAAGTAAATTCAAAAACCCATAAGGTCGACATCTAACAATTTTCACCTTATGTCCAGTGGTTCCGATAAATCCCGATAGAAAGTATATAAATACATGAAATTTAATAAGCGTATCCAGAACGCCATTAAGACAACTATTAATTTTCCGGCGAAGTAAGTCCAAAACCACATAATTTTTATTTCGGACTACAAAGACGAAGAACTATTGGTGAGTAATTATGATTTAATATTATTTTTTTAAATTGAATTTTATAATTCCAATAATTAACTATTGTCGTCCATTCATTTCAATTAACGTTTAATTAATGGTAATTTGGTTCCATTGAGAATGAGACAATTTCACTGTGGTGTGAGATCGCGCAACTCGAGGCCAATGAAAATCAATAATAGGGGCGCACCTTGGGGGGGGGGGGGGGGGGGGGGGGGGAGGAGTACTCAGAATTTCTGTGGACCCCCCCCTGTCTGGCATCGATTTTGTTACTCATTGAGGCTTTGGCTACCTGACCTAGTATCAACGTACAGTTCTCTTCTCATCATACTAAATGTTTAAAAAAAAATGGATTTTATTTGTATAGAAAGTCACAAACTCAATTCTGAAAATTAATGCTTTTATTTTGTTTCATTTTTAGGGGTGCATTAAAAATATAAAACACGTGCAAGGGTGAGTTGCAGGAGAAGATAAGCAAAGATCAAGGAAATAAAATAATTTTCGGAACTGAATTATGGCCAACAGACTCTTTATCGATATCCGAAAATATTACTTTGATTTATTCTGAACTTACTTTAAAATATGAAATTCATACATAAAACTCAAATAAATGATAAAAATGAAGACAATGGAATAGAGAATATAAATAGATGATAGCAATAAAATTGAGAAAAAGTGACAATAAATTGAGAAAACAAAAAAAATTAGACAGAAAAACCTTAGTAATGAAAATTTGAAAAAAAGGCATATTTTCATAATGTTTAATTTAATAGTTAAACATTTGATTAGTAATATGTAATAACTTTCATAAGAGAGGATGAGTCAAATATTAATAATGATCACAATAAAATATAATATGTCCTCAAAAGACGCCATGAAAATTTAACGACACATTGAGCCGGAATTAAAATTTAAGTAAACGAACATTAATGGGATTAAATTTTAAAAACTAAAAAAGATATTCCTTTGATTTTTTTTTTTTTTATTTAAGAGCAAAAAATTTTGATATTTAATAGTGTACAATATTTCGAGATATTAACAATTACAATTAACAACTTCAATTAAGAATAATAAGTCATTAACTTTTATAGCTGATTTTTTTTTTCTTACTTTGAATTGAGTAGTAATATTAAAAAATTCATTGGCTTGCATTAAATAGTGGTTAATATCTGAAAAACAATTAATTAAACATTAATAAAATTAGAAAATGTTAGTGCTCACCTTAGTACGTAAAATATAAGAAGCTGCTGGGAACTGACTGGGACAGGGATGAGAGGATTGAGGTAGATGTAGGGGTGGTGGAGTGGGGGCTGTGCACATGCGCAATAGCCATCAGCCACCCCTAGCATTGAGCTGCCCCTAGCTGGGGGTGGCTCAATGACAGATGAGGGCTGGCCAACCGCCTCAACATTTATTAACTATTGGAGAATTGAAAAAGTGTTATTAATGGCTTAGTTATAATGACTCTTAAAAATGTGTCCATTTTTCAAAGAATCTCTCAACATATGATGTACAGTTATGTTTAAAAAAGTATGGAAAATAACGAAAAAAAGTTGTGCTTGAATCAGCGGCAATGTACTTCCCCATCATGAATTAATAAACTGAGTTTTCACCATCCTTTTAAAATTAATCGATCGTTTTGGCTAAAAATAGTTAACTTACATAGATACCTACTCGAATAGTTACTATACTCTAATAATAATTACCCAATAATAAACATGTAATAACTGAAAAATATTGAAAATAAAATAATCAAAATAAATATGAATAAATTAATAATAACACTAATTATTTTTTTGGGGCATTATAGTTATTACTATTTTGTATTTGTTTATATTATTTTGTATATATTAGCATGAAACTTGATTTTTTCATTTTAATTTATTTGATCTTATTTATATTTTTTTCCACACAAGAGTCCAATAACAAAGATGAAAACTCGCATCAAAGTCAAAATTAACTGTTGAGAACAAACTTACAACTTACAAAACAATCATAAGACCTATATGGATTTATGGACTAAAACTATGGGGCTCAGTCAAGAGTCCCAACACTAGAATACAATCTTTTCAGTCAAAAGTCCTACGAGAAATTGTCAATGCTCCCTTTTATGCCACGGACAATATTATTTCTAAGACATTCCTAATCCAACTCCGCTTCAAGAAATTCCATTTTAAGTTGAATACCCATCTCAATCCTGTCGCTTAGCGCATGTCCTCTCAGTCCCATCCAGACAACCCTCCACGCTGCCCAAGACGACACTGGCCTCGCGATCTTCTGGGAATAATGACTATCTAAGAGAGTGTCAGCAACAGGCTTCACATAAAGATAGTGTTAGCTCATTAACGTATGATCAGATTGTCAAATTTAAAAATAGGCTTGAAAAGTCTCTAAAGTTTCAACGGGAGATGGAGGGGGGGGGGGGGGGGGGCTTTAAGCATGCTAGCTTATTAACGGATGATCAAAAATGGCCAAATTGAAAATAGTCCATGTGTCATCCCAAAATTCTGAAATTCTAAACAGGAGGGGGGATTGTGGGGGCGGGCGAAGCATAAAATTAGTCCTAACTACTTCTCCCATCAATTGTACTTGAATGTGAACAAAATTATATTTTATCTCATGTTCACTTCTACACATTGTATATTTTGTACTAGTTGTAGGAAAAAAAAAAAAATTATATTTTTTAGGGAGTGTCCCCATTGGGTGATTTCTTCCCTCTTGAAGTTTTGACATTGTCATTATCTCTATCTTAGCACATTTACTTGTATATATTTTTCATACTCTGGTAAATATCTATTTGTGAATAGAACAAACAAAATTTAAGTTTTTCCGCTATTATTTTGTACATAGTTTGTTTATCTAGTATTATTATTATTTACCCTATTCTCTACTCTTTTACGAGTAGGTATATTCTGTTATCGTTTCTCAGATTGCCATCAAATTTACTAATGGTGAGTACCGATTGTAGATAAACTTAAAGAAATATATATATCTATAATTTTATGCCTCAAAAAAAAAAAAAAAAAAATTATCGAAGGACGCTAAGAAAAGTGAGAATTTTTGTTTTTGAAAATGTCTCTTAGGTTGACTTTGGCATGGAGTGGTCCTTACATTAGTCAGTTGGGAATTGTTAATTTAAGGTTGGAGCTGGTTCTAATTTAATTGGCACTTGTACACTATATTAATGGCCCCTAAAGAGAGGACGGGGCGATGGCTCTAGATATTTCTAGTGGGGCAGTTGTTCATCTGGCATCCTTCCAAAATATCCAGGAGTCTTCGGCTTCTCTTCTAACCATACCCATCGAGAAATTCAATAAGAAAACCCTATTTTTTTTTTTTTGTAAAAAAAAATAGTAAATATTTTAACTTTCCCAGCTATCCGAAGTAAAGGAAAAGTTGTGTAATCGTTCAAAAATTCTGTATGGAATTTTCAACGGAATTCCATGTTTTTCAACCTGCTGATTCCAAAAATGAAAATATAAATGTCTGTCTGAGTGTCTTTGAACATAAAATGAATGTATCGACACGAAATGTTATATCTGCATCCAGAACTCTCTTAAGACGACACCTATTGGTTTTCAGCCAAAAAAGCGAAAGGGGGATTAGGGAGGAGGCTTAGCACTAAAACTCTAATAACTACCGTTGTCATACCTTTCGGTGGATACCGTCTTCACTGGCTGCTGGTCGAGTACTGTGGGCGAGCGCTTTCGATGTAAAGACATCATCTTCAAGCCACTGTTAATGTTGTACCCACAGTGTAGTTGACGTGACAGTGGCTTAAAGATGATGTCTTTACATCGAAAGTACTCGACCAGCAGCCAGTGACGACGGTATCCACCGAAAGGTATGACAACAGTAACATATTTACTGGCGGAACTAACCCCTTAGATTATATATCTAATAACTACCGTTGTAATAAGTGTATTGACACGAAATTTCATATGTAAATTCGGGACCTCATAAAAATGGCACCTATTGATTTCCCCCCTGTCGAAGGAAGGTGGGCCCAGAGAAGGTGGACTCGAATTCCCTAATAACTGCCGATATAATGAATGTATTGACACAAAATTATAAATAATTAAAAGCCACTATGCAAGTAGAATATTGAGTTTTTACCACCAACGGTCGATCGGCTTTGGAGGGAAAGCAAAAACGTAATTGCTTAATTCATGGGGACGTTGGCGTAGCTAGGGGAGGCAGGGGTGAGCACGCTCCCCACAGAATGCCCGGTGCCCCCCCCAGAAAAATGTGATCTAATGTACCTAATTTAAAAAAAATTATAATATGTAAAGACAACTTCACCACAGTCAAACATTACAGTGAAGACATTAGAAGGATATAGAAAGCTTCAGTTCCCATTCAAAAGTTATTCGGATTCAATGAACGCTTTTTTAAAGTTTGGACTTCAACGAATGCTGCAAATCGGTGAAGTATGAAAGTTTAGCGAACGCATCGTCACAACAAAACGCGCAACAATTTTAAAATCTGTCCCAGAATCAAATGTTTACCTAAAATAAAAAGACTATCAAGACTAACTGCATATTTTAGAATGTATTCAATGAAAGCCGTAAAAAGTGATAATAATTGTTTTTTAGAGTACATTTAGTGTTATCAGCTGAACGATTTAGATGAAAATTTTAATTGGACTTGAAAAATAAAATAAAACTGGTTTATTTAATATATTGTCTAATTTCACTAACTATATATACATGGGAGTACTTTCGGTATTTCTACCATCCTCAGCCAAAAGCATAAGAGATAAGACTTATGCTTTTGGCTGAGGATGGTAGAAATACCGAAAGTACTCCCATGTATATATAGTTAGTGAAATTAGACAATATATTAAATAAACCAGTTTTATTTTATTTTTCAAGTCCATTTGAATTAATTCACAATATCTCTGCAATAATGTCAGTTTTCATTGAAAATTTTAATTGTTTATTTAAATTTGTGTTGAATATAACATACTAATATTTTGTGTATGGTAGCAGATTGTTAATTATTAAGTTTAATTAAACTTAAACAAAAAATATGATGTGAAATGTAAAATATTGTTGGCTGCCCCCCCCCCCCCCCCCCCCCCTTCAGGCCCTCCCAGAGAATAATGCTAGCTACGCCTGGGGAGATACAATAGCCAGTGATTCACCGACGACTTTTCTCCTGTAAAACTAATGAAAAAATTATTTCAAAAACTTGCCATCTTAAAACTACTCGTGTATTGCATTAAAATTGGAGCGTGGAGCTGATCTGAGAAATAAGAAGAAGGATTAGAAGTCTGTTGTCAAAACAAGACGACAGCTATAAGTTGAATCCTGAATGTTTAAGGTAAACGGACAATAGTATGGTTATACTTTAATTAGAAAATATTATTATAAAAATAGAAGAAAAAAAAAATTGTCGTTGATTCAACGACAATGTACCCCAGCACGAAATAATCAATTAATTTGTCGCTCTCTGGATGTTTGATGTCAGATGCCTCAGTCTGAAAATTAATATGTCTTCCTTATGGGCTGTTGAATTTACATATGAAATTTCATCTCAATACTTTCGTTACAACGGTAGTTACCGTGCTCACAAACACACACTCATATACAAATAGGCAAAAAGAAATTGTTTTTCTTAAATTTTTTTAGAGTCAGGAGGTCGGAAAATATTAAATTTCGGGTAAAACTGACATTACATAACTTTCCCAGTATACGTAGTTAAAAGTTCTCCCCCTCCCCACCCCCCCCCCCCCCCCCCCTCCGGTTGGACTAACGAAATAAAATTATTCAGATCTTGAACTAAGCTTTACTTGATCAATGTCAGAAAATTTCGAGGCCATGCACCCCCCCTCCCCCCTCTCCTTTGCCCCCTCTCTCTCAAAAAAAGGTGGACATTTCAAGAAAATCAAACAGTAAAGGATTGGCGGGAAGGGGGACGCATAGAATTTCGGAGATCAAATAACGCCCAGAAATTGATCAATAAAATAATACAGATGATAATATGAGTTTCATTAGTGAAACTTTCAAGTCGGGAGCCATGGTGGCAGTGCGGGCTAGAGCGTAGGGCTTTGGTCGCATGGTCCCACCATGGTTTGCGGGTTCGAATCCCGTCCGGGAGTGAGTTTTATTTAGTAGGTAGAACTCCCTCCCTTGGGGTTCATGGATGTCCGTAAATAACTAGATAACACAGTGACACATGGCTAATATGCATCGTACATAAGGCCAAAAAAAAAAAAAAAATTTAAAGTAAAGAAAAATAGGACAATTGCACAAGACAACGCCGGGTACTACAGCTAGTTAGCCTACATAATTCCAGATTTTTTTATTTTTAACTTATCAAGTTCGGTTGAACGTCATTTGGACACCTACATAAACATTAGTAAGGTGTACATTTGCATAATATTTGCGTTACCTTCTGCAACAAAAAAAATCTTCATTTCACAAATTTGAAAATATTACAGAGGAATATGATGGATCACAAGTTGAAGGGTTCCGTAGTTATATGAAACTATGAAAAATCTTCACCAATGAAATACACATGGAGAACAACTTTGGGATTCAATTCCTGACCTACTCTAATCAGACCGTAAGTCTGAAGCTTGATACGACGATGTACGTTTCATTTGTAACGTAATGAATTAGTCCCATAAGGTCAGGTATCCCCGTGCCCTTCACCACAAGCTGGCACGGAACAAACCAATCCTTCGATGCACCTGCAAAACATATGATGCGCATTGTATATTCCCTAAATAAAAATCTTTTCAATAAAAATAGTCCAATTCCATTTTAAAATGAGAGGTTTACTCCAATTTTGTCTAATTTTTTATTTTCTCTTTATATATATTTTATTTATTTATTATAATTTTTTTCTAATTATATCTTCTCCGCTCTTACCTGGATGATCGCTTTTTCCAGGTCAGAGAGGGCAGTGTCCACTCTGGCATTCATCTCATAAGAGCTGGAGTTCCACAGGGGGACCTTCTGGGTCCACCCCTCTACATCACAAGTACATGCAGCACCCCAACATCGCCTGAGACGGTCTTTGCCATCTAAGGCGATGAAATAGCGATTCTAGCTTCTAATTTTTTGGCTAAGGGCGTTCCAAATTCTCTGCAAGAGCACTTACTCTTCCTTCAGGGATGACTGCGTCTGTGGAAGGTAAAAATGAAACCAAATCCATGTTACGTTCGTCTTGAGACGTGGTGACTGTTCAACTGTATCGCTCAATAATGTCCCTCTACAACGCCACAAAGACGTACGATACTAAGGACTCTGACAGACGATTGACTTGGAATAAACACGTTACGCAGTCTCGAAAAAAGATGAAACGACGATTTGGACTCCTCAAAAAACTACTAGATAAGCGATCTCAACTTCGCCTCAACCAGAAACTGAGTGTCTGTAAGACTGTTATCAACTGTGTTGTGAATGCCCATTCTACGTATCAAACATAACACTGCATCATGACCTGAACTACCTAATTTCTATCTTACACGAAGTTCACGACACACCCGAACACACCAGTGGAAGCAATGACGGTCTGGTCTTTGCCGGGCAGCCCCCCTCGACGACTGAATCGTCTTTGGCCTCTTGACTTCCTGCCTGAGGAGGAGCCCTGAGGAGACGGTGGTGTTGACCAGCCGACTCATCGAGACTCAAGAGATATCTGTTTTTAGGATATATTATATTTCCTTGTTGTGAATGTTCAAAGTTGGAAATTACATAATAAATGCGAAAAAAATATAAATAAAATATTAGATCTAGTATTTATGTTATTATTACAATTATTAATTTGCCTGTTTAATGACTCTAGTCATGATCGTTCTCTATACAAATCTTTTTATATTTTTCCTCTTAGATTAAATTAACTTAGTATCTTCGTTTTTATTATTTACAGTACTTATTCAATTTCCAATTATTAATCGAATAAATATTACCTCCATTTTAAAATGTCACTTTCATTTATTTTCTGTATTATTATTATTTTTTCCCCCATTTAAATTAATTCTAATCTATTCTTTTTTTAAGTTATAATTATTGTTGCTATTCGTGCCATTTTAGTTTATCTTCTTCATTTATTATTACCTACTACTTGTATATTATTATCTATTTTAAATTGTAAGTATTGAACTGATTCCAGGTCTACTTTGTGAAAATTCATAATGAACAGGATAAAGGAATATACACACACTAAGGAATATAAACTCCACACACTACTTGTCAATATTTTCACTATATTGGTCAAAATTACACGACTATAGTTTCGCCTGTTACGGCATCATCAAGTGAACTATACAGAGAGTTCAGTAGTAATCTCTGTTTAGTTCACTTGATGATGCCGTAACAGGCGAAACTATAGTCGTGTAATTTTGACCAATATAGTGAAAATATTGACAAGTAGTGTGTGGAGTTTATATTCCTTAGTGTGTGTATATTCCTTTATCCTGTTTATTTTAAATTTGTCTTATTCAATTCTTTCTTATATTTATTCTAATAATATTTTATCACTGTATTCTTATTGAATCTAATGTATAAATGTATGTTGCTAAAATTAAAGCTTTTATTTTCTGGTTAATTTTATCTTATTATAGTTATTTCTTGTTGAATATTCAAGCTTAATTATTCTTATTCTTCCAGAGATAATGTAAATATATCTGTATGCATTTATTTATTTTTTTCGATTGTAAATTTATTTAAAAAAGTATAAATTGTATGTTGGCTCAGTACCAATATTAACCGTCATCTAGTACTTACATAAATGTTACCAGACGCTGAAAACCGTACATCCCCTACAGTTTTCTTGAAAAATTTCTCGTACTCTGCACTTCTCAAAATTTTTTCTGCTCATACTTTTAGATGTAGTACCTCATATGTTATCTAAAATTTAATATTGGTTGATGTATACAATTCATACGCTATTTTGATGTATACGTTATGTTATAACGGAAATAAATATTATTATAATTAATCTGCGTTTTTCATGAAAAACAGGAACTTAGGGGTTATGTGAAAGAAGTGTAGCTCCCTCCAATCTAGGGACAGAAAGGAAGAAACAACGCTAACACTCTGGTAGGTACATAATGTGCTGAGACCTAACATTTATATAATTAATATAATCCATATATCCTAATGTATTATATAAATATACAGATAATTATGTATGTGAATAATATTAATACTTTTTTTTTAGTCTTCACATTTTCAGGGCCACATTGATTATACGAAGTGTTTATTTAGTGACAATCAATACAGTTTAGGATGACTGAAATATTATCAATCAGATGTTGATATAAAATATTACAAATGTCAGTCATAATTTAGTTATTCATGGTCAGACATCTTTGTCTACGGCCACTAACATTTTTTGAGGGTGGGAATTAGGAGGTAGTGGTCAAATATGGACTAACATTAATTGACCGAGGGAAGCGAGGTCTTTCCTCTTGACTCAGCAGGCTATGAGTTTGTTTGTGTGTTACACGATATTTGTATCATCTGGTCTCAGATTAATTACACAAATTTTGCTTAAATGTCAATTAGTTCACTGGACAAAAATACAGCGTGGTGAAGGTGCGATGTGTTTGTGGCTGTCTGATAGTGGGCATAATCAGTTATAAACACATCACACCAATCCTAAATTTACTTTAAGGGCAATATATTTAAAAATATGTTTTTATATCTCGTCTATTATACTTAATTCATTTAATTATTATAAAATGCAGATGTCACTAACATTAAGCGCGGGAGTCCCGATTCTAAGGGTGCTACTGATCAGGTAACATTTGGTGCATGCAAATCCTACAAAGAATTATTGCTTCAATATAAAGTATTATAGGATTATATTATAATATAAACATAGTGTTGCACTTTTCCAAAATTCATATTAGAAAAAAAATTCAAATTATTACAAATTTCAGGTCACAAAGAACATTAATACCCACAATAATCCAATATTCTCCGAAATTACTCATCTAACGTAATGATTCAGGATATCAATATCTGACAGGTTGTAATACAAAAACATAGTCAGATCTCTCACAGATTTGTTAGTTAATTAATATGACACATGCCCGAGCTTTAACTAAGAGGTCATATCGCCTACTACCAGAGCGCTCATTCGTTGCTCTGCTGGACATGACTCTAGTTTCGAACCCGCGTTCTTGAGCTCAGTAAGCAAGTATGCATACCACTGATCTATCGGCGCCCTCATTAATACTGCTAGCCGGCTTTCGAGGTACCTTCATCATCAGTCCGATATAACATTTTTTTAACATAACTTTTTAATAATGTGGAGTTTTGACACATATCGAACAGGAAAAACTCAGCCTTCCGCACTCATTTTTATTATTTTAAATTGTTAATTTTTTGGTGTTTTTTTTATTATACAGTTTAATTTTATTTATTCATTATGCTTTTTTAAATATTGTGATAATGAGGGCAACATCGAAAGCTGGCTAACACAGATAATAATATCTGTGAGAGGTCAGATTAGGATTTTACTTTACAATCAGTGAAATAATCACTTCTCACTACATCATCCATTATTTTATTATATATAAACCATTTTAAAAATTCGAAGCATAAATGTACATTATCTTAGGATGTTTAGGCAATTATTGAATGGAAGGACTCAGTGAACTTTTCAAGGGTGTATAACGGCTAATCCGCAAACATTTGAGTCGAGTCTGGTGCCATAAAGCAGGGTGTTGTTTATTTTGGGTAAATCGATTCTATCCACTCAGCTGTAGATGACATAACCGGCTCCTTTCAGAGTTGGCCTCCACTCTGATTGGCTGTCGTCCCGCTGGCTGTTGGCCAATCCCCGGCTTCTGTGTGTCATCTAGCCGCCCTATCCAGAGTCCACAATCCTCCCCACCTCATCAATATAGGTAGCCCTACAGTGGGTAAATTAAGAACTCCATTAAATTTACATTAAAATATCACCTGGAGTAGCTCATTTTGTTGTTCAATACAATTTATAAGTATGTTTTTTAAAATTTGTGAGCCTTATTTAATGAAAAAATAAGTAACACACTTCTTAGGCGTCTCTGTGATGGTTCAAGTTCCTTATTTTCGGAAAATCTTTCAGAGGTGTCCACTTTTTTCCACGGTAATTTAGGGTCGATTTCACGTCCCAACTTCAGGGTACAAATGAGGAGCTTACTTTCAAAAGGGAACATGTGCATTTTAAAAAAAATTTCAGGAACCGTGATTTCCCATTTAAACTGGGAGAACGAAATGTTTATTATGATTTAAAACCACTGTTGCTTTCTTTCAATCCTCTGATTGACAAGAGAAAGAATCAGATCTCTGATCTCATGTTTACTGGAGTAAATCGCCATTTTTATTTTGGACATGTTCCGTTTTGGTGGAAATCTTAGGACATGTTCCCTTTTGATGTGATCGGCGAGTTTAAAGCAACAATAATATCAGTTTTCTGATGAAAAATATTTTATTTAAAATGTAGGTACATTGACATAAAAATAACATAATACATAATAATTGAATTGGATTAAAACCTTGAATTGAAAAAAAAAAATGAATTGTTAAAAAATTGATTTAAATTGCAAAAATCTTTTTAAAATGGTAAAAAAAAAATACCTACTCACAGTCTGAATTAATGTTAGGTAGGTTTTTATGTTAGTAGTGGAAATCACCTCCTTCCTGCTCTAAGCAGTCACAGTGCTCTTCACCATCCATTTCGCCTTGTGGAAGTGGCAGTTCCTCACCATCCAGTACTGATTGGTACCACTGCCAATTTTACCATCGTGAAGAAATTTCCCAACTCTCAACACCCTTTTCTTGGACAAGCCAAGAGTATAACTAAAAAACTTTTGACAAACAGGAATCATCTTTTTGGTACCAAGTTGACGTAAAAAATACTTGAGAGTAACTTGCTTAGGCTTACTGATAGCAGATTCCCCCCGCTTTCGTTTTCTCACAGGGTCATGTGCTGCAATGTGCATTGCGAGGAACCTATCTTGAGTTTGTTTACCTTGATTAGCAAAGAACAACTTTCTTTTATAGCGGACGGAATTCCAACAAATCGTATTGCACGAAAAATTTTTAGTATTGTGCTTACATGGCCTCCCTTGACGCTTGAGCACATTAATGTTGGGATCAATGTCGGCATATTTTCGGTCCCGTTCAGCTTGAAGTTTCACTTCATACACACTTTTTCTTTTTCGCGAGCCTTGGTTGAGAACGGCAACAGTCTCATCCATAACAACAGCAAGTAGGTAGGTACCCGTAAATAGTTAAACAATAAAAAACGAGATCACAATCCTAAACAATCACGAGATCAAAATGACAACAAAATATTACAGAAAACAAGATAACCTGGTTCACAATAAACACACGCTGGGCCCAAGAGCAAACGTGCTGCCACCTGTTGAGTCTGTTGGGAATCTACTAGAGACATGTGTTGTCCGATTGCTGTTGCTGCCATACAGACGAGTGTGTCACTACATTATCTCAAGCTTGTACAATTGCAGAATGGACATGACCCCTTTCGATGCAAAACAGGTGATGGTAATACAAGGGGAGGACGGAAATGTTCCCTTTTGAAGTAAACAGGCTAATGAAAATGAACGGGAAGGAAATGTTCCCTTTTCATGATAACACTAATGTTTAACCGGGGTTTAGGCAAGGGATTGTTCCGTTTTGAAAGCAAATTAATACACCTCTAGTTTCGGCTTATGTTACAGAACTGCAAAATGCTAAAAAATCATTTTTGAAAAAAATGGACATGTTCCCTTTTGAAAGTAAGCTCCTCAAATTTTCTTATCCCATAACATTCTAATCTTTCTTAACCTTCCTTATTGCAAGGATTAACGGACTGTGTTTTGTCTTAACTTTCTTAATCTGGTTTATTGTAACCTAAAGAAGGGGCGTGAAATCGACCCGAAATGCTATCAGAAGAAATTGTGTAAATATATATACTATTCATTATGGTATTTACTAGCTTCTGTAGTCTTCTTGGAATATTTTATAAATATAATAATATTTTTGGTATTTTTCAAAATAGGGTTTAAACTTCCGCGCGATTAACAATTAAAAAAACAAAACAAAAAAAGAAAAAGGAATAAATAAAAATATACATCAGTAATAATACATATATTTTCAAATAATTTCTTTAACATACACAAGCCTTAGAACTTTGATCATAAACAACGTTTATTTCATTTTTTCTTTTTTATTATTTTTTTAAAAATTTCGTTCGTTTTCTTCAAACTGCTTTCATCTATAGACAAAATAAAAATAATAATAATAAATTAAAAATAAAATAAATAAGACAAAATCAATGAAATTATATATTATTTAAAAAAGAGTCTAACTGCATTTAGGCATAAAAGCAATGATACTAAAAGAAAAATGAAAAGTTGAGAAAAAATGTTTATTTTTTTATTTTATTTTCGAGAGTATAGAAGAAATATTTATTTACATTTTAAAAGTATAATCAGAAAATACAAAAATGATTTGATCTACGTATGCTAAAGTATGTATACAAATAGTATTACAATACTTATAGTGTTATTCTACTAAAAATGGAAATGTTTAGATATAAAAATACTGGTGAGTAAGTAGGAGGTAATAGAAACAGAGATAAATCTTGGTGTTAGTGCTAGCTCATCAACATGTAAAGCTGAAGATAACGTTTATAAAAAACACAAACCACTCACAAATGGAAAATACAACAACATTTATTGTCATTCAAATAAACATTTATTAAAATTAATCATTTTGGTTTTCGTTGATAAAAAAAAAATCGGTGAATCATTGGCAATGAACTTCCCCAGCACGAATTAAACAATAACGTTTTAGCTCTTCATTCAAAACCAAACAGTTTGAAATAATCAAGTTGACTTAGATAGTGTTTTCTGAATCCTCATACTAAATATTGAGTCGAAACATTCATTAAATCGGCCGATTTTGCGGAAAATGAATAGGTGTCGTCCTTATGGGTTTTTAATTTAAATATAAAAATCCATGTCGATACATTCATTACATTGGCAACTATTGGGATTTTTGAGTTGCGCCCCTCTCTGACCCCCCGTCTCCTTCGGCTGATTCCGCTGAAAATTAATAGGTGTCGTCACATAGTGGCTTCTGAATCATACTACATTTTGTTAAAAATGAATAGGTGCCGTGCTTAAATATAACATTTTATGTCGATACATTCATTACATCGGCAACTATTGAAATTTTTGAGTTGAGTTCCTCCTTTGATCCCACCCTCTTCGACTAATTCAGAGAAAAATGATGGTGTCGACCTTATGGAGTTTTGAATTTACAAATGAAATTTTGTGTCATGACATTTATTAGAAGGCAGTTATTAGAGTTTTTGTGATGAGCCTCCCCTCTAATCCGCCCCCCCCCCCCCCCCCCCCCCCCCCTTTCATTGGGAAATATGGCGCTCATAGACTTTTTTAAAAAAATTATTGAGATCAGAGGGTCGGAAAACATGAAATTCCGGTGAAAATTCAACTTCGAATTTCTGACAGATTACATAACTAACTTCTCCTATACTTCGTATAGGTGGGAAAATAAAATAAAGACTTGCGAGTATCAAACAATTGAAAAAAAATGATAGGACAACATTAATTCAAATAAAATATTTTTATATTAAGAAAATTTGTCTACAAGATAAAGTTTTGTAAGGCCTTTGAACGTCTATCAAGCGAGAAATAAATAAAATAACAGTTTGGGTCGTGACCAGTCGGCTTGAGTCCAAAACACCAAACATCCATTTGGCTTCAGACCTCAAATAGCATTATCGTTTAATTTTCTTTGTCAAAGATTCATGTATTATATTTCTTATACATAGTTTATTGTGTGAACATTATTATTGTAAGAAAAAAAAAGGGCGAAATATTATAAAACACCGTATCTGCTTTGTTCGAGTAATATAAGCAGTGGCGGATCTACCAGGAGGTTCAAGCCTCAGGCCCCCGAAGTCAAAAGAGTCCCGCCTACGAAGCACTCAGTCATCTTACACAAACGGCTTCGTGTACTGTACTGAGTGTTAAATCTTGTTAGAATTTAATAATTGTATCTTTAATTTTATTTTTAAAAAAAGGGGAATGAATATTTCAGGACTTCTTAACTGTAAAGCAACTGGGATTTCTTACGTCAAATTCCACCTCCTTCCTTACCTACCTAATTTATTCACACTCCACAAACTCGTCGTTTACAACTAAACCCGAAATCAGTAGTTTATGTTTTGTATACATAATGAAAATAAAGTAGTAATTTATTTATGTATTATTTACAACTTTTTTCACCAATATACCATCAAAACAATTTTCTCAATAACCAATGATAGAAAAAATTAATCAATTATTACTTCTGGTATTTATAAATAAAAAAAACGATAAATATATGAAGAAATGCTATAAGAGATAAGATAAAATACATATTTTTATTATATATTTACGTCTTGCTTTACCCCATCTAATGTTTTCCTCAACACATTTCTGAAAGGGGGCCTCCATCAAGGTAAAAGCCTGAGGGTCCTCCAAAACTGTAGATCTGCCACTGAATATTCCGAAACGCTCAAGTAAAGTACTCATTTGTTATGACTACTTGATAAATCTTTAGTAACTAAGTCCCAAGTAGGCATGGAATTGTTAGTCAGGAGACGATGGTTACTTTTATATCAGATTTTTTTTGCTATTATAACTAAATTATACCTTCAAAGTAGTTAAACTCACCTGAAATACATAACTGATACATTGTGTTGACAGAGGGAGGTCCGTCTCTACCCAGTGTACACTTTTCGTCAAAAAAGCACGGAAAGATGGCTCACGGTCAAATCCAATATTCTTTATCACAATGCCAACGGTCAGCCGTGTAAACTTTAGATGAAGCATCTTTGTTACTGTAAACAAATACGTGAGCCTCAGTTATGGGACAGCTCAACCTTATATAATTTAAAGAATATTTGATTTGACCGTGATTTGAGATTTTTTTTACAATTTTTTTTTTATCATGAGTGGTTATCTGACACTGATCCAAGCAAACTTAATTCTGAAAATGACACAATAGGAGTAGTTATGAGTCGACAGTTTCTGAGGACCCAAAGAAAAAAATAAATAAATGAAGATCAATAATAATAATAATAAGAAAGAAGAAAAGAAATAAATATTAAAGGGAAAAAATATTGTCTTTACAGATTATGGGAAGTAGCAATCCTTAAGAACTTCGAGAGGCTAATGGGAGAATTATTTAAAAAAAATATTTATCATAATTTAAATTATAATAACAACTACATCTACTCTATTTATTAGTATTTTTGTACTAATTTATTTTCTAGTATTTATATTATTTTTATATTTTACTAGTGTTGTATCATACGTTGTCCGACCCTAAGAGTAACAAGTTAGTTATCGTGACATGCGTGGGTTTTTAACCACGTCATCTCGCCTACTACCCGAGTGCTCTTTCGTCGCTCTGGTGGTCATGGGCCCAACTCTAGTATGAGAGTATTAAATTTTGCCTACCCTAAATTTTTTTTTCTCCTTGGTTAGGATTCTTTTAAGGAATACCTGACATCATACAGGCTCGGGACCATCGCTTAACGTCTCATCTGGAGTACGGCATGCTCAAGGTTATTTCACCTCACAGATAAAAAACTAAGGGCTTCGGCCGGGTTTCGAACCCGCGATCTTGAACTCAGTAGGCAAGCACGCTACCTCTAAGCTACCGGCGCCCTAGTTAACAATTGTTTATGTATCTAATTTATAAGCTACCGTATTGTATACATTTTATGACGTATCCATGTTATAGTTGAACGTAAACAATTATTATTATATAACATCTAATTGAAAGTATATAGGCCCACAAGTTCGATACCTCACCAACTTCTATTCAATCCTTGAAACATATAAATAAAATTTATTTTTTGTTGAAATGTTGTAAACGCTCTAAAGTCGTTTAAAGGTCTGAATTATTTCTGTTTATTCTTTTTACTTTACTTTCAGTTTAGTTGATCATGATCACTTTTCAGTTTCATCTTTTCTGTTACTTTGTCTATACCTAATTCTATTTTACTCCCTCTTCTTATTTTAATTCTTTCTAATGTTATTATATAAATATTTTACTAAGATATATTCTCACAAAACTACTTTCTTGCTTTATTTTGTTTCATGTATTTTAGCATTATTATTATTATTTAATTTCTTATATATGATATCTATTACTTTTTATATGAATATTGAAGAAATAAACGAAACTTTGGTATGTACTCGCATAGTACTCAGTTGGGCGAGTTAGGAAGTATACAGCTATTATTTAATTTGCAGGGAATCGAGTAACATTTTTTAAAAGTGTCACGGATTTTCCCAATGTCAGTGATTTTCGGATTAATTATTTGTTTTTATAGAACTTAACAATAGAAACCTACCTGTAAATTACTTTGTAAAAATTAATCATTTTCATGAAGTTATTACAAAAAAGTTTTATGCTCCGTTTTCTGAAAATAAATTTATGATGGAGTCGCCCAAACTTGGAAAACATTCCTGAAAATTAAATGTTATTGAATGGAAATTCAAGTGTAATATGTCAATATTTAAGAAAGAAACATGGAGCTCATAGGCAGCTTGCTTGCCTAAAGTGCTCAAGATCGCCGGTTCGAAACCCACCCTAGGCCATCTCCGGATGGGACGTTCAGCAATAGTCCCGAGCCTGTACAATATCACGAACTCGTTAAATACACCCTTACCCTAGGTAAACAAACATGGGTAGGCGAAATTTAGGACTCCCACAGTGGAGTCGGGCTCATGTCCAACAGAGCGACAAGAGAGAGCTCCGCTAGTTGGAGATATGATCTCGTAGTGAAAGCCCGGGCTTGAGTCACAATAACTAACTGTTAATAAGAAATTATCTATAAAATTTTAACAAACAAATTAAAATGTTTACAATTTTCCAGTGGAGTACAGACGTTTTGAAAAAATCCACGTGTTCTTCACACTCTCATTTTTGGATTTTACAATTATAATATTGTATGTGGCACATGAATAATCAGAATATTAAAAAACATTAAAATTTTACTTTTAACATTATAGAAATTATTTGATATAATGTCCCCTACACCAAGGTTTTTCCTTACCTTTCAAGATTAAACTCACTAATGTTAACTGTATATGGTGGATCCATCTCATTTCAAAACAAAAAGACGAACAAATGCCAAATTTAGCCAACATTTTTTTTTTCTTGTTTTATGAGTTATCCCTTTTTTTTCTAGCGTTTTCTGCTAATTTCTTGAATGCATTTTTTACATTTAATTAAATAATATATGTTGAATATTATTTAAAAAACACATTCGTCCGGCCAGCAGGAGTGCGGAGCAGGACAGGCAGATAAAATCTTTCCCAAAAATGGTGATACAAAAGATTTTTTTAAAAATTACTTCCAGAGAGTATGAAGAACACGTACATTTTTTCAAAATGTTTTTAACTCATTGAGAAATTGTAAACATTTTCATTTGTTTATTAAAAATTTATAATGTTTCGCTAACAATTCGTTTGGAACTCCATACAATGAAAAGTAAGTTTCAGAAATTTCTTCTCCATCATAAATAAGATGTACATATATTTTCAGGAAGTCCTACATAAAACTTCAAAAGTGTAACTTCATGAAAAATTTAAATTTAAAAAAGAAAGACAGATAAGTGACTAAGTAGTAGAAAAAAACTATACAAATTAAACAAAAAATCGCCGACAATTGGAAAATCCTTGACATGTTTGAAACATTTTTACTCAATCTTTTCTATTTCGCAGGCACCTATTATAAAATTTACTGTTACTATTTCTGTTCGAATTCATCATTGTTAAAAACTGTAATAATCTATAACTATTAGCCATGCTGAAGCAGCAGTTTCTGAGGAGTCAAGCCAATGCTGTACCAAGGCCCAATTTTATAAGACTATAATTTGTGAAAAGGAACTATAGGTATCTTCTGGACCAAATAGTTGAACTTCTTTCTCTTCTTTATTAAGTAATAATTTCTCTTGAATATCTCAATATGAAAATTCTCATTTCATATGCCCGGAATTGGGGTTACAAACAAAAGGCTGTGGAACCAAAAGCCAAACCAAACTTCCACACATTAAAGGGTTAGATGTCAAAAAAACATGATGCGAAAGTTAGTTGATGCAGAACGAAACAACAAAACGACCTATTTGTTCAGAGCCAAGCCATTCTGTACAGAGGCACAACTCACTTCCTCCTATCCATGGGAGTCACTTCATCCTCATCCTCCGAGTCCTCTTCTATCCCAGATATGATATCTTCCTCACTGTACGGCGACGGAGATCGCTCCAGCTGCATTGGTTGCATCGTGTTCTTTGGCGTCTGCTGAGCCCGTTTCTGCTGTGCCTGCACTCTCCACGCAGGGATCTGTGGCCCCTCTAGGACGTTAGGTTCATATCTTGGCTCAGGGACGCCCTGTCGAGGAGACTCTGGCGTTAAGGGTTTGGCAGGTTGAAAGGGTTCCACAGGTTTTGGGGAAAATGGGGCTTTTGGAGAATCCGGTGTTAAGGGTTTAGGTGAGGCGGAAAAAGAAGAATTCGGGGAATCGGGAGTTGACGGTAAGGGTTTAAGTGGGGTAGATTTAGGAGGTTCAGGTCGGAGAGGAGTTGTTGCCGTGGGTTCAGGCAGGACGGGGGTTGGGGCTACAGTTTTGAGTGGTGCAATGGGTTTGGGAGGTTCGGGTGCAGCAGTTTTGGATACGGGAACGGGTGCGGAGGGTTTGGGTGGCTCTGGGGTGACTGTATTGGGTAACACCGGTTTTGGGGTTTCAGGTGTCTTCACTTCTGTTTTAGGCGTTTGAGAATTTGCAGTTTTCCCGCCCTTGTCGTCAGTGCGAACTCTTGGTTTCCTTGAAATAAAATAAAATAATCAATAAATAATAAGAGAGGTAGATTTCGCTGAATAAAACATGACAAAAATAATAATAAAAATAAATTAAATAAAGTAAAATAATTACGAAAACAATCCATGCACGCAAAAGTCGCGTAAAGTTACCAGGTTTCCATGAAAGGTATTCACAAATTATTGTTCGCTGAAAACAAATTTAGCATGTACTGTACAATGCATATTTAAGCATCTAATTAGTTACTTATTATGACTCATGCCCGGGCTTTAACTACGAGGTCATATTGCCTTGTACCAGAGCGCTCTTTCGTCACTCTGGTGGACATGAGCCCGACTCCACAGTGGGAGTCCTAAATTTTGCCTACCCTAAATTTTTATTCACCTAGGGCAAGGGTCTTTAACGAGTACCTGACATCGTACAGGCTCGGGACCATCGCTTAATGTCCCATCCGATCAAGTTTATTTTGCCTCCCAGATAAAATAAACTAAGGGCCTCGGCTGGGTTTCGAACCCACTATCTTGAGCTCAAAAGGCAAGTACGCGTACCACTGAGCTACCGACACCCTCATAAGCTTCTAAGTTCCTAAAAAAAAATATGACCATTTCGAGTTCAGCTGTGAAATGTATATAATAATAATAATGATAAATATTTCTGCCTGACTACAACTCCGAGGGTAGGTACCTCGGTTCGTATTTGGTCAGTGATTCTGGGATGTTTCATTAGTGGACGGAGCCATATTTTTTCCATTAAAACTATGAACAGAAACAAGTAATTATTTATTAAAACGTTTATTCATTGTTGATTTAGTTGCCGTGTATTCTGTGTAGTGATTGTGATTTTGGTCCAGCTATGATCATGTTTCTTGTGCGGCTTCATCGCCCCCATCTCCAGTACCTCCCATACCTTCACCCCTGCCAAACAGTACACATGTATTGTATTAATTGTGATTGGTGACAAGAACTAATATTAGATGAGAGAAGAATGAGCCCGAAAACCTCAGAAACATGAAGTATTTAGTTATTTCTTGTTGACAATGGGCTCCCCATTTCCTCTCATTGCAAGTCACACAATGATACAAATTTCGATTTCATTGGCGTGTATGTTATAGACTAATTTACAGTTCATCAGAGTAGAGCATTTTATCTTTAAAACGAGGTGCAACACATTAATGTAAGAATTTCTGGTTTGTTAAATATTAGCCAAATTTTAGAATTTTTTAAAAATTCTGTCGATATAAAATGCTTTATCGAGGTTTAACCTGTCACATTATGTTGGGGAGGCTTGGCCAGAAAAAATATATTTGTATCTCTAAATATATGCAAATAAGGATGTCAAAGATAAGAACTGCAGAAATATCTTCGTAAAACAATATTGAATGAACTATCTTTTTATTATTTATGGATTTATTTCTCGTTTATTTCGTTAATTTTTTTAATATTTCATTTTATTTGTTTTGACGTTATGTACGATGCATATTAGCCATATCTCTTGTAAAGGTGTTATCTATTTATTTTAAGACATCCATGGCCCCGGGAGGGAGTTCTATCCCCGAAATAAAACTCACTCCCGGACGGGATTCGAACCCGCAAACCATGATGAGACCATGCGACCAAAGCCCTACGCTCTAGCCCGCACGGCCACCATGGCCCCCTTTAATAAAGTTGCCAGGTAATAACAATGCTTAACATCCTCACTGAAGTGATTTTATTTTATTTTGTTAAAGGTGCTTATATTTATTTGTGTTTATAGGCATTACGACCAGGCAAAAATAATAATTCCGACCTCCAAATTGAAATTTCCAATTGCATAAACTCTGAATTACGTACAAAATAATGATGGTCTAATTTGAAAAAAAAAATGTAATCATTTTTTATTATCTTTGAAACATCAAGTAATCAATTTTCAAAGTAAAGGCCACTCGAAAATTCTTTTTAAAGTAAATTAATATAGATTATGTTTGCACCTTACTTTTATTATTCACACCTTAGTTTCGAACTGTTTGTATTTTATTTATGCTCAAGGAAAAAAAAAACTTAGTTGAAACAGAAGCGAGAAAATGTTAACTATGGTGATAAACTGTTTAAAAAATAGACAAAAGTTGATTTTCCAGACAAATATTCAATCCTACATTTTTAAACTATTTCTGTCGATAAAGGTGGTTTGTAGAAAAACAAAGGTAGGCCTTAGTTCTCCACAAAATATATTTATTTTATTCTGTAAATGTATCTCTGTAAATTGGCATTATCAAAACTAAAGTAAAAACATTTCAATTAATAATTTATTCTTTATAACATACATACAATGTTATGCTTATATTCTCTGAAAATATTATTAAAAGCTATATACCTTTTATGATAAACCAATAAACATAAACAAATGCTTATAATCATTTATCGTGTTTAATGGTACCTCAATTTCCAAAAAATTATCATTCTTTCTCAAACTCAACTATTTATTTCGTTATTAGTGACCTTAAAAAACAAAATAACTAAATTTCAGATTTTTTACTAACGAAATGTGATTTTGGACAATTGTGTGCACCAAAAAGTGTATCCAGAAGATGTCTTCTAAATTGTAGGTTTAGGCATTTGGCTATAATTCAAAGAATAAATAAAATATTCAAAACTTTTATCGAGAATAACATTTACAGTCTAGAAAGAACCTCGAGCCCACCCTCTCCACTCTTGTCAATTATCGAGCTCTACTACAGTAGTACCTACATCAGATTGTATAAAGTGGACATTTCATAAAAACAGTGCCTCTCATAGTGATATTGATAACGGGGAATGAAGTAATGATTAGAGGATATATTACATGTGATAAATTGTTAGGTTAGGTTAGGTTTTATGACTCATGCCCGGGCTTTAACAACGAGGTCATATCGCCGACTACCCGAGCGCTCTTTCGACACTCTGGTGGACATGAGCCCAACTCCACTGTGGGAGTCCTAAACTTTGCCTACCCTAAATTTTTATTCACCTAGGGTAGGGGTCTTTAATGAGTACCTGACATCGAGGCTTGGTACCATCGCTTAACGTCCCATCCGAAGGACGGCGTGCTTAAGTTACCTCCCACATAAAATAAACCAAGGGCCTCGGTCGGGTTTCGAACCCACGATCTTGAGCTCAGAAGACAAGCACGCATACCACTGAGCTACCGGCGCCCTCAAAAAATAAATAAATTCTAAATTACCTTATAAGAAGAGAAAATCTGATGTTGTGACAATAAATGGAACTAGGTATCATTATCGGGTAAGAATAGTTAATTTTAATATAAAGTTATCTTCATAAAGTGTATAATATTAGTTTTCTCTGCCATATTATTGTAGTCCTAAGCTATATATTTAAAAAAAATTGGGGAATCCAGAAGGTTTAAAACTATTTGAGTTGACAATAATATAATAAAATAAAGAAATTCTCACCCCTGTCAACGCCACTAAGTTAATATAATATATAGTGCATTTTAATTATAAAGAATATGTACACATTTTGTTTTCTTGTACTTCGATATTATGTCATATAGCCCGTATTTCTTGTATATATTTATGTATATACTATGTATTCTACTTACAACCCTATTCTTTAGTTTTTAAATGTCTTACTATTATATTTTTTTGATTTCATTATGATACCTCTATAATCAAATAAATGTTTTGACAAATTTTCAAAAAATTATAGTATATATAAAAAAAACTTCAGGACAATTGAGTAGGGTATCAGATGAATGAACATCAAGTTAGATCACAAGAAAATGTTTGCCTAATTTTTAAAAACAATGCAGCGAACACCAGAGCGATGCTAATCGGTTGTTATGGAGACGCGTACCAATAGAGCGTTCCCCAATGACCACATCTAAATGGAACCATCAGGAGTTTTGTAATCGAAAAGAGTTAGGGCGAAATTGTACATTTGGAATGATTCTGACAATATCTACGAAAAATTCTTCGCATTTACATCAAAAATTGAAACTGTCTTCTAAATTTGTCCGAATACATTTCTGCGATCTGTGTTGACATCGTGAAAAGCTAATAGAATAAATTAAAATAAAAAAATTCTTCAACTTTTATACGTCTAATTCCACAAAAATATATACATGGTGTGTATCGGTTTTTTCATCGCCAGCACAAAATAAGTCGAAACCGGTACACTTTATGTATTTTTGGGGGGGAATTAGACAATATAAACGTTAAATAAGTTCTTTGTTTTTATTTATTGTCTTATACGTAGTCAAGTGGAATATGAATTTGAAGGGTTGGGAGATTCCACTACATAGAATTCTTACGTGGTTTTAACTCTCGTAATGGAATGAGGATAAAAAGGATTTACCTGCAAGATGACTGTGATCTGGGAATTTTGGTGGTGGAGTGGATAGCATTTTTGCCTACCAACCAAGAATCCGATCGACATCATATGTTTTTTAATAATTTTTCCGTTGGTCATTTGGAACAGGCAACATGTATATTATAGCCCGTTGCCTTTAATTAAAGCAACAGAAAATTAAAATAAAATTATATAAATCCGAAATTGGTCTACAATACCCTCAAATGCATAGATTAAGTTGAGGTTTATATAAAATAATTAAGCATACAAATTTGAAGATTATCTTCCTGAAGAGCTACTGAACAACATTTAGTGTACACATAACAGATCTCTTTTGAACAAAATCTCCACAAAGAGTGGAGAAGAGCTACTGATTCAGTAGCAGGTAGATTGAAGAGATAATCTAAGTACTGTGGAGGTTTGGAGAAGACAAGGTAGAGTATAGCCTGGAGGCTGCACATAGCGACTGACAATGGAGACATTGTCCACCGTCTATAGAGGTATGCACCTTAGTTCAGTAGATCCGTCACAGCTCGGTCATCAACACCAGTCTCCTTCCCAACACCATAGTAGACCTACGTGTATGTCTCTCATTCAGTAAGCCCTCTCCTCTGCCAGCTCTTCCAGTACATACATCCTTAGAATACTCTGGGATCATTGTTGGTTGTTTTATTCCGGCAGATCTTCCAGAGGAGTCTTCGGCAATATTTCGGGACACTTTGGGTCAAAATGAATAAAGATTATCTATCTCGCAGAAAGGTCTTGGAAGTGTCCCAATATATTGTCAAAAGCTGAAAACACATTTTCTTTATTTTTTCGGAATGATATGATTTGTTTTTTATCATGGTCCCTTCCGTCGGTCTTTTTAGTGATGTACAGGATCTCCTGAAGTATAAAGTGTATTGTACTTTTCCTCAATTTATCCAAAAGAATTACAAGTAATTATGAACTACTACTTATCAATTTATCAGAAAGAATTCAGTAGCAAATTTAGCCCAGATAAAACTTTTATGTAGTGAAAAGCACGAGGAAAGTCGACAAAAATATCAGCATAAGCTGGTCTTTGACCTACGGTTATCACACAGATAAGCTCTGTCCGAGCAAAATTTCAATACTTTCGCTTATTACTAACCCACAGTAATATAAAAATGTGAAGTAAAAAATATATTTATCATGATCAAGTTTACAATTGCCTGATTGTCTAATGAAAATCATAAAATGAAATAGAATGAAAATCATTTGTCGTTCTTCAACGCCAACATGTCCTAAAACCGTTGCCAGCCCAGATGACGATGCTCCTGAGTCCAAGGCGAGATGAGGCACTACCTCCAGAGGTTCAGGATCTTCGATTCGCCTCTCTGCCTTTGCGGCACCCAGGAGCAGACAGTCGAACATATAATCTTCAACTGTGAACTACTGGAGTGTCTAAGAAGTTCCCTAGTGAAATTTGTGGTGACCAATGGTGAAAGTTGGCCTTATCAATTATTTCAGTGCGACTTTTTTATAAACAATTTGTGGACTTTGTACAAAAAAATAATTTTCATGAATTGATTATCTAGCTAAATTAATTTGAGTAAAACTCAGTTAAAGCTTGTAATATACGTAGGGAGCATGAAGTTAAATATATTCCCTTCCAGTAAGGATACTACTGGATGGAAACCGAAAAAAAATAATAAAAACGTAGTTTGATTTTTCATACATTTTATTATTTTGTGCAAGCCGGCTTTCAAGGTCGCCCTCATCATCGGTTATCTGATAAAACTTTGTTTTAAACATAACTATTTACAAAAGGTAAATGAATTATAGAAGTAAGACAGTTCAATAAATAAATAAATACTCTTGTATTGTGACTCAGATGGGGATCAAATAACGTATCTTTCTCCATACATGAAATTTAAAATTGTGGATTCTTGAGTAGTAATTATTTATTGGACAATCTTATTTTATTTTTTTATTTTAACTTATTGAATTTCATGTTAAAAAAAAAAATTGTATCCGACAACCTGATGATGAGGGCAAATTCGAAAGTCGGCTAGCATAAATATTAAATCTGAGAGGTCAGACTATGTTTTTTATTTGCAAACTGTGAAATAATCACTTCGCACTACATCAGCCATCTTCCAATATGGAAAGCAATATGCTAGAGCGTAGAACTTTAGTTGCATGGATCTAATATGGTGGCGGGTTCGAATCCCGCCGGGGGAGATTTTTGTTTTGTAAATAAACCTCTCTCCTGGGTCCATGGATATTGAGTTAATAACCAATACCTAATAAAGAGTACAGTGTCATGACTAATATTCAAGCAGAAAGAAAAAAATTACAAAATTGTATTTGCCCCTGGCCATTCCAGATCAACAGTAAATGCATGAAATTACAAAAAAAAAGTTTATTTGGTAGCATATTGTACAATGGTTGAATATTTTTAAATATTCATTTAGTAGGCGAATTGTTTATGGTTATTATTTAGTAAATAATACTTTGCTCGTCTAAAATATTATGAATGTTATCATGAGAGTGCAGGCGACCATAGACCCACCCAAAAACCTTATTTTCCACTTCGTTGCTATATTTTTTTTTCTTCAAATAAAACGTTATCGAAGGTTGGCAGAGGGGCGTGGCAGAGTTCTGGCCATGTCCATATAATATGAGCCAGTTCTGTGGAGAGAAGAGAGCCCATCTAAACTGCTATGTTGACAAAAAGAGGTCCACCCTTTAGACAAAGACTATACAAATCTTAGACAATGCACATTATTCCAGTCCCTGCTGAAGAAGGTCCTTTTTTTTATAGGCTATGAAATCCTATTAGACTGATATAGGTTTTCCTATTGTTTGCCTAATAGAACGATAGAGTGGATTTTCCTTCACGTGAATCTGACGGTCGACAACCCAAGGAGAAAGATTAATTTGTCGGTGAATCACCGGCAATGTATTTCCCCGGAGCGAGTTAATCAAATAGTTTTTCGCGCTACTTTTGAAACCAATTTACCGATTTGTAAATATATGTCAGCTCAGGGACTTATGAATCCTCGTACTAAATTTCATGTTCATTACATCGACAGTTATTAAGGTTTTGTGTTTCCCCTGATCTTTTGCAAAAAATCGACGAGTCGTCCCTATGGAGAACCCTTAATATCGTGTCGATAAGTCATTCATCAGGCAGTTACTAGGATTTTTGAGTAGAACCACCCACGTCTGGTTCCCCCGTCCATTGGTCCAATTTCGCTGAAAATCAATAGATGTATTCCTTATGCTGTACTGGTTACATATATAAAATATCGTGCCGGTATATTCATTCTATCAGGAGTTATCGTGATCACAAAAAAATAACTTTTTTTTTCTCTTTTTTAGAATCTGGAGGTAAAAACATAAAATTTTGGAAAAAACGCTTCAAATTTCTGACCTATTACGCAACTTCCCCTGTATTTCATGTGGCTGGAGAAGTAAAATTGTACACCAAAAAATTTAATGTATGAAAGAAAAAATATATACCTACTGTATGGCCGCGAAAAACGATTCGACATCAAGATTGAGTGCCATGTAAGAAACTTTCTAGTTAATTCAAAAAAGTTCAGGCTGAGCAGGCTTAACTCCGTTTCTTTCAGTCAAATATCATATACGTTCTTTTATACAGACGACTAAAGGATTATTTTAATATTTAATTAGGTATTGAGGAAGAGGCGGATCTGGAGCGCATCTTCTTGGGATGGGGTAGAGTATAGGATTTCCAATTTTCTACAAACTCATTTTAAATCCTTTCCTGATTATTTTGGTTATTTATCAATTTTTAATTTATTCACAAGACTTCCTGAATCCCTTTTTTTTTTATATATACCTCGGGGGGATTAATTTTTCTCAAAATCCCTCCTCCCCTCGTAGATCCCCACTCCTTAATCAAATTTCCCTCAATATTTCTGTTATAATCACATTTGAAATTCTATCAAAATACGTTCTGTCATTCCCCCCCCCCCCTCCCCTCATAGATCCGCGTTTATATTAACAAATGTAATTATTACATTTTATTTAGTTTTCCACTAAGAAGTCAATACAAAGATTTTGCTGTACCTTCGGGTTCTGTTTTCGCAAGTTAATAAATAAATAAAAAGGTATTTTTAAAATATTGTCTATTCAACAAAATGTTATTCATATACTGCCGATTTTGGTATTGCACCATCGTCAGGTTTAGTTATAAACTAAGTTTGCTGAGTGTGAACCATTCTTATTATCAGATAAGGAAAGAGGTCGGAATTACAACTTGGAAATTCCGCTGACTGTACAATAAAGAATTCGTTTGGTTCTTCCATGTTGAAATTCAAATCCCTTTTCCTTAAACTGACAGTTTATAACTAAACCGAAAAACTGATATAAGTATGGACATTTTGTGGAATAAACAATACTTCAAAAATCATTTTATTTTATATATTTCTTATAAGTGTCCACAATATGTCATTGTTTTTCAACTTAGAAGTTATTTTCTCAAGTGCATATTGGTTATCAGTTGCTTTCAAATGATACCAAGCTTCTCCAATACATTGTTTTCTTTTACAAAATCCAGCCTATGCCACCGAATGAGGGAACACTATGCCTCTGATAAAATGAACCTTAGCACTATCAGTTCTGTGGGTGTGTCTGGCAAGCTCAGATCTTGTCTATTTCAAGTCAGCCTATAAATACACTTTAGAATCCTCCCATCTCGGAACAATGAAATAGTTTGGAACAAAATCCATCTCCTGACACTGAAATAACTATTTCCAGCCGGTTTTCTTCATACTTATTTTATCAAGTACAAAAAAAATTTAGCTCTTCGCTTTTTAAAATACTTTTTCATTTATTATACACCTCATAATAACTCGGTTTGTTGTCGTAAAATCTACGGATCGCTTTTTCAGTCACTTCTAATACAGAAGTTTGAAATTTGGTACATTAGCCTCATTCCGGTGACAATCCATTCACATCAATCGAACGGTTCATCGCCTTTCCGTAGCATGTCATATTTCATGTAATGTTTCAGTCGTTGGTTTAATTTAAACAAAAGCGTTTGTTTGTACGGCAAAATTGCCTATTAAAAAATTAATTTTTTGTCAAATTGGAAGCAGAACCAACGTATCGCCTAATACCAGAGCACTGTTTCGTCGCCAGTCTCTACTATGTGAGTCCTAAATTTAGTTTTACCTAAGGTAGGGGTCTTAAACGTATACCTAACAACGTACAGGCTCGGGCTTTTTTTACCTCCCATATAAAATAAACTCGGCCGGATTTCGAACCCGCCATCTTGAGCTCAGTAAGCAAGCATACCACTGAGCTACCGGCGCCTCTCTATATATTTATGTTCACATATATCAACAACTGTTAAATAAAATCTATGATAGGTTTAAAATGCAAGTAAATAACTAAAAAATAATACAAAAGAAAAGTTTTAAAAAAATACATCTTATTTATACTTTCAGTACTCTGAAAAGTAGAAAATAAACTTTTTTTCCGCAGGGGATCGGTGTTGGGTGAGTATATAAATAATATACATTAGAATAATCCATTCCAACATAATATAAGGTGATCTTTATAATCTTGTCTATTATAATCTGTCTACTATTTTCTCAGCAACATAAAATTGTGACATCTTATGTTGGAACTTACTGTTTTAATGTCCATTATTGATATTGCCCCAACACCAATAACTCTGATATTATTTTCTTGTCTAAGAAGTGAAGATGTTACAATTTGAGACAGAGGCAGGGAACGTCTTCTCTTTGGGGTGCCATAGTAAGTAGAAGGGCACATCTAGCTATCTGGGAGGACTCTTTTAAACTTGATGTAATTGCCCGACCCTGATATTTTTTTCGGTTGGCCTTGCCCATTGCCAAGGTAAAACCAGCCTATTTTTCAAAAATAATTTACGTCTGTCTCTCTCTCTGTATGTACGTCATAAATTATAGCAAATACCTGATTTCTATATTTAAATTTTGGCACTGCTCTAAGAAGCACTTAACACAGACAAACGTCAGTTACCGTTTTGTTAATTCATCATTCTCTTTGGTAATAAAATTTCAGATAGAGATAAAAGTTCTGTTCACTTATTGTATCTTACATGATCACCAAATGATGAACAAAGTGTACTCGTATATCATGGCCATTGTGGCTTCTTACAGTATATCTTGTATATATATCATCAGGGGCGTAGCCAAGATTTTGAGCAGGGGGGCAAAGTGGGGGATTGACTCCCAGGGGCACAGCCCGCAGTTTCCGTGGTTAGCTTGCAGACTTTTTGTTATTAATTTGGGAGACTCGGACCTCTAGAAGCTCCCCCTGAGGTAACCACTGACTGTAATACTTAAGTTGACTTTACATGAGCAGCAAAAATGAAAGCGCAGCAGCAGCAAATGCACGCTGTGGTTTCTGTGCTTTTAGAATTAAACGACTCACAGCCAATAGCGTGCATTTGCTGCAGCTGCGCTTTGCATTTTTACTGCGCATGTAAAATCAGCTTTAAGAGTATAAAGTATAACATAAATGACGATTTTGAGCGAGGAAATAAAATGATCAAATTCATATATATTTAAATAAATGTAATACGACTTGTTTTGTACATGTACATTTATGTAACAGCTGATTGCTGATCAGACGCGGAAATCTGAATCAGACGCACGGGAAATTTGAAGATCCTATAAGTAACTTACAAGCAATCCATTTTAAATAAAAACTATTTTTTTAGTTTATTTAATTTTTATTTTGGTTTTTTGCTCTGGCCAGGGTAGGGCATGTGCCCCCCTTGGCTACGCCCCTTTATATCATCACTTCTCCCAATCATTTTTTTCCTTCTCAAAAAATAGCAATTACAAACGTTTCGGGAAGCATTATATTATTTTCATGGTTATAAATTACAAAAACAATTACTACAAAAATGTCAACCTTTAAACTTATAATTGTTAAACTGACATAAAATTTGAGAATACTGACGAACATCATACGATGTTATTTTTGTTGATTGAAAGTAAAAAATATTTCTGACAATGATAAAGGGAGTGGTTCTTGAAACTTTTGTAATAGCTCTTTTTTGAGGCAAAAAGTAAATAGAAGAAGTGATGCTGTAATAATATATTATACCTATATGAATTAAAGAGGGCGCAGGTAGCTCAGTGGTATGCGTGCTTGCCTTCTGAGCTCAAGATCGTTGGTTCGAAACCCGACCGAGGTCCTTAGTTTATTTTATATGGGAGATCAAATAAACTTAAGCACGCCGTCCTTCGGATGGGAAGTTAAGCGATGGCTCCGAGCCTGTACGATGTCAGGTACTCGTTAAAGACCCCTACCCTAGGTGAATAAAAATTTAGGGTACGCAAAATTTAGGACTCCCACAGTAGAGTCGGGCTCATGTCCACCAGAGTGACGAAAGAGCGCTCTGGTAGTAGGCGATATGACCTCGTAGTTAAAGCCCGGGCATGAGTCATAAAACCTAACCTAACTTATATGAATTAAGAATCTCCTCACACTACCCAATAACAATACCTATAGGTATTACGGTAAATATGAGTAGAGCTGTTAAAGTGAGTATAACGATGTTTTACTAATGATATTCTCACATTTAACTATCCAATATGGTAAATACAATATTTGATGATGTAATGTCATAATATGAAAATAACTTTTTTTTTTCTTTCATCAGGAAAACTTGTACTGCTTCACTGAAAGGATCGACGGAAGGGTCAACATTATATTCTCTCAGATACATGATATAAAAAAAAACAAATTATATCATATATCCGAAAGAATAAAATGTTGACTATCCTGTCGGTCCTTTAAGTTAAGCAGCCAATCAGATTAAAGGTTTTATCTACATTCCCCGAACTCATTGGGAAATGTACACATTCTCAGAGGAATATTCACATTTATGGCCAACTCACTTTTACAGTAACATATTCGAAATTTTATTCAATTCGTATTTATCTCCTGACAACTGAAGAAAATTGGAATTGCAGGAATAGAAAGAGAGTCCCCTAACTATTTTTTTGTCAAATGTTTCAATTTAAAAATTACAAAAAAAACTTTTTAACAGGGGAAGTACAAGACTTTTTAAAATATTATTATTTATTTTAATTTAATTATAAACTTTCAAAAAACCTTATATTACTTTGAGAGCTGAAATAAAATGAAGGATAAATAATCAATGCACCCATTCAAATTCTCCATGCTCTTCAATTTCCTAACAATCTTACAGAATATGGTTATATGATGGTTTTTTAGGCCCCCTCTGCTAAACAATATACAGAAAACCAGCCAAAACCTGTTCTATTTTCGCCTTTTGGCAGCTGCCTACTATATTTTACACAATGTAATTAGGAGCTATGTATTTTCGTCGATCCGGGAGAGTAAAATATACTTTTGTTCACACTTCGGTTTTCACATCGATTTACCTACAAATAAGATTTCAACCTAAAAAATTTCCGAGATTACACGAAAAAAAACAATTGATATTATTAAATGGATAAATAAAATAAAATATTATTATACTAGTACACCTATCAATCAATATAACTCCGAAGATATGGGCTTTGTATGCCCAATGTGTTACAGCCCCTGTAGAGAAGATCTACATATATCACTTCCTCATTTCCTGCCCCAAATATGATGATTTATAAAATAAAATATTTAAAAACAACATAGATACTTCATTTATGTTGGAATAATTAAATGGTAAAGATTATCAACTACTGGTAAGTTATTGCAAAACGGCTTACGATTTCAGAAACTGTAAATAAAATAAATAAATAGGAACAAAGATATATTTATTATTTTATTTTAATTTGTAATTTATAAAGAAAAATTTGTTGTTAATAAGTTTATAAGAAATAAGATTATAAGTTTATAAGATAATATTATTTATGTAAATTTAGACTCCTCAAGACGGCTTAGGCCATTGAGTTGGTCATCATAAAAGGTCACATTATTGTATATATGGTTTGTATGTAATTTTCTATTATGTTAATTGAATTAAGACTTTACTACTAGTATTATTATATTAGGAAATTTAATTTCATGCTTAACGAACACTTTAATATGAATACGTGAATTTAAGATTTGGTACCCAACAAAAAAAAGTGCAAATATACTTCAATAGCGAAATTTACGGCAAAAATCAAAACAGATTTAGCATAGGAAAATCACATGAATTAGAAGATAAGCATAAATATTTATTATATTTATATTTTATAAATTATGTAAATATATACATATGTAAGTGAAAAAATTCAAAATGTAGACGCACAATAACGAAATGAGCATTTCGATCAATTTACTCTTCTCAGTGATCATACCTAATAAAATCGGTGATCATGGCCACTACTCTGCCTAACTAAACCTGGTCTATTTCAGATTGGACTAGAGTTAAATATGAGGGTGTGCGGAAAAATTAGTGAAAATAATTTGTGGCCAGTTTTCAAAAATTGTATACACGCTTTATGAAATCAGAAATCACACCTCACATTTGAACTTCATTATTTTTTTGACTTCTCCAGCTATAAGTAAATAGGAATGTTATGTAATCGTTCTGAAAGTCAATGTTGAGTTTTCACCGGAATTTCAAGTTTTCCGACCCCCTGATATATATATATATATATATATATATATATATATATATATATATATATATATATATAAATAAATAAAAGTGTGGGCTGTCTATAAGTGTGTCTATGAACATGATAACTACAACTTGAATGAATGTATCGACACGAAATTTTATAGGTGTGTCCAGAACCCTACAAGGTCGACGCCTATTGATTTTATGCCAAATCAGCGAAAAAGATGTGGGGGAATTAGTAGGGGCTTAACACAAAAACTCAAACGAATGGCAGTAAATTAAAAAAAAAAACAAGAATAGTAATATTTCACGAAATTGGTCGAAAAATAGGGGGATCATAGGAGGGGACTCGACTCAAAAACCATAATGACTGCCGATGTGATGAATGTACCAACAAAAAATGTGGTGTGAGGATTAAGAAGGCACTAGTTGAGTCAACTATTGACTTTTAGCCCAAATGGCCGGATGGTTTTGAAGGAAGAGCAAAAAATTACTTTATTAATTCGTGCTGGGGAAGTACATTACTGGTGATTCATCGACAACTCTTTTTTTTATGGAACTTGTTTTGTCATCGGAATTGCGAAGGGATTATACAAGTTAATAAATCCCTATAACTGAAGTGAGCTGCAATACTAAAGGCTGTAATGTGAAATAGTAGGCAAGGTAAATTGCAGGGTGTAGGACTGTATAGAGCCGTGTTAGCAGCTAGGAGGTAAGATGGAGAGAGTGGACTCACCCCGCTCCCTTTTCTATGGTCCATGGATGATTGGTTCTGGATGCTTGACACCATCTTGCACAACAGCCTTCCCTTCTGTTGGAAAAATCGACGCCACTAAACAGACTAGCGTACACTCGACCCCTATCGTTATAGATCCTCAGTGCCCCCGGGCGAGAAAAAAATGTTCCACTTACAAGCATTTTATTACATTCTTATATCTTTACTCTATAAGTTAATATTGTAATCATACGAAAATCCGAGATTGAGTTTTCAATGGAATTTCTCGTTTCAAAGTCTCCTGAACACATTTTGACCATTTTCACAATGATGTCTGTCATGTGATGTCTGTTATAACAATGAACAATGAGATCAAGATGTCACATGTGATAATTTCGAACTGATTAGATTTTGACCAAAATCAGACTAAAATTAAGACCACTGTACTTCGAGGCCTAAGTACATTTTATTTTTATTTATGACGTAATGAAACATTTTTCAAATAACAGTTCTAGAGAATACTAAAAGACATTTTTTATGAATAGGTACATTAAATACATTTTTCCAACAACTGAAAAAATACATAGAAGTTCGAATCTATACGAACGTAAAAAACGGTAAACGAAGAAGGTAAACAATGGTCTTCCCGATTTAGTCTTAGAAGGCTTCTAATAGGAGCTAAAAAAAAATTTTAAAAAATAGAAGATTCAAAAACACAGAATCATTCATTCCCCAGACTGCTAAAAATATGTTTCATGATCTTCAAAACCTATAGAAAATTGTAATTTTATTTCTTACATAGACATAGTATTAAAAAATCCAATTCAATTTCCTTCAATACAACTTTCTCCCATTGTTGTCCTAATAATAATTTATTTTTATGTCTGAAAAAATACATGAAGTATATTGATATAATCAAATGTTTTTTAATTTTAAATAAATTATAATCGAATATCTATATCGATCATTTCTGTCCTATAAAATAGTAAACAGAGCCTATCACGCCACATCTTCCTGGGATAAATAATAGAGGATCATCATGGCAAAATTATGTTATGAAATATCTAGGTATCTTATACTAGGGACACGGATCCTGTGGTGACTCCGCACTCCCCGAAACCTGGTTGCGAATTATGCGTTTCGGAATAAGCTTGACTTCTGGAAACCATGAATAAACCGCTGCTCGGCTATGCAAAGTTTTTATTATGAAAAATTTGAGATAACGAATTTCGTTGCTCAACTTCCATCTATAAAGTGCCTCATATCGTTTTCACAAGACAGATTTTCCCAAGTGTTCCAGGGAAATGAACTACCAACTTTTATCCCGATGAAAACTGGCATGCCTCAGGGAAGTGCTCCGAGTTTTTACTCCATCTGACGTCCCTAAAGGTCCTGTAACCCCCTTACTTGAACAACACTGACGTTATATCATCGAATGGACCTTACCAACGATATAAGTTGTATCTTCGATTATAACAGAAAACGCAACTCATTTCAAGAAACCCTCTCGATGGGTGTCAAAAAAAAACACTTTGAAATCGGTTCAGCTGTGTTGGAGCTGAGATGCCATAGACAGATACACACACAAACAGACAAACGCTTCAAACTTATAATATTATAACTCCTTTTACGTCGGGGGTTAAAAATAGTATAATATACAATTCTATATAACGTACAATTTGTCATGGAATCATGTACACAGAATCATTTAATCACAAGTATTTTGCTTGAGAAAGTTTATCGGTATTGTACATTGTCATATAGTTTATAATAATAATTATGTTTATAACAATAATTATTATTCATCAACTTAATCTACCGACATCTTAACCATCAACATCCATAGCATCAGATGTTGCCTCATTATTTTCATCATTGTTAAGTATTATATTGGCCTAGACTTGTCACATTCAGTATCATGCACATTACTTTCTTCAAAATCTATAAAAAAAAAAATGATTGATTTATGGTAACTAAAGTAAAAAAACATAAATTTTAGACTCAATCTATTCTACGAATCTTGCAAAAACAACGTTTACAGTTGTGCCACGTTTAAGTTGATAATCTCTTGTTGTAGTTAACTTTCGATCACATTACCATTCTCAGTTTAAATGTATCAAAAGGGGGCCATGGTGGCCGTGCGGGCTAGGGCGTAGGGCTTTGGTCGCATGGTCCCACCATGGTTTGCGGGTTCGAATCCCGTCCGGAAGTGAGTTTTATTTCGTAGATAGAACTCCCTCCCGGGGCCATGGATGTAGGAAAATAACTTAATAAAAAACAGATAGGCCGTGGTGCCTGCTGTGGCCAATCAAAAAAAAAAAAAAAAGTATCAAAAAGAAACGTAATCAATGTCAAGCTTTATTTGTGTGTAAGTATGGCAGTTAGTAAACTTTTCTCTGAAAGCCACGTACTTCTGCGGTGCAGTGATCTCACAGACATTTATCAGCAAAAAGGGTTATAACTACTAAGTTGAGAAACGCAGAAATACTGTCCAAAAAAAATATTTTATTTATTTATTATAAATAAAAGTAACATTCACTAAGGTATGTATTTTGAAGAAAATAGTTATTGTATCATGTCCGGGCTTTAACTACTCCTATTATCAGAGCGCTCTGGTGGACATGAGCCCAACACTACAGTACTAGTCCTAAATTTTGCCTACCCAGATTTAGTAACCTGAAGTAAGAGTCTTTAAAGAGTACCTGACATCGAACTGGCTCGGGACCATCACTTAACGTCCCACCTAAAAGACGGCATGGCATGCTCGGTTTTTTTACCTCCCAGATAAAAAATCTAAGGGCCACCAGGAAAATTTATATTAATAATATTGGAGACAAGTACAGCTGGATGGTTGTGAGGACTTCATCGAAGTGTCATTATCAATATTATATTAAACATTAAAATGAATTATAGTGTAAATATTATCAGTCAATCCATATTTACACAATTTTTTAACGATTTTATCAAACATATCATTATTATTGACAAACAAAATGCTCATTTACTGTTTTCCTCTGACATAGTTTTCATGGAACTGCACATTTCTCCCTCCAAAATATACTTAAACAATTGAAAATGCACTTCCAGAAAACAAAAAAATAATTATTATTTTAGAAGAAAACAATAAACAGGTGTATATTTCCATATTAATTTCATTACTTTGAAAAATATATGTTTATATAATATATTTATAAGATAAATTAATCAACCAAAAATAGTAGTATCACAATAATAACTAGTATAACTAGAAAAAAGTTGAGGACAGCATTATATATGAGGAGTTTGGAGCCAGAGCGGACCAACCCACAATTTTTCGGAAAATGAGTTATTACCATCCTGATGTTGGCATAGGTTCCCTTTTTTCAAAACCAGTGTGGATCACTTAGTTTCTTCACTTCAGTGATAGATAGCAGCACTTTAAGTTTAGTCCACAAGTATTTTGTGCATATATTTTCAAAGTCACAATGGATCATACGGCCTTCAAAAACTTTATAGAACACAAAAAGGGATCACTCTTCCAATACTATTCTAAAATTTCAAATATAAATAAATATTTGGGACCCATTTATGGAGATAAACAAAATGTACTCAATTTTCAATTGCCATTTTCTACCTGTTCAGTTTCAACCAGTTGGTCCGCTCTGGCTCCAAACTCCTCATATCTTCACTTTTTTTTTTCTTAAAAAATGGTCACTTGACAGCAAAAATTGGTATAACTCCTTTAAATATTGTTTGAAATATATCATTTGTGGGAGCCTGCTAACATTTACTTTAGTCTTCCCTCCGATATTGGTAGCTTTTAGCCGTAAAAGCGAGCTGAAATATGATAAGGCCATGGGGGAGAGTAAGCAAACATCAAACCCTCCATTAGGACTCCATTTTACAAAATTAAAGCAAGAGTTAATATACATTTTTCAAAATATTTAAAAAATAATAAAGTCAGACTCAAAATCTCCTATAAAAAATATTTAAGGTATGCTGACACTTTATCAATTCCTTCTTTCAAATAATTTAAATTCTTCATTGCATGATCACAGATATTGCAAAAACAAAACGTTGTGCTTCATAGATGCACTTCATAGAATAAAAGTTTTGTGACGCCATATTTAATCCCAAGGATTTAAGTAGTTGATTAAGGATTTAAACGAAACACTTTACATGAAGTCTAAATATGTTTTTATCGACCTTTAATCCAAACCAAGTAACTAAGTAGACTTGATTTATAAATATAAAACCATAAAATCAGATGAGCAGCCCAAAGAAATCTGAGAATACAAGTATATATTTGGACCAAAAGTCTCCAAAAAACATAAAAACCATTCGATTCTTACACAATACAACCTCTGGAAATACTAAAGTTTGTCTGCAACCTATTTTTGAAATGTGTATTTTTTATTATCTATACATTTTTTTTTTTTTTAATGTATAACCCACTAATATTTTACTTTACGAAAATGTATTTAATTAAATTAGGAGCAATGGGAAAGCGTTGTCCATGGGAAAGTTCCGTGCATCTCCAGCCTGCTCACATTTCATCAATATCAGGCTGCATCATTTCCTTAGATTTCATACAAATTTCAAATCGATAGAATAAGGTGCAAGAAGTGCATAAAAAAACAGGAAATTGCTTATCGATTTGTTTAAACTGCAGTTATCTACTATTCCTATGATGAATATAATTTTTGTTAAAGAAATGAATAATTCTACCGTACACTTTACTTATAGTATGAATAAATATTATGCTATGTATTAAAAATCCTTGAGAAAATAGTATTTTAAGCATCTACGTTAAACTATGGATTCTATCATGAAAAAAAAAAAAAAAGATGGTACAAGTAACATCCAACAAAAATGCAATTTCTTAAATTAATGTACAAATACTTTTTTCTGCGAATGTAATAATACTGCTTGAAAGTTTCAATAGAGCATATAAATGTGTGAATAAACCATATTGACACTTCCTATATTCCTTCATTTCAAATATTAGCGATGGTTGTTCAATGCCTTCTGTATTAAGCTCAGCTGATTCCTACATTTCAACTATAAACAAACTCTTATCTGATAATGTATACAGAAAAAACCTTGAAAAAAAATCTTAAACGGTACTTATGTATGTATTCTTGGACCAGACATGCGGAATTTGGTTGATAGCTAGTTATTTTTAAAAATAGCCAAGGTTAAAAAGGAGGTTAACGCACTTTTCTACTGTTATAATAGAAGCCGTTATTGTAAAAATACATTTATTACCCCCACTCTATGTTATGGAATGGTGGTGGGGGTAAACAGTTTAGTTTCCCTTCTCCCTCCCCCACAGTGTTTTTATAAAAAGGTAAGAATTAATACTCACATATATTCCTTGTAGGCAAAATAGATGTACCATAGAGGGAACATCATGCCAAGAGATTTAGTGTGGGTTGATGGATCCTCGGGGCTGTTGAAAGTAAACTCCAGGGAGGGGGGGATGGTCTAATGAGTGAGCCTGGATGCTAAAAAACGGCAGAGAACAACGTATTGAGTGACCAACTCAAAGAGAAGACGAGGGCTAAATATAAAATGTTGGCAGTGGTTAAGCAACGGCGGGCAGACATGAAACACGGTTAGTACACAACACTCCCGCTGGGGGAGGCACCTTGTATTGATTTTTAAATAAAACACCTACCCTTTCACTATTCAGCTTCTGTTTTCTTTAATGGTTGATATACCACAAACTATGTAAATATGACATTTAAAATATAGATATTTAGCAATAGCCTTCCTCGGAAATACAATATAACTAACTTGCTTTTCAATACATTTTGGTTATATATACGTTAATAGCGAAAGGATAAGTAAGTAGGTATGTTAAAAGCAATTGAGAATAACCGCTTTATAACGAGGTTCTTACCATCTACTCTTAATAATATATATTTTAAAAAAATTAAGAGTTTGTAATTGGAAATTGAATACCAACTAAAAATCTTTGCTGCATATCTTTATAATCTATAATTGAAAATAAGTTTAGTTTATGTTAATCCTTGTCCTTTATTATTTTATTCTATTTTATATTCGCACAATCACCAAATTTCTTTTATTTCCATACCCAATCTAAATATGCCAAATATTAATTAAAAAAAAAAAAAAATCCAATATATTAAATCTAAGAGCTATTAATTATATTTAATGTTATGTTTGTCGTTAAAAATTAATTTACCTTGTGATGATTTTCAATGTACTAATTAAATCAAATGTTCAAAATACTGAAAAAAATGTTTAGAGGTAAGAAATACCACATTCTGAGTAGAATGAGAATGAATTTACACAAGGAAAAATCAACATTTCGATAACATTTTCTAATAATTAATAAACGTTTGCTGTCAAAGCAATATATTAACTTAAAAATCGCTGTTTATGTTTGAAACATTAATGGTTATTAGAAAAAAAAAAAAAAATCCCTCTCAACAATACTAATCACGATTAGGATACCAGGAAGAAAGAATACTTTCGAATAACTGAACATTGCTCTTCTTTTATCAAAAAAAAGTATAACTCATAAAAGTATTAATTTTTTTAATGCCCTTCCCCACTTCTTGAAATCATTAGATACAATTAAAAAAATTTAACTTAAACTAAAATTGCTTATATTAGAAGAAACCCTTTATACGGAAACGGCATTTTATTCTCACTGTTTAAAAAGAATAAAATAATCACTGTAAAGAATCGTGTTTCATATCCAAAAACATTATTTGATACAAAGCTTTCATTTTTATTTTTTGGACAGAGTTCCTCCACACCATAAGGGTCAATCGAATGTACGTTATGTTTAATCATTATTTTCCACAACTTGTGTAATATTTTATTTCTCTTGGTATATTATTTTTGGTAATACATTTTTATTAGTTTATTCAAAATAAATATATTATTATAAAAAATAAAAAAAAACATAATTTTTTTCTTTATTTCTTATTTTTATTATTATTTTATGGATTTATTTATTTGTAATTTTTTACCTATTCATTTATATATATTTTTATTTACTCATTTATTATTTTTTATTTATTCATTTACGTAGGTATATATATTTTTTATTTATTCATTTATAATTGATTAATATAAGTATATGTACATTTTTTTTTTTTGTGTGTGTATTGTTATAGTTAGTTACATTGTTTTCTTTTCTATATTCAGCACATTGGGACCTGATGAAGAGACGCAAGAACGTCCCAAAATATCATTGTAATAAAGACGCTTCCCGAAGAGTTTTAAAAAATAGTTATCTTAATTTTTATTAAATTGAAAAATGTATCTACTTGTTATAAATTTATCTATGTATTAATATTAATATTTTTTATATTCATATATTTTTAGGTATTTATTTATTCAGTTTTTATTAATTTCATTTCATTTTTTTAATAGTTTTGTTATTATTAATCATAAGTGTGTTAGACTCAAATAGTTATAAATCTAATTTATAAGCTATCTTGATTTATAAAATATTTGGACGTATCCAATTACCATGTATTGGTTTAACGTAAATAAAAAATTATTATTATTATTGAGATACATTCACGATATGGTTAGGTTGCTCCTACCTGCCGGACTTTAATAGAACTAACAAGAACTGTAGGAATATTCCCAGGAGTTCATAAATGTTTGCGAATACTGACTGTACGATTACAAAAACCGACAGATCCTTCTCTACACTTAGAAGAATAAAATCGTATCTCCGGAACAGCATCTCCAAGGATCGTTTGAATGGTCTCCACGTTCTTTACCGTGGCCTCAGCATCAATGCTGAAGAAATCCTAGATGATTTATCAAATCTACACGAAGTTTGCAATTAAAGGGAAAATGTAAAGTAAAAGTATTTTCAGTGAAATTATTATTTAAGCCTTTGTGGTAACATCCAAATTTGAATTTTGATTTACAAAAAATATTCATTTAAACACTAGATAATTACATGGATTACTTGGGAGATGAAGCAATAATACACATTTTATATTGCAAGAAAATTGTCCCATTGTGCAAGTAGACATAATGTTTTTTATTACAATTTTAAACATCTTATGGTTAGAAGATATTTTTGTACTTTTGCTTTAAACCCCTTCAATATCGTTAGGCGGCAAATCTCGCATTGCTTTTTTCTCAATACATTGTTATTATTTTTTTGTATTTATTTATTTGAAGCCACCACTATACAAAAAATGCACAACCAGCGACCGGGTGAACATATACTATACATTGAGAACAAGAAAAAAAATTACATGAAAGGCTTGAGAAAGAAAAAGCGCACAGCTGTGAACCATCAAGGCATTCTTTATAACAGGAGATTTCTTTGCCAAACTCTCTTGAATCTTCTTTGGGGATTGTCAGGTAAATTTGAATGTAAATTTTCGCAAATTTCTGGATTGGTGCATGAGTAAATTTTGGTGTAGAAACGTTGTTATAAGTGTTTATGTGTGTGATTGATGCTCAAGTCGTGGTGTAAATTCTTCTTGCTAACGTATGGTGGGTTGGGTGTTCAGTCGGAGTATATTTACTGGAAAGGTATGAAGTAATGGCTGGTTTTCAATGAATACTGGGGAGGATGTTGAAATTTCGTAGTGTTAAATTAAAAGTTAAAAAATTTACTTCAAACTTCAATTTTGGTGAGGTGTTTCTGGAGTATGAATGACGCGGTGTGATGATCTGCATGAGAGGCTGGAATAGAGGTATCCTCAGCATATGTGGCCACCTGTTAATGTGACAATATGGGTAAGTCGAAAGTGTACATGGAGTATAACAGGGGGGCTAATATTGAGTCCTGAGGCATGTCGTCTAGTATGGGGTGGCAAGAGGAAATAGTATAATCTTATTATTCAATCCTATTTAATGTATCGGTATTTGGCTGTCCGTCATCCTTTTATTGTCCATTAGCAAGTTGCCCGAGAAGAAACTTTAGAGAGGTTAATCACTTTACGTACCAGGTTAGTAAGTTTGTGTTAGATAGCCCGAACAAATCATAAAAAACACCTCCCAGATAAAATAAAGCACGCATACCACCGAGCTACCGGCGCCCTCGACTCATTTTTTATTTTTAAAACTCTGAATCTGAAGAAAAAAGCAAATAGTATCATTGGAAAAACTGAAGTTACATGAACTAGGGCGTTATTTTTGGAATTCTCTGGAGAAATGAGCATAAGTCAAAGACAAAAAAGTTCCCCATCTTGCACCGTTTTGGAGAAATTTGACCGAACCATCTTATTTGGGACACCCTGTACTCGTATCTATGGAAGGGCCCTGCTAAATACTGTTGATGACAGATGTATTAATTAATGGTCAAGAGAATGAGCATCAGTTGACTTTTCTCCACTTGTCTGGACAGTGACACTTCATCGCACTTTTATATATAAATTAATATGTATATACAATATATACGTTAGTGCTATTGCAAAAAAAATAATAACAATTATTTCAGAATACTTTATAATGAAATGTTATTGGCACTTGCTACTTACAGCTTTAGCCGAAAATTTCTTTCAGTGTGTGCCCATTGCGGTGGAACAAAATGTTGAAGTGTTGTGAGTATACTCTTGATTGGAATGCCATATCAAAAAAAAAAAATACAAAAATCATACGATATAAATAATTTGTAGATTTTAAAAGAATAAATTATTTACCATGTGGTTAAGAAAATATATTTTAAAGTGTTATTTAGTTTAGAAGATTAATGTTCTTCAACATGAGCAAGAAGGGTGGGGCATTTTTAAATTTTAATGCATATTTTAAAAAAAAAGTGTAATCATACAGGTATTATTTGACTAATATGGGGTCGCTCATAGCTCCTCATTGATGTGAACTATTGAGTTCTAATCCGAAGATAGTCCATAATTTTTAATATGTATAATTTAATTATAGTGAAATATGCCGTTGCTGAAAATCTTTATTAAAACCGGATGGTAATCTTTTGAAAAGGTCTGGTACTTCTCGTCTTATATTTCATAGTTGGTACACAAACTAAGACCAACTTGTACGACAATTGTTACGCTAGAGAAATGTACCTGAGTATGCCTAAAACCTCCTTTCGACAAGCTGCTGACATTGTTAAACGAGCATTGTTAAAAAATGGCTTTTTAAAAAGGTATTTCTCCAGTCCTGAATGACCTATTTTGTAGCAGACTGACATTTGGTAGACGTGACCCATGAAAGAAAAAAAAATCAAAGGGCAGAGTGGCAAATGTCCCGAAATCTCCAACGTAGATCTACGTCAACTGTCACTATTTAATGGCACTATCTCCCACGTTTTACGTCATTAAAGTGTTCAGCGTAGGGCAGTTGACGTAGCCTTGTAGATTGCGGCACTTTTGCTACAGTATCCTTTGATTTTTTAGATATAACATTTTTAAGAAACAAAACGAAATGTTTTATTTCTTTTTATTTAAAAGCAACTTACACTGTGCGAAATCTTTTTCTTCTTTTCAGTGCACTATAATTGAAATAATATATTTCAAATATATTGTATAATAAAGGATAATTCTGAAATTATAGTTTCTTCACATTATTTTTTTAGAGGGTGCCAGTAGCTCAGCGGTTGCGTGCTCACCTTCTGAACTGAAGATCGCGGGTTCGAGATCCGGCCAAGGCCCTTAGGTTTTTTATTTGAGAGGTGAGATACCTAGAAGCCTGGGTAGGTAAAATTTAGGACTCCCAGGTAGACAAGAACTCATGTTCACCAGAGTGGCGATATGACCTCGTAGTTAATGTTGGTCATGAATTAGAATAACTATTATTTTTTTTATCCGTCATAAATCCTGTGGTTATAGAGACGTGAGTATTTCAAGGACAAAAGAAAAGCTTCAATGAAAAATGTATTTTAAAAAATTGTATATTTTCACCGAAGTAATCACCGATTAGACACCCCTTCTGGGCAGCAGCAGGTCAAAATATAGTAAAACTGTCGGCAAAGTCCTGTTGTTGACAAAGGGCAGTTAAGATCCAGCGGACACAGATATGGATTCTTCTCTGAAAATAAAATATATATTATAATACAAGATGCATAATAGAATATGCAGGTATGAATGAATTCTTGTAGGACCAATAAAATGTTTGCAATCGAATCAGAGATACACTGAATGTCAGTATATTTTGTCAGTAGGTCATCGTTAGCGTAGATAAGTATAAAGTATTTAATATAATGGTTATAAAATGCATTATTTATTATTCTATGAAATGTAAGACGAGACGTTAACCTAGATGCAGAATCTTTGCATTCATCCATTGTTTTGGAATAAGATCTACCAATGAAGTTGCCCGAGGACTAATAGATGGTTTTTTTATACATGGTTTTTTAAAAAAAATAAAATGTTTTAAATTATCCCTATGGCCAGGATATAAAAAAAAATTGAAATAAATATGAATTCAATATTAAATAGCTAAAGTTACATACGAATTGCGAAGTGGATGGTTGGTTACTTTTTGCAGCAACAGTCTATCATATAGCGATAATCGTGACAGAGGGGCTCCCGGAAAAGGGGACACTGGAGGTTTCCAGGGCAGGGGACGATCCGGATACTATCTGAAAATTAACCACCAGTTTCTCTCTAAGCAAAAATATTGATACATAATTATAACTTCCTTTTACTTTATAAGGAAGCACTGTATCGAGTTTCCAACGGAATTTTACAGATCAAGGTCCCTTATATGTTATGACCATTCCCACGATGATGTCTGTGTATGCGTTTGAAACTTCGAAAGCGCTCTAACTCAGAAACGATTGTGGCAACTTAAACAAGCTAGCTAACTTAGATCTGATTAGATTTTGACCGAAATCAGACGAATATTGAGATCACTTTATATCGGGACTTAAGTACATTTTACAAGATACTATATTTACGACGTAAACGAAAACCACCTCAAATAAAAATAGTACAGAAAACTGAAAGGCACATTTTATGTGAAATGCCTTTTTTCGAGGGTTTGTGCGTTACATGCCAAAAAACGTCCTAAATTAAGGATTGCAGCTCATTTCTCTAGAAAATTGTTCAATTCACGCAAAAACGGTAACAACTATCAAAAATGTACCTCTTACCAAAAATGTTCCTTAAGAAATTTTGAACCGCCAATATGCTCTCAGATTTGAGATAGGTCCACAGGATGTACAGTAATTTTCCTTAGAACCAAAAGGTTCAAAGCAATTTTAAAATGCACCATAATGACTTTAAATTTTACCCGTAATAGTAACGGATAGCAATGAATTTTAAAATATGTTTTTATTCATAGTAGTTTTACGTGCTTGCTTATTGAGCTCAAGATCGCGGGTTCAAAACCCGGCCGAGGCATTTAGGTTTTTTATTTTGGAGTTGAAAAATCCTTGAGAAAGCCGACCTAAGCGATGGTCCCGATTCTATACGATATCAAGTACTCGTTAAAAACCCCTACCCCAGGTGAATAAAAATTTAGGATAGGCAAAATGTAGGACTCCCACAGTAGAGTTGGGCTCATGTCCAAAGTGATGAAAAGGTGCTCTAGTAGTAGGTGACCTTGTAGTTAAAGACCGGGCATGAGTCATAAGAACTAACAGTAGTTTTTTATTAAAAACTATAAAAAGTAAAACATAAGTTAGTTATCGTGACTCATGCCCGGACTTTAACTACGAGGTCATATCGTCTACTATCAGAGCGCTCTTTCGTCACTCTGGTGAACATGAACCTGTCTCGACTGTGGGAGTCCTACATTTTCCCCGCCCTGGTTTTGTTATATATGTACGGTAGGGGTCTTGAACAAGTAACTAACGTCACACAGGCTCGGGACCATCATTTAACGTCACATCCCAAGGCCATTATAGGACGTTCTTATACTAACCACTTTTGCAGAGATCACTACAAATTCATTTCTTACTGGCATTTCATTACTGGTTATAAGAAAGTCACTCTCAGAATCAGAGTACAATGAAACAAAGAAAACAGGTGACGCCAACAAAACAAATTTCTTACCCAGTAATGCCAGTATGAAATGAATTTGAGTGGAGAGAGATCTGTAAAAATAAAAAAGTGTTTGGTGATGATGATGATGATGATGCTTCTATATTGGCTTCTAATGGCCGTAGACGAGATTTTATAGCTCAAATTAAAGCACTCTATATATCTGTTGCAGAAAAAATAAATAAAATTCGAGCATTTAGCGCAATATTACATTTTGTGTTTTAAATCGCCCCCCATTTCCTACTCTTCCAGTTAATGAAATTGATTTTTTTTTATAATATACCAATTTTTTAGCAAGGTTTGAAAAATATCGGAATAAATGTTTAGGAACTATATGATTTGAACGAAACTCGAAATAGTGTTAAGTCGGACATATTTGAGAAAATATGCTGTTACTTCACGTCAGTCTTACGAACCGAATGTATGCTTAAGCGAATTTCTTACAGAAAATTAAATAAAAAAATTAATTTTTACAAACAATTAACAAAATTCTTACCGAAAGGTGATGCACAACCGCAACAATAGCCATGCACAACTGCAGGATTTTGTTTGCAGTCATAGTTAGGACACTTATCAGCTGGTCCACATTTGGGCGCTCCGAATAGTAATTTTTTTAACCATGGACCTTGGAATTAGAAAATAAACACATTAAAATTGTTGATTTACATATTATTATATAGGATAAGGAATATGACTATTCTCTGATGAAGGTAATTATTATATTAGAAAAAAATGTATGAAGTAACATGTTAAATTAAGGTGTTTTTCTTTGAAAATAGCAGATATTATTTAGGCATATTCCTCGACATCAGACAAGATGAGAGAGCGCGTTACCAAGGTAAGCATTTATTTTATTGCCCATTACAAGAACATTGGTTTCATGCGTCTCTCAGTAGTAGAGATGTTATAAATAATTTAAATTTTTTATACTAAACTAACTTTAAATAATCTTTCAATTAATTGCATTTTCGTTGAAGTGAACTATAAGCTATGTAGGTATTTATAGGTAAGGATTCATTCAACTTCTTCTTGATTCGAATTATTTTTTTATTTGAAAGGCAAATTAAATATTTATTTGTATAGTAATATTTTACTATACACATTCATGTCGATTATTCAATTTATATGGTAAAAAAGAGAGAAAAACTGTTTTCCATAAGTCATATTTTAGAAAGACTTCTTATCAATGAAAGATACATATCCTACCAATATATTTTAATATTGAGCAATTTAGAAATTTTTCTAAAAGGAAATCTAAGAAATAAAGAAAAACCTTATTTTTTTTTTTTAATAATTACTATTCCACAAAATACGATATTTAAAAAATATGTGGGAGTAATTTGGCTACTATCTTCAGCAACGACTTAACGAATACTGTATACAGGCTGAAGATGATAGCAATACCGAAAGTACTCCCATATATTTTTTAAATATTTTGTGACATAGACAATATTGAAAAAAAAAAAAAAAACATACATTTTTCTTTATTTTTTATTAAGTGTTTCACAATATCTCTGCAATACATGTTAATGATCATTAAGGATCAAAAAATGTTTTGTTCCACTGATATTTTCATGTGTGTTTATAGGAATCGTTATTGTTTTATCACAGACATTCTCTTTGACTAATTTCTTTTTCCTTAATTTACATTAACAAATTGTATTACATGAATCAGAGAATTTAAAAATAAATGTGAAATAAGATAGATAGAAAGATGAGTGAGTGCATCTAGTTTTGCAGGCAGTATAATATAACCGACTTTTGAGGGTCATGATTTCAGTTTCATGCCACACAATGGCCAAAAAGCCCAATCTGGCTAGACCTAAATTTGGCAATTTCACAGTTTTGCTTTCAATATTTTGTAAAACTCGAAAATGTTTTTAGTGAATAATGCCACATATATCTATGTATTTAAGTCAACATAAAAAACTAGTTTTTTTTTTTTTTTTAACTTTTTCCCAAGTAGATAGGACTTTTTAGACTAAATGACACTTTTTTTAAACCATAAATTCGGCTTGAGCTAGATTTGCCGTTAATATTCATACAACGTACGGGAAGTTGTATTTATTATACTCACAGGTTTATGGCTTTTGCATAATTTTTACTTCAAGTGCATACAACATTCTTATGAAATTAGCGGAAGTGCTGTCTGAGCATATAACGTATTTACTAGTAAATGCTGACATTCTTTGATTCTAAAATTATATTGAACACTCAAAAACTTTCAATGTTTGTGTAAAAATATTGATTAAATAATAATTTATTACAAATTATTGTTCAAATAACTAAAAACTATATTTAAAATATGTTTTCTAATTATTTTATGTATATCAATGAATGTAAATAAATATTTTTAAAGATTTTCTTAGATGTAATAATGAACATACATATTCTTATCTAAGATCGAGGGCTCGAAACCCGGCCGAGGCTCCTTCGGACGTTAAGCACTGGTCTCGAGTCTGTACGATGTGAAGTACTTGTTAAAGTCCCCTACCTACTCTAGGTCGGGTTCATGTCCACCAGTGACGAAAGGGTGCTCAAGTAGTAGGCGATATGACCTCATAGTTAAAGCATGAGCCACAATAACTAACTATAAGTACAAAATACTCACCAATTATATCAAGTTCAGAACTCTCACTACTGCTGCTACTTTTATCGTCGTCTCCGCCAAAAAGATCGTCAAGAAATGTTGCTTCTGTTTGAGAAGCAGCCAAGAAAAATAGAAGAGCAGCGCTCATCAACATACTGAACCAGGTGTGAAGAGCTAATTCTCAAATATGGGACAGACAAATGAAAACTAAAAGGAAACAGGATTTATACAGAGACAACCATTACAAGGTTTATCTCACTGAAATATTCCAGAGGTGTTTTTGTTTTAAAATATGCACTGAGCCGTGTCACTTGACATTAATATGTGAACAGGAAGTTAACATAACAGAGAATCCTTCAAAAGTGTGTACCTTGAGATGGTCACAGACAATGAATCTGAATCAGAAAACATGACAGGATAGACTGTCTACAGATAGGAGTTTTGTACTCATGTTATTCCAAGATTAATTATCGGTAAGAAACTAAGTTCCGTTTGCTTTTTAATTTATTCTTTCTTCTTCCTAATATATTGGAGCATATATTATATAATATAGCACTAATAATAATAATAACACTTTTTAAAAAATCACTAAAAATAATAAACAATATTAATCAAAAAACAAACAGCAGAAAAATATTTTTAAAAAACTTCAAACTCTGCCTATGATTGTGCTGTTTATACTTAAAACATTACCAGTTATTGACAAAAATATAATTATTTTCCCTTTTAACAGTACTAGTCATAATTTTGATACGAGGAAGAAAGAAGATTTTTCGAATAACTAAACATTGTTTTTCTTTTTGAAAAAAGTATAACTCATAAAAGAATTAATTTTTTAAATTTCCTTCCCCGTTTTTTGAAAGCAATAGATACTATAACAAATTATACGACACAAAATACCTACTATTTGGGAAACAGAATTGTTTGATCATTGTTCAAAATAGGGAAAAAAATAACTACAATTTTTTTAAATGGTTCTCTACCATATCCATAATTTCTATCTATCGTAGTTACTTTTGTTTAATACCTATGTTTATTATGATCATTAACTTTTTTACTTACATATATACTATTTACTTTACTGATATTTGTTCATTTATTTATATAGAGGTATTTTTTTTGTATATTTCTTTTTTTTTTTTATATTTCGCTCTTTGTGACCTCAGAAAAGGGAATATGAACATCTATAATTAAAAATATAAGTAGTACCCATTATATTAGAAATATGAAATTAATTTATCTTTTATTATTGATTTAATAATTAAAAAATATTATTATTATTCTCAGATTTGTTTGTAACCTAAGATTTATTATGAGTTGATGAATATAATTTATAAACTATTTTGATGTTCAAAATAGAATGACGTATCCAGTTATCATGTTATGGTTTAACGGAAATAAATGTTATTATTTAGTGCTGCCCCCTATTGAAAGTGATGACAACATACAGTAGTGGATTCAGGTGAACCAGTGACGCAATGCCTCTTTAGCTCAGTGGTAGAGCACTGGTCTCGTAAACCAGGGGTCGTGAGTTCAATCCTCACAGGAGGCACTTCATTTTTTTCTCCCATCTTCTTCTTTTCTTGTTTATTAAATGATACTTAGTCAAATAATTAATTTTAAAAAAATGTCATCAATTAAACACCGACTATGTACTTCCTCAGATTATAATCTATAAATATAAATAATAATAAATAATCAATATAAATAATAATAAAAAATCAAAATAAATAATTATTTATAATCAATGTTTTTACTATCTCTTTCCCTCTAAAGGCTTGTCTTCCTTCTGCCGATTTAGCTGATAATCAATGTGTAAATGTTTACTTCCATTCTTATAGGAAGTATATAGGTCGGAAATTCAATGTTGACCAAAATTCAATGTAAACCTTCGTTGCTATTTAACACATTTCGTAAACAAGTGTTGATTGAGCCTTTTCAATTAAAAAAAATAACGAATCAGCGCAAAGGCCAATGCAGAAATTCAAAATAAATTCAGAAGAAATTGAAAATGGATACATTACATGAAGTCCCACCCCTTAACTTAGATGTTGGTGGTAGTGTTCAGAAGTGATGGCTACAAACTACCAGGCTTTTTATACACTCTAAAATTTGCCTTTCCATTGCGAAGATTTTTTTTTTTCTTTTTAATAAACCATTGGACGAACTATAACCAAATTTCGATACAAGTTTAGAGGATCCTTCTATTCGATAAATGGAAAGAATGAGAATGCTACACTATTCGAAATTCTGTTAAAATAAGTTAAGCGGATTTTTTTATGAGAAGGATTTCTTGCAAGAGAAATATGTAAAAAAATGTTGTATGCAAGTTTCACATTGCATAATACTGGCTTGGCCACACAAATATAGTCTGTTTTTGTTCGCTCAAAGCGATTATAAGTTTCAACAACAAAATATAATAACGGTAAAAATGAAAATAAATAAAAAATAATTTAGTGTATAGGTGAAAAAATAAAATTAAGAAGTAAACAAAATACAAATAACTGAATTAATATATATTTTTATATTAAAACTAACAATAATAAGTTTTTTCTAAAATACTCTTTGGACAAAACAAGATCACTTTTGGATTTTGGTAGAAAAAAGGAAAAAAATAAAAGAAAATAAACAAATAAAAACAAAGCAGAGATATAAAATGTGGCAAGCAGAGAGTTACGCCCTCGCTATGTGAGAAAATACAGCCTCACCTACAATATCTATCTACTTTTTCATTTTTCTTTGGACTGGGGCTGTGTTGGGCGGTTTTTGAAGAAGGGGTCGTGCACTCTGTCCATCACCCTGAAAAAAATCAATTTTATAATTAGTTATTTTTAAAAACGACTTTTCATTAGCTATCTGTATTAAATGTTTCAGCATAACATTTATTTTTATATAGAATTAATATACTTGGTGTTTCAGTCCAAGTGTCCACATCTCCGGAAGTGGTTGGGTCGAGAATAAGAAAAAAAAATTATATAAACATGGAAATGCTTCTATAAAAAGAATTTCCAAAAATGTTGTTGGCTAACTTACAAAATACTCCAAAAACACTTCGCAATGAGCGTTTTGGGGAAGGGCTGAACCACAGTAAAGATCAGTCCTGCCTTACTGTAACCAACATTTATTTGGGAGAATGTCCTTATGAACAAAGATATCGAATATTTTGGAAGATCGTGGTTTTACTGCTTTAAATAAAAAATGCATAAACGTGAGAATGCTTGTGAAATATATTAAAAAATAACGAAACATGTTTATCCTTGATAAATAAACCCTTTTATGAAATATCTCCTTGTGCCTCCAGTGAACAGCTGATGATATAACAGATAAGTAATTAGTCTAGCTTTCCTGAAGAAGTTAATTTAACCAAGTGTTTTATTCCTTTTATTTACCAGGAATTCCAATTTTAGTATATGTAGTACAGCCGAAGCGAGTACAAAGGGATAAACCATATTTATTTTTTTATTTTTAATAAATTCGATAAGAAGCAAGGTAATTCAGTAATTCATTTTTTTATTTAAAGCAGTACAAAACATGAAAAATATCCGGTATCTTTGTTCATAAATACTTTTTCCAAATAAATGGTAGTGATTGTGAGGCAGGACTGATTTGGGCACCTTTACTGTGACTGCTTCAATCCAAAATGCTTATTTCGAAGTGTTTTGGAGTATTTTACCAGCAAAATGTTTGAAAAAAATGGGGTTTTCTTGTTCTCTCAATAACATACAGAGATATTTCCAAACCGATGTTTATATAAACATTTTTCCCCACCAAACCAGTCCTGGAGTTATGGACACTTCCACTTTTTGACTGAAACACCCTGTATAATAATTATAAATATATTTGAAAATAATATAATATGAAAATAATCCTTTTAATGTCTGTTAAGTTTAATTATATAATAATTAATCCAAATATATATTAATAATGATTTATATTAAATTAAACCCAATATATTTCTTCAACCATAATGAGAGAATGTAAGAACGTTTAAACCACAGGAAATGAAAAATAATAGTATGCCAACAAAGGAGCACTCAATTATAATTAATTACGCCATGATATCATTTTACTATTTCCCTGACTTATATCTTGATTACACTATTCTTGGCTAGAGACACCCTGATTTTTTGCCTTAATAAATGTATAATTCAGGTATTGTTTTGAAGCCCATGTGGGGCCATATATTTTTCATCTATAGATCATTAAACATTACTTAAAACAATATATATTCGCAAAGCCTGAATAATTTCAATAAACTAAAACAAATTTAAGAATGTGTATTAAAACTATGTTTCACTCGACTCCGGCAAGTCCACAATTTATTCATATTTGTTTTTCTGAAATCAGACTTTAATGTATTTTCAGAAAACCTTTTTTTTCTTTGTTACATCAACCTTTTCCACATGTTTAAACATTTTTATAATGTTAGAATTGGATTTATTATTTGAAAATCTTATCATAACTTCGTTGAACTAATGAATTTAATAAAACATTTAACAAAAACATATGAGCAAAAACAAGACAAGCCAGAATAAATTGAATAAATACTAGTTTGAATGAGAAGTACTATTTAGCGCTGTTAATTAAATTCAGAATTCAAAAAATCCGCATTCAAAAAACATGGCATAAGTGTGAAAAACATTAGGAAATTGCCTTCTAATCTTGGAAAAATGGAAGGAGTTAACTGCATAATCTTTACATAGAAAAACGTGAAAAAAATCAAGAAGTTGGTCGAGATCCGCCCCTGCTAACATGAATTGGCTTGTGAAGGCACCATATTAGTGAAGAAATTACAGTGTGCTAGTTACTTACAGAAGAGGCGCCACTGCTAACCAGAGGTCGCTGTGTAGAGTCAGCCTTCTTCACTGGTACCGGAGTCTTTGCATTACGCTCCAGGCTGAAAAATTATATTTGTCAGTTAATATATAGAAATAAAATTGGAAGTTTGTCTGTCTATGAGTATGCCCAGGGATCACATAAAAAGGGCTGAACGTGTATTGACGAAACCAACAACTGAGTGGGAGTCATATGGAAACTGAACAAAATAGAATGTTGTGTCCAAAAATGTAGATAACTACAATAGTATATATTATTTTTATACTAATTAATTGTATTTGTTACTATTATTGTTATTACTAATCAAATGTATTCTAATATTTGCTTATGTAAGTTATAAGCTATGTTGATGTATACATTTTTATAACGTATTCTACTACCATATGGTATAACAGAAATAAATATTATTATCATTATTAAGGACATTACTAACTTGTCGAAGATAAAGTCTATGTAGAACTTTTCCACTGTTCTCTACTCGATTTAAGGACTTTATTATTCTATTAATGTTAACTGGTTTAACAAATACGCCAGAGATTTTTCAATGAAAGGGGATGCGTTCTGGGAAGGAGTGGAAAAACTAGCTGATATTTTGCGTGAGAGGGGGTGTTTAATTAAATTGTTTGATCCTATGAATACAAAAGTGCGGAAATATACATCACGAACTAGTGTGTTTCATATGAGGAAGTAACCTCATTCGTCCCTCCAGAACGGAGAAAATATTGCTCGAAATATACAGAAACGCTGTTAGTGCAAAACCTCGACATGTCAAAAAACCAACTTGAAGAGAAAAATTACATTTTTATTTCATTAAGGTAAGTTGTATTGACTGCAAATGTTGACTTTTTGTTTATGAGAATGTTTGTCATCACAAGAAAGACCAACGATGTAAATCAGATTTATTACAACGTACGACATTTTGCAAACAATTGTTGTAAAACAGCAGCATAAAAACTTTTTATACTTATAAATACACGATGTCAGGTAAAACTCGACATTTTATTATTTTTTCTATTTTCAAATAGAAATCAATCTGAATAGATATTCTGTAGACATACGACATTTTGCAGCAAAAAGAGAGGAGATAAAAAATCTAGAATAGATGCATTATGTCTTGATGTAACAAAACATATTTATCTTATACTCACCGTACTAAATGGCCTTAGGCAGCATTGAAAACAAAAACTGTTTTCATTATTATATAGTTTCATATTTTTTTTTTTTTTAGAAATTATCAAATTTACCTAAATTAAATACATAGGAGAAAACAAAAACATATTTACCTATTTCCTCTGGAAGAAGATCCGGACTTTTTGAACATTCCACTGATCTTATCTTTGAACTGTCTGTTGCTACCTCGTTCCTCAACAAGATTTAAACTTGTATCTGATCCTGGATCCAGCTATGATTAAAAATAAAAATGTTAGTTTTATATGTTCCTTTAAAAATCAATAAATACATTTTTGCAATACACAAAGAAGAGTTGTAGTATTCGGTGGAGACGCGGGTTCCGAAAGTCCCACTGCCATTTCAGGATCAGGACATGCATAGCTAGGAATTGTTCCTTTCAGGAATTGAGGGGAGATTTACTTGGAGACAGAAATGTATTTAATGTTTTCTCAGTACTTTTGATCCTACGTAAAAAAGTTACGGAATCAATGCCATGAACATTTTCTTTTAAAACATTTCTTCCTCCCTAAATTTTTTCCTTGAACTTAAAAATAATGCAGATAAATAAGATTTTCAAGTAGCGAAAGAAGAGAGAGGAAGCAAGATGAAGAGGGAGAGGAGATGAACCTTTCTATTCTGAGTCCGGATATCGCATGTAATCAGCTTCAGATAATGCAATATAACACACAGTTACTCCCGGACCACGCTACTTCATTTTTAAAATACATATTGGGAAAGGCAACCTTTCATACAGAAGTTTTCTGAATTTGAATGATGTTTTTCAGAATAACTTTGGGCCGAAAGGACAGGCCTTATTCCATACTACAAATAAAATTCCTCTTCGGAATCTATCGAAAATATAGAAAACGCAGAATTGTTAGAACCTTTACATCGTTTAAAATATGGATTCTGAGTAAAGGTTTATTCAAGGATACAGATCATAAGAAAACAATCCCAGAGTTAGAGTTTAAAAAATCGATTCTATGAGGGTACAAGAAGTGAAATGTGATCTTATATTGTTCAATTACTCATAGAAATTACAACACATTTGAAACATATTTGCCTTACAGTAATAAATAACTGACGGGATTCCTATCCAATTTACCTGGCTCATAGACCCCATCTCACTTTCCTGGTCAATACTCTTAGATTTGGTCAATTTCTTTAATTTACCAAACAGACCCAACTTCTTCTTCTTTTCTGTGGAGCTAGGAAGTACCTCACTTTGTGTAGATCCTCCTGAAAGTCGGCTGAAAATATAGAAAAAGAAATATAGACAAGAGGTAGATTATACAAAATTGAAAATTTACCTAAGGTCCAAGTAGCAATCTAGAAGAGTTATTTATTAAAAAGTCAATTAAGGGTGGTAAGGTCGTCACCTTTGGTCTATAATAAGGGTTTTAACAAAAAGGTCGACTCGTAAAATATGGACTGCTTAAAGAATATTAGGATCAATAAAAGGAAAAAAAAAGGTTTACAATGAAGATCAGTAAATAAATGTTAGATGATGGGAGTTCTCACTCGAAACGGTTATTTGCTATGTTGAAAAAATCAAAAATAAATTGAGAGAATAATAAAACTGTGGAAAATATATTGTTATAAAATATCATGAAATAATCGTGTTTCATATATAAAAGTTCCTACTTTGCTTTCATTTTTATTTTTTTTTGCAGAGGTCCTCCACCAATAACCAACAAGTTCTATCATGATTTATGTTTGTTAAATAATTCTATAATTATTAATTTTATTATTTATTTTTAAATCTATATTTCGCTCTTCGTGACAAGGGCGCGTAATCGCCCGTAAATATCTAGTGAAAGAAGACATTTTGAAACAATATAAATATAAAATATTCAAAATTAAAAATTTAATAAAGATAGTATCTATTGAATTTATTACTAGTTATTTCTTTTGTCTCAGGCCCGGGCTTTAACTAGAAGGTCATATCGCTCTTTTGTCGCTCTGGTGGACATGAGCCTCACTCTACTTTGAGGGTCCTAAATTTTGCCTATCTAGGTTTATTCACCTAGGGTAAGGGTCTTTAACTAGTACCTCACATCGCACAGACTCGGAAATCATCGCTTAGCGTCCCATTTGTCTTTATTATTATCAGGAATTCTATAATTACCTGTTTTCTATTGTTTATTTATTTTATACTTATATTAATTATAAAATAAATATTATTCATCTCATATGTGTTTGTATATTTATTCTTATATTTATCTGTTGAAGTATATGATTTCTAAGCTAATTGATGTACAAAATTGTAATTAAGTTGTATCCAATTACTATGTTATTGTTTTACGGAAATATATCTTATTATTATTTCTTAAGATTATTATTATATATAATTCTTACAATTATAGGAAAAAGTATTTTTCGTGGTGAGGTATATTCTGATCCCCTCTATTTTAAAAATAAGAACATTTGACAGAATCAACAGATATTTTAAGAAAACATCGTTGATTAATTGCCGGTACTCCACTCTAATTATTTCCTTAAACTTAGACCAAAAAGAATCACGGATAGAAGATAAGAGGAATTTTAGAAGACTTCCCAACGAATAATATTTAAAATCTGAGACAAATTAAAACCGATAGGTCTGCTTGTCGAAGGAAAAGTTACATAGCGAATGTTGATTAAAGCTGGAGTATTTTCACAGCAAAATTGAAAGTTTTAGCAAAGCGAGAAGAAAAATTCTTAAATTTGATAAGACTTCAGCTTCAGCCTATGGATAGAGAATGCCCTTCAAATAATAAACTAAAAACATACTCGTGTGTTAGTCCAACATATTCAGTCTAAAGATAAATATTGGATTTAAATAACTTACCTATCCAAACTGGGATCTCGCCTGTAAAGATTTTGTCTGAATTTTTCCATTTCTTCTAAAGATTGCACACTGGTCACACTCCCTTCTTTATCATCATCAGTCCAAATGGCTTGCTGCAATTTATAGTTAAACATTATAATTATTTAAATAAAATTATACATATTAATAATGATTATCAAGTATAGAATGGGAGCCATGGTGGCCGTGCGGGCTAGAGCATAGGGTTTTGGTCGCATGGTCTCACCATGGTTTGCGGGTTCGAATCCCGTCCGGGAGTGAGTTTTATTTCGTAGATAGAACTCCCTCCCTGGATGTCGTAAATATAACTAAATAACTCATTGACATGGCTAATATGCACCGTACATAAAGGCGCAATTCCACTGAGGCAACTTTTAGAGCAACATGTAGCATGCGGCATTGACGCATGCTACACACATCTTTCCATTGAAGGAACACGAAGCGACAAGAAATAAGTCTCCTTGCCGCATGCTACAAGTTGACTAATGTTGCCAGGCCGCATGCGTCACCTCCCAACAGGATTCAACGTGTCGAACAGTGTCGTCGTTATCCAACAGTCAGCGGATCGGTGCGGCTTTTATCGTGCGACATGGATTGGAATAATGAAAGAATCACATCATTTATTGATGATTACCATAATTCACCCGAATTATGGTACAACAAAATTAGTGATTATAATAAAGACATTCGAATAAAAAATGACAAGTTAAAAAAGTTAGCTAATAAATATAATTGTACTGTGGCTGAGTTAAAAAAGAAAATCAAGAATTTACGTTCAGAATTCCATCGTGAGGGAAAAAAACTACAATCCAAAAAAACTGGCTCATCTCCTAGCAAAAAAAAAAATGGTTTGCTTTTGAGCTTTTAAGTTTTTTATTGGACGTCGATGTACCTAAATGAACATTGTCAACTGCAGGCAGTGATGAAGAGGACTTTGAGCAAGTATTCAAAATCTTCTTTACTCGTTCGTGTAAAATTTCGAAATAGAGCTTCATCATGAGCAACCAAGTCCTTGTATAAATTATGCCGAGTTTCTTGACCACCAAAATGTAGTTCTCTTCTCCACCACCGTGGCCTTTTTCTTTTCTTTCTTTTCAAAGCTATTACCAAATAAGCAGCTGCCGCGACTGTTTGTAAAGATATGATGCACCAAACTGAAGTTGCCTGAATGGAATTGTTTTAGACGAATGCTACAATCATAGACGACAAAGCGCATGCGACGTGGGGAGACAAATGCCGCATGCGACATTTTTGAATGGCACATAGTCGCACACCTATAATCAGGCAACACTAGGAAACAAGTATCATGCCTCATGTCGTTCAGTGTTGCCTCAGTAGAATTGCGCCTTAAGGCCAAAAAAAAAAATAAAAATAAAAGTATAGAATACCTAAAGCACAACAATTTAATACAGTTAATATTCTTTATTTATATTTCGTCTTATTTGTTCCTAAAAAATCGAATAAACTTTGGCATTGAATAATTTGGTGAAGAGTGTGGTCTCAAGACCAGTGTGACTCCAATTCGATACAAATAGGAGCCGGGTGTATCTTATGATAGAGAAGAAATATAACTGAATATTTAGTAAAATAGGGAGGCGGGGAGAACTGAATATATAAATATTTTGAGAATATCCGAGAGTGAAGAAGAAAAAAGTCCGTGCATGTAGAATCTGAGTTAAGTTGGAGGGTTTCCATGGTAGATATTTACAATTTCTTGTTTTTCCTCATGGAAAGTCGCTATTTGCTAGGAAATGCAAAACTCAGCATGTTCTAATAAACAGAAGCTTTTAAGTAGGTCCTACTATTCTGTAGGCATATCTCGGCGTTTAATTAACGAAATTAGACGAATGTTTTGTGGTTCAAATGAAAGAAGACATTACATTCAATCTATTTCTGACCGAAAATCAGCATTTCGAGGGCGGAACGCAAAGCTGCTTTTTTCTAAAAATCGCCCCTCGCCAAATCCTCAGGCCCAGAAAAAATTTTCCGACCGAAAAAAAATAAGAATAAGCGTTTGGAAATTATAGGACGAACGGAAGTAAGAATTTGATCGACATCACAAATGAAGTTCAGGGAAGGATGTTTGATGAAAATATGGTAGAGTTTCTGTGGTTCTTATGAACCGGGTGAACGCATAAGCGATGTATAAAAAAAATACACTAAAAAACAGATTCACTACAGAGAAGCATGCAGGAATAATAACCTGATGCTTGTTCACTTTATGATAAGAAATAAAAAATAAAAAATAAGAACAAGTGTTTAAAAAAATTAACAATAATGAAAACTATTAACCTGTTCTTGAGCAGATGTTTGCTCCAGTGACAAGCTCTTCCGTAGAAGACTTGGTTTCCGCTGAAGTCCCCGATGTTTGACATACTTCGAGGTTTCCACACTTCCGTCAGATTCAATCGACGAGGACCTTCACAGATTAGATGAAAAACTTATATACAATTGTCAATGGAAGAATTTGTCTATTACATGTGTTATTTAAAAAGCTATGTTTCTTTATAGATTGTAAAGCTGATAAACAAAACACTACACAAATCTACTAGTATAACTATAAATAATCGTAACTTTCATTCCCCAAAATATGACATAGTAAATCTGTAAAACCCAATTATAATTTCTGTAATCTGTATATTAACAGAGTACTATGCAAAGTGAATAACATACGAGTAGAGATAGGTACCCAATGCATTTAATAAATATAATAATTCTTATAATGTACCTGAAAGAACCAAATGCCTTTCTGAGTGAGTCTCTGTCCTCCTTTTGAGACTTTTTGAGTTCATTGGCCGCCTCAGTGAGTCTTCTGAGGATCTCTTGGACTTCTTGACTTTTAGTGTCATCTCTACCCATTGAGGATTCTAAAATATTAAAAACAATGTTTATTCCTTCAATTTAAACTAGCACAATACAAAATAATACTAATGGAATCATTTACCTCTGCTATAATCTTTCCTTTCCAGTGCAGGAGATGCTTCTCTTGATTTTGGACCCTATTAACATATTAAAAAATACATATATATATATATATATATATATATATATATATATATATATATATATATATCCATATGCATATTACTGAAAGGAAAATAATATTTTATTCTTGATAAAAGGAACAGTTTCATTTTTCTGAATCAGATGATATTCAATTGAAAAAAGTGGTATTTTAAATAATACCTATCGAAGGCCGTTCGGTCTCCCATATAATTTATTTTGTCAAACTATTTAGTATTTATTATTACTATAATTGTAAGCCAAATCTAAGAAAAAAATCCAATATTTGTATATTTTTTGTCAATACATCATTGTTGCATCCATTTGGAGGTTTTCTCAAAGGTCGCTCAGAAGACAATCCTAAAAATGAACTGGTCACCAACTGGATGCAATTTAAGCCAAAATACAATATTTTATTCATACATTATTTTGTATAATTATAATACAATGTATAATAAATACTGGATATTGTGAAGTTTTGGAAATGTCTGAATTGGCGAAACGTAATCAACTTAACAAAATAAAAAATATGGGAAACTGATAGGTGTCTTCTTTAAAAACAGCATCTTTTACAATTTGTTTTTTCCTTGCAAGTCGATTTGGCTTTTGGGGCTTTCATCACACATCATTAACGCAGAAGTGTTTGGTCTGTTATAGGAAGCGTTACTAGAGTACATGGCCTGGCCCCTCATCTCCTCCACCGCCGCTACCTGAACTTGAAATAAGTTTGAATGCGAAAAACAACCACCTCGGAATATCATTGCCTTGATTTCTGTATGTACTAGGATTGTTTTGAACTAAAAGCTTAATACAATCTCACGAATCTTCAAACTGATTTTTTTCATGTTATAATAAAAATGTATATTATTTATCATATTTTTTTTGTCTTAAGGTTGATACTAGAGTACACATCATTGAATTTTAGAATGTGTTTTGTCAAAAAAGTTGAGATTAACAAACTGTATATGTTTGTTCCCATCGTAATATCTGAGTTAATAATAATAATAATGATAACAATAATAAAGTATTAACGAACTTGGAAACAGTTATTTCGACATAGATATTAGTATAACTTCTATAGTTCATGCCGTTTGTTCCCATGTTTCTTATTTCTCTTCAAAACAGTACAAAAATGACTTAGTTTTTTTAGTGAATAGGCCATAGAATCTGTGCATTCAGATTTTAAATCTACGCGGGCTATGTATAAAGTGTGACTCAGACACTCTGAGTACCCAAATTAACTGTTAAAAACTGTTCGTGATTATAATAGCCTTCATGTTTAACGATAAATCTCAATGTTACAAGTCACAAATATTGTATATTTTTTTATGAATGTATTTTGATAAAGAGAAAGTATGCCAAAATAATAACGGAATTTACTATGTTCATTTACTCATAGAAAATAATTTAGTAACATTTGAAGCCAAGTTGAGGGTTTTCAACAGTGTATCTAGGTCTATGTTGTGCTATGAGGCCCAAATTTGGGGAGGAGAATATCATATAGAAATAGAGAAACTACATACTTAGATATTTTATTAAAAGACTATTCTGCCTAGTTATTCGCGAACTTCTTTTATACAAACTGAAACAGGGATAGACCCGACTATTATTTATACAAATAAACAGTTCAGGGAGGAAATTAAAAACTCAGACCGGTACTTGTTAAGTAGGGAACTGGAGTTCCACGATTCAGTTAATAGTTACTTACAGAGTGACCTACAAGTATTAAATTAATAATTAAACTTAGAGGTGAACTGTTGCATCTAAGCTATACAACTATCAATCAATATACCTCCGAAGATATGCACTTTATATGCCAAATATGATGATTTAAAAAATAAAATATTTAAAAACAACATAGATACTTCATTTATATTGGAATTATTAAATGGTAAAGATTGGCAACTACTGGTAAATTATTGCAAAAAGGCTTACGATTTCAGAAACTGTGAAATAAATAAATAGGAACAAAGATATATTTATTATTTTATTTTTATTTGTATTTTAGAAAGAAACAACTATGCTCACTATGTTCATTTATTTCAAAAATATATGTATTTATAGATGGTTGGGTGGGGGTCTAAGTTATAATAAACAGAAGAAACTTAAAAAAAATCACCTTTCTTCTTGCAGGAGGAGTGGGCATAGTAACAGGAGGCCTGGGTTTGGAAGGGAACAGATCTGGTGCCAAGACTGTCAGCTCCTCTACCTGAGAACGGAACAACAGAACAGTTAAGTCGACTCAACATTATTTATATTTACATCACAGCGACTGTGTCATGTATTACTAATGGTTAGCCGAAAATTCTATCTCTAAAACTTGAATAAATAAATAAATATATACATAAATCGACAATTCCACATCAACTCGAGCAATTTTCAAAGAAACTTAGAACGTCGACATCTTATATACTTAATTTTTGTATAATTGTATAGGTTTCAGATTGATGAACAAATCCAAAATTCAAGTGTTCATAATCTTTGTTTGAAGATGACAGCCTCCTCAACTGTTAGTTACTACAGTTTTCTTCAGTGATTTTCTGAGTTATACATTATGTCTTGATCATTGGAATAAATAATAATAATTATTATTTTTTTGTTTTTCTTTCCCCCAATATTTCATAGCCAAAAATTGTCACAATAAAAAACAATGAAGTAAATATAAATAACTTCAATATTCTTTATTCATTTATAGGCATTGTTATGTTGGGAATATTATTTTTCTCCATAGTAAGAACGAAGTGAGAATAAACGGAAATACCTTACAACATAGATTCATCGTACTACGTCTAAATTTTTGTCAAAGAACAAACATTTTCGATATTTTGAAGTGTGTGTACTTGAAAATGGGTTCATTGACTCACTGAAAGTTGCATTTTATTTTTACCATTATACTTTTCTTGTTAACTCCAAAAAAAAAAGACATTAATATTAACAAGGGATACATTACCAGTTGCGCTACGCTTATTATTTGTCTCTCTTCCTCCTGTTCAACTTTCTTCTTTATGTTCATCGACTGTTTCAGCATCTCTCTTTCCTTTTCCAATCGATCCTTTTCTCTTCTTAATTTCTCATTGGTTGTTCTCAATTTGGCATGAGCATCTCTCAATTCAAGCAAATCACATTGCATCTGAGAAATAGATAAATTATAAAAATAATAATAATAAATATAAAAAATATAAAGTATTATAGAGACGTCCAGTCACCTCATTCAGTTTCTTCCTGATTTCTTCTTGTTCCTCTTCGTTTGATTTCTTCAGTTGCTCTAACCTCCTTTTTGCTTCAAGTCTTTCTCGGTCTCTTTCTCTTTCAACCTGTTTCAAAATGTTCATTATTAAGTGAGATTCGTATGATAGTATTACATATAAAATTTATGTATGTATTCAGAATGTTTACTTTATATATTTACCGGGAATCTAAGGATGGAAATATAACAGGTTGCACAGGAAGTGTATGCATATATAGGCAAATGGAAGGAGGTCAAAGGGAAAAAAAGGAATTGAGAAAGCATAGATAGGACAGAGTTGGATCACTAAACATTGACTCTTACTTGCCCAGCTAAACGAAGTACAGGGAAAGTTATAATCAAATTATTTGAAGAAATTCGAAGTTGAGTTTTCACTAGAATTTCATGTTTTCCGACCCCCTGATTCCAAAAATAAAAAAAAAAAGGTTTGTCCGTGTGTCTGTGAAAATAATAACTCCCGATAGAATGAATATATCGACATAATATTTTATACGTGTGTCCAAAAGCCTTGTAACTACAGCTTTTCAGCCAAATCGGCCAAAGTGAAGTAGAATCAGAGGGGCGCTCAACTCAAAAACCCCGATAACTGCCGATATAGTGAATGTATTGATATGAAATTTCAAATTTAAAGTCAAAACCCCATGAGAAAATACCTGTTAATTTTAACGAAATTGGCCGAAGGGAAGAAGAGGTCAGAAGGGAGGATCAACTCGAATACCCTAATAACTGCCGACGTAATGAATTTATCGACACAAAATTTATTATGAGGATACAGAAGCCCCTATGTAAGTCAACTATTGATTATTAGCCCATTTTCAATTCGTATAATGTTATTGCAGTAATAATTTTTTATTAATTTTTTCCTTGGCTTTAGTGATGCTTAGAGTTATACTTAGCTAGTTTCTTGTTGCACAACTATTGATTCCATAAACAATCTTTCCAGGAAAAAAATAAATAATAATAATAAAAAATACTTTGATCTTCACTGGATAAGATAAATATTTCAAATTGATAGAAGCTTCTGCTATTTTTATCGAATTTGAGAAAACATTTATTTATTTAAACTAAATGTTCAATTAGACTACATCTGAAGAGAAAAGAAGGAGGTCTAGGTAAGAAGAAACAATTACCTCGAAGAGTGTCTGCCTGAGATCCCTGGCCAGGGTAGATGTCTCCTGCAGAAGTCTGTGTTGCTCTTCCCTCTCCTTCTGCCAAGCCAGTTCCATCCTCGTCTTGGTGCCACTCACCCTAGTACGTCCACTGCTAAGGATCTTATCCTCTTCATACTAAAAGCCATTATATTAAACATATAGTTCAGCAATATATTATTACTAATTAAAATTAAAGGCATGGACCATGCCAAATAAGGCCATAGCTTGCAAGTGACTTTGTTGCGTATTGTAGTTGTCGTCATAATCTATGTGGAGTTTTTTGAAATTGTTTGATATAGCAGCTCTCTGGGAGGTAAAATAAACTTAAGCACGCAGTCCTTCGGATGGGACGTTAAGCGATGGTCTCGAGCCTGTACGATGTCAGGTACTCGTTAAAGACTCCTACCCCAGGTGAATAAAAATTTAGGGTAGGCAAAATTTAGGACTCCCATTGTAGAGTCGGACTCATGTCCACCAGAGTGACGAAAGAGCGCTCTGGTAGTCGGCGATATGACCTCGTAGTTAAAGCCCGGGCATGAGACATAAAACGTAATCTAACTTATCTATAGCAGCTCTTATCGTACCTGGTAAATTGGAGAAGTTATGTGTTAAATCACTTACAAAATTGTCATTTCTAGTTTCAAAAATCTACTTTACTGAGCAGGTTTGCTATTGTTCAAGAAGTAACTGTTTTTTTTTTAAATTATTTTGTGTCTCCTGTAAAATTTACATCTTTCCCTAGCAGATTTTGACGACACCGACGATATGTCGTTATTAATTGTCTGTATGGGAGAAGCAATAGTATTCAGAATAATAGCTTGTATTCATTTTTTTACTTTCTTATATTTGTATATATATATATATATATATATATATGTATATACTTTAAAATTCCGAAATGAAGTTTTTAACGGAACGTAACCTTCCAAGGTCCTCTCTGAACATGTTTTATTTTCGAGATGATGTCTGTCTATGTGTATGTGATAGGAACTATGTGAGCGTTCTAACTTACCTTCCCCTCCTTTCGGGTGATTTGTAAAAACATGGTTGGCATGGAAAACACATAAAAAAACTCTTTTATCAACGTGTACAAATAAAGACTTACCTCATTAAGTTTTGAAGTGAGTTCAGATAGTTTCACTTCCCAAGCTGATCTTTCAGATACCAGTTCAGTTCTAAGTTTTGAACTTTCCACTCTTGATTCCGAAAGTTCATCTTCTAAAACACTTATTTGCTGTTCTAAAGCAGCTATTTGGTTGCGCCACTCATCTAACTGCAAATACATTAATCAGATGAAACACAAGAAGGAATGATCTTGATTAGTATAAAATAAATGGTTAGTTATTCGATTTATAAACATTATAGTTCTTCAACGGATGTTTGAAACAATAAAAAATGGTTATTGTTATAAGTTCCAGCACTCTGCAAACTTAGTTCATAACTAGACCTGCCGATGGTGTAAGGCCGAAACCGGTAGTTTTGTAAATATCTTTGGTTGAATAGACAATATTTGAAAAATAAGTTTGTTTTATTTATTGTTATAAGTATCAGGAAGTTACATAAACACTTGATCAGATCTCCAGAACCCGTAAATGGTGACAAAACAAAATGTCCCCATGTGTTTGTGGACATCATCGATTCCCATAGAATAAATATTTGTACTCAAAGTGTAATACGAGGATGCAGAAAAGCATTAATAAGACATCTTTAAAACAAAGGAGTTTAAAAGGTTGTGAAAACCCATATTCAAGAAACTCATATGAAATGTATGCTTTCATTTCGAATGAGAAAAAACCTTTAATAATAGAGGAATTCGTGAAAACGGTATCGAACTCTGGTTTTGAAGTTGAAAGAAAATTGACAATGTTAAAGAAATTCAGATGGGTGGGATGATAAAGACTGGCTCAGGACAGAGCCGCTTGAGGTTATTTCCTTGACAGGTGTCCAGTAAAATATTCTCAGATATCTTCTCCCTCATTACATTTATCATGTTTAATTAGGTGCACCAAATAATTACAATTAGGTGCACCATTGTAAAGTAGTACACAAGAAAAATAGTGTCCTTGTTATGAGCGAAAATCGAAATCGCTCACTGTGAGAAAAACAAAAAAAAACGACCTATTTAAACGTGTCATAGGCCCTTTGCGGCGAACAGCCACAACACGAATTTCATGTAGAATAATACGTAGTTCAAAAATGTTTTTCCATGGCTTAGAACGCTGGCGTTCCAGATGTGATTTCGATGTTTGCGTCTAGCGTCCATGCTTATTATCTATTAGAGTATATCATATATTAATTTTACAAATATATTATAAGAGCGTACGTGGAGAGAAGACCGACTGGAGACGGAGCCAGAAGCCTTGAGGTCGGCAATGTTCCTCTGTGCAGCCTCTAACAGATGTTTATACGAGTCTCTCTCCTTCTTGAACCGGCTCATCTGCCCCTGTATGCTCACCACTTCCTCAGAGATAATAGCTATCCGCTTGTCGTACCGCATCTTCAGAATCCCCAATTCCTTCTTCTTAGCCTTTTCTTCCAGGGCCAGACTGGTAAGTACAAATAAATAAATTTAGGGTAATATTTACAGAATATAGTGTGAGTAACATAGAGGGTTCAAGTTCGGAACTTCACTTAAAACAGGACATGGCTCAGCTGAACGGTTTGCAACAGCTTTGTGTTATTGTATTCAAATATAGAAATATAGAAGTTTCTTTTTGTGATTCGGGGTATAACGACAAGGTAATACAGTCGCTCAGGCGGTAGGTCTTTAACGAGTAACCATCATTGCTTGGGCTCGTGACCATTGCTTAATGTCCCATCTGAAGGACGATCTGTAGAAATAAAATGTATGTTATTTTTAGAAACGAAATTAAAATTAATTATGAGCCTATATTTTTAATTGTTAAATATCGTCTCCCAAACTGCAACACCACACAACTCAATTTCTGGAGGTTTGGAGTTGGGGGGTAAACAGTTTTCTCAATGAGTTGATTAGGGTGTTTTTTTCCATTTCCTCAGGTAGAGGAGTACGATAATTATTTTAAATTGTTCAGGTAGCATAAAAAAATTAAATGGTAGCATTGAAAATCATTGAAAACCAGTTTTCAAGCTCTTCTGAAAAGTTGCAAAAAGTGAGTTTTGTGGTGTTGCAGTTTGGGAGACGATATACTGAGGGCCGAGTACTAGCCGTAAACTTATTGTGACTCATACCCGGGCTTGAACTACGAGGTCATATCGGAACGAGGTGGGCCGATGGGAACAAGAAGATTTAACCTTAGTTTAAACCTTAGTAATTAGTGAATTATTCAAAGATTTTTTTTTTTTTTTAACATTAACAAATACCGTATGTACCTACTGCGTATGTTTGAAAATCTTACTGAAACTACTACAAGAAGACTGTGAAGATATTAAAGTAGCACGAAAGAGCCCAATTTGAAATAGAACACATTTATGATGTCAATCTGTTGAGCTTGCGCGCCGCGACAATATGCACTAAATACATTGTACTTGGTGATTGTAAGGTCTTACTAACAAGTTATTTATAATAATGAAAACCTATATTATCTCTCATCTCTGTACAACAGAAAAGTTGTATGTGGAATATCATTTTCGTTCTCATAAAATTTTCAAAATTTTAAATGATCATAAATAAATTCAGGAGATATTAATTAACAACGCCTTCAGCATATTTACTCAATTTGGGCATCATGAAAGGATTATTGGACAGGAATTAGCGGTAAATAATCCTTACTTCTTTTTACTTTCTTTCAGTTCCTCCTCCAAAGCAGGTAGATCACTGTTCATGGTTCGTTGAACCTTGTCAAGCTTATGGTAATCTTCTATTTTCTTCCTCAATTCTTCATTCTAAAATAGTTTAAACGGAAAATTAATGATACAAATATGGAGTATTAAACAGAAAAATGAAAAATTCAATTATAATACAAACATCTTTTCTTATATGATCATTTTGCTCAGTCAAACATTCAGTTTCTTTTCGCAATTGGTCTATTTCCGACTGCTTTTCTTCGGATATTGCTTGTAGTCTTAAATTTTCAAGACTCATTGTTTCGAAGTCTTTATTTTTGTCCTGAAATTAATCATTTATTATTAATATTATAATTATCATTAGCATTAGTTGTATTCTAATTTAAAAATAATATATTTTAACGAACAAGTGTACATTTCTCATATAAGAACTCAGGATCAAATTGAAACCATTTCTGAGGGGAGGGGAGGGGAGGATTTAAAAATACTTTTTTTTTTGACCAGGCAACATCTGACAACGGTTGAACTCGGGAAACTTAGGATATCTTAACGATGATACAACTCAAAATAGGGGCGTCAGGAGCACGCCGTGCTTCGGATGGGACGTTAAGCGATGGGCCCGAGCCTGTGGTGCAATGACTTAACTTGGGTAGGCAAAATTTAGGACTCATGTCTACCAGAGCGATGAAAGAGTGCTTAGATAGTAGGTGACTTAACATAAAGGCTAAGAAGCGTCCAATAATTTAAATAGTGGGAAGAATGAAGTTTATCTTAATTTATTTTTCTTTTTTTCAGAATGGGTTAGACGGGAAAATATCATGATTTTTAGGGGCGTCGGTTGCACAGAGTAGCCTAATGAGCTCAAGTTCGCGAGTTCAAACCCCGGCCGAGGCCCTTAAGTTTTTTATCTGGGAGGTGAAAAAAACCTAGAGGACGCCGTGAGTGCGGAAAATAATCTTATTCCTTTGTCCGGACATCGCACGTAATCAGCTGTAATGTAAACATTTCCGGGTAACCTGCTACGAAACTATAAAAATTATTGTAATAATCTTACCTCAGATTTCTTCTTTTCCTTCATCCAGTAATCATGTTTGATACTATAAGCTTCTTTTAAGGATTTCAATTCCTTCTCGATATCTTCCAGTTCATTTTCGGCTTTAACCAATTGACTGAAAAGAAAATGTTCTCAATGTAAGATAATATAAGCAACATTCAACTATATTAATAATATATGAAACAGTTTGTGATTAACTAGTAATGAAATAATTATTATAATATATTATAACAAAGTAGAGAAGTAGGGCATTAGTATAGGAGGTACGAGAAATCCTCTCAGAGGCACGGATAGTCTGTTAACACTGTTGTTGGCAAGGATGTAACGTATAATACGATATAATATACAATAGTTATTATACGTACGTTTAAAACTTATAATACTGTAATATATATATTATAAATTTATTTATTTGGGTTGTGTAAGCAGATTCTCAATTCTTATATAATATATTATTGCAGCATAACTTCTCCTATTTATTTTATTGCTTTTTCAAAAAATAGCAATTACAAACTATTCGGGAAGCACCCCTTCATCAAACATATAGTGTGTTCTATAGGTCAACAACCCTTCTGTCCATCAGAATCTTCCTATTATAGAACCTGCGTAACATGTATATATTTTGTATATGTTAATTCAGTTCTATTACACTAAATATGTAAGTAGTTTTTAACAATTATTTTGGGGTTTTAAGTGTAATACAACTAAATTTACCTATAAAGAAATACAAATGCTACGCAGGTTCTTTAAAAGGAAAATTCTGATTGACAGAATGAGTAGTTGACCTAAAGAACTCATGTATTATAGGTTGGTTGCCATTTTTGTAATTTATAATTATTAAACTGAAATAAAATTTGAAAATACTGACGAACATCATACGATGTTATTTTTGTTGATTGATGTAAAAAAAATATATTTCAGACACTGATGATGGGAATGCTTCCCGAAATGTTTGAAATTGCTATTTTTTGATATAGCAAAAATAAATGAGAGAAGTAATACTGTAATAATACATTATATAATTTATAAATCAAAAGCAGTTTTGTAGAGGGAAGGAAAAAAGTGTATTATTTGGAATTTTATTGAGAAAATAAATGGAAGATACATGGGTAGCCAATTAACTGCATTTTGGTATTTTACTCAAAATAAACCCTCTAAGCTTATAAGTTATGCATACAAGACTCTATTGATATCAACAGCACGAATGGAGAGAGTATTCCCAACAAACTGAGAAATGTGACTGATAAAGTCATTAGTAGCATGTGGTGTCTGAAAGTAACAACACAGCAAATCTAAGAAAAGGACCTTCGGAACAATTCGATTGTGTATATATCTCTATAATCCTAGGTTAACATTGTGTTGCAATGAATAGTTCACGAAGGTCCTCTTCTCGAGTTTGCTGTTTTGTTACCTTTAGACACTACATTCAGTTTTTTTTGTTATTTTTAAGTAATTTATTTTTTATACTAGTTACTATTATTATTACTACACACTACACTGTCAGTAGACCTTTATACCTCTGTATTTTCTCCTTTTCTTTAACAAGAGTGGCTTTCATTATCACATGTTCTTCCTCTAACTCTTCGTACTTACTGGTCAGTTCATCGTATTCATTCTTTTCACTTTCTAAAGCCAGTTCCAAATCTGAAATTATAATTGTTAAACATCTTCATTAAGTCCATAAAACAATTGTTTATAAATATTAACAATCTTATTTATTTAATTTATAATTACAATTTTCTGCTAGAGTTTCTAGATAGATCTTAACTTACTTGCTATTTTTTCTTCCATTTGTCGTTGAACATCAGTCATTTTCTTCTGACTTGAGGCCAAAGCGTCTGCCCTTAGCTGATTTAACTCAAGTTCTTTTGCTTTAATTTCTTTTTCATGATTAGCTTTCAATCTTTCCATCATTTTTCTGCTTGCCTTTTTAAAAAAATAATAGTAATATTAATTAAAATATAATATTCCTCCAACATCTCGGGCAAAAAACTCCGTTTGCATAGAATATCCTTACAATTGATCTTTCAAGAAGCTGCGAACGCACTTGAATAATTTATAAATTCATTTTTGTTAGAAGAAAAAAATCCTGTGACGCGCAAGCGAAGCTTAAACTTGCAGAACTCGGATTTAAAAAAAAAATTGACTACAGGATATTTCATTCTCCACAGTTAAAGCACAATAATCTGCTGTTTGTATATTTTTTATTTTTGAATAAAACATTTCCACCTAGGAACTGATCGAAGAAGAGACTGAATTTAGCTTGAAACGAAATTACCCCATCCCCCAAAATAGGAACTATTTTGTGAAGTATACTTATTTTTTCGTTTTTTTACTTCCCCAACTGTACTGGTAGATTAATGCGATCCTTCAAAAATGCGATATTGAGTTTTCACAGGAATTTGATGTTTTCCGACCCCCTGAGGCCAAAAAAATAATTGTCCGAATATGTGTGTCTGAGAACACGATAATTCCCGTTAGACTGAATACATCAACACGGTTTTATAAGTGGATCTAGATGCACATAAGAACAACATCTATTAATTTTCAGCAAATTGGCCTCGGCCAAAGGAGGGATGGGGAGGGAGGGTTAGATGGACAAACTTTCAAAAGCTTAATATCTGTCGATGGGATGGATAATAGCGATACATCTATTAATTTTCTGTCAAAACGAGAGTTTAAAGTGAAAGCAAAATTTTACTACAAATTATTGAAGCTGGGGAAGTACATTGCCGGTGATTCACTGACGATATATTTATTTGTATTTTGCACTCCAAGTTGGGTCCAATAAAACCCCATCAAATCAGTCTTGTCATATCTTCGAGACTATACCCAAGATAGACATACCCGTTCGTCTACAGGACACGATCAAATCGAGTGGATCCCTTATCATGGGGCCATCACAGACCCTAAAGTTGTTAGTTATTAATTTAGGTCAGTATTCTTTATTCTGTTTATTGCTTGCGGTTTGAGTTAAATTGACGTATACAACGACAGGGTTCCCACAAAAAGGAGAATCAAGGGAATGCGACAATGGTAAAGAAAGCAACTGACTAAAACTTTAATGTCAAATCGAATAATCTCGATTAACTGATCACGTTTTCAAAAATAAATGAGGATTGTGCGACGTCATTTTTTGAGTATTTTTAACCGCTGTTGTATTATTAATGACGAAAACAGAAATATAACTCTTCTATTAAAAACTGTGAGCTACACATCGCATTAAAAAATATAGTTTTTCGCTTCATTAGGAGTCTTCGTTATATCAGGATCGCAAAAATTTTAAATGAAAGTATGGTCTTGAGTTTTAAATTCATGTGAGAACCCTGAACTGCAATGTTAAAAAAATAATAAAAGAAAATTTATTTAGCATTAAAAAACAAGGATACATTTTCATTCTCTTTAAATTATTATTATCATTAATTTAAATAATCATATTAAAATTAGACGTTGATTTGATTGGCAACGTTGCAGAAGTGATTAGTACTCTGAATTTTCGCACTTGATTAAAATACCTTATTTTTTTTTCCATACTGTTATTGAAAATGAAAGCGGTCAATATACTTATAAATAATTTGTATTAATTAACATTGTGTAAGTGAAGTGTCATGACAATACGTACAAAAAACAAAGACATTAACAGTTATGAACATTTTAAAACCTACCAATGTGCCTTCTGGGGTTTCCTTAAAAAAAAAAATTCTATTAGAAATCTACGAAAAAATAGGATATTTTACAAAGGTTTCAATTAATATACGAAACAAAAAAAAAAAGTGTATATCAAAAAACAAAAAAACAACTTTTTTTTATATAAATGGAGAAAACAGAGACAAGGAAAATATATATATAAGGAAATATATATGAGGGAAAACAAGGGAATGTTGATGTGGAAATGAACTAAGTGGAAGGAATGGAATGTTTAGAGGGAGAGCACATCCTGGCTCATAAAATAATTTCCAAGCTTCGGAACTACAATGGCGGAAATCATCGGCACTTTGGTGGCCAATTTTATTTTATTTTTTCTTCTGTTGATGAAAAATACTGTACGCATAATAGTTGAATACCCAATAATTGCGATGTAGAAGGAAATCGAGGTTCTGTCGTGTAAAAGAAAATTCAAAATTTGGCCAACGTTTCGAAAACTATTTATTTTCTACTTCAGGGCCTTATAATGACTTGAGTGGATGTGTGTGGTGAAGGTGTTGTGAGTTTGTGAACAGTGAACACCTTCACCACACACATCCACTCAAGTCATTATAAGGCCCTGAGGAAGAAAATGAATAGTTTTCAAAACGTTGGCCAAATTTTGAATTTTCTTTTACACGACAGAACCTCGATTTCCTTCTTCATTTAAAAGATACTGTCGGCTCTATTAATCATTACCAATAATTGCGGTTAGTTTTATATCTGCCCTTATCTATAAACAACGTTATGCAGGATGCGCCTAGAGTGAATGGCCAAATTAACGAAAAAGGTTCCTATAAACAAGGGTCTTAATTTTTACTTCTTCAGCAATACGTCTATGTATCTACAGAAATTGTGTGCGTATTCAGGACCCCATAACGACGACATCTATTAATTTTCAATTCAATTGGCCAAGGAGGCGGGGGGATTATTAACTGCCTTTAAAATAAATGTATTGACCAGATTGATGCCAGATTGAACATAACCAGCTATAAATAATAAAAATCTATTCAGTAGTTCTGAGGATCAAAAGGTTACAATTTTAACATCACGGACATAAGGACAGATACCAAGGAGATTTTTGTATTTTCGTATTCCAGGCAACAAATTAAGCTAAATACGTCATAAAAACAAAATCGAAAGTTTTGACAATTCAATACTTTTTTTTAACTAAGAATGAAAAGTTTTTTTTTTGTCTATAATGTTGGTCGCAACTGTTGCCATGACGCAACAACCAGCTACCAAGAGGACTTCATTGAATGTGGATGTCTTGATTGGCGTGAGAGAGGAAGGCCAGCCAGCGGTAGCTCCTCTGGGCGAAATTAAAAACAATGAATATTATGGTTATTATCAATGAATGGGGATATTATGATTTTGTTTCAAGAAGTAGGCGGTTGCATTTGGGATTATAGTAAGTCACGGTTCCACCTCCTCTTCAATCTCCTGGGAGGATTGTGTGGCAAGTGTGGTGAAGAAAGTGAGTGGATGTATGGATTTGGGTGTGAATGCAATTTGCTGTGGAAACGTCTGTAAAGGTCCTGAATTGTGTCGTGTACTGTGTTCATCATGAGGTCATTGTGGAGTGGTCTGTTACTTACGTATGGTGGGCATTATGTAATGAGTCCGAAGTAAAAAAAAAAAACCTTATTCATCTATGTACTTATTTATGCCCATCACTGTTTAAAGCAATATTTGTAAAAGTTAATGGATATGATCTGTAACACCTTCATATATATAATATTTGTTATACTTCACTCTGTTTACAAAGAGAGAAACAAGAAAAAAACTTTATTTGTTTTGGCAATGTTTCGCCTCACAGAAATAATTAAGAAACATAAATAAATGAAGACATGGAAATGAAACCTACAAATAGACAAATTCCTTACTTGCAGATCCATTTCTAGTTCGGAAGCCTTTGTTTCCCAGTCTTCCAATTCTTTTTGCAGTTCTTTTTCTTTTTTCTTCCTTTCGTCCTCCGTTGTTTTCAAATTTTCTACAGTCTGAAAATTAAAATAATGATTTTTTGAAGAAGAAAAGATCTTTTAATAAACACGTAATAGATAAATTTAAGGGAATTGACTGTGTATAAACAGTTCTATGTTAGGCTCATCAAATATTTTTGGTAGTTGTGACTTTTGTGGTCAAAACTGGGTACCGCAACTAACAACGGCTACCGTTAATTTAGGTCAAACACTGTGTCCGCACTATGTAATCAACCCTAATAAATCGTAATTCGACATTTCGCTGTCTGAAGATTGGAAATGGTATGAAAAGTAGCGATTTCCTGACAGTGCCGGGTACCACAGTTAGTAGTTAATATTTGAAATCATACCACATTTGAAGTGCAGTCTAGTAGCCAAATTCTGAATGTTTCTGTCTAACAGTGTCTGCTCCATGATTTCAAGCAGAATTAAGTTTGTTCTGCCTCCCTCCCTATAAAATAATTGTTCATGGTACCACCACGGTTGCGGGTTCGAATCCTGTCCGGGTGATTTTTACTTCATAGAAAGAACTCCTTCCCGGGACCATGGATTTTGTGTAAATAACTAATAACCCCATATAAAAGGCACGTCTGATATGCATTGTACATAAAGCCAATAAATAAATAAAACTATTAAAAAAATTAAGAATATTATATTTTTCAACTGCCTTTTTCAAGTCTTTTAGAAGAATATGTCACAGAATATTCTGAAGAAATATTTGAAACCCAAAGATGGTACCCGAAAGATGGACGAAGCCTGAGGAAACACTGGTGGGTATCCGAAGCTTCTGACGAACAAATCGATCATCTATACTTGGTATAGAGACGAAAGACCAAATTTCCCAGTTTTACAGATATTTACTTGAGTAGCGAAAGCACCTAGAAATATAAGAAATGAAAATAAAAAATTCAAATAAATGAGCTACATACCTTCTTCAATTTATCTTTGAGTTCTTTTATTTCAGTATTTGCTTTGTTCAGTTTTTCTTCGTATTGTTTTTCTTTCGTACTATCTTTTGAGGACTTCCCCTCACTTAAAGCATTCTTCTCCTAAAATAAAAAGAGAACAAATTTTAAAAACATAAATACTCAAAACGTAAATTACTCTCTAACTTGCTGACTTTTAAGAACAATATTAAACAGTTTAATTGGGTAATACTACCATCTTTTTGATTTCTACATTTTTAGCCTCTAATTCTTCTTTCAATGTCACTAATTCCTGTTCCGCTTCTTCACATTTCATTTTCATTCCTTTTTTCTCGTTGACAAGAAGATCATGTTCTTTTTCCAAATTCGTTATTTTGGTTTTTAGTTCAGATTGCTAGAACACAATAGCATATATTTATAACTATCATGGCATGCATCTTAGGCTTAATTATTACCGATTTATTTACGTCTACTAAAAGAATTGGTTATTGAAAGACATTGGTTATTGGGGTTCAAAACACAGTTATAAAATTTCATGTCGATACATTCATTCTATCGTTATTAGTTATTTCTAAAAAATAAACGGAAGCCCTAGATGGATCTGTCTATCCGTTTCTATAGAGACTATGTATGTACATATATCAATACCATATAGTAAATGATATGATATTAGGGGCAATATGTCCACATGAAAGGCCTCTAGGCCTCCATCAGTGTGGTCTGACTGAGGTATGGCAGTTATAACTGTTTTGGAGTTAAGCCTCTCCTCTAATCCCCCCCCCCCTTCCCTTTGGTCGTTTTGGCTAAAAATCGATGGGTGTTGTCCTTATGGAGGCACTTTCATCCACTAGCTCCTTCCCTTAACATATAGAAGATACGGAAAGAGTAACTAACCGATTGACCTCATTTGCAGTCAATTATATATCTTACCTCTTTATCAAGTTTTGATATTTTCTCTTTTCTAGTAGCAGCAAGTTTTTCAGATTTCTTCAATTTTTCTTCCGTTTCTTTTGATTCCTTCTCGAATGCTTGTATTTTTTTATTACTTTCTTCAACCTAAATTGAGTGAATTTTATTTTTTAAATCGTTTTTTTTACTACTTTATTTATAACTATGGTAAATGACATATCTTTTATTTAAATTTCCATTAGACAGTTTACCTCTTTTTTCAATTTACTATATTCAGTTTGAGTCATACTCAATGATTTAAGTTTTTCTTGTAGTTCTACGGAATGTTTCTTTTCTTCTGTCAATGTTTTGGTAATATTTTCTATTTCCTTTTTCAAATTCGAAACTTCATTGGTTGATATTTTCTCAACTCCTGAAAAAATATTAATTTAACCATAGATTATTGAAAACAAAGAGTAAATTAATAATACACGAAACATAGAAAAGTTACCTTTCAATTTATCTATTTCTTCCTTGAGATTTTTGTTTTGTTTTTCTAAATTTGATTTGGTTTCTTTCAATTTTTCTGCCTCTTTTTCTAACTGAGTTTTTGTCTTGTCCCTCTCTCTCATAATTTTCAGTTTATCTGAAAAATTACAAATGTTTTCAATACAATGGGAATAAATCCAGTACAGTAATCGTATCTGGGATTAAATGGGTTTCGCACAATACGAGTGCCTTAACAAATAAATGTTAACATAAACAAATCTTTTTAGAAACTGACAAATTTGAACGAGTGTGTGAACTTTGCCACATCTCCATATTCTGAAAGGAATTGATGAAGAACGAGGGGGAGAGAAAGAAATCTCAATTATAGCTGTTAAAAGAATCTAAAGAAAGGATTTAGTGGTATTAACGCACTTAGTATAAAAATATTCTATCTTAAAAAAAAAATCATCCATCGATGAGTCAACAGGCATATACCTCCCCAGAACGAATTAGTCAATTAACGTTTTGCCTCACCTCCAAAACCAGTCGACCATTTGGGCTAGTAATCAATAGCTGACTATATGACGTCTAAGTCCTCATACTAAATTTTGTGTCGAAACATTCATTACTTCGACAATTATTAGGGGTTTTGAGTTGAACCAATCTCCTCCCTTCGGTCGATTAAGCTAAAAATTAATAGGTATTGTTCTCAAAGGGGAAATGTGAAATTTCATCTCGATATATTCAATACATCAGTAGATATTGGGGTTCATGAGTTCAGTCTCCTCCCCCCCCCCCCCCCCCCCCCCCCCCGATCTTCCTTTTCTTCGCCCGATTTCGCTAAAAATTAAGAAGTGTCCTCCTTATGAGATTTTCAAATACATAACAACTTTTCTGTCGATGTATTCAATCAAAAACAATTATTAGAGTTTTTGTATGAATCCTCACAATTCCCCCCTTCCCTTTAACTGATTTGGTTCAAAATCAATAGGTGTCGTCCATAAGGATTTATGGATATACATATAAGATTTTGGGTCCATATATTAATTTTAGCGGAAGTTATCATGTTCACACACACATTTTTTATTAATTTTTGGAATCGTGTCGGAACACATGAAATTCTGATGAAAAATCAACTTGGAATTTCTGAACGATTACATAACTTCCCATAGACTTCAATTAGAGCAGGGGAAGTAATAATAACAATAATAATAATGACAATATATTCCGACTCGTAATTCAAAATTTTAGATCAATTGAAATGTCTCTTACTGGTATATGGTACAGGGGCGTAGCTAATGCTGTAGCAATTGTAGCAATGATAGAGAGGCCCCAACATGCAAATTAAAACTTGTTAAAAATTATCGTAGAACATCTATGAGACAGGAACGGCTATCGGACTTATCGATACTGTCCATAGAAAAATAAGAACTTGAGAAACTGAAATCTTCTTCAGCTATGGATGATATAAGAAATACGTTCGCCGAGAAAATAGGCAAGAAAAGTACCTATTTAGCCACTAGAATATTTTTTTTTGAGTTACGTTTTTTAATATCTATTGTTGTTTTAGTTATTTTCAAATATATTTTGTTTATGCGATTGTTTATTTTTCGAAATTAAATTTTGATATAGGGCCCACTAACCAAAAAAATTATATGCTTGCGACATTAACTTAAAATCTCGAAAAATTAACAGACACTGCTTACCACTTTCCAGGTCTTTGATCATGTTGTTGAGTCGATCCAACTCCAAGTCCCTCTTTTCAGACTCCTCCTTCGCCTCTTTTATCAACCTGTCCAGTTTCACTTTAGTTTCAGTCAATTCTTCTTTTAACACTGTCTTTTCATTGTCATTAGAAGTCAGTGACAATTTTTTCTTTTCTTCTTCTGATTTTTGCAAAGCTACCAATATTTCCTCTAACAAATCAAAACAAAAACAAATCAACATATTGAAAAAATGAATTAAATAAACGTTTTCATTTATTCAACAGTTGTACGTCAAATACATTTTATTTTTATATTCCTATATTTCCGTTTTTTCCGGAACATTTCCAACTTCATCCAACAAATATTATTACAGCATTGATACACAATATCAATATTACTTACATAAATGTAAATATTGTGAATCATTTCCCAGATTTGGGTATTTTCTTGTATTTTCCACTCAATGTTACTAGTTTAGATTAAAAGTGATTTAAAGAACACAAAAAAATAGCATGAAAATAAAGTGAAATATCTGCTGTGCCTCTCATTGTGTTTTCTTTATATAACACTGTTTATATGAATTAATATTAAACAATTTCCGTTTGTCTATACATTAAATGCGCAAGTAAATATCCAGACAATTTTCAGATTAGTTTTTTTGTTCAACAAAAAACTGAGAATATTGTACTAGATATTCTAAACGGAGACTAAAGTTACTTGCGAATGACTCAGTGGTTATCATTATGTTCTATTTACGAATAGTTAGTTATATGACTCATGTCCGGGCTTTAACTACGAGGTCATATTGCCTACTACCAGAGTGCTCTTTCGTCATTCTGGTAGACCTGAGCCTGACTCCAAAGGACGGCGTGTTTAAGTTTAATTTATCCCCCAAGGCCTCGGCCGGGTTACGAACCCGCTATCATTAGCCCAGTAAGCAAGCACGCATACCACTGAGCTACCGGCGCCCGCTATTTACGAATATTACCGTAAATACACTTAAGTATATACAATATGAATTCCGTTCTATCACCGTAGATTACGAAATATGCTTCATAATAATTACCGATTTCTTTTTCATTTTCCTCAATCATTTTCTTGAGCTGAGTTTTTGGTGTTAAGTCAGTTGGTTGCTTCGGTTTTCTGCTCCTGTAGAACTTTACAACGTCTGCAAGTGCATCTTCCTTCAGCCTTTTCAGTGCTTCCTCATTTTTCTTTTTATCTGCTTCAGCCTAAAAAATAAAATATTAAAAACCGTCTCGCTAATTAAAGTGCATTTATAGTTATTAATATGAACCTTTTTCAACTGATTTTTCAGTTTTTCTATTTCTCCAACAGCAATTGTAGGTTTAGAGTCATTAACATTTGAGGACTTATTGGTAGACTCGAGTTCTTTTATCTGAAAAATAACATTTTATTGAAAATTATTATCATTTTTATTGTTATTTACTCTCTATACATATAAAATTAAAGTTTTTTCTGTACATTGTCGAAATGATTATTTGTTTCATCAAAAATACTGTTATATAGTTCTTTAGTTCAATATCTGTCTGTCTGTGTGTACGTATGTATAATATTCATGGGAAGGGAAGTCGTGTAGAGAGCGAAAACGGTTGATCGTACATTCCCGAAACAAGCAGGGTATTTCAATGATGGGTCAACTTAGAATGTAGGTTATTTGGCATCTGAAAATTCGGAACGGGAGAACTTGTAGGGGTTTCAAAACATATAATGAATGCTTGCTGTTTAATATTAGGATTTTCATAAAATTTCGCATACAAGTATCCTTATAAGCTTTTCATTTTTTGCTGGCATCTCAAGCAATCTAATGTCGAGGAGAGAGGGTAAATGATACACAATTCTACAGCCTTAGTGACAAAACTTCTATGGCATAATTAAAAAAGTCAACATATTTCTATAATTATCTAACTAACCTGGCAGATAACGTTATTAACCAGCTTCAAGTTACTAACCTGCTTGAAATTATTAGCAGGGCATCGCCGGATTACCTTCTAGTATCATAGTAGGAAGTACTTTATGAATTTAACCAATCAAACGCAACACCCCATGAAAAATGATGTGTGAAAGAAGTTCGGGAATAATTATTAAGTTTACTTGCTTATAACTAACATTTCTTCAATCTCCAACATTTCTATCAACTTCCTCTAATTTGATTAACGTTAATAATAATACGATAAGTTAATAAGTGGTGATATATTTATCTTATAAAATTGATAAATTACTTTTTTATTGCTTTCCTCGAGTTGCTTTTCCAAGGAGGCTGCATAACTTTTGCCATCATGCGTTCTCTCAACTGAACCAGCCCTTTTAGAAGCCAACAGAGACATTTTCTTATTTTCAGACGATAATTTTTCATTTTCAGTTTCAAGGTTTTGAATTTTGGTTCTAAGAATGCTTGCTTCAGTTTCGATAACTTGAAGTTGCCTTTTCAAATCAATAGTCTGTTGATCTCCGTCCAAAGACCTTTAACAGAATTTTTCGTATTTAAAATAATTACTATATTTACTACAAAACAACACAAAAGAATTATTTTTAAATAATTACATATTGTGATTACTATGAACAATGAATATAGAAAAAGCAAACGGAGATACATAATACGCAACAAAACCAGTGCGCATCCAAGCTACGTTGTGTAGGGGATAGGTGAGTGATCCTGACTGACTCTAGCTCCCACTGCGTCTTTGCTTTGTTGTCGTGTTACGTTACTGATACCACAGGAGGTTATAAGCTATTCTAGATAGTCTTGTGAAAATTCAATATTAACCCCCGACGACTGTGGTCTGTCTGTCTGTGGCATCGTAGCTCCAAGACGGTTGAACCGATTTCAAAGCGTTTTTTTTTGTTTCAAAAGTTGGTATTTGCGAGATGGTTCTTGGCCATGTTTGGTGGAAATCGGGTATGCCGTTTCCAAGATCTTCATGTTTCATCAGAGTTATAAGGATCTCGGCCTCCATTAAAGCTAGAAACTTGGACTTTGAGCTCAAATGTTTATAAGGCCAATGAGTATAGTAACACAATGAGTATAGTAATGAAAATACTTACTTGCTTTTTTGTAATGTTTTAGGTTTTTTGGATCCAATAGATATTTCTGCATGAAGTCGTTCACATTCTCTGTCTTTTTCTATCAATTTCTTTCGCAATTCGCTCATTTCTTGTTCCAATAACTGAAAATGTAGGATACTTTGAAGTGGGATAAAGTGAATTATAAACACGAAGATTGTTCGCTAAGCATATAGTGAGCGTTCGCTACCTTCGTTGAAAGTACTGGTTCTCGCTGAAGAGATTATATCTAATTAATAAACTCCGAGCTAACTTGAGTAGACTACAAGGAGTGTAAACAAATGTCAACGTGTAGCGACTGTATATTAACGGATCAAATATTAACGGATGTAACATATGTCAAAAGTAATGTAAATTCAAGAAACACCATTCTATTTACAACTTCTAAGTTGTTAAGAAATATTTCATGAGTTTAGCTAACGGTACAGCCGGGGGACTCCCAAGTTCTAATAGCACCCTTTGACCTGAGATGTATTTGAAGGGTCGCTCTCTGCAAACTGACTTAGTTCATAACTAGACCTGACGATGGTATAAAGCCGAAACCGGTAGTTATATATGAATATATATCTTTAGTGGAATAGACAATATTTCAAAAATAAGTTTGTTTTATTGTTTTATTTATCCATTCTATTTAGTCAAATTGGTACCTGAACTACAGAGTCGCCCAAATGATTTGAATAAACCTAGTCTACATAGTATCAAAGAAGCGATAAATTGAGTGATCAGGTTTTGGACCTGGAATTTAATTAAATTTTTATTGGAATATTGAATCGCTTACCTTCATTTTTTGTTCATACACTACATTTGACCTCTTTGGCTCTGCAGACTGAATAAGGGACCTCCTGCTGGATTCATTCGCCTTTGCGCTAAGTTTCTCCTGAAGTTCTTTAACTTTTCTTTTCAATCGATCTCCTTCATTTTCCAATTCTTCCGTCTTTTTCCTAAGAACCGCAGCTTCCTAATAGAAAATGAACAGTTAACTATTTTAATCTGTATTATTATTTCACACATTGTCTGTATAATTGATTATTTTTTGCCAACCCCGATAGAATTATTAAAATAACCTGTTCATTCAATTCAAGTAGAAGCCGGAGCTCTGAAGGGTCTTCTTCGTCAGAAATTCCTTCATCTTTGTCCACTGGCTCAGGTGTAAGTCTTTGTTGCGACGGGCTGTGTCTTCGGGCTGCAAAATTCACTGAATATTATATTCCAACTCAAAAAGATGCAAAATAAATGGTAAAAAAAAGGCATTCATTGCAGTATCAGAAAACAATAAACTTATTGTAAATTAATCCAATTGACAACCTGAGTGTTTTGCGTTCAAAATTGCTTTTACTTATTTTGAAATGTAGTGAGTTAAAATAAGTTCTTAACAAGCTAGATTTTGCGTTCATAGATGTTCAAAGATCGATAGATCTACAAACCACTAATTATTTTTCAAAGAAAATGCTCCATACAGGAAGATCTGATCTAAGAGGAAATGCACGCAAGACATCGCATATTGTCTCAAGCAGAATAGTTCTTTCAATGCGCTCTAAGAAATTTAATTAACAAAATGAATAATATCAGAGTATTTATACTCTTCAAATTGGTAATATTAGAAAGTAAATGAAAACCAGTTCACATGGTATTCACATGATTAGCTGTTACAAAACACACTTCACGCATATTCACTTGATATATTCTGTACACATATATATCTTTATTATACAGCAATTTTATTGATTTTAATTTAGACATTTGTCTTTATTAAATGCTAAGAAAATCCGCTACCTTGTGACTAGGAATGTCCGAAAAAAATGTTCACTTTAAGCAACATTGATTTTCGCAATTTTTAACAAAGGAATTTTTAAATATAAATTTCCCTAAACTATTAACTGCTCTATATTGGAATAGAATAATTTGCAAAACTTTCCAGTTATATTTCTTATTTCTTCTCTCTTATAAAAAAAAAAATTAAATATATATTAATTTTAAAGGTTGTTAACGGTTAGAAACAAACAAAATATAACAAATAAGAATAAAACACTTAAGATTATTTACAACCTATTGTACAAACACTATGTTAGAATAGAAAAAAGAAAACATTGCAAAAACACTTATTACATTAAGGATTATTTCTAAACTAAGTACGACTTAACTTTGAGTAAATTACTGATCATAATTGAACCCGATATAGTCTTTATTTCTTTGAAAAATTATAGGTATGTCTTTCAAATTAGTTTTATTTTAATAAAAAAAAGAAAGAAAAAGTATTTTTAATTATTGAAAATAATACTAAAACAAAGGACATACTTCTGGCTTTAGTAGCCATTTTCTTTAGCTGCAAAACCAAAGATTCGTTATCGTCTTCGAGTCGAGCAGATTTCTTACGAAGATTTTCAGCCTGGGAACAGAAATTCGAACAGAAAAAAAAAAAAAAGGAAATTTACCCTAAGTTTGGTTTGTCATTTATTTTTTGGGTTAGACAGAGGACAATAGACAACAATTTGGACAAAACAGAATATTTTTAGAGACAATAAACTGGTCAATGAAATAAAGGAAATCTGTAATAGAGGAAAGAGAAAGGTTCAGAATGTGTTTTATATCAATTACCTATAAGTCTCTTTTGAAGAAATAATTTCGAGTAGTTCTGTTTCACTCAAAATATGGATGGATAGAAAATAGTTACACCGAATGCATTTTTTATTTTATTTTTTTATGGGAAATCTGTATCTATATCTCCGAATTGAACTAAATGTGAAATGAACTAATTCCGCACACCTCCCATTATATATGTGTAAAAATATATATATTCTCTATCTCCCCTCCTCTCATATGAAAAACTAGAAGTTTAGCTGGATGTAAAGGTTTGAGAAGCATGACCTTTAGGAGACATATAGTTAGTTCTTGTAACGCATGTCCGAGCTTTAACTACGAGGTCATCACCTACTGCTAAAGCGCTCTTTCGTCACTCAGGTGGCCATAAACCCGAGTCTATAGTGGTAGTCCTAAATTTTGCCTACCTAGGTATAGTTGCCTGGAATAGAGGTATTTAATGAGTACCTGACATCACACTGGCTCGGGTGTGACAACAAATACGAAGGACGGTCTGCTCAAGGTTTTTTTATCTCCCAGATACAAAACTAAAGGGCTCCAGCTGGGTATATATAGGAGCAGTATATATTCCCTATTCCAATATCTCAATGGTAACCAAACTCGTTTAAAGAATGATCTAGGGGTAGCTTAAAGCTTGAAACCGTAGTGACACCCAGGTTGTAACAGAGGTAAAAACACGACCAATATTTGGCGTCCTTGGTGGTACTGAGAAGGACCGTAGGAAGAATAAATCTTGGAAAAGACTGGACAAGTGAACTGTAGACTGGGCGAGCAGGGCTGGAACAGAGGAGTGCATGCTGAATCGCTCCTGGGAAGAATATAGCTGTCGAATGTCAGCTTGTGAGAAGCGAAGTTTAAGGCTCTCCTCTTGTTATTCCCGACCGCTGATGATAGCTCGTGATGCGATCATCCTGGCTGGACTTTCCTCGCTACTTATAGATGATGTGGTCGGATGTTCTGGAGGATGGCGGTCTTCGAAACACCGTCCAGGGATGTTGAAGGTTGGTAGGGAGCTACAGCTGGATCTACTAGAGTTCACCCCACTTGGTATATTGGGAAAGCTCAATCAACTTTTTTTTCTTTCACAAACGTTCATGATTTCCTTAGATATCTTTTTCCCTCAGTTTCATCAAGATAGATGATTTTGGCGGTCAAAAATTAAAAAAAAATAGTTTTCAACGAGGTTCACGAATATTTAAAAAAATGTTCAATCAGATAATTATACTGCTATTTGAAACCGGATACAAAATTTCACAAATTTCTTAATAGGCGACGAACTAAAAAAACACAAAATGGAACATGTCTCTTTCGAAAAGGACTTCAGGGAATTAAAAACAAAGTTCCTTTTCGATTAAATTAATCATTTTATAATTTCGAATAACATGTTGCTATGACTATCTCAGATAGGTGGAAAATGTATATGTGTTAAATGTTTGAAGAATGTATCGGCTAGAGGTAAATGAAACATCTGAGTTGCGATTTTTAAGGAGATTTCAAGTATAATTGTAATTTTTTCTGCTGCTCTTTCCCTCCCATTTTTTAAAAATCTTTTACATATAAGTATACTTTTATATTTAAAAGATGAATAAAATAAATAAAAATATAATATTTTTTATATGAACAGAGAAAAAGATTTGCAGAACAAAATACATCGTGTTGCTTACTTGTCGGTCCTACAATCAACAAAAAGGAACATTTCTTACATCTGACTAATACTAAATTAACTTATATCAATAAATGTGAAAACCAGTATGTGAATAGTGTACTAATTTAGTATTTATTAAGACGAGTTAATTAAGTTTTAGTCAGTCATAAGAAATATTACATAATATTGTTGTTAGTCGTAATGCCGTGAGGAAAACAATAAGCCGGAAACTCAGCTGTAGAACAAATGTTTTATCTACCCAATACCTTCTTCCAACATTTATTCATGGGTTAATCCTCCGTCTACTTATTTCACTTAAAGCTGCTTCAATAATTGAGTGGTTCATAACAAAAACGACCCTTGTCGAAAAATACGAAATATATTGACATACAGTTTTCTATGCGATCTTTCCATTTCTCTCACGTTCTGAATTATTTTGGTGGGTTCTGCAACACCAGACCTTATCACAGAACCTATCTTTTTTTTTTTATTTTGGCATTTGTGAACACTTTTTTTACACCCGTTTCCCTCGAGAGATACATACTAAGCCCCGAGTAGTTCCAAAGCTACTGAAAAAAATACATATACGTTGCATAATGAAAATACATATATTTAGGCTAACGGTGTCTCACAGTTAAATACTTGTTTAACTTATGGTAAGTTTGACCAAAGTCCAAACCCGTACATGAAACTTGAGAATCAAAAATTCTACCATAGTAGCAGAACATGGATATATTATAGAATCAGCAGTGGGGAAAAATACAACATTCATTTAAACGATTCTTTCACTGCATTCTGGCGGTTTTTTTTTTTCGTTTTTCTCAGCAAACACAGTTAATTAAGCCTTTTACTTATTAAATGTTCCAACAATAACCCTTGTCCTCGAACTTACAACTTTAGTAAGTTCAATGACATCAGCTCTAGTTTGATAAAATTTACTTGGAGGCCCTCACGAGCTCTTAGTTCATTTAAAACAGGGGAAAAGGGAAATTTTGAAATACTAAATATTTAAGAAGTTGAACATGGTTTTGTTCTCCTGAAAATTTACTTTTTTTTTTTTTTTTTTTTTTTCAACAAGGGTTGTTTTTATTATTGAGCCCTTCAATTTCTAAGTTTCTGAACACGAACAACTAAAACTACAGAAAATATAAAAATATTAAAGCTTACAATTTCTTGGAAAAGTGAGAAAAACAGTGTAAAAGGAAAAAAAAAAATTGTAAGGATCACATAATGTTAGTAAAATAAAATATGAGTACAACGAATAATTTCAAGTTTAAGTAATTTTTACCTAATGGTAAAATTAAAGCTGCAAGTGGCGATATAAGGGGGGTATGTATCAGGGTGAACCCGATATGTGCAGCTTGGGTTCTGAGAAGAGGGCACAGGCCGACTGGGTTCATGTGGGTAGTCACATCGCAACTGACATCTTTCAACATTTCTGGCAATGATTTGGAATGTTTAAATCTCATCTGACGTTTACTTTTAATAATTTCATTAGAACTGTAACTTTCTGCTTTCATTTCATCTCCAGTTCTTGAATGAACAGACAAGTCACTTGATACACTTTCTTTTAAATATTTGCTAGTTACTGTTTGACTTTGTTTATCCTCGGCTTCTCTGCTTCCACTTGTTTGAGTATAAGCCTCAACGACTTCTCTAACTGTTTGTGTGTCATTTTCCTTTGTACTTCCTTCATCAGTTATAAAACATTTTTCTTCATCTTCAGCTATTCTTTCTTTGTGATGTTCATCGTAGGATTGTAAAAGACATGGTATTTTTTCGGGAATTATATCTGAAGATAATTTACTTAATTTCTTTTTCAGTTGAAGGCGAAATATCTAGAATATAACACTTAATAGTAAGTAAAAACTAAAATTCGTTAAATCCACTATAATCAAATATGTCTATGACACAGCCAATGACATTATCAGGTGGTACTACTTGTGAGAATAAATTGTTATGTTGATATATCTTTGCTGTGGTTTGTTAATCAGAAAAATGTAAATTATTAATGAAGATTATTATTTTTAATGTTATGACTACTTTATCACCTACAGGATACGTGTTCGTTAAAGTGTTACAAACCCTCGAAAGTTTACCTATCGATTAGCGTCTCCATCATTGTTGCCATTATTATTGCTTATATTCCAGCTACCTATTACCATTATTTTTTATTAGTTAATTACCCATTTATTTTATTTTTATGTATTATATATATTTATTTTTTATGCAATATTGAATATCGTCGTGAAAAAGACTTTTGAAAGAACTATGAAAAAAATATTTATCACAATTTTAATTATGATTACAGACTGTATCCACTGTATTTATTAGTATTATAACTTTTACAATTTATTTTCTAATAATTATTTATTAATTTTATTATTTACTAATTTTATACATCCAATTCATAGTAAACATTTCCATTATGTATCCCATTACCATTTAATGTTTTAACAGAAATAAATATTATTATTACTCATGTAATAAAATAAAGTATTTTCCGTATAAGAACATCACTATTCAAATCCTTTTACTAAAATGAAGGAGTTAAAGCCCCATTTAAATCACTCCATTGAAAATTTCTCATGGGAGTGATTCCTAAAAGTTACTCTCAAATAAACATGTATCCATCCTTAGGTGCAAAGTTTACTGTTTACATCATTGTTAGCCAAATAAATTTCTAACAAAAAAACTTCATTTACGTTACAGTAGTACACCCAGTGAGTGTACGACATCAATTAACATGAAGTCAATCATATACTTAGTAACTTCCAAGTTGAGAAACGCAAAAACAAACTTATTTTTTGAAATATTGTTTATACCACAAAAAATTATATATAAACAAACGATTTCAGTCTTACGCCCTTGTCAGGTTTAGTTATGAACTAAAATAAGTTTGCTGAATGTGAACCGTTTTTTTGATAAATCAAATAGCTGAGGACGAGGTTTGAATTTCAACTAGGAAGGACAAACTAATTCGTTTCAAGAAGTAAAAGCAAATTCCTATCTGCCGAACCACAGGGATTTCCAAGTAAAAATTCCAACCCCTTCTTACCTACCTAAGTTACCAATAAGAACTGTTCGCACACAGCAAACTTGACTTAGTTTATAACTAAACCTGACGATGGTGTAACGCCGAAAACATAGTTTACGTATACATTTGTGGAATAAACAATATTCCAAAAATAAGTTTGTTTTATTTATAGACTTTGTCGATTTTTATTTAGCTATGCTATGACGCAAACGTTTAACCAAATTTAAATAGAAGAGAAGAAAATAAAACTATCAATAAATCACCTCTTCTTCGGCAAAACGCAACTGCTCCCTGAGGTCGGCCTCTCGCTCCATTGAATCCTGCAGGTCTCTCAGAAGTTGTACTGGATCTTCCTGGGAGTCTCCTCTCGTTAACGACTCTCTTGACACTTTCTGAAATATAAAAAAATATTACAGGGGAGAGTGATCTGATCAGGTATGAAGGGTTTCATAGGAGAAAAATCAAACTCGGATCACCATTAGTATTGCAGTGTAATAAAAACCTTTGGTTGTTAAAAATAACTTCCTCCTCTCCCCATAAAACTATTGATTCGAAACAATATCAAAAGTTTCCCATATGAGACAATTCATGGAAACAAAATCGTCATTACGTCGAGTTAGAGGGAGACAACGAAACCCTAAAGATATATTTGATACCTATTCACAGTAAGCTCTCATATGACAACCTACTCGGTTATCCCACAGAATATTATTTATTCGCAACACACTACCTAATCTTCGCCCCCATAGAGAGAGAAAAAATTCTAGGGATATAAGCGTTGTGCCAATTTCAGAAAAGAGAGAAAAAAAACGATTTAGCCCATAAGGTTTCTGTTATTATTATTTGCAACCAACGGAACTGTAAATATAAACAAGTTAGTTACAGTAATAATTAGAATAAGAAGGTATTCCAATAATCCACCCAAACCCTTTTGTGACCTACATCCAAAAAACTTCACCTTAGGCCAATAAAATTTGTTTTACCTCTGAAGATGGAGTTTTCGGCACACTTCCCAGTTTGGGGGCTTTCTTTTTAACAGCTGATGGTCCTTTGTCTTTTTCTGTACTTTTAGATTTCATGTTAACTTCATGCAGTTCTTTTTCCAGTCTCGCAGCAGTCTAGATTTTAATAGATAATTATTATTCTGATATACATATATGTACATATGTATTTGTTTCAAAATGATTTAAATAAAATAAGATATTATTTAATAACTTATATGTGCGTACCTCGTTAGCCACACTGAGGTCATGCTCCAGCTGTTTTATCCTCTCCATTTTGTCCAGACCCGTTTGTCCTCCTGCTACCTAACAATACATTGAATTATTTAACAAAACCACCTGAACATAATACAGATCCTGGAGTCCCGCATACTCGGCACTATTATCAATTATCCCTTCTGTTTCCAAACTCACACTTCATACTGACCTCCACATATCTTTCCTTTTCACACTCTCAACTAAACCTCAAAATGTCAATACATCCAAACCCATAAATTCAAACCATTACCAGACCCTTGAAAATCCCACCCATCGGCCCACGAGGAAGTGGTCGAGGGACTCCCTCTGCGAATATCTTCATATTCGGGGATATGGGGGAGGGTTCAGCCAACCTCATTTCAAATAAAGGGTATTCAATATTTTTAGACTTGTAGTATGAGAAAAAGTATGCATTTTTCCTAATAATAAAAATAAATATAAAAAACACAGGCTGTATTGGGGACGCAGCCGCAGTGGGATTCGTGAAACGTCTTGTGAGTGCTGCACAGGGTGTTTGGGTTTTAAGATACAAAAATGACGTAACCAAATACAGAACGTGTCGAACGCGGGAGCGCCATAGCCGAGCAACCGTCAAATTTCTGCAATAAACCAAACACTTGTAAGCCTTATAACTCCTGAAGAGCATCGGTTTGAGTTTGATGGATTATACCTACTAGTGAGAGTGAGATCTCTCAAACGCGAATACTCCCGCTCGGATCGACGAACGCCGCGCGCGAGACTAAATCTAGCTCCGATTTCGTCATGCGTGGCGCACGCGACTCATACGTGATCGAGTATTGGCTCTACACAACGAAACCAAGATAGTACGGTTGCAAAGATACAAGCAATATTAGTGTTACATGTTTTCGTTACATGCGGTTTTAGCAAGACTATTGACCGAAATGAAAGTCGTTTCACGTCAAAACATCTCTTGAATGGATTCGTTCAACTACTTTCTAGAGCTCGCAGATAGGATTGCCTTCTAGTTGGAGAGAGAAGAGTGCTAGCCAATAAGAGATCCCTTCACTCAGGAGCCAATGAGAAGGCTATTTGCTTTCCTCCTCAAAGCCTCAGCTACAACTCCCAAAATCATTACTACAGCACACTCAGGCATTAGGTTTCATGCTTTTATTATACACTTATGAATTTATACATACCTCCCTACAACGTTGTTCCATTTCAAACTTTTCAATTTCCAGTTGTTCTGTTTTTCTTTCAGATTTCCTCAATTTAAATGACAAAATCCTACAATTCTTTGAAGCCTGTTCTAGCTCTTTTTTCAACATTGTATATTCGTCTGCACGATCTTCTCTAAACCAAAAAATATATACATATAATAATAAACGTATACAAATTAATTAAGATCGATTAAGTAAAAAAATACTGTGAATTAGCAAAAACAAACAAATGAAACTATGCTGATATCTATATTGACAGTTAAGGAAACAAGTTTAAACTTAATCGTCCATCTGTCAACCAATCAGAATGATTGTTATACGTCAGTCAAAGCAGAAGATATTGGTTAATGAAAGTGATTGGACGGTGACAGAGCGATATTGGCTAAAATTAGCCTAGTTAGTGGACGGCTTATTCGACGCCCTGTTTTTTTATTTCATTATGGCAGTGCCATGAGTTCAATTTAACTAAAGGTGAAGGTTCTCTGAATGTTTGGACATCTAAAGTGTGTCACATCTCAGCGTAGAAATTTTTTATAAAATATCCTATAACATGCGTTAGTATATATAATATATAAAATATTATATAATTACTTCATTCTCCGTAGATATGCATAAAACTGTTAAATTGAATAATGTGTTTTATAATTCACTCTAATTATAGAATGTGGATAAAGACAAATAGGTACCTAAACTTATCCTGCATTTCGTCCATTTCCTCTTCCATTTCTTTCATCTCCTTCTTCATATCCTCGTTCTCCTCTATAAGCTCCTCACACATGGTTTGTGAAGCCTTCAGTTTCTCTTTCAATCCTTCCAAATCCCGTCCTGAGCTTGTCGCCTTGACTGCTTTTAGTTCAACTTCCGTTTCTTTTAATCGTTGATTAAGACATTTTCTGTCATCCTGCAAATCTTCCACCGTTGTTTTTAATTCATTCACTTTCTGTTGCAATTTTAATACCTGGAAAATGAGTTACTGTATTAAAATTTCAATTATATGCAAAGATATTGCATCAAAGGATTTATGATTATTTAAAAATAATAGTTTGATGGTTATCTAAAAAACTGACAACTCAAAAAACGCTATTTTTTAATAAAATGAATGAAAAATAAAGCGTAATTTTATGAGAAATAACGACAAAACTGCATTTCAGAATATGACAGCCAGATGTGGATTATGCAAATAGACAATGACGTTAAAGGAATAAAGGCTCAAATCCAAACAAACGTACTTAATTAAATCAATAAATATTAATAAATACTTATACAAAACTAAAAATAAAATATATTTTTTTAACTCTGCTTTATTTGTTTTCACTTTCAAAAGTTATTGTTGCAGATTTTATTGACCTAAACTTGACTATTTTATTTCAAGAACAATAAAATCTCAAAATATAACTAACAATTATTTAATTTAGAGGCAATTTTTTCACTGAAGCTCAAAAAATCAGGTTCTTAAAATAACTGACAGCGTAATCGACAGGGGAAATAAAAAAAATTCAGAGAGGAGAATTGATCTGTTTCCAAGAAACGAATTTGAATAATAAAGAGTTCAAATTGCTCACCTGATACCTATATTTGTTTTTTGAGTTGCGTCGGTTTTCTAGAGGACCATCAGGTACTCAAAATATATTTAATCAAAGTGTATTTGAAAAATTTATAGTTGAATAAAGTTTAACAAGCATAATTGTATATATTATATAGTTTAAAGATACGACTATACCGGATGGATGTAGCGAACGTTCTATTGCTCAACTTAATAATAATTATTATGTGCACATATTATAATTAATAATGTCGGATTGCAAAGCATGACGCGAAATTACTGGTTAAGGTCTAAGTAGTGTAATCTTAATAATCGAAATCACTCCTTCATTGAGAGAAAACACCACAATTGTTCCAATCTCTGCCTTAGATCCTGATCGTATCGGATCTATGTAACTCCGCCTCTCATTCTTGTAATATGTCCTGCCTCCATCCAGCTCTTGATTCGCTTTCTTCACCAACTTCCCGAATTAAACAATAATATAAAAATGATTTCGCAATTTATATTTTACTTGTCATTTACTAATACTTTACTACTAAATCCTTACGTTTAATGTAAATATTTATTTTTAATGTAATATGTAATGGTTTTTTTTCAGTATTGTTTAATGTGACGTGATCTGGATTTGGAGGTTCAGGTGTGCGTATGTTGTGACTGATGTGTACTGCCCAAGTGACAGCTGTTGATGTGATGTAAAACAAACGAACAGAGATTGTTTAAAGTGAAGTGATCAGATTTTGGAGGTTCAGGTGTGAGTGTTGTGACTGATGTGTACTGCCCATGTGTCAGCTGTTGATGTGATGTAAAACAAACGAACAGAGATTGTTTAAAGTGAAGTGATCAAATTTTGGAGGTTCAGGTGTGAGTGTTGTGACTGATGTGTACTGCCCATGTGACAGCTGTTGATGCGATGTAAAACAAACAAACCCATAGTGATTGTTTAAAGTGAAGTGATCTGATTTTGGAGGTTCAGGTGTGTGTATGTTGTGAACTGCCCATGTGACAGCCAACTGTGACATTGTGTTGGCAACATGCCCACAAAATAAAACGACCATCTTACTTCTGAGGCACTGTTCCTACTGCTGCCAGTGTCTGAGGTTAGTCTTCTTAACATAAAATCACTCTTCTCTCTTTCAGCTTTCTCACATCTTGCTTTCAATGCTTCTACTTCTTTCTTCAACTGTTCGATTTCTTCCTTTAAACACTTTCATATTAGATTGTTCTATATATACAATAATTTATTTTTTATCAAAAAATAATAATCCAAAACGTAATTTATTAGTATTTTTTACCTCAGACTCATGTTCATTGACTAAGGTCGCATCACTGGTTCCGCTGATGGCTGTTACCATGCTTCCGTCATCATCACTTTCATCACTGCTAGAAACAACCTTTTTCACTTTAGGAGGGCTTTTTTTCCTTTCTTTCGGAAGAGGCGGTTTTGAAGCAGTATTTTTGACCTTTTTGTTTTAATTTGAAAAATTATTATTTCATATAAAAATAAATAAATATCAATATAGGTAATAAAAAAATATCTTACTTGCAGGGAAACATCAGCTTTTGTTTTGGAATTGTCATCAACCGATTGACGTTTTGGTATGTTGGAAGATAAACTAGGTGTCTTTTCTGTTGATTCATTACTATAATTACTTCTTAAATTACTTAAAGTAGTAGTTCTTCTTCGAACTGTATATTGAGTTCTTCTTGGATCATCTGAGAAACGAAAAAAACAATTAAAAACACGAAAAAAAGTAGTGGGTAAATCACCGGTTATGTACTTCCCCAACACGAATTAACCAATTACGTTTTCGCTCTTTCTCCAAAGCCAATTGACTGTTTGAGCTAATACTCAATTGTCGACTTACATAGTGGCTCTTGAATCCTCAAACTAAATTTTGTGTCGATACATTTGGGTGATATGGCTGAAAATCAATAGGTCTCCTCGTCCTTAGAGGGTTCTGGATACACATATAAAATTTTGAATCATTATATACATTTTTTTTTTTTTTTTTTTTTTACCTTTATTACTTAATTACCAACTATAAAATATATCATAACTAGGAAATATAATCACAAAGAAAAACAGAAACACCACTTGAGTCTCTTGATGAGACGGCTGGTCAACACCACCGCCTCCTCAGGGGTCCTCCTCAGGCAGGAGGTCACGCGGCCAACGACGATTCAGTCGCCGAGGAGGCCCGCCCGGCAAGGACCGGACCGACATGGCTTCCACCAGTGTGTTCGGATGTGTCGTGAACTTGTTGTGCAAATTTGTGTATAATTGTTGTCTAACTTCGTGTAAGAATGGTATGTTCAGGTCATGATGTAATGTTATGTTTGATACGTAGTAAGGGCATTGTGTGATTGTTCGGAGGATTTTATTTTGAATGGCTTGAATTCTTATTGTGTGTGAGGGCTTGGCTGAACCCCAGAGCTGAACGCCATACGTCATACAATTCTCAATAACTCGTGTTCATAAATACCACAGAATTTTTGTTTTCATTTTTGAAATGAGGAGGTTGGAAAATATGAAATTCCGTTGAAAAGTGTTATCATGAAATTTTTGAGTAATTAACTTCCTTTATACTTTATAGGTGAGGAAGTAAAATGGAAATTAAATGGCTTCTGGATTTCATTTTGAACACCAAAAACATTTGGCCACTTCAGACAAATATTCATAATTTATCCCATTTCGTGTGCTATTAGATATTCAATTACCGTACGAATACTAACTAGACTCTAATATAATAACAGTTACAGTCGAGTTTGTGATATTTAAGGAAACTTCTAATAAAGTTGTTTTCTTTAGTTGCAGATCTATTTCTCCCACTTTATTTAATCATATTTTTTATACATTTTTCCTTAGCAAGACTTTATTTTTTTTTAGTCATCTTAAGTTAGATTTTTGTTCAGATTTTGACTCAAAAAAAAAAAAAAAAGTGTCACCACTGGGTGATTTCTCCTTTTTTGACATTTTGACATTGCCATTTTTTTCTCCCTTAGCACATTTGCTTGTTGTATATATTCTTCATACAGTTGTAAATATCTCTTTGTAAAATAATAATAAAGAGAGAAAAAGAGCTGCAACAAATAATACAACAGTCATAGTGTTTTATTCCAAGTTGCGACTTGTCTTTTTAAGGTAACAATCAAATTTGTTGTTCAACCGTCTATTGAAATTAGATATTACAAGTAATTCTATTCACTCGTACAACAACAATGCGGATACGCCTATTCTTCAAATTCCAAAATGTTACGTTAGATAAAACCGACTCTAGTTACTTGATACCTTCATCCTGGCCTGTATCCGGAGTGGGTCGCCGTCGAGGTAACGTGAAGCTCACAGTAAGGGTTTCATCTCCTTTCTTCTCCACATCAGCCAAGTTCGGGGATGAAGAGGACCAAGAAGAAGATGAAAGACTTGAACTAAAACAAACATCAAATAAATATTATCATTATTAAAAAAATTAATGTACAAATATGAAATATATTTTACTTTCATCTCAATAATACTTTTTCTTTATGAAACCAATACAGAAGAACTAAATTTAACATTACTTTGGGCTATTAAATTATATAAATATCAAAAAGTTCCATGGATAAATCTCTTAAAGGTAAACTTTGTAACTTTTTATAAATATTCGGTTTGTTCATGAAGATATCCAAATCACTTATAACTAATATGATGATACATCCAAGTTGAGAAACAGAGACATATTATCAAAACTTATAGATAATAAATAAACAAAACAAACTTATATTTTCTACAATATTATGAAATCAAATAATTTTATAATCAACTTATTACATATCTATCAATAACAAAATAATCTATTCATTTGGATTCAATATAAGTACAATTATTAAAAACATAAGCTTCCCTAAGGGCTGAGTGCGGGGTCCTGGTGGGGATCCCTTGGGGTGGCCTAGCGGGCGGTATTGGTCGGGCTGGGGGGTTTGGGGCGGCATCGCCGGGCTCTCTGGACTTAAAAGGTCCCGGGCTTGGAGGGTGAGGACGGCCTCGCACATGCACACCCTCGTCCCTTGTTGCGATAATGTTTACTGTCTGTCTAAGTGTGCTTGCAGAGAGCGGCCCCTTGCGGTGGTGCGGTTCCTTGTCCCCTGGTTCGGTCTTGCGGCTGGTTGGGTGCCCCGGGGTTCTCCCCTGGGCTCTTCGTCCTCCTCCCATGTCCCATACCGTGTGACATATACATGGCTAATATGCTTCGTTCATAAGGCCAAAAAAAAAAAAACTTATATTTTGAAATATTGTCTATTCTACAAAAAAATGTATACTATATTATACCATCGATGGTATATTATACCATCGTCAGGTTTAGTTATAAACTAATTGTAAGTTAGTTTGCTGAGTGCGAACCATACTTATACATCAGGTAAGGAATAAGTTGGAATTAAAAATCTCCATGGATACAGTTAGGACTTAGTTTGGTGTGAATAATAGATATAATGTACGTTCAGTTCTGATATTAACATTGTTATTAGACAGAAAAGAACACATTTCAGACCAAAAAAATACTCACGTTGAAATTCCAACCCTTTTCCTTGCCTGATAAGTAAGAAATCTTACAGTTTAAAACTAAACCTGACAATAATATAATGCTGGGAAACTGGTAGTGTAAGTATGCAATTTTATGAAATAGAGAATATTTCAAAATACTACTGATACCATTAGAGTGTTATTAACTTCACAATAAGCTTGATAATGAAAACCGCAGCAGATCCAGCCTATAACGAACTAGGGAAGACTACTCAAGCCACGGCATCCTCAAGACATCCTCCCTTAGATATCATGTGTTGGAGTTCACTTTTCTCATATTTTTATTTTTCTCATTGTGTTAGCCATTCTCGAAATTATCTTTTTATTCACTTTTACAAGCAGTCCTAGATGGTTCTCAAGATGAAACAACACCAATCTGTTATTTTAATGTTATTTATTGTATGTCTAAACCTATACTTACTAGAATAGCATGTGATGTGTTGAACAAGTAAAATAAAATAAATTGAAATTGAAAAAATTATTTATCACTACATATATGTTTTTATTCTAAGATATAATTTATAAGCTTTGTTTGGATATGTCGTACACAATTGTGCGACATATCCAAACACCATGTTATGGTTTAACGAAAATAAATATTATTGTTATTATTAAAATATTATAACTGATACACCTATGATATACCTATTACTAGGTGAGTATGATTGGTCACTGGCTCTACTGGAGACTCCACTGGAACTAAGGTTGGAGCTACTCGTCCAATTCCGGCTGCCTAACGTATTTTCAGGAACCCTCGACTCTGACTTGCTCCTGACAACAAAACAATTTCGTTATTAATTAATTTCAAACAATTTCATTTTATGTTAGAACATGCTCTGTTCTGGAGATATACACTTATAATTTATATAAATATGGTGGGCTGGAAATACAAAGACACCTAGACAAAGTACATTTACTTCAGGTTTCACATTAGAAATAGTTTAGATATGAAAATAAAATATTACAGGTGTACAAAAAAAACAGGAATACCTGTACCTTAGACACGTTTTGACAACATACACCAAGACAAAACAAGATCAGGGCTGCCTACATTGAGACATCCAACTTCAGAATGACTTGACTTCTCTCCAGAGGGCGCCAATAGCTCATAGGTAGTGTGCTAGCCTACTGAACTCAAGTTTAGGTATTTTTTTGAATATGAAAGGTAAAAAACTTGAGCACACCATCCTTCGGATTGGACATTACGAGATGATCCCGAGCCAATGCGTTGTCAGGTACTCGCCCCCGTACCTTATGTAACTAAACTTAGGTGTCCATCATTTAGGACTCTTAGAGTAGAGCTAACAAGGAAGTGATAAGAGCATTGTATGCTTAGGTCCCTAGGTGTACATTGGTGTTAGTATCACTAGAATCATAAGTGGCTTTCTTCAGATTTTTTTTTTACTATCTCTTTTATATATATATATATATATATATAAAACTGAGCAGAATTACCATTACAGTACATACCTATTATCATTAATATTACTTAAAACATAGATATAGCAAGTAATATCGCTATAGTTTTGCCTTTGCTCGACTATAATAACAGAATGCCAATGGTATTTATCTTTTGTATCTGACCACTAATACTTTTTAGACGATTCCAATTTTTTTTCGAACTTTGTACAATTGTTTTTGTAAAAAGAAAGATAACCAGGAGTTTTTGGACCAACGAAAGGGAATGAAATAGAGGGAGGATTTAAGAAAAATAATATTTTTGTGCTACACTCTACAATTTGTTATTTTCGGTCAGAAATAAATTATAAAGAGGGTTTTCTTTGATGTGAGAAATAAAACAAGTATTGACCACTTTTACCCAGGATATTAACCGAATGCCGCGGGTTTTTGTGTTTCATACTCGACCCACTATAATTTGCAAAAAATGGTTCCAATGTTTTTTCAACTTTACACAAACATTGTACTTGTAAAAAGGAAGATCACGTTCGTTAACTGAGAGGAGGGGGGGAGTTTCAAAAAATACATGATTTAGGCTACACTTTCCACTTTGTTATTTACGAAAAAATTGATTATACATAGCGTCTCTTTCAACTTGAACTGTATGTCTTCGTCTACGTTCATTAGAAGCCCCGTTATGGCGTTCAGAATATATGCGTACGTTCGAGAAATTGATCGATTTCTTAGTATTATTTTAAAAATCGATAGAGTATACCCAAATTCTATTATTATCGTTTTTCCTCCGTTTCATAGTAATCTGCCTTGATCTTCTTGTATTACCAGACCTCCATACGCACCTTGTGTTTGACGATAGTGCCGGAGTAGAGACGGTGAGTTCATTTTTCCGTAGTTGACTGTCACTCTCTTTGTTGCGGTTCCCATGATCCCGATACTCCCTAAAACAATGTTTGAATTCAAATATTATATACTAGTTATGTTAACCGTCATTAACGAATAGGTACCAATTGCATGAATGTTAATACTAGCAGGTTAATAACTATAATAGGGCCTATAAGGATACTAATTGTCAAATAATATGAAAATCTGCTCAAGAGAACTAGCATTCATTTCATGTTTTGGGCCCCCCCACAATCATCTCTCTCGTTTAGAATTTTGAGACGCTACTTCTGAAATTTCATGAAAACCCGATCAACCGTTGGACTTGATATTATTTTATTATTAAACTTAATATTTCACATTGCTTGTACCGGGCTTATAAGGATATATGTTCAGCCGATTTTCCGTGAAGTTCAGAGACATATATACAGAAATTTAACTGATGGACTCTAAGGCTTCTATCTAACATTAAACGGATATTTGACCTATAAAAAAAAAAGAAAATCCCAGGTTCCATACTATATACAAAACTTGAATGTTTTGTATATAAAGTAATTGAATATTAAATATTTTATTGAAAAATACTTGAATACTATCAGTGAATACAACGGAAAAAAATAGAAAATAGTGAGAGAGAAGGGAATACTTGTATAGCACAGGTTGAGGAGAATGAGGAAATGAAGAGCTTAGGCTGATCAGGTGAGCCAGGCGCCCTTCCCCTTTGCCCCGACCACTTCACTCACTGTCGCCTTTAAATGTTATTTGTCTCCGTTATTTTTAACTTTAGCAAATAAATGAATGAAACAAAACGTTTAAAATGTGTCTTTCTTATTGATTCAGAAACTTTTCACTTAGGATCTTACGATCAATAAAATCAGAAAACACCTTTTCTGTCTCCACATAAATTCCCCCCTTTATTCAGTCATTTTGAAATTATATGTATCCTAAATGTTATTTCTGAATAAGCAGTTTTAAAACGAAGGGCAAAGAATGACAAACACGAAAATGTATTATCATACTTAACAAAAAACGGTCCCAAATAGTTTTCAAAAATTACAGACAGCCAATCTCTTACAATATTATTTATAAAGATTTGTAACTATCATTCTCAAATTTTCCTTCGACCAATATTTTAGGTTAAGTATTTTCCAATATCTGTCTTCCCTTGAAGATATTTATAATGCTAGTTGGTCCTTCATCAAAGCGAGGCCGATATGTAATCGATTAGAGTCATTTGATACTGATTACTAGAAATCATTAAGTCATCTCTTCAAGTATCTCCGGATACAATGCCAGAACAAACAAAGCATGCTAACCTTATTTCCAATCAAAAATGGACTACTTATTATTATTTTGAAAGGGGGACCTTTCCCGAAACCGCATGTTACGAAAACATGTAACACTAATATCGTGTATATCTTTGCAACTGTACTACCCGCGCATGCGCTTAACTTTGGTATCACTGTAGAGGAAAGAAGCCATTACTCGATCACGCTTATGTCGCGTGCGCAGATGGTGCCATTGTCGCGCCACGCATGACACAGTCAGAGCTAAATTTAGCCTTCTCGCGTGGCGTTCACAGAGGCGCAGCTCGGCCGTAAGTTTGTCGATCCGAGCGGGAGTGGTCGCGTTTGAGAGGGTTCACTCTGCCATAGTAGGTATAATCCATCGAACTCAAACCGGTGCTCTTCAGGAGTTATAAGGCTTCCGTAGGGTCCAGAAATGGGGTGAAGAGGCTCGGACAGCAAGACAGAAGGATGCCAATTCTCGCCAAGGTTTTGTGTATGAGAATGTATAAATTCAGAAATACATACATGTTAACAATATGATTCCCTGACGATCAAAGCAATTTTCTATTTATTTTTTTCTCAAAATATTTCAAATACGTCATGCCTTATATCTGACTTGTAAATAAGTATATTTGGTACCTGTAACATCGCTTGCAGCGGGTGGGCCATCGCACCTGTGGGTGGAATCCAAGCGGGCATAGCGCGTCCCCTTTTGCTGTCGGTTTCACATGGTGCATTCCTGCACAAAATAATATTTCATAATTGTTAATGCATATTTTGAATTATATATCGTTATTGAAAAAGATAATATTTACAGAAAAGAATTGAAACGATATTCTACACAATGTTCAATTGAAAACTCGAAACAGATATTAGCAGCCCTTCCCTCTTTCCTCAAATATAGATACCAAAAATATCCATATGATCAAACGTTGTAAATATGATTTTCTACATTATTCGTTTTATACATTAATGTAAGAATACATTTCTGCTATCTGTGTCGATGCAGTGGAAAGCTAATAAAATAAACAAAAACAAAGAACTTGTTATACTTTTATATTGTCTAATTGTACAGAAATATGTACATAAAGTGTACCGGGTTCAACAGTGACATTTAATTTTGTTAGCTTGTCATATTTATACAATTCTCAGGTTACTGTTATTTAAGACTGTGAAGACGGGAGAAGTCCCTGGATTGGGGGGGGGGGGGGGGGGGGGGAGTCTCACACCTTAGTATAACATTTACAAATATTTGAGTTTTGCGCTAATGTTTACTGTCTGTCTAAGTGTGCTTGCAGAGAGCGACCCGGTGGTGCGGTTCCTTGTCCCCTGGTTCGGTCTTGCGGTTCGTTGGGTCCCTCGAGGTTCTCCCCTGGGCTTTTCGTCCTCCTCCCATGTCCCATACCGTGTGACATATACATGGCTAATATGCTTCGTTCATAAGGCCGAAAAAAAAATATATATATTTGAGTTGTCAACAATCTAATAAAATAAAGAAAATAACTCTCTTCAGTTTTTACTTCCCCAGCTATACGAAGTATAAGGGAAGTTATGTAATCTGTCAGAAATTCGATTCTGTGTTTTCAATGGAACTATGTTTGATTGCAAAAATTAAATTATGGTTCTATGTGGACACGATAACTCCCGATAGAATTAATGTATCAACACGAAATTTCATATGTAAATTCAAAACTCCATAAGAACATCATCTATTAATTTTCAGATCAACTCAAAAACCGACATGGAATTTTATATTTAAATTCAAAATTTCATAAGCAACCATTTCTTTTCTATGAAATCGGCCGAAGGGAATGGGGCTCAACTCAAAAACCCTAATAACTGCCGATGTAATGAATATATCGACACATTTAGTATGAGGATTCAAATCCTACGTATCTCAACTATATTTTTAGCCCAAACGGTCAATAGGTTTTGGTGAAAGAGATAAAAACCCTAATTGAATAATTTGTGCTAGAGAAGAACATTTCCGTTTTCAACGACGACTATTTTTAAAGGTTAACTTTGTCACATAATATCAATAATTGATATTAATCATTAATATTCTCTTCGATGTAGACTCAGGTAAAATACTGATGAGTTTTCAAAGCATGATAGAGTACCACGAGTAGGTGAAAAGGGAAAAGAAATATCCAAACCATTGAAGCAATTTCCGTGTGACACGCAACAATTAGTGGAGTCGTAGGTTAATTTAATAATGTGTCCTGAAGATGACAACATGCAACACATAAACAGGTTCTGTTACCATGGTTCTATATACTTCGATACAAGTAATCTCTACATCGCAATGATAAACAAAAGGTCCTCTAAGCAGGAAGTAACATCAAAATTATGATTTTGAGAGCTTAACAAGTTTACATCTCAAGTTACACGAAGCATAAGGAAAGTTATGTAATAGGTGTACACAAAATCCCATAAGAACAACACCTATAAATTTTCAGCCATATCGGACAAAGAGAAATGGAGGATCAGAGGAGGGGGCCATACTCAATCATTTGTAATAATTTTCGATGTAATGAATATATCAACACAAAATTTAGTACGATGATTCAGAAAACACTGAATGAGTCGATAGTATGTGAATACGACACCTCATAAGGACAACATCTATCAATTTTCAACGATATTGACCAAGGGAAGGGGGAGAGCTCAACCCAAAAACCCTAAAAATCTCGATGAAATGAATGTGTCAACAAAAGGCTCAGACAACTGTTGATTTTTAAGAAGGAGGAGAAATGAGGCTTGTGATCGAATAAAACAAACTTGTGGAATTTCTGCAGCTTTCGGCACTGAGTGTACCTTCTTCAGTACTTATATAAATTATTACTGAATTGATGTATGCTAGATTTGAGTAGAAGGCAGGATATTAAAACTAATTGATATTAAATCAATAATTAACATTTAAATTATTTACAGCAAAACAAACTGAAATATTATACCTAAACAAAAAAAATTATGAACTAAATACATATAAATGTATTTATTTAAATTTAGGGTAGACAAAATTAATGACTCCCACAGAGTCGGGCTCATGTCCACCAGAGTGACGAAAGAGCGCTCTGGTAGTAGACGATATTTTTTTTGGACTTTTATTCGATGCATATTAGCCATATCGCTTGTAATAAATTTTTCGTTAAATGCATAATCGGGTACAAAAATGATAGTTCTGTTCAGGAAAAAAGTTGTACAAGTGATATCCTAGCCAGTGCTGAGATCTAGTGGCAAATAACTTATTCCATTTTGGTGACATGGACAAGTAACATATAAATAGTGACCTTGAAATTAAGATTTTTATTCAATTTTATGGTTTGCTAACAGCAACTTTCACCATAAAAACAGAAGACAAAATATTTCCGGTTTCGATAAATTATAGATTTTTTAAATCAGTTAAGGACTTAATGCACAGTTTCTTCAAAGTTTTAAATATGTCACTTAGACCACTTTGATTCTAATCCAGTCATATGTCAATATAGGTCCTGAAGAAGGCACACTCAGTACCGAAAGCTTGTCAGAAATTGTAAGAGTTTGTATTAATCGACCAGAAGCCTGATCTCTCATCCTACTTATTACATCGTTGATTAATCCTCCCTAATTACTGATTTTTAGTCAAAATAGTCAATTGGTGTTAGTCAAGGAACGATTTTGTTATGGAATGCGTGCGTAAAGGCTGGTCCAAACAATATGACTGGTCGTTCGTTTCTCTTGCCAATACAAAACGATGCCAACAAGCGGATTCCACAATTGTCGTCAGTACCGTTTTCTCCAATTTTTATTTATCTTACCTCTTGTCCTATTTCTTCCGAAAATAATGGAGTTCCTTGATCACTCAAAAAACTACATCATTCGAAATATCGAAGTGATGGTTCGTAAACATCATCGTCCCCAGCACAAAATCGACTTGACTTTTTTTTTTGTCCAACTTTTTCTGTAGATAGTCCTCAGAGAATCTGTTTTTGTCGTAACCGAATCTGTGATCGCCACGGACTCTATCTCTTTGTATTTTTCAATTAAAACCTCATAGGCCAGATTTTTTTTTGTTGTCCAGATTACAACGCAGGGGGCAAGAAGTCGGTACTTGAGGAACTTATAGGAAATTCAATTCTGAACAAAATAGTTTATATAAACATTGGTCCGTAAATGCTTCCCTAAAATGGAACAGTATAAACACTTTAAGAAACCACGTTTTTTGCAGTTTCTTCAAGTTGTCAAAATGACGTCTGGAAAAAAATCCTCTGGTGATCCTCCAGAGAGAAAAACATCTTGGGTACTCCCGAACACCTTGTAAACGATTAATTCTAAAGATGGACTTTGGTCAGCTCATATTCACAATTAACAGGACCGCAAACCATGTTGTCGAAAAAACCTTGATGATAAAAAACCCAAAGTGTGCTACTTTTGGAGAATTGCCCATATATAAACTGAGTTTATAATTAAACGTGCTTTTGGTGTAATGCCGAAACCAGGAATATATGTAAAAATTTTTTTGAAATGGACAATATTTCAAAGAAGGTTGTTTTATTTTTTTTCAATATGAGTTTTAACGTTCTCGTTCCTCAACTTAGAAGTTTAGTCATTTTATGAAACGTCCTTTGGTAGTAGGCGATATGATCTTGTAGTTGAAGTCCGGGCATAAGTCATTGAAATAAACAAACAAACAATAAAGAATGAAGTATATTAAAAAAATTCAAATTTATTACTTTTGTGGTATTTGGTAGATTATAATATAATATACATATTATGTTGCTTTTGTTCTTGTACTGCATCAGTTGTTTTTAATTTAATACAAAAAACCCAGCTTTATCCAAGCAGGGTTGGATAGACTGCACATTATCTGGATAAAGCTAGAAATTAATGTTTTTGAGCAACTTTATCCAGCTGTTTTCAATATTACGGGTATTATCCAGATAAACTTAAAATTATGTGATTTCTTGCTATATCCGTAACATACGAGTATTTACAAGTATATGTTCTATTACGTTCTTTTATTAGACATTTTAATTTTTGATGAATTTGGATAATAGAAACCCCCCAACCTCCCTCCCTTGCTACGCCCAAGTTGACAGGCGTCAAGAATCGATCTCAAATGGGAGTTAAGGAAAGAATACTCATTAAAAGTTTACTTCCCTTTTTTCTGATTGCTATTCACTGATAGTAATCGATTTATTCATATGTCTTACGTCAGTTACAACATCCAGTCTCTTTAAGAATTTAAATCGTATCGATTAGAGTGAGTAAAAGTCGATAAATTACCAAACTGTTTTACCACCTCCGCTTCTCAGAATAGAGAAAAATATTGAAATATTTCACCTCCCCAATAAAAAACCTAAGGGCCTCGACCGGGTTTCGAAACCACGATCCTGACCTTTGTTACAATTAGTGACTAAGAGATCCCTTCAAATTAGTTGTCTGATCTGAAGTCTCGGTGAAAATTCAGTTTTTAGTTTTTACAATGTTATAAAATGAGAATTGTAAAAAAAAAAAATATATAGAAATATTTTAGGTAAATGGCTAAAAGAATTTCTTTAAATGTTCATATCAGAGGAAGAAGTTCCTCAATGCGTTTATACTGAATTCGCCCCCGGAACATTAAAAAATAAATAAATATTTAATGAAAAAACGTGATATAATAGCAGTCGAGACACTGCTTGTGCCATCATCGAGAAAAGTGTAAATTTTTCTTTTCTTTTTACAAAAGATTTTTATAAATCCTATCTACTTATATTGTCTCGATATGCGAAACATGATCCATTACGGGGGTCCATACCTGAAGAGCTACAGCGTAATGCCGACCCCTGGCTATAGTCAACCAATATTTTACTGTGCTAAAAGTTATTTAATAGAGTTGGGAGAAGTGCCAAAACTTTTCAAACCACACTGATAGTCCCCATGGGTGGAGTTTCCAACGACAAACTTTATGTTTAAAAAATAATTCTATTTTACCAAATGTAGTAAAAAAGATATTTGAGTTGATATAATAATTAGTAGAAAACGAATATAATATGAATAAAACTCTGATACAGAGGTAGTAATAAAATATATTTTTGTATAAAGTTTCAAAACTGCAGTTCGGCCAGGAATTTTGAATTTTGGCCCAGTATCTATGATTTTCTATTTAAATAGAGATAGAACGCAGTTGTGTCTAAGTAGGTAAATATAGCCCAGATAAAGCAATTAATTACAGGTACTGTACATGAACAATTTTTTTTTATATTATTTATTTATTGTATACAATAAGATATTTACAACCGTGGAAAGTACACAGAGAAAGCACACAATGGTAACAGTGAGTTTCATTCACTTATCATTGTCACGGCTGCTAGGTCTCCCGGCCATTGGCGCTTAAGATGCCTTTCAGGATTTTGGGAAAGTGTGGCACATTGAAGAGCACTAAATTAGAGGATTATTTTGGGAACTAAGGAGCAATGGAGTTTCTTATATCTGAGTTTAACTACTTCGGTGATGAAAGCAATTTTGATACCTGTGTGAAGAATTTTGTTGGAAACATAATAAGGAGCATTGACTATTTTACTCAGAATTTTGGATTGAAGATTAAAGAGATTAGATGCGGTTTAGATTGGATGCCTTGGCAGTACCCTATAGTTCAAATCCATAAGTCCAAATAGGTTCTAGTAGAGTATTATATAGTAATAGTTTTGTATAGAAAGTTAATTTAGATCTCTGGTCAAATAGTCTCAGTTTATGTCTTGTCTTTCCAGTCATGTGTGTGTGTGGGTTCCAGGTAAGTCGTTTGTCAAGGAGGCCTGGTTTGCGAGCTTCTTGATATAATGCGTGCTTAGTAAGAATAATGTTACTAATTTAACTAATGCTTGTTTTCATTACGTTGACACCAGTTTAAACACGCAATGTTGTAGCTAATTATCGATTATCTAATTACCAACGATAATTGTCCAGAAACATATTTTGATATTTCTTCCTGTGACTGTGAAACAGTATTGGAAAAAATATCCATAATATGAGCCGACATTCTGCGCATATTTCTGGCTCAGGATTTTTCTCGACCTTGTTCTCTGCAAACAGAAAACCATGCTTTCTCCTTCTGTTCTAGAACTTCTGCATGCATTTCTGCCATTAACGGCTATCATTTTGAATAACTAAATTAAGGGCTTCAATATCTTTGATTTGTTATATACATTTTTTTACATACAATATATTTACCACACTATCACTTCTCTCAATTATTTTTTTGCCTTTTAAAAAATAGCAATATACAATATACAGAAGCAATGTAGGAATGTCAACATTAGAATTGTTTCCCAAAACCTCTGTATATTGTATATTGCTACTTTTTAAAAGGCAACAAAAAGTAAATGGGAGAAGTGATGCTGGGATTAATACATGAATTCAACTTACACAACCCAAAAAAGTCCATTTTTTTTTTTGAAAAATCTTTCTTTTTAGTAAAAAGCAACTTTGCGCATATTTTAGACGATGGCTTTTTCCGGACTACTTTCCTGGGCTACCCTACCACACTTACGTTTGGGCTGTAGTTGAGTGGACAGACGAATTCAATCTGGGTTTCATTGCAGGCAGAGTAATCACAAAAACGCCTATAGTAATATTTAGCAGATTATTTCTCTAAATTTGATAAGCATGCTAAAATATCACTTTCTAAAAGTCTCCACTATTTTTGTTACAAATTTTTCTACAATAACAAGACTAGTAGCCGCCGCTGCCCAGCTGGGAGCGAACATGACATTGTGGCGAGTGGTGCCAGGAAGCCCTGCCAGCCACATGAATCCATCCGGGTACAAATCTCTCTCAGCTGACAATTATTTCTGCAATATGCAATTCAAACTCTTACACGCAACAAATGTTTTAAGCAAAGTCTTTCAAGATACAAAATATTTTATTTATTTTTCTTATTTTCCAGGATACAGATTGGAGGAACATCTATCAAGGTCTGACATCTAGCTGCCTTCTTTGCTCTCAGAGTTTGTGAATCGAACAGAAACCATTTGACTGAAGAAACAGCAAGAGAGCTTGGAGTTTTTGAACTGCTGACCTCAAATTCACACAATCAATATTTTTAGATCCTTGCGATGTATACAGAGCTCTCTATCGTCGCCTGATTTGGTGAGGAAATTTGCCGGGTTCTTCGGGATGTAATATGCGTTAGGTTCAAGCAGTGGGTCCTATCACATCAGACGTAGATATCGATAAGGATATACTGGCATTAGCCATTCTATTCGGTAGTGAACGACCAGACGGCACACGACATAGCGATTGTAGTTTGACTATATAAACCCCTCCAAAAAAAAGCAAATTGCCAATTTGAACTGTGTCAATTACTATCTAGTGTTCACCTTCATAAAGTTCGGAAACATTCAACACGAATTTGTATTCTAAAAAGAAATAAACTACTTTTCACATAAATCCCGGACATTTCTCTAATCCCTTCTTTTACGTCAAAATGGAAAATGGCTAATAGCTATATTTTTTTCTAGTAAACACTATGAAATGTAAATAATCAAAACAAAAAAGAATTGAATTCATGAATGTTAATAAATTGTACTAATTAAAAAAAAAAAAAATTCACAAGGGGACCTTACAGTGTGTGGGTCGCCGATTTCATTAAAACTTTTCTCGTGTTTCTACATCCAAAAATAGTAGTTACATGTCCGAGCAAACAAAACCAAAACAAATAAGAAAAAAAAAATGTAGGCCCGAAAATGGCCAAAAATTGTGCCACTGCTCCTGCCTAGCTCCCTGATCAATTTCAATGAAATTTTCAGGGACGTTTACACATCAAAAAATATTAGACACATGATAGGGGTTTTGTTTCGTAAACGTGATTTTCGAGCGATAACGATTTGAATATAACAATAAGTTTTATTTTTACATTCAAATCGTTATCGTTCGAAAATCACGTTTAGAATACAAAACCCCTATACACATGTCTAATGATTTTATTAATCGGCGATCCACAGACTGTAAGGTCCCCTTGTCAGTACTGTAATATTTTCACACTGAGAAATATCTATGTCCTGGTGCCGTGATAAGCTTTTGATTGTTTTTATTGATCCTCCAAATGCAAAAGGATTGTGTTCACCCTTGGTGCATAAATATATAAATAAATACATAATAATAATAAAATAAATAAGAGCGTTTATTTTGTCTAGCCTTTCCATTTTCAACAATTTATCTATTGTTTAAACATTTAACATTGACCCCTGTAAAACACCATATTTGTCAGTATATATTGATGGAAAGTTAATTCAGTCTTCTCGTGACTTTTTCCACTCTTTTCTATTCATCTTTGAAAGGAAAAAAGTGTTTTGTATTTTACATTAAAAAATTCAGTAAAACTGAAAAGCACGGCCAAGTACGAATCCGTCTTTACTGGTGTCCAGCCGTTGCTGTCTTTTTTTCGTTATCGTTATAATATTGGGTTATTTTTTATTATATATTGTAGCATGTCTACCCTATAGATAATGCTCAGAACTGGCGATGTCTACGAGAGGATCGCGATCGCTAGGAGCAAAGTATGGGTTGTGTGGTGTTGAATAAACGAGAATTGCATTTGGAAGAGAATGCTCGGAACCAATGATGCCTGCGAGAGAATCGCGATCGCTGGGAGCGGAAAATAAAGAATAATAGAGACACAATGGAAAGGAAGCCAAGATAATTGTCTACATCCGGTGTATAAGGAATAAGCAGTAAAGGTTTTTTTTTTCTTACTCCAGGTTTTCACACAACTAGAGGCAGATGTTAATTGGTAATATGCGATTGGCTGGAAATAAAATGGGCGGAGTCCGACGACCAATCAAGCCTGGAGAACTGTCCCCTACCACGGTCGGATATCGGAAGCCACTCCCCGTTTTACTCATTCTTCGTTCATATCTTGGTGGATCACCACGTTCCTCTCTTTGTAAAGCCTAGTTTCAGTATGTGAAAGTACTTTCTTCGCTCATGTCTTGGCTGGTCACCACGTTCTTTTTATATTGTACAGTTGAGTTTAAATATGTGAATTGAGTTGTCTTCGTTCATATCTTGGTGGATCACCACGTTCCTCTCTTTGTAAAGCCTAGTTTCAGTATGTGAAAGTACTTTCTTCGTTCATGTCTTGGCTGGTCACCACGTTCTTTTTATATTGTACAGTTGAGTTTAAATATGTCAATTGAGTTTTCTTCGTTCATGTCTTGGGTGATCACCACGTATCTTTTCTATAAGTAATATCAGTTTGAATATGTGAAATTAACATTCTTCGTTCATGTCTTGGGTGATCACCACGTATCTTTTCTATAAGTAATATCAGTTTGAATATGTGAATTAGTCGTAGAGACACACTTTGATCTTGGACGGTGCAAAGTCAGTGGGGGTGTAACTTCTGGTGTGCCCTCGAAACTACGCAGATCTTCAGGGACTATGTGAATAGACGATTTCTACGGGAAGTCCAGAAAGGGTGATCACGCCGTCATTCGCCATGGATATCGTATCGAGGTACCTCGTAATTAAGTTATAATTCAGTCCTTCAGACACACGGCCAAATTATATATATTCAATTGTTGTTTTGTAAATATGTTCTCATTAAAATAAATATGTTAAAGTTATAGGTTTGATTCATTTCATTCCCCCCCCCACTCATGCTTCTTCTGGTTGACAACAGTAATTAATTATTGTTAATTACTGATGTCAACTAACCGTTAGGATCTTGTAACCGTTCTTTCCGTGGGAGTGCTTTCAGCTATTCAGGCATTGTTTAATTAAAGTCGCGATTTAAATAATTTTCAAATTTAATAATTTTTCGATCTCAATTTTATTTATTTTATTAATTACGTGATTTGCACTCACACAGGGAGGGAATGGGTTATAATTGGCGCCACCGAACAGGGACTTGATTTGTTTATTAATTATGCCAATTAGTATAATTAATGAACCCCACTAATCGGTCCCTTATTAATTAATTTTTTTTTTTAATTAAAAATTTTTTTTTTTGCTTTTTAACGTAGATTCCAGCCTATTAGGCCACAATGTTATATTTTCACTTAAAGTCGGTATTTAGAATCAAAACTGAAGAAGGATGGGTGAGGGTAGGGACAATGAATGACATCATTTATTGAAATAATTTTATTTTTTTTTTGTTTTTGATTTTTTTTTCTTATGTAGATTTAGTAGGCATTTATTTTACATATTATAACTATTGTTGTATTGTGATGCCATCTGACAGGTCACCATAGAAATTAGGTTAGCACCAGACCTCCCGTATAATTCATTTAATTGTTTTGATATATATTTCTTATCAGAATGGAAGGGAAAGAGAAGTCGGAGATAGAACCGATGCAGACACGATCTGGGAAAACCATTCGCACTCCCACGGAGTCCCCGGTAGAAAGGCCTAAATTTGACCTAGAGGCGATGCTTATGGCCATGCAGGAACAGATGGGAAACTTGGGAAAGGATTTAAAAGCGGACATGCAGGAACAGATTTCGGGACTAGGACAACAGGGAAAGGCCATGCAGGAACAGATAGGACAGCAGACTTCGGAGATAAAGGAACAAATTTCGGCAATGGCAAATAATATCGAATCCATTAAACGTAATATGGGTACCGTACAATCTGAATCTAGGCAGGACAATTCAGAAGAGAGATATGATAAGCCTACTTCTAAAGTTAGGGACATGGTATGTGTCAGTTATCATGAAGTTACAGGTGGGATCGTGTCAGAAACACAGCATCTAGATAAGGAGGTCGAAGAAATAAATTCGAACCAAAATATTATTAGTACCGATTGTGAGAAGAGATTCGCCGATATCTCGAAGAGAATAGATACTGTTTCGGGTCAAACTCAGATCTCAACCCCAAAACAAGATGACCGAATGACATTTACCGTACCCGAAGGACATAGGAATTGGCCTACGAACCAGACTTTTGCTCGCGAACAGCCTAGCAATGTCACCTTCCAAGATGTCTACGTGAAAAATTACGAACGTGGTGAGGTGGCGTTACGTAATAGCGTTTTGGATTTGCCAAACCATTTTGTATTTAAATTCTTACTATTCTGGGAAGGACCTTACCAGATTTTAGACAAGGAAAGTCCTCAAATTTTTATTTTAGGACATCTCGGCAGCGACGTAGCGGAAGGAGGAATCTTTTATATGACATCACAGAAGCCGTGTATTAGCGGATAAATTTACAAGCAGGCTAGAGAAGCGCTAGGGCTCTCTTTGAGATTAACGATCTTACTTCAGCCGAGTTAGGGGGGCGATTATTGCAGACGAGATCGCGGCCCTAGAGTCAGGGAAGAGATTTGTGACGTCTCTATGGGTGTCCATCCCCAGCTATCCCAGGAACAGTTAGACAAAGTCACACACACATAAAACAGACACTATTCTTTATTATTTGGGAATTATTTATTATTTTACAATAACGGCCAACACCTCATTATACAACAACACACAAAGAATCACACATACACATTTATTGGGGACACGGGATTTATTATTTAGTTATTTTTTTTTGTAAATAGGATAAGGCAGACGGGGACATTCTGGCACTCCCCTGGGGCTTAACATCGAGCATACCCCCCTTAGTCGAGCTCAAAGATTCCAAAGTGAATCGCCAGGTTGTAAATAGTAATTTTAGATAATAAGTTAGGGTTAGTTTTTTTTTTTAAATTCTAGATATTAAGTTAGGATAATTTTTTGTTTATATTTGGCATAGGATATTTTTTTATTAGTATTACGTTTTTTTTTGATGTTGGGATAATTTAGTTTAGATAGGTTTGTGGCTTCATTTTAATTTAACGTAATTATAGGACGGGGCAGACGGCATATGGACTGGCCATCCATAGGAATTTACCTACGTATTTAAATTTGATTAGGAGACGCGGATCTGAGTAGGATGACAGCGAGGCGATGGCACACATATTTGTAGGTAGTCAGGTATGGTAAATGTACTTCCAATTGTATTTGTATGTTTTGTTTTGTATTTTAAAATAATATTTGTATTAGTATCCGACCGTGTGTATCTATTGAAAATGTCACATTGACCCATATTTTATCTAGTGACCATGATGGGCTATGTTAACCCAATGAGAGCCTTGTAAATATATTTGTCACATATATCCAGGTATGGACCTTACTTATTATGAGTGTCGACCACGGTAGGTCAAATGTCAATTTTTTTATTTTAGTTAAGAAATCCTAAGGCAAGGAGCCGAAGCATACATGACTGGAGGGGGAGATATATTATAAACTGGAGGGGATACCCAGAATTGAATATTTAATTATCGTACACACGGAGAAGGGGCCACTCCATTGATGCTTGTAGAATCCATTTAAAGGGGCGGGAGTTGTTTAATTATTTTTTATGCCATGAACTGACTGTTTGAACTGAAGAAAGGGTTTCGCTACTTGATTAATGCGGATGCCGGAATTTACATATGTTTATGAAACTGAGATGGGATTTGAGTGGGCTTATTTTTCTATTTTATATTTCGTCGTCGTTCCGGCAGAAGGTAAATACCTGTCGAAGGCCTAAGGAGGCATATGGTTAGGGTTTGGTCAACCCAAATTTTTGTTGAAGCGGATTAGGTATATGGGAATTCAGTTGAAACATTGTCGAGGCGTGGGGCCTTTTTGGATGTTTTAACTAGTCAGTGAATGTATGCTAGAAATAGAATCATCGTTATTTGCCAATGGAGAGGGTTAACTCCAAGAAGTACAGCGTAAAGTAAAATCATGCTTTGGTCACGCATGCATAGGCAAGCCATGCCGATTCGAAAGGAAATTTAAAATCATGTTTTGGTCACGCATGATAATGAGGTCGATACCTGAGTATTTGGTTAAGTGTATATGCTCAGTGAACGAGCAAGTGTTAAGTGAAACTAATAAAATATGTGACTTCCAATGGTCATTTAGCCGACATATTTTATTTTAACGGGAACGGGGGATATTGTAGCATGTCTACCCTATAGATAATGCTCAGAACTGGCGATGTCTACGAGAGGATCGCGATCGCTAGGAGCAAAGTATGGGTTGTGTGGTGTTGAATAAACGAGAATTGCATTTGGAAGAGAATGCTCGGAACCAATGATGCCTGCGAGAGAATCGCGATCGCTGGGAGCGGAAAATAAAGAATAATAGAGACACAATGGAAAGGAAGCCAAGATAATTGTCTACATCCGGTGTATAAGGAATAAGCAGTAAAGGTTTTTTTTTTCTTACTCCAGGTTTTCACACAACTAGAGGCAGATGTTAATTGGTAATATGCGATTGGCTGGAAATAAAATGGGCGGAGTCCGACGACCAATCAAGCCTGGAGAACTGTCCCCTACCACGGTCGGATATCGGAAGCCACTCCCCGTTTTACTCATTCTTCGTTCATATCTTGGTGGATCACCACGTTCCTCTCTTTGTAAAGCCTAGTTTCAGTATGTGAAAGTACTTTCTTCGCTCATGTCTTGGCTGGTCACCACGTTCTTTTTATATTGTACAGTTGAGTTTAAATATGTGAATTGAGTTTTCTTCGTTCATATCTTGGTGGATCACCACGTTCCTCTCTTTGTAAAGCCTAGTTTCAGTATGTGAAAGTACTTTCTTCGTTCATGTCTTGGCTGGTCACCACGTTCTTTTTATATTGTACAGTTGAGTTTAAATATGTCAATTGAGTTTTCTTCGTTCATGTCTTGGGTGATCACCACGTATCTTTTCTATAAGTAATATCAGTTTGAATATGTGAAATTAACATTCTTCGTTCATGTCTTGGGTGATCACCACGTATCTTTTCTATAAGTAATATCAGTTTGAATATGTGAATTAGTCGTAGAGACACACTTTGATCTTGGACGGTGCAAAGTCAGTGGGGGTGTAACTTCTGGTGTGCCCTCGAAACTACGCAGATCTTCAGGGACTATGTGAATAGACGATTTCTACGGGAAGTCCAGAAAGGGTGATCACGCCGTCATTCGCCATGGATATCGTATCGAGGTACCTCGTAATTAAGTTATAATTCAGTCCTTCAGACACACGGCCAAATTATATATATTCAATTGTTGTTTTGTAAATATGTTCTCATTAAAATAAATATGTTAAAGTTATAGGTTTGATTCATTTCATTCCCCCCCCCACTCATGCTTCTTCTGGTTGACAACAGTAATTAATTATTGTTAATTACTGATGTCAACTAACCGTTAGGATCTTGTAACCGTTCTTCCCGTGGGAGTGCTTTCAGCTATTCAGGCATTGTTTAATTAAAGTCGCGATTTAAATAATTTTCAAATTTAATAATTTTTCGATCTCAATTTTATTTATTTTATTAATTACGTGATTTGCACTCACACAGGGAGGGAATGGGTTATAATATATATATATATATTTTTATCTTTATCTTTGCATATATAGATCACATGATATTTATTATACATTAAAAAAAAATAATATATTAACATTGATGACGTCGTACGGACACTGAAAAAGGAAAAAGAAAAAAAGTTATTTTTTGCCAATTTTGACCCTTCGAAACTTGGTCAAAAATGATTCTTTTGGGCTACTTTTTTTTAAATTTTGTTCAGCTCGGAGTTCTCCAGACGGCTATGTCGGAAAAAACATCATTTTGTTAATGAATAATATACTTTTTTCTATGCAAAAAGTGGCATTTGGTGTGACGAGAAAAGTAACACAACAGTGTCTTTCGACATTCTTTTCGGACTTGGCCAGAGACACTGCTCCTGATTCATTGTCAGACAATTCCTCTATTCGAAATCAACAGATGGACCTATTGGGGGTTTATGGGCTTAATTCTTCCTTCCCCTTCCCTCTCAAAGATTGTCAGAAAAAAAAGTAAATGAATCATTGGCTAAGTACTTCCTCAGCACGAAGTATTGCTCTCCCTCTAAAACCAATCGACCGATTTGGTTGAAAATACACAGCTGACTTACAATAGGACTTCTTCTTTTGGGATCGGAAAACATGAAATTCCGGTGAAAACTCAAACTCGAATTTCTGACCGAATACATAACTTCCCCTATGCTTCGTTTAGCTCAGAGGGTAAAAAAAAAAAAGAATTAAAGCTGAAATGTCAGTAACTGTCCCTATCAAGTAATTGGCTTATATAAATTTACAGTACTAATACGGATACATAAACTGAGACCAATGGCGATTATCCACAGGTACAAGAGCAGGGAGGAGATGATTCACAAAATACACGTTCAACTATTACATACATTAAATATTAAGAATCGGTTAACGACGGTTAACGTTTTTATTGTCATATTGAGAATGAAACTATAAAAAGTGAAGAAATAAAAAATATATATATTCTTAGAAATCAATAAAAACAATTCTATTATTGAGAGAAAATGTGTTAAGAAGATCCGTTGTTAAGAATAATGAGGGGAGAAGGAGAGAAGAAAAAAAGTAAAAAGATTTGGCAGAACGCAAATAAAGCGTCCCAGAGCTGTTGCTATAAATAGAAGGTATAAGTGAGGACGAGCTGATTTGGAGATAGTCTCACTCGGGGAGGTGTGAAACAGACAGACACAAACACAACTTACTTTTATTTTGAAAATATCTCCTTTAGTCCTCTCCAGGGAAAAATTTCCACAATATTTCAGTTTAAATGTCAGCTCAAAATGCACTTATCACAAAACATCACTTTCCTTTCAAGTACCAACATTTAGACAAATGTTTATAAACACAACATACAGAGATGAGAACGAGTGGACAAGAGTCGAGCATGCGAGCGATTTCTCAACGGATCTGTAACGAGGTGGATAGAGAAAATGCGAGGATAGAAAGCATGGCTAGTTGACCGACTCAGGTATGCCGACTACGTTAACCAGATTCCGTCTGTTGCCGCCCACTGAGGACTGGCTATATCTGTGGATATTTGGGAGTCATGGCATACCGCCAATTCTCTGTAGTTCTCTTCCTCACTAACAGATCTCACTACCGTCTAGACCAGCCGTTGGTTCTCAACCTATGGGTCACGACCAGTGGGTCGTTTTAAATTCGGCTCGCGACACACGTTTTCACCAAATAGAGCCGTGGCACTTTCGTTTCTTTATTAATTTTTAATTATACCTATTTAATTATTCTTTTAATAATCTTCAGTCACGGTTCCATATTATATATTTTCCCAACCACATATTTCTGTGAAAAGGAGTTTTCTGTTTTAACGAACGTCAAAACCAAATGGAGGAACAGCTTGAGAGAAGCTCACGACCTAAGAGTTTCCCTTTCAACGATGGAGCCCCGGTGGAAATTACTTGCAAACAGCGTCCAAAGTCAAAGTTCCCACTAATAAACTATTTTGACTAATTTACAATATGTGTACCTTTCTATTAATATAAAATTTTAAATTAAAAACATACTACTTTTGTGCAATTTGATTTTGTGATAATTATTATGATAATTTATTTGTTCATTTACTTCAATAAATGTATATTGTTTGTTCCTATATTTTTGTTTGTGAAATACCTAAACCGCTTCAGATACGAGCAAAAAAATGTTATATTTTAAATTTTATTCATAAAAGGAACAAACATGCAAGGTTTCATCAAAATCTGAGATCATGGGTGTCGTACCCTGGGTGAACTGATGTAGAATGACCGACCCGTGTGTCTGTGGACACGACAACTCCAGATAGGATGAATTAATAGCCACAAAATTTTATGTATTGATCCAAAACCCCATATGGACAACACCGATTGTCCATAGGAAATAATGAGTTGAGAACGAGAGGAGAGGGGGGTTTCATCTTAAAAACTGCCGATGTCGACACAAAAGTTCTCATCTAATGGGGTTTAACGGTGAATTCAACAAATACATTAGATTTGACTTTGAACACCAGGAAAGAATAATGGAATATAACTTCTTGGAGTTATGTCATGAAATAATTTATGCTGGTACAGTTCGTGTCACTTTTGTAATGAAAAATTCTGGCGATTCGAGATTTATTTTATTTGGAAATAAATAAATTAATCCACCTTATACGATGTTATTAGTTGTTAATTGGGCCGACTCAGGTATGTCCTCATGTTTACTGACTTGACCAGGAATCTTAAACGTTGCCATTCGGTCTTATTGCATATTTCAAATTGAGTGAATAACCCGACCGAAGTTCTTATTTATCTTTCTATCTGAGAGGTAGAGATGTCGAAGAACGAATATACTACTAACAGATATTTTTATTTAAAAAATTGAACACTTTGGCGCTTCTCTTTAAACAAAAAATTAATCATTTATTTTAACAGTATTTTAATATTTATAATGTGTGTACTTTTTGTACATCGCAAGTTTAATGTCGATTCTATCGGGTGTTATTGTGTTCACAGACACACACAGCACATATTAACGACGCCAAGCGTATTAAAATAGCACAGGTTTCCGGCCATTACCTGTTATCAGCTAAACAATTTTATCTGACCATAACGAAATCGTCGTCGAACATCAACAGCCATAATTTTCAAGGTGCTGCATTACACGGGATCCTTCCCCTTCATTCTGAGTGCCCCGCACAGATTTCTTACCTTTTCTATTATACCTTATATTAAATTCGGTTCGTTGCGTCAAAACAAGCTATCGCTTTTTCAGTTACTTCTAATAGAGATAGACGACTAAAACTTGGCACATATACCTCATTCCGGTGACATTGTTTTATATAAAAAGTACAGCCAGATCAGTCGAGCGGTCTATCAGTTGTATGTGGTTTTATCAGACATTTGCTTTTTTTATGCAAAAACCGTTGGTTTTACGGCAAAGAATTATAGCGTTTAAAAGATATCTTTCCCTAATTACAAAAAAATCTAGATATTAATCAAAGCTGTTAAACAAAATCTGTGATAGGATTTAATTTATTGCAGGTACACAACACAGAAGCAAAACAATAGAAAATAATATAAATAACAGCTTTTCAAAAAATATGCCTTATATTTCAATTCTAGTACATTGTAATGTAGAAAATAAACTTCTTCTTTTCGCAGATGTTCGGTATTGGCTGGGAATATGATAAATATACATTAAAAAATAAATTCCAACATAATATAAGCAGCCGCATTGATGATCTTGTCTATAACCTGTCTACTACTGCTTCCGCAACACAAAATGCAAACCTATTAATATAAAGTTTGCATTTTGTTATGTCGGATTTTAAAAAAAATGTATTATTAATATTTCCACTTACACCTATTTTATTTTTATTTTCTACTCTTGAGGATACTAAAATTTAAAATACAATGTATATTTTTGAAAACGCTTGTTATTTATTTCAATTATTATTATTTATTTAAATATTCAAAGTAAGGAAATCATAAAGACCTGCTTCAGATTCTTCGGTCAAAAAATAGGAGAAATCACCTTGACGATTATTCCTATCAGACCGTAAATAGCCAAACTAAACTGGATATACAAAACCAAAATACGATGTTTGGCAAGTTTAAATTAGATCGAAGGCTCACAAAATGAACGCACATTTCGCGAAACTTGGCCTCTACTTCACCATCAGTATTTTCTCAGAAAACAATATTTGCCTCGTATGTAATAATGCATTTTGTGATTTCAAGTTTTTCTTTGATCTTGTGTATCCAATTACAAATTATTATTTGTGGCTTATTTCTCAGAGTGTACTCAAAATGTATCCATCAACTCTGTCTCTGGAGGTAATAAAAAAAAAACTAAGTTAAAAAAAATATATATTTCATTTAAATATAAAAAATATACAATCAAAACAGTCTTTGACTATTTATAAAACAGCAGTTGATACAGAAACTGAGATGCCCTGATTCTCATTCTTGATAACCCAAGAGATATTTATTTTACATAAACGCAGTCTTCGTAGGTGCTGGATAAGATGAGTTCATGCATGGTGCTCTCTTGAAAACGTGCCATGAAAACTGATATATCTTCATAAACTCCAACAGATTTAAACAATGTTGCCATATTCCAATATCGTGGTAAAAAAGTCAGTTATTAAAAGAATGTATTTTTAAAAAAATGTCCATAATAAATTAAAAAAAAAAAAATTGTCTACTCCACAAAAATTGTATACAAATACTATTAGTTTGGGCATCACATCAGCGTCAGGTTTAGTTATAAACTAATTAAGTTAGCTGAGTGCGAACCATCCTTATATACATATCTTCAGTAACAGTGGTAAAAGTAAAATTAAAATTATGAAATTCTAACAATATAAATTAATTTATTTGTGATCTGCGTGATAATATTTGTATATTTACAAAATGATTACTATACATGAGAATACTTATTCAATTATAATGAAAGCATTTTCCTATATTCAAAATAACTATATGATAAAACAATAGATTTTAATTTAAATTATAAAAAAAAATTACCAAATAGTTTCAATAAATATTTCAAGATTTAGTGATAAATGTTTTGTTAAACGTACAAACATCATAATATATATAAATTAATTGATCTTGTTAGAATTTTATTTATTTTTTAAATGTTATGCAATTTTATTGAAAAAGGAAAGAAAATATTCCAGACCAAATTCCCAACTGTACAATCATGGGAATTCCCAACTAAAAATGCCAACCCTTTCCTCACCTGATGTGAGAATGGTTCGCACTCACGAAACTGACTACGTTTATAACTAAACCAGAAGATGGCCGAAATGGGTAATATTCCATTTTTTTGTGGAATAGATATTTCAAAAATAATTTAGTTTTATTAATTTATTATAAGTTTCTACAATATGTCTGCGTTTTTCAACTTTGTAATGGTTCTTAAGTCTTGAAAACAAGAAAATTTAGACCAGCATTTATCTAACCGCATGTTTTAAATAAAAAAAATACTGTTAAAACAAAATATTCACGCAGTTTCTCAGGAAATAAGTATGTTATGCCAGAAGAGCATTCGAACATAACCGTTGTTTTAAAATCAATTGAAACATTGACATAAAAGTAAGATCCACACGTTCTTTAAGTAAAAATATGTAGTATTTTGTGTTCTCAGACCAAATATCTCAAGACTGCATCTGACAAAGATACTCTTAATGTAAATGTAAAACATTTCAAATATAATATGCAGGTAACCTTACATAATCAAGTATATAGAGTACACATGCGTAAAATACAATGAGAAATAAAAATATTCAACATAAGAGAAACAGAACATCAGTCAATCTTAATGGTTTTCGACAAAAATAGAAGTAACATATTCTAGCACAACTCTGTTGTGTTCTAGACATTTTCCTGAGCACCTCTGAGTAGACATTTGCAGTTGTCAAAAGTTCATTGGACTTATTGCAAAATTCTCAAAGAAATATGTTCTTGTTACTCGAGAAACAACGTAATTAACTCAAGTTGATTACATTTTTTTTTTATAAAATATAAAATACTCATACACAGAAAGGAATTACTCCTTAATTAAAATGTATTAACAAATATAAAGCCTTAATTATTTTCTTTATGAAAATAACTTGTACACTTTTCTTTTCTTGCTCGGGAAATGTTAATATTTCAAGTTTCTCAATTCTCCCTCAAATTCAGTTCTTTTTTATCTAAATAGCTTGATCCTCTATCGCGAAGAGAGGAGAATACACGATAGAATATTCGCCAATGTCGACCCTGCCTCCACAAGTTGTGGAGTGAAAGCAATGCCTAGACTGGTTTGATCTGTTGGAGTTGAAGAGGGGAGGAGACGAGCGCTTTGCCCACCTTGGAGTTAGTCTCCCGACCCAAGATGCCGCAGATGTAGGAGGCAGCCTGCAACAGCTTACTCAGATCCACCCCCGTCTCAATGCCCATCCCATGAAGCATGTAGACGAGATCTTCTGTGGCGAGGTTCCCGGAGGCTCCTTTGGCATAGGGGCAGCCCCCCAGCCCAGCCACTGATGAGTCCACTACACAAACACCCATCTGGACAAAGCAAATATATATATATGTATCAGTTATCTATGTCAATAGATGAGTGTCTGAGAAGCCAAGTGGACTAAATCAGGACCATTGTTAACATCTGTTTAGCCTGCCTAGCCTTCCCATAAGAAAATGTTGACAATAATTCATGTAAGCCCCAAAGACTTTGATATAAAATGCTTGAAAATCTAATGAATTTTTCGTTCCATACTCAATAACCTACGGCTTAATGCAGCCCACACCTGTAAAAAGGTATCCTATTGTAAGGTATCCAATTTAACGGACCGACATACCACATTTATCAAGAATACGACTCAATCTTCATTAAGATTAAAATTTGTTATTAACATCGTGCAAAAAATCATATCTTTCACGAAGGACATTTAGTTACTTGGCTACTCAGAAAGACATTTAGACACTTGGCTACTCAGTTTCTCAAATAATGTGACAACTCAAAATAGCTGACAAAGTTAACTTACATCAAATACTACTATAAAAACCAATACTCATAGTACAGTGCCACTTACTCGAGGGGTCCGACACGTCACAGGAGCTCCGTGTTGGTGACATCTTCAACACACTACATTACTTTGCCTGCACTTGAAGTTCCATAACTCATACACCGCTTCAGATATTTTTGCACAATCATGAAGAAAATTGCGGCAAGGCCAGAAAGATGATGCACTTTTATAAAAAGTAGTATAAAGTAATATTCACCAAAAACGTCTAAGATGAAGGAAGCTTATAACTGAAAGGAGCCATAGCGTTCTTAAGCAAAAAGAGAGACTTCCCTCAGCTAAACGAGATGTAATCGGTCCGAAATTTGAAATAGAATTCTCACAGAAATTTCATTTTATCCGAGACCCTGAATCCAAAAAAAAAATCTAGTAAGTGAACAGGATAAAAAAAAGCTTTATGTGTCCATCTTAAACCTCTTAAGACACCTATGGAAGGATTAAGGGTGAGGCATAAATCATAATCCTCATAACTACCGATATAATGTATAACTTACGATATATGAGGATTCAGTAAGACACTTATTCACTTTTTATAACCAGTTTTAGAGGGAGAGTAAAAACTTGAAATCCTGCTGCGAACTACATTACCGGTGATTCACCGAAGACTTTCCTTCCCCTTTTTATACGATTTCCTGATTAATGGAAGAAAAACTTAATTAAAAAAAAGCATCTTTGTTATCATCCCGATGACTAACTTTGAGTAAGACTATTTTAGAAACTTCTAAATGATAGAAATAACACGCTTAGTTAGAATAGTCTTTTGGAAATCAATTACCAACACGCGTGGCCACCATTTTGGATATTTCGCAAAACTGAACATAGATTTATATTGAGGGCGTCGACATCATCAATGTGATACCCCTGTTGTATTTAAAAAAAAAAAAAGTTTTGAAGCCTTTGTGCGAATTTTCGCAACCCAGACCAGTGTGCTTCTATATGGACCATATCGTAATAATATAGACAGAAAACTTGAAAAAATAGATTATTCGCAACTTTCCAATTAATAAATAAAACAAACTTATTTTTTGAAATATTGTCTATTCCACTAAAGATATTTATAAAAATAAAACTACCTGTTTCGGCCTCACACCATCGTCAGGTCTAGTTATGAACTGACGATGGCGTGAGGCCGAAACCGGTAGTTTTATTTTTATAAATATCTTTAGTGGAATAGACAATATTTCAAAAAATAAGTTTGTTTTATTTATTTATTACAAATTCCACAATATGTCCGCGTTCCTCAACTTAGAAGTTTCCAATTAATGTTGAATAATGCGAAATTAATAAATTCCTGTTTTCACTAGACAACCAAGAGACTACTACAGAAAGTAAAGTTAGATACCTGGAGTGCAACGAGTACGTTAGAAAGTGCCTGTCCGTAGGTGTCATGGCAGTGAACAGCCAGCCTCTCCATAGGCACCACCCTACTCACCTCTCGAAGAACTGCAACCATGGAACCAGGAGTACCCACCCCAATAGTGTCGCCTAGGGATATCTCATAGCAGCCTGCGTCGTACAACACTTTCGCTACCTGGAAAAAAAGTATAATATTAAATTTAATATTTCTAAAGAGAAAATTATTTCGGTGAAACATTGTAAGCGACATTTTTGTAGAAAGGACATATTTGTACCGTTTGGTGAGTATTTTCATTCTCTACAAAAAAACAAAATTATTTTTCGATTTCCTAATTGCATTAGTGAAAAATTTAAAAATAGAAAGTATCATCATCAATGTCAATAAAAAACCGAAATTTTATCTTTGCTTAAGATACAGTTCCTTAAATAAGGGCCTTAAAATCAGCCGTTTTCTTTATATTTCAGGAATTTCTTGTCCATAGCCTCTTTTGTTAGTAGCACCATTGCTTCAAAACGGCGCTGTTATTCTACAAATCCCTCTTACCAAATAGCCCAATAACAAAGGGCAAACAAGTATCCTAAGCGATTCTCCAATTAATTTTGGATGTTTCAAACTGATTAAATTAGCCATAAACAATGAGCAGAAAAAAGTTTCATTGTCAATCATGGTTCATGATTACCGATTTATTAATTTTTTCCATCATTTTTATTCGCGAGTCCCCCCCCTAGACCTCTCTCCAGGCGAACTCATTGCCTGAGTGTCCGAGTCATTAGGTAGATGAAGATTCGAATCCAGGCTGCGTAATTTAAAATATATATATTTTATCCTTGGTCATTTAGTTACTGATATTTGTCGTCCATTTTTCAAAAAAAATATTTGCCTTAATCAATGAACGCGATTTGAAATCTCGCCCTCCAGGAACTGTCAAATGATTTCTGAAGAAAGCTAGTAATTTTGATTTCTTACTATCATGAACAGGATGGATTATTCAAATCATAATTGTCAAAAAAATGATAAAATATATTATAAAATGAAAAACATATTTATTCGTGGTATCTTACTGAACAAGATAGGCATACAAACTCTGAGGGAGTCACATGTCCCACCGATTCGACATATAGGATTTGATCTATCGTATGTTTCTGCCATAGATCCTCGACATTGCATAATAACATTATGTCGTTCCCAAAATTTGTACAAAATTGTTCAACATTAAGAATACATATCTTCAAAATTAAAGCAATCTAAACACTTATAGAATAATGTACATAATAATAGATTGAAAGATAAAAAGGTTATTGTTTAGCTAAGAACAGATTAGATAAGAGAAGGCCAATCTGAACAAACGATAAAATAACGATAAATTCTGAAAATATAAAAGAATTTATAATCAATTCCAGATTAACGAATTCACATGCCTCCACTTTTTTTTATTTTAATATTTTCAAAAACATATCGCATATACATACATATGTTTGACCCACATGAAAGATATTATCTATTTACAGATAATAGAAATGTAATTGTTATCTTCAATAGTGAAACTCACGAGGGACCGTACTCCCCCCTCGAGTAAACTATCTAATGCCATTTTCCTCGGTGGTCCCATCTATCTGTTAGTGGAAGCTTATAGAAGAAATAGTTATTGTGACTCATGCTCGGGACTTTAACAGCGAGGTCATATCGCCTACTATCAGAGCGCTATTTCGATGCTCTAGTGGGCTCTAGGAGGCCTTAATTTTGCCTATCCTAAATTTTTATTCATCTAGGCTAAGGATCATTAACGAGTACCTGACATCTTACAGGCTGGGGACCATCGCTTAACGTCCCATCTGAAGGTTTTTTTCACCTCGCAGACAACACCGGCCGGGTTTCGAAGCCGCGAACTTGAGCTTAGTAAGCAAGCACGCTATCTCTTAGCTATCGGCGTCCTCATCCCAAGAGTGTGTTATTACGATTTGTATAATCCGTATCTGATTTTAGTTCCATTCAAAGTGGAATATTACAAAAACTAACAAGAAAAAGATTGAAGTTCTGAACAATATAAATAGGCTACAATAGTTAAATAGTGAATCATATTTAAAAAATATGCATAGATTAAAATGTAAGCTTCTAAAAAAATTTTTTGGCAAGATTTTTGATCTGTTTTCTCCAGTACTTTTCTATTATAAACATAAGGACTAGTGAACTTATAAATAGACCTCCCGTTGTTCTAATAACAAAAAATTTCAAGTAAATAAAACCAATTTAATTTAAATATTGTTTTTCCACAATGATACAAGTATACTATCGGTTTCGGCATTACACCATCATCAGATTTAGTTATATACAAAGAGTGATTTCTGACTTCCAACCATTCTTATATATCAAGGTAAGAAAGGGGTTGATATTTCAACCACAAAATCCCCAGGTACAATAAGGAAGTCGCTCAAAAATATTTTCTTCCATTTTTCAACAGCAATGGTAAAATAAAAGATTCTAACAAGAAATGACATTTTTGCATTTAACGAAATGATTACAGATGACATGAGACTATTAATAAAATTAAAATCTGAGTATTTTTTTCTATCTTTAAAAAATCGAAATGAATAACAATAAAGATATAAATTGAAATTAGAACAAAATAAATAAATAAAATTACCAAACAGAGATAATAAATATTGATAACGATTTATAATAAATAGAAGAAAAAATAGCATCATACTAAATAAATACATATGTGGAAACAGAACAAGTTTTAACAAAGGGGAGTAGTTGAAATAAATTCATTTGAGTAATGGATGTATCGTTCATGTAATTCTATATCTAAATTCAAAATCCCATAAAAACGGCACCAATTAATTTTCCGCAAATCCGGCCAAAGGGAAATGGGGAATCAGAGGAGGGGGGCTCGACTCAAAAGAAATAACTGCCGATGTAATGAATGTATCGATACATAATTTAGTATGAAGATGCAAAAGCCTTTAGTCAACAATTGATTTTTAGCACAAACGGTCGATTTGTTTTGGATGGAGAGCAAAAACCTGATTTATTCTTACTGGGGAAGTACATTGTGACTGTGACTGAATACTGGGTCTGCAGAATAAAATATTGGGTGAACAGGACATTTGTTTCCTTTTATGCTTCAAGGATGATTCTGCAACGTTATTATTTTTAAGCTCATTAGCACTCCAAGCAGAGACACCACATCATTGTGCATCAACTGTACAGGCCCACCATCCACATATCGAGGGCCAACATCCTGCATCTCGTAAACATTTTTTTAAATACGCAGAAATTAACAATCTATTCATATTGTTATTCATGTCCGGATAATTTTTTTGCGTTTTGTATCGATATAGTGGAAATACTAATAAATAAAATTAAAAATATGATAAATAAACAACTTTTTTATTGAACACTTATATTGTTTAATTCCACATACATATACATAAATGTGCACCGGTTTCGGCTTATGCCATCGCACAGACTGATGTTCGGCTCGTTGCTCGCATGTCTATGCGCCACTTAAGGTTCAACAATAATGGAGATATGAACTTGGCAGACATATTTATATTAACTTAAGAGTATCTGGGGTAGGAGGGGTCCTCCTCCCTTGATAACCAAAATAAAATATAAAAATAGAACTATTTATATTTTATTTTATTTTGGTTTCTTGTTATTTTCTCGTTTTCAAATATATCCATAATTGGCCAATACCGTTAGAATAGGGATTTCCACCCCCTAGGGAGGAGAACCCCTCCTACCGCAGGTACTCTTAAGTTAATATAAATATGTCTGCCAAGCTCATAACTCCATTATTGTGGAATTAGACAATATAAGTGTTCAATAAAAAAGTGCTTTATTTATCACCTTTTTAATTTTATATATAGTTACTATTAATGACAAAAATATAGTTTTTAAACAATAGTACATACTACATCAAATTAATTTTTCAAGAGACTTGTAGTAGTATTGCGCTTTTTGATTCGCTGTTTTCTACCAGTATGGAGTAATATCTTTAAAATAAGTAATTTTTTAGACGGCCGATAGAGAAGCATGCTCTAATATGAAATAACTAGAAATACATTTCTTTCCGAAAAATAATTAGTTATAAAATTCGACTCTTTAACCCAAGACATATAGTAAATACGAAGCTAGATTGGGCAACTTACATAGGCCACTTTGTTGGGAGGTATATATCCCTCGTAGGGACAGCCACAGACACAGGAGACGTAGCCACGCACCTTGAGACCGGACCGAAGAGCTTCCTCAGTCACATCCTTGAGCCGATCAAGGCTTTCTTCTATTGAACAGTTGATGTTCTTCTGAGTGAAACTCTCAGAGGCCGCTCCAAATACTGCTATCTCCTTCACTCCTGACGCTATCTGGAACATACGTTTCAACATTTGATTTCCCTACTTACGAGATGTGTCTGTATGTGTGGTATATGAGGACGTCCGGAGAGAAAAGGTACTATTCGTCAATGCCAGGTATGTTTTTGAAGACCCTTTATTTCTTAACTACATATATCGATGTATAAGCAAGCAATTGAATTATCATTATATTGTTATGTTGAGCAGATAAAAAAAAGTCGATGGTTAATCAGTGATATGTACCCAACAATAATCAACTAAGTACATATTCGCTTTCCCTACAACGCCCTTTGTCCCTTTTGCCTAAAAATCAATAGTTGACTTACACAGGGAACTCTGAATCTGTGTCGATACATTGATTACATCGGCAGTTATTAGTGTTTTTGAGCTAGCCCCTCCCCATTTCTCTTTGATTCGTCGTACCGAACTTTCTGACCGATTACATAACTTCTTCTATACTTCGTATAACTGGGGAAGTAAAAGACAGGTCAAGTGGGAATCGGGCTTCGCGCGATAAGGATTCCGCACCCTCGCAACGAAACTCATTTTTTAAAAACTTTTTTTTTATTATACAAACGATAAAAACACAAATGTATATATATTTTCTTAAATTCTCATAATAGGTACCTTTTCAACGGTGCCCCGAATCAAAAGGTTCATAATTTATTTTTCCGGACGCTTAATAAATTATAAATAAAATTTCGCATTTTTTAAAAGTAATATCAATGAGGTTACGTCTGCGAGTACAAATGATCTACCTACACTTCAAATTTTAGCTTTCTAGGTTAAACTGATCAAAAGTTTTTACAGACGGACGGACACTGCGTTTCCCATAATTGTTCCATTTTACCAATTAGAGTATGGAACCTTAAAAATGTTTTAACCTACATGAGTCTATTAAAGAAACCCTGTGACATAGATAGGTCAGTTAAATATATCCAATCTTATCACGAAACATGAATGACACTTGGACATTCTTGGAAGACTCACTACGTTGTTTAGTTTGCTCAAGTGTAAACATGACGTATTTCCCAGAAATAAAAGTTGACTCATGATAAGCTTTTTGTAGACTGATCAATGAACTAGGCTCATCTTTATAGATAAGAAATACACACACACACACATTTAGACATGATCAATAACTAAATTTCAATGTCTTAGCCTGCTGTCACGTCTGCAGAAAAACTGTGTACACTCCTTATACAACCAGAAAAATTGTTCATATAAAACGTATTTTTTTGGTAGATCAAGATTATCCCTACTATTTTTGAGCTGGAAAACGATTCCAGTTTTCATTCTTTTATTTGTCGATCGTTTATCGCAGTTAAAATCTAATTGAGGGGGTTAGAAGCAAAGGGATGTAAGTGACAATTCGGCTTAAATTGAGATATGTGTGTTAACATCTTCCTTGACACCTACCCTGACTACTGGCTAATGATCAGAACGATTGTTAGTACCAGTAATGCTGTTACTAGTGGAAAATACCTGGTTAATACCTGAATTTACGATGTTACTATAACTTTGAAGGTAGTTATCTCGAAATGACATTTTTGTCACATCCCTTTGCTTCTAACCCCCTCAATTATGAGAAGAGGGAGGTATCATAAAATTGAACAAAAAAAGACACTCCAGGCAAAAAAATAAATAATAATAATAATAAATAAAATACCTCTGAATGTTCAATGCAGGGTCATGGCTACCTAAACAACTAATATAATAGGTACTGTTTGTCAAAAAAATTAAAAATTCTTGAAAAGAGATAGCGAGACGAGACAGAGAGAGCGTGAGAGGTGGGAGTGTCTTGTTTCGTCACTGTCCACACCTCCTCACTACGATAACCACAATTATTCATTATCTTATAAAAGAATATATCTAAAGTCGCAACAACAGAGAGATCATATTATTTTCAAAAACAATATTATTTTTCTTTATTAATTAATATACATAGATCACTTGTTGTTTTCTTGTTTAACATCTGTAGCCGTCATGGTCTGCAACCCAAATGGAGATTCCTGGAAGGGGTACAAGGTTTCTGGATGGGGATCAAGGTTCATGATGACGATGTGATCAATATGTCCGATTTGTTAGGTATGTGAAAGATTCCAGGCTCAATTCCCGGGATAACATTATCAATTATTATTAAAATGACCAGTTATTCCGGGTTATTGAGCCCGGAGTCGTCCACATTACAAACCGGCAATGTTGATCCCTACGTCATGAGGAACCTTGATCCCCATCATGCAGGAAGCCCTACTTGGGTTGCAGATCATAAGGGCTACAAAGATGAAACATAAAAAAAAGAATAATGATTATTGTTGCATGAAAACCTATTTTCATCCTAATAGAATGAACCTTGGCTTCAAGCCATTTATCGAATGAGGAAATATTTACTCTGCCTCAAAATCAAAATGACAGTAACCTCGTCTAATAATATTCCCCCCTAATTTAGACGTTCACAATTTGGCGAGTTAAGAGAGACAAAAAACAACTACAAAAAAACGTCAGACTCAATGAAAACCGAAGTGGAAACAACAATCTAAAAGTAAACATTAACATGATACAGGTACATATGGAAGTTTAGTACGTAATGAACAAATATTGCGTGGAGCTTTAAACGAAAAACACACAATTACGCATACTGTAAGGACAAAACTGATGTAATCACATAATCAAAGCACAAAGCCCTGAGTGAGCCAAAGTAAATGGAGGCAGAAGATAAGAGCGGATTAAAAAGCACGAGATAGCCTTTTAATTATAATAAACAAAACAATAATCAATTTTGAAAATGTAATCTCAAAAAATAAATGAATTGTGTAATGATTTTTTTTTTATTTTGGTTTTTGATACTTATTGACGTATGAAACATTACAAATAATGATAATATATTTTCAGTAATTAAAAACAATGAGTTGCTTACGTGACAATCAAATTTAATAAAAATAAAATGATTTAACGAATACCTAAATTAATTTTTGAATTCCCTTTAAACAAATACTTCTCACTAACAATAAGTAAAAGAAATTCTCAACGATATAACACCCAATGAACCTCCGGTCGTTAAGGCTACCATCTAAAACCGAGGTCGGCAACCTGTTTGCACTTGTAGGCCGCACTTTGTATTACCTTTTCAATTTTTTTTTTTTTTGGCCTTATGTACGGTGCATATTAGCCATGTCAATGTGTTATTATCTAGTTATTTACGACATCCATGGCCTCGGGAGGGAGTTCTATCTACGAAATAAAACTCACTCCCGGACGGGTTTCGAACCCGCAAACCATGGTGAGACCATGCGACCAAAGCCCTACGCTCTAGCCCACTCGACCACCATGGCCCCCCAGAGCACCAGATATCAAATCAGTGAAATATCAAATATACACTTATATTAATAGAAAATTTCATATATATTCTTATTGGTAAATCTAATTACTAGGAATAAAAAAATTAAATCGGATGGGACTTTCGCGACTGTCTATCAGATACTCGTTAAAAATCCCCAACTCTATTGTAGAGTCGTGCTCATGCGACGAAAGAGCGCTCTAGTAGTAGAGCACCATGGAGGTCTTATAATTAGTTATCCTTCAGAAGAAATTAACATATATATGTAAACTTCATTTTTTTTCTCGTTTTAATTTTCAAAATTATCTAATTTTACATCCTCAACTTCAGAAAAATTTATTTGCCTGAGATTTGTGCAAGCCTACTGAGCTCGAAACCCGACCAATGCCCTTTACATATGGGAGATAAAAAAAACACTTGAGCACGCCGCCCTTCGGATCGGATATTAAATAGTCCCTAGCCTATGCGATATCAAGTTCTCTCTAAAGACCCCTACAAACCTGGTTAAGCAAAAATTAAAACACACATTAGTAAATTCGGGTTCATGTGAAAGAGCACTCAGGTAGTAGGCAATATTATTTTCTAGTTAAAGCCCGGGCATGAGTCACAAAAACAAAACTCTAATGATTGTAAGAAACAAAATAAACATAAGTAACCTGTGACTTACGGCTGCTTTTAATCCTTTCAAGTTAGGCACCAGAACGGGGTAAGAGACCTTGGAATTCTGATTCAACCTTGTTACAACTTCCTTGTGATCTCCCATTTGAGGCACCCATTTCGGAGATACGAAACTGCCAACAGGAAACAAAACACTTTACAATTAAAGAAATTAAGATACACAATTACACTGAAATAATGACATAAAACAAATTAATTGAGTTGTGTACTTTCTTGAGGATATGCCAAATCTCCCAATATTAATTAAACATAATTTATGAATAGCAAACTCAATAGAAAATCACAAAACAAAAGTTATTCCTCTGGTTGCATAAATACTTTTGAAATACCTATTGGGTGGTATTTTGTTTTGTGACAATGCAAAATGTACATATGAAGAGTGTTTCAACGGTGTGCAAAATGGCCAATTTCGGTGTAGATTTGAGGTTCGAAAAAGGAGTATCATTACTGTGAATACATTTTGAAAAATTGACGGTTTACGTCTCACTCAGCCCTCAAAATTACTCTTAAGGTGGTCCATATAGCACATCGTTGTGAAGCTGCTTCAAATGTTATTTAATTATTTGAAACTTTTTTTGCTTGCATTGCTTTTAACGTGGTCATAATAAAAATGTTTTCGAAATCATATCCATAACATATGTATTAGCATTTCGAGCCGTCATTTTGACGCAGTACGATTAATCGAAACCCTTTCAGAAAAAAATTGTTCAGTTTAAGAAGAAATTCAAAATGAGGTAGTTACTACTCGACATTCTTAATCTCACCATACATTTAAATATTTCATTTTCTGGAGGGGAACCGAACCCAGCAAATTTTCTGAAAGTCGCCATATGCTTCGCCATAACATTATATTTATCTTACTAATCAGCACGGTTTTAAAGAAACTATACGTGGTAATATCCACTAAGATCAAATAAATATACAGATTAATTCCTTGTCAAATAATAACAAGATAGTCATTCAGAGAAAAGTGAAATTCCGCCATTCATAACTCATGAGATGACGACCTCGTTTCAACTAGGGGAAGCTGGGCGGGAGGACTAGAATTGTACGTTAAAAGACCATTCTCCCCACCTAGATGCCATGACAAGGTTGAAAAGAAATGGGTCAGTGACTAGGATTCGTCTCACCCATTTACTGAGAAGGCAGAGATGACAACAGAATCTCTTCATGCTTCAACAGTTTCAGTCATGGTCAAGTGAAGTTCGCAAGTGGACAAAATATAAAATTATCAAGGTTACTTGAATATATTGTAGTATGAATAAATGAGGCTTTATTGTAATGAAGTTACAGTGGAGCTGAATACTTAAATTAGTATCATTTGGTTTTCAATCTTCCCTCCACTTCACTAAGTTAGTCTCGACTCATTTCTTAATAATAAAAAATAAATAAACATTGTAGAGAAAAACAAATTATGTATATCAAATTGTATGCAACGCTATCCAACACTGCCCGAAAACCGAAGAAAATAAATAAAGATTAATTCAATAAATAGAATGTAAATATCTTCTATAAACAAATGAGAATATCAAATAAATATAAGAAAAAAAGAAAATAGAAATTGTGGTTGCATTAATAGTGAATGAAAGCAATAAATAATAATAAATAGAACAGCAAATAAATAACAGGCGACATAATTCAAATAAGAAGAAAATAAATAATTTTATTTAATTAAAATAAAAGCTCTTAGGTTTCATGATATTTTTGCCATGTTAAAGCATGAACATGTTTGGGGGACCATGGACTCTCTGGTAGAGGTTGAACATAGCACCCTAAACTAACTGCATTTAGTATGTTGTTTAATTCCGGCATTTCTTCCACAGGTGTCTTGTTATTTTTTTCTGACAATATTTCGGGACTCTTCCACGTCCCTTCTTTCGGTCACTATGAACATGTACAGTTCATAGTGATCGGAAGAAGGGACTTGAAAGAGTCCCGAAATATTGTCAGAACAAAATAACAAGACACCTCTGAAAGAAATGCCGGAATTAAACAACAGTGGAACATCCCAGAGAAGTTTAAGAAATGCATTTAGTATTACAAACCTTAAATAATAGTTATTATGACTCATGCCCGGGTTTAACCACAAGGTCATATCGCCTACTACCAGAGCGCTCTTTCGTTATTTTGGTGGACGAGTCCGACTCTACTAGGGGAGTCCTAAAATTTGCCTACCTTAAATTTTTATTATCTTTGGGTAGGGGTATTTAACGAGTAACTGGCATCGTACAGGCTCGAGACCATCGCTTAGCGTCCCATCCGAAGGGCGACGTGCTTAAGATTTTTTTAGCTCCCAGATAAAATAAACTAAGGGCCTCGGCCGAGTTTCGAACCCGCGACCTTGAGCTCAGTAAGCGAGCACGCATACCACTGACCTATCGGCGCCCTCTCTTTAAATAATATAATTAGTGTATGAACATCTGTATAATATGTGGGACAAATATTCTTTTTCATTAATATTACAAATGGTGAAATTCTTTTGTGGGTCAACAGTGTAAATTATGTTGTTTATAAGAAATGTCATTAAATAATTAATTCTACGGTTTATATTTTATGTTCGGAAGTAAACTGATGTGTAAATGTGAATCATTCTTCAATTTATTAATGTCAAGAGATATTAAAAATATTTTAGAAATTTCCTGCAGTTGGTTAAAATTTTATTTATTTTTCAGAATGTATTTTTTTTCACCCATGTCTTTTATGGTACTTGAATATGGCATCCGGTATTGAACAAATGCAAATTCATCCATTTTTGGACCAAAAGAAAAACGCATGACTCCTTCTTACCCAACTTCTCATTGAACGTCCCCAATCCGTTTATCATCTAGAAATTTATTGTCAATTGAAAAAATTCTTCGGATGGGACGTTAAGCGATTATCCCGAGCCTAGGTGAATAAACCTAGGTAGGCCAAATTTATCCCACAGGTGAGCCGGGCTCATGTTCACCAGAGTGACGAAGTCGCGATATAATCTTATAGTTAAAGCCCGGGCAAGAGTCATAGCTAACTGAAAGTTTCAAATATGGTACACTCTTGTACAAACATACTTGTAAATAAAACACCAAATCGCAAAAGTCTTGATTGTTGATTTCCCAATAAATAAATTCAAAGAAAATAAATTTCGTAATTGGAATTTCTATTAAGATTTACTGACGAACTATTTATCAACATAAACACACAAAAAAAATGCATCTATTAAACAACAATTAATAACGTAGACTAATCATGTCTGGAATAACAATACTCATAACCGATAAACAATACAATTAATACAATGAAGGAGGCAAGGTTATCAATGATGAAAACATTTTTTTTAGATTACGTGAATGAACTATAATAAGAACTGAGTAATCAGCGAAAAATCAAAACAATAAAATTAATAGAAGATATTAGTATGAAAGACAAAACAAACCGAGTAACAATTTATTGGGAGAAGAAAAAAGGTTATGAATATAACACATATTGAAGGGATCCGTAGATGAAAAACTAACATTAATAGATCCAAAAGATGTGTGATCTTTTTATGGATGACCCAAGGAGGGTTGTAAAATAACATTAAACTTAATTTATTTCTTCATTATATTCAAAATACTTTTCACAAATTAATCAAAAAATTGCTGATTTCATGCACAATCCTCTTGTCCTTGGTGGCGTCATTGTTATCTTACCATGATCTTAATAGTCTGCTCTGAGTGCCAAGAAAAAATCTTAGGTAACCAGTTTCATAATTATCATTATATATTACAACAGATCAACTAACCGCTGCAGTTATAAGCAGCAGAATGTATGATATCCAGATCCACTGACGCTCCCGAAAACATTATTAACGGCGATTCGAAGCACGGTTCTTCTTGAATACACCCAACAGTGGATTCTATGTTTGTTATTGTTTTATAGAATAGCAGTTTTAGCGATTTTTTTGGGTCCCTCATCATGTATCAAGAGTTTTTAATTATTCAGTACTATAATGAGGTCAGTGAATAATGTCCCTCGGACCTGTAGGCCGATCGCAAGTGGAAAAACAGGCCAACGTTGCATCATCCCCGCTCTGTTGTAAAATTGCACTTCCGTCTCTCTCCTCAATCGCGTAACAGCTAACGTTTTCCTTTTTTTTGATTGAAAAAATCAAACTTTAACTATTATTTTTGATAAAACGGAAAAAATAACGCCATTTACTGAAAACTATAAACATGTAATCCAGTGTGTTGCATATGAAAAAGCCAGGATTAAAATATGACCCAAAGAGAATTGACAAATATTTTGGTTTTAACTCTTAAAAAAATATGCGATATTTAGGTAGGTAATGAAAGGACTGAAAGGGATAAAAAGGAAAAGAGGTGGGGGCGGGAGTTGGTAAAAGCAAGCGGCATCATCACAGCTGACTCCAAACCCATTTTTCAACGGTCCGATTCACCGGCTCAAGTGTATCAGACGAAAAAAAAAAATAAAATATATTCCTGTTCGTTCAGCCGATGTGCAAATTTTCAGTATATCTAGAGTCATGGCATATTCACTATTTATTTATTTTCCATAACTTGCATTAAATGAACTAACGAAATTTAAAAAGTATAATGGTTGGATAGTGTTACTAATAAAATGTCAACTGCAGAATAATAGTTTAGAAATATGGGAGTGTGGTAGACAGACGGACTGCATGGAATCCAGGTCAGTGGACAATTATCTGTCCATGATGCAACATGAGATATTGTAACTATTGCTAATGATCATTGCAATAGATTATACTGTCACTATTGCTAATGATCATTGCAATAGATTATACTGTCTCAAGGAATGATAGATATTTGAAAAATGTTAAGTGCTTAGACCGAATGACATGATTCCTATCACAGACATATAAAGTTGGCTCGAAGCATGAATTACATGGCGTTTTGATTAAATGGGAAAAATATAAAAATCACATTATCCCAAATAATGATTAATTTAAAAGTGAATTAATAGAGGAAAGGAAAACACTAGGCCATTTTTGCATTGAGAAATTATGTTTGTTTTTTATAGTATCAGCGATATCTTGTAGCTACTAGAAGAATTACTTTTAAGTTCTGTTTTTGAAGTAACTTTGTGCTTAAGTATAGCTGATCTCAGTAGGCTCTCCATTGTGCTTATGTACCTTCCGCAAGTGTCACAAGCTCAAAGAAGAAACAAATGAAAAATATCTATCGCAAACAAAACTAGTCCCAACTGAAAAAAAAGACTAGTTGAGCAGAACAAAAAATAAAAAATAAAGATAACCACATAATAGCCTGCTGGTATTCTATCAGGAGTAAGTGTTATTGTTACTCATGCCCGGCTTTAACTACAAGGTCATAATCGCCTACTACCAGAGCGGTCTTTCGTCACTCTGGTGGACGTGCGCCCGACTCTATTAAGTCCAAAATTTTGCCTGCCCTAAATTTTTATTCAGCTAGGTTAGGGGTCTAACGAGTACCTGACATCGTACAAGCTCGGGAACATCACTTAACGTCCCATCTGAAGGCGCGCTTAAGGTTTTTTCACCTCCCAGATAAAAAATGTTAAGCCCTTGGCCGGATTTCGAACCCGCGATCTTAAGCTCAGTAGACAAGCACTCTACCTCTGAGCTACTTTCGCCCTCCTTCCTTCTATCAAGATTTGCAAAAACACCCACCTGATGCTCTCATTTATTCTCATCTTCTTTTGGTGGGAACCCGGACCACTATAATATATAACTCTTCTTTTTTAATGGGGGAAGGTAGTTAACACAACCTGACATGCATAACCACCCGACGTCTACACAATAAAAACTTTATCTTGTATTATCATTTATATGACACAAAAATCTACATAGGGCAGAAGGACGGTAAAATCCCATGGATAACCCCCGAACTAGTTCACACCCAGACTACTATTAAAATGCTTGGAGTACCAACTTCACGATCGATGAATTGGTAAGTGGGGATCCGAACCTACGAGCATGAGATACCTCTATGACTCGAAGCTAGTAGTAGGAAGGTGCGCGTGAAACCAACCACCTCGAGTCTCAACATACCACCTCACTCAATCCACCATACCTTGATATCAACCGAATTTCACAACTCTTTTTCCCTCTTTCAAAAACCTTCTACAATGCCAACTACTGAACATTTGTCTTTTTTTTTCAAATGTTTATCAGTCTTTCAGGCTAACAGACACAGAAAAAAATCATGCTACTTATTTCTATTTCTCCTTGAAGAAAGTCCTTAACAGATAAGAAGGTACCATTGTAGTACATTAAAAAAAAAAGCTTTCAACGTTTTTCTTCTTTTTGTATAAATATTTTTTCAGATATTTTCTGATACAATACGATACGTTAACATAGTCTCTTATTTTCTTTGTTCGTATACCATGTTCTTATCTTTGAAATTAAGATATTATTCCAAGGATCGAGTTAAACGGCAGCCATCCAGTTTTTTCATGGGAATTATATACCATTACTAGTTCCTCGACGTTCTTATCCTCATATTTGATTAGCAAATATTGACAGGTGTTTTGCTTATCTCGGTATTCATCACAACCACGGCAATTCTGTTGGATTCATCTGTCATGGGACTGCCGGCTTCCAAATAGCCTACATATTGTATTGTGATACAATTTTAACAAGAGCGAAGCTACAATCTAAGTATGCAGTATTCATGTCTAAAAATATAAATAAATAAATCTGGAAAGGGAACGAATCAGCCATTCTCCAAATTGGCAAACATTCAACAAAAAAAATGTATGGTTATGCCTCCGGGTTTTATTCTAATCTCTTTTTGAAAAGGGAATTAAGAATGCTAAGATAGATATGAGATGAATGAAGTCATGATGGAATCTACTATAAAAATGTGAAAAACCGGAGTAATGGTATGCAAGCGGTGTATCAACGAGGGATTCACTTAAAGGTAGCTGGACCTATGACGAATATCATCATCACCCAGATGGAGAGAATCTATTTTTCTACAGAAGTTTCAAAAGACATCTGAGTTAAAAAAAAGTTTGTACTTTTTGCCAGAATTTCATTACGCAGTCAAAAAAAAAAGTTTGACAGTAAATTCTGTTGGTGGGCAGACAAAAGTACATAAGTCAGAAAACATAGTTTCGAGAAAACACCACCAATCGTTTGAAAATTTGTCTATAATTAGTATTTCGTTGTATACTTTTAATTTTAACTCTAAAATATGCTTTATATTGCCTAATTTATAAATTCGTGGTTAGATTTAGGTTAAAGTGCGTACATATATTACTTTTTCGACATATGCATTTTTGGTCATGCAATGTCGGGTTAGTGTCAAAAGTACTTAAGTCTACTTATGTCATTGTGGCAGTTTACTCGACATACATTTGCTAACATGTTGATTCGTAGTAAGTAAACTTATGTAGTTTCATAAGTAAGTACACTTATGTAGTTTCATAAGTAAGTACACTTATGTAGTTTCATAAGTAAGTACGCTTACACGTTTTGATGCATTGCCTACGGTCAAAATTACATAGGTCGACTTAAAGACTTTCGCGGCAATGTGTACACTACCGGCCTTTCTCAACACTTTAACAATTATGAAATTTATAAGTTAGTATTTTATTAAACTAGTAAAAATATTTTTTCATTTCAATTATAAGATTCAAAAATATGGGTATCTAAATGGATAAGCAAGAAGACCCCACCCGACATTCGTTCGCTCCTCTACAGCTCCGGTCACAGAAATTTCACTCCTTAGATACATAAGACTTCAAATTCCAAAACCATTTCAATGTAGTGGATTAGGCAAAACCTATACATCCTCAACTAAATACTACATCTAGGTAACTCGAAAAATGGGTACTTTAAGTTATCTATTTGTAAAGAACGTCCGCTAGATTTGTCACCTCTGATAGTACACAAAAGTAGCTAATGCGGCTTGCCACCTCTAACATCCACAAGAAATTAAATACTAAAAAACAATATCTGGTGTAAAGCCCAGGGTTTGTGACAAAATATATACAAATTGTTTTCATAAGTTAGGTCGAAGTTGTGTTATAATGGTAAATAGGCGGAAATGCAAATTTCCACGCGAACCGGAAATGGGCTATAGTTCATGAAACAATCATATTTTTTTCTTTTGACCTCGAATCTCCTCAATAAGTTTATCAAGAACTGAGAACCCAAATCATAATTATTTTAGAATTCTGTAGGATTTGGCGAGTAATGACCCACTATTTATATTTGCTTATACGAATGGTAGTGGTAAATAAATTAGAAAAAAAAAAATTCTACACAATAATATATGTACCTGGTGGCCTCAACAGTGTGTAGTCCGGCTTGAGTGAGCCGGTTGATCAGTTCCACCTTGATGTCGGTGGGCACCAGTGAAGGCTCGTTCTGAAGACCATCCCGAGGACCAACCTCAACGATCTTCACCTTCTTTGGCCAATTTTTCGGACTCACCTGGGTCTCCTGGAAAAAAAAAAAATCAAAACTTTTGGGTGTTAAAAGGTTTAAAAACTGTTGAAAATATTCTTACTAAACACACCTATTCTACATTTTTATTCAAAGATTAGAATCATATTTTAACAATTCATGTAACGTTCTAAGATGAAAACAGACAGAAAACATCGAACTGTGAGCACGCCTTCCTTCGGATGGGATATTGAGCGATGGTCCTGAGCCTGTACGATGTCAGTTACTCGTTAAAGATCCCTGCCCTAGGTGAATAAATCAGGGAAGGCAACATTTAAGACTCCACTGAAAAGTCGGGAACACGTCCAGCAGAGCGGCGAAAGAGAGTTCTGGTAGTGGGCGATACGACCTCGTAGTTAAAGCCCGAGGGGAGTGTGAATCACAATTAACTTTTACAGTTCGTCAACATTTTTCAACAAATAAATAAAAATAGTAGAATTATTAAAAATAAAACAACGTAAAATTTCCTAAATGTTGATAAGTGGTAAAAGATGAGGTCCCTTACCCTTTTCAAAATTATTTCATACTGGCATTACTGAGTATAAGAATGTCCACTCTCAAGATAACGCTGTGCAAAGAGACAAAATGAAATGATTTTGAGAAGGGGAGGGGGAGAGAGAGAGAGTGAACTATAAGCGTTGTTGGTTTAAGAAAATCCTGTAATGGCCACATCACATATATTTTTCTTAATTTTTATAATTTTTCAAAAAACTACCAATACATGAACCATATTTAAAAATTACTTAGATACATATATTCCTTACAGACATTTAGTTTACATTCTTCGAGGCGCTATAACGTTTGTCGTATTGAACCTATCTCAAATCTGAGAAGTTATTAGGATTGGAAATTTTAAAAGGAAGGAACAATTTTGGTAAGGGTCAATTTTTAGATAGGACTAACCGTTTTCGGGTAAATTTAGGAAACTTATAAAAATATGTGTTTCAAAACTACATTTCAAGATGTTTTTCGGCATGTATCAAAGAAAACCGAACGACCTTAAAGAATCATATTTCATATAAATTATGTATTGCAGTATTCCCAACTATTACTCCAGAAGATTTTTGATTAGGTCTTAAACATAAGCTGTATCTTGTAAAGTAAAGGTAGGTCCCGGGGGAAAGAGGTCTCAATTTTCGTTCGATTTCAGCCCAAATCTAAGTTAGAACATGTGACCTCTTCATTCCAAATTTCAAGTTCATAGCTACAATCGTTTTTGCGGTACCTCTGTATTACGTATTTAAAAGTTAAGTTCACTACATCCATCTACAAATAAAAAAAACAAATTATTATCAACCCAAGGTAAGGGTTATTTTGTAGACTGTCACAACTTAATAATGAGGAAGACGTTAGAATAAATAGCCTGATTATTTTAAAATGCCATTATTTCATTTTAAACCTAAAATTCCTAGTCAAGGACAAAAAAAAAACTTGAATGTGAAGGACGACCAAAAGATATTATATGAATAACAACATCGCTGCTGTCATGACAAACTTAACTATTTTTTTACACAATAATATCTCGTATACTTATTATATTCTATCGCTACACAATAAACAAATCCATTTAACACTACACATTAAATTTCACTTACTATCACTACCAGGTATCCTCCTGGGATAAATCAGCATTGGGCCTCTTTAACATTAAATCATGTGTTAAAACATGGATTTAAAATTCTTTCACAGATTTTCTCTGTATATATTTTTTTGAAAAGTAAATATGTAAAGGCATATCTAAAGAAATGTTGAATTTAGAAAATGACAACTCAAAAATGTAATAATTTGAAGCAAATCAAACACACAAACAAAATATTCAAAAACATTACCTACCTCAAATGAATTTTTATTAGCAGCTAAAGACGAACACAAGGTTTTCACAGATTTGTAAAATATATCAAGCATTGCCTAAAAGCACTGAACAATTGAGGTGAAATTGGAAGAAAAAAACAATGAAATTGCGCAAAAAATATTGTTGAGTAATATTGTGAGAATGGGAACGACAAAGTATGGATTGACTGACTTGTAAACAAACGACAATGTCCTCAATCAGTACTATAACGATGACAGTGTACACAAACCAGAACTGGCCAAAACAAATGAATATCTACCTTCCCCTCCCCCAGGGAATGGAGCCCCCCACCACTCTACGGGAGGGGAACATTCAAAACAGATGAGAGTCAGGCCCACCAACCAAACTCTACGTCCAAATTAAACTAATAATTATTAATTTTTTTCTTTCGTTCTAAAAATTTGTATTAAAATTAATAACACAGTAAATAAAACTAAACATCATTAAACGAAACGTCGAAGAAAAAGTTGTCAGTGAATCACCGGCAATGTACTTCCCCAGCGGGAATTAACAGTTTTCGCTCTCCCTCTGAAACGAATTTGTTTGAATATCTAGGGTGACTTTCTCAGGAACTTCTCGACATACGTGTGAAATTTCTTGTCGAAACATCTATTATTTCGGTAGTTATTTAAGTTAGCCACTCCGGGGGGGCCCAATCCTCCCCTTCCATTTGACCAAATGACTGAAAACCAATATGGGGTTTGAACACACAGATTTTTTTTTCATTTTTAGAGTCAAGGGGTCGGAAAACATGAAATTCCGATGAAAATTTCCCCATAGACTTGCTCTTGGACGGGGCTGTTCGCCTCGTACTTCTGCAGTCGTAACATGCCTCTTTAGGTGCACATATTGATGAGCTCTTACGCCTAGCCCTGGAGGAAGAGATGCGCGGACAGACCAACGCATTGTGAGGTCTAGAATTGGATAGTGGAAAATGCCGCGATGCTCGGTCCGGCTACGCCTCGACTCTACGTGGGTACAGCCATATCACTGGATATTCCATCGACTACCCGATGTTCAGCCGATTGGTCGGCTTCTAGCAGACACTGTAAGAAGGGCTGAGGACGACCCGATCGACGCCGATTGTTCCGCCGAAGGCCGGTCCTAATCCCTCAGTAACTCCTTCATCCCGAGCTCCTCTCCCCATATTAGACAGAATAATATTGCTTCATAGCAAGGCATCCTTCTTAAATATTTATTTATATGTATAGCTGCCAAATATATTTATCTGCCCAAACAACCCAACAATTGAAATTTGATAAGGCGGAAAAAAAACTAGACAAAAAAGAGCAGACTATGGAGGTGTGATTGATTAGGAGTAGATGTGATATGAACAGTAGTCATTGTCGCTATTAGGTAACAATCACGTGAAGGAGAGTATAGATCGTGTAACAAGTGTGATAGAGCAACGAGGAATAATACATAAAATGCATTTTTAATTTTAGTTCGAATGTGTACTTCATCAGGCCGGAACTAGCCTTTCCACTCCTACAAATGTGATCTATTAATCAGTATCGATTACATTTGGGTTGTTCAGTGAGAAGAATCCATAACGACGACACATGTACCAGAAAGATTTCATGTTTTCCGACCAATGTCTAAAAATGTCTGCCTGTGAACACGATAACTCCCGAAAGATGAATATATCGTCACGAAATGTATATGTATCCAAACCCAATAACGACACCTACTGAGTTTCAGTCAAATCTGTCAAAGAAAATAGGGGAATAGGGAGGGCTTAAAACAATCTAAACTAAACTAGCTATTAAAGTACCAAATCGTCAGGTCTAGTTATGAACTGTCAGTTTGCAGAGAGCGACCCTTCAAATACATCTCAGGTTAAAGGGTGCTATTAAAACTTGGGAGTCCCCCGGCTGTACCGTTAGCTATCTTATGAAATATTTCTTAACGAAACCTAGTTCTAAATTTACATAAAACAATGTCACTAGACTAATACGTGGAAAAATAACAAATAAATAAGTACAAATACAAGTAAATAATAAAAAATAGAAATAAAATTAATAATAATGTTAAGATTTTAGATAACTTCTCAACTTAGAAGTTATTAAAGTACCGTTGTAGTGAATGCATTGACACAATTCATAAATTTCATATGTAAATTCAAAACCTATACAGTTTTCCCTATTTTTCTACAGAATTTTTTTAAAAATTATGTTGATTTGCCTCTGAATAACTCATTTATTCCTTTGTTTATTATAATATTCTTTATAAGATCAATGAATTAAGATTTTGTAAAGTGATTCTAAGTGATTGTTCGAGTTTTCTCTGGAAAGTTCACCATATACTGAATTTGATAAAGGTAAAGTTGCGAATTACGCAGTTTTCATAGCGAAACAGGAACTAACAAATTACTAATAGGGTCGACAGTATCTTTTCAATGTCGAAGGAAATCGAGGTTCCGTCGTGTAAAAGAAAATGCAAAATATGTTTCGAAAACTATCTATTTTCTTCTTCAGGATAGACACAAACTCACAACACCTTCACCACACACATCCACTCAAGTCAATACAAGGCCCTGAAGAAGAAAATAAATAGTTTTCGAAACGTTGGCCAAATTTTGCATTTTCATTTACCGATATCGTTCTACATAACAAATTACATTACTGATCTAAGTACCCAACACTGTACTATGGCAGTTGCTCCTTTCTGCGTGACTTAGAATATAAAATTAAGAAAGATACATATATTATTATCAACATTAATAGCTGAATCACTCCCTCTACAACTTAATTTTATGCAAATAAATGAAAAGCAACGACAGAATGAAAGAATGTATATTAGACTCACATAGAACCTTCTGCTCCAAATATTAGAAACATTTTTTAATTGATTATAAACAATATATCGTGCGAGTAACTTCGTAGCAACCATATTCGATGTATGATAACAACTAAATCGTTCACAACCATTGTTTTACATAAACTTGGTATAAAAATATCAAGATTAGATGGGTTACATAAAGGTTATCTCCAACCAAATCGATAGCACACATGGTCGATGATATATAACGATGTATAGTTTAGTATCAATAATATCTGTTATTATGTAAAATATGTACAGAAAGTTAAATATTCACGGAGAAATCCTTAAAATGAATTTTGGAAGATTGATAGATAAAAAGAGTGATGTAACATTTGATCTATCCATATACAGTGGGTCCCGCCAAGGGGTTTGATTCCTCTACAATATAAATTTGTTTTAATTGTTATGTTTTAAAAAAGTGAATACACTCAGTACACACATAGAAATTCCTTAGTTGTGAAACATTCTAAAGAACAAACACAAAAAGAATCAAAAAATAGACTATCTTGACTTTTATGAAACAATAAAGTAATCCACTCAATTCATAGTGAAATACATTCAGTATACACATAGAAATTCATTGGTTGTGAATGAAACTTATGCACATATTCATGTATCCAGTATACACAGTCAACTCAAAAAATCAAAGTAAAATTAAACTTCATTTTAAAAAATATACATATATTCTAAAGAATTAATACAAAAAAATGATTATAATGACTTATATCAAGTAAAACATAACCACACACTTCATAGTGATAATACATAAGAACTTAATATAAATAACTTTAAACATTACGAGAATAGATTCGAATTCCTAGTTTTGAATCTTAACGAAGTACAGTCAGTAACAAAAATGTTCGGACGGTTTGATTTTTCAATAAAAAATTATAATAATTAAATGCACAAGTAATAAAAAATAATTTAAAAAAATAATTAAAGCCATTTTTCAATCAAGAATAAGAATTCAAAAGTGGGTTAGGATAAAGGAAAAACAGCTTTGATTAGAACAAATAAATATTTTAATTTAATAAATTTTATAACAAGTAATGTAGGTAACAAAAATTTTCGGACAAAAATGTAAACAACTATAAATAAATTCAATGTTTTTTTTACGATTTCACAAATTCAAAAACCATAATGTTAATTAATATTTGGTTGGGTACCCTTTTTGTGTAATAACATCTTTCATTCGATTCGGCATTGATGATGAAACTAATTTTTTGGTGAAATTTGGAGATATTTTACCCCACTCTTCTAATAACTTTTGTTTCAATTCGTTTTTTGAAGCAATGGGTGTTAATCGAATTTTCCTGTCGAGCTCACCCCATACCTGTTCAATTGGGTTGAGATCGGGCGATTGGGGGGGGTTTCATAACTTTAGGGCAGTTATACAATAGCCAAGTACGTACCAATTCACAGGTGTGTTTCGGATCGTTGTCTTGGTAAAAATGAAAAGTCCGTAAAATCCCAAGTTTTTCAGCACTCTTTTTCAAATTGCTCCTTAGTAATTCGGCATAAACTTTTCCAGTCATGGTGGTTTCAATGAAAACCAGTTCACCAATTCCACTAGACGCCATACACCCCCACACCATCACTGAGCCACCCCCATGTTTTACTATTGGTTTTAAATTTTTTGGATTCAGCTCTTCATTACGCCTTCTCCAAATTTTGTCGCGACTGTCGGGACTAAATATATTAAACTTACATTCAAAAGTATTTGCTTGCAATAGAACAAACCGCAATAATAAAATATTCTTGTATCTTGTAACTCTTCACAACATAAAAAGAAATCTCAGGTCATGTAATGTCAGAAAACTAGATTTTTGTGATATGACGTTGGAAGAGAGCGACAGCAGCGCTGACCCTCGGCAGAAACCGTCCCTTCCCCCTACTCTGTCCCCTCCACCTTCCCTCTAAAGAAACTAAGTACCCAATTTTTCTAATTTAAACGTTTTTTCTCCGATATTTCGACAAATAAATGTTTCCAGATCATGTCCGTTTACTTCCATGTAATATATGTATACATATACTATTACTTTACTTTTGTTTACTTCCCTATACATATAATATATGTATACATAATAATATGTACTAAAAATTTTGTAATCGTGTGAACATCAGAGATCAATTGCATGCGTGTGTTTATGTGAGAGCTCAAACGCTTTGACCTGACATCGTACAGGCTCATGACCATCGCTTAACATCCCATCCGAAGGACGGAGTGCTTAAGTTTATTTTACCTCGCAGATGAATGACATTACTCCAAAAAATTTCTGAATGATTCTGGAACTCTTTTGCGAAGCTCAATCTTTTTTTATATTTTTTTCACTCACAAACGGTTTTTGGTACTCTCCCATTATATCCTGCTTCTTTTAGAATTCTTCCAACATTTTGTGGGTGAACTTTCTTTCCCGTTTCTCTGTATACCTCGGCGACGATCTGAGGTGCACTCCTCGAGGGCTTGTTTTTAATTTTCCGGACAACGCTACACCTTTCTCGGTCGTTTAATACTCTTGGACGGCCAGAGGAAGATTTCAAATCTATCCGATCCTCGTGCTTATACCTTCGAATTACATCGGCTACGGTGCTTTTACTTCGGCCTACCATACCACCGATTTTGCGGACACTTAATCCTTTTTCATAATTAAAAATTATTATCTGTTGAACTTCAAAAGATGTTCGACCCATCTTGACAGCAGGAAATACAAATAACTACTGAATGCAGTAATAGAAGGATATAAACACATTTTATTTGTTCGGTATTAGCGGTTGGTTGAGAAGGGATTAAAGATCATGATCAGAGTCGCATTTGTTTACAAAACAAACAACAGGTGTCCAGAAAATTTTGTTACGTGAATTTCTTGTCTTCAATTATTAATGCAAAATTTCCTATTAGCTGTAAATGTTTAATTAATTGTTTTACGGCGTTTTGAAATGATTGATGATCTCGAAATTTAAAACTTTGCTTGAATTAAATATTTTGCCATATAACTATGTGTAACTGCAAAAGAAAAACAAAATTATAAATTGTCCGAAAATTTTTGTTACTGATTGTATGTACTTGTTAACAGAGCAATTTATTGGAGATAACATCCGACGTTAGTAAAACAGCCTTAAGTCAACGGATAAACAACGGATGGATTACCTCAAATACCCTATGCAAATACATTTGAATAGTACTGATTCAAACCTCACAAAAGAATTGTAAAGACTACAAAATATTTCTGACCATATCTCTAAGAAAGAAAATTCAATATTTATCGGGATCTTAAAAACCTTATAGTGGTTATTTTCCCTTTGTGGAACTCAACACAAAATTATTTGGTTGCAAGAATATAACAATAAAATTATCCACAAGAAATAATGGCTCAACGACATTGAGGTGGACCTATCCAAAATCTTGTTAAAATTGAGAACTGTGAATTCGAATTTATTCTCATAATCTTGAAAGTTATTTATACTTCTTATGTATTGTCATTATGAAGTGATTGGATTAATTTCATATTTCATGCATGTAAGTCATACTTTTTTTTGTTGTATTAGTTCTATAGAATGTTTTTAATTTTTTTGGTAATGGCATTCTATAGAACTAATACAAAAAAAAAAAAGTATGACTTACATGCATGAAACATGAAAATAATCCAATCACTTCATAATGACAATACATAAGAAGTATAAATAACTTTCAAGATTATGAGAATAAATTCGAATTCACAGTTCTCAATTTTAACAAGATTTTGGATAGGTCCACCTCAATGTTGTTGAGCAAATATTTCTTGTGGATAAATTGAGAACCGTAATAAATTATAGAAAATTGTATAAGAAAATAATGATTCCAAACATTAATGAATTTTTGAACAAACTCTGCAGATGCCGATATTTATCGAAATTGGATTTAGCTTGCAGGTTCCATCAGACTCAACAAAAACGTGACAGAGATCATTACGAATTTTGAAGGATCTTAACCGGTTCAAAAAATTGTGCAGTTTATTTCGATGGTATAAGTGGCTTCAAAAAGATTGAAACATGTAAAGTTACTATTAAGCAAAACAGATTTTTTTATAAAATGAGGTCTCATATTTGGGACGTATCACTCCCCCCCCCCCCCCCCCCCCCCCCCACCAAACCCAGAATTACTTTGGGAGATTCGTAATAATATATTGCCAAAAATATAACAGCAATAACTGTTTTTTTAATATAATTATTAGCTAACTGCATTATTAGCAAGTCCAATCATTAAATGCCTGAGGAAAGGATATAGAATTATTAATAATGGCAAATAATATATTTAATGTTTCAATCTTTCAAAAAATTGGTTTAAAAACGAAGAAATCTTGCAGTATTTCGATTTCTCTAATAAACTTTTCCATTCACAAAAATGTTAATAAGAGATAGGTATCGGAGTGATTACTGACGCACCCCCAAATGTTCAATTGTTTGGCAATTCATTCAGACTTGCCTTCTATACATTAATTTGGAAAGGATTTCAGGTCCTTTCCTCAGGTTACTGTGAATCATCCCGAAATATTGTCGGAATATGAAAGACACCTCTGGAAATGATACTGGAAAGAATTATATTTTAACGATACTCACAGTAGCCTTAGAAAAACACCCCAAAGTTATAATAAAGCCCACGTATAATATGCGTTTACAATAAAACCAGACTAACTGGCCAAAATATATAAATTATCAAGAATAAATTGAAAGGACTACAATACTACCTATAGCTATTCAAAAGAGCCTTTATATTAGAGCCATTTTAACAATATAAAATCCTTCAGACATACTGTCGGCAACAAATTAACTTGGAAAAAAAACCTTCAAGTGTATGAATTGGCAATATGGGCGATACATTTACATTTTTTCATTTTAAAACGGGTAAATATATGCAAGTAACACAGACAAAAAGTGAAACTCAGTAGCTCAAAATTTTACAGAGAAATACATCAAAAAACCTCTATAAATAGAAAATAAAATACGACTTTAGGTCAACGTTTTTTCAGTGATCTCTCTCTTCAACAGTGCTGCTACTTGAATTATGGAATTATGTGATCGTTTTATTGTTTAGATTAATTTTTATATTGTTGGTTTTTATAGAAACCATTCCTTCACAGTGGACTGTCATTTCGAATTACATATATGTACCACTTTAACACATTCTTTATGTTTTTGTTTTATGAATAAACTTATTAAATTAGTTGAGGCTATGGATTAATCCATGTTTGAAACCCACGTATTTAGGAAATATATTTTAAACTCTTTATTAATCTAAGATATATAATTGTGAATACATTTACCCTCTAGTGTTGATATGATGTTATTTCTACTCTCCAATAATACTTGTGAAGCTGATGCTTCGCTCCTGTTGTGTAATACTCTCTTAACGCACAAATTCCTACTGGAAATTTATGCAAAATTGTTCTGTAAAAAAAAAAAGATTCAATTAATACAAATAAGATTTTTTTTTTTTCGTATTTTATATTTAAAGATGCAACTGTTCCTGGGTGAAACAACCAGCATCGTGTGAAGAAGGCAACCCAGTGGTAAGTCCTCGGGATGAAAATCTACCTGAATTATTAAGATACTGGAAGTGTGAGCATGTCACAATAATAAATAAATAAAAAATGTAATAATAAAAAGGAATTGAAAGACAATTTTGATGGATGGATAGTAAGAGAGGTAATAAAAGTAAAGGAAAATAATGTTGAAAAATATTAATAACGATGATTATTCAAGTTGGTAATAAGCCGAGATTAACTTCCAGCTCCCCTTAAACCTTTGATGGAGGTAATATGATAAGTTTTGTGAACATAATGTACGGATTTCTGGGTTTGTATTTGTGTTAAGTTTGCTGAAAATTGAGATACCAAATTAAAATCATTAAAGCACTTACATTCATCTGGATTTAGTTAGCCCAGTTGCTGATTGTGCACTTTTGTATAGTTGTGCCTTTAAATAAATACAAACTCCCCTTCAAAAAAATGTTGAAAATGGCATTTGCTCAAAAAATTTGTAAGCTTGCCCTAGCATACGGAGAAAATACGGTTGTTTGTGCTAAAATTATGTGCACTAGAAAAAAATATTTTCATTTTAAACCTGTCATAGGTATTTATTAATGTTGTTGATTACTATATATATATTTTTTTTTTTATAGGGGAAACTTTGGGACGCTATAACTCTGTGGTTCTATTATACAAATTTGAGATTGTATAACATTGTTATTCAGAAATTTCATAAAGAACCTTCTTTTTATAATAGATGATTTTTCCACAGAACCAACCATTTTCGCTTTGGTGAACCGCTCGATGGAGGTGGCTGAAATGTTGATATAATGCATTGTCACCTGAATGAGACATAAGTACTACGTGTCAGTCTTCTACCTATATTAGATGTGACATGAAAAGCATCGGCAGTCTTCACATCACTAAAACGAATTAATATAAGGTATACAATATAAATAGGAACAAATTATGGAAATATATATATTTTGTAATCTTATGTCCCATGAGATTAAAGATCCTGCTCCTATCTGATTAACGAGGTGTCCTGTGCAAGTGCCTTATACCCTTCTACCCCCTGGTACTAAAGCAACACCCGCCTGTGTTCCTGTCCTATCACGTTCCTTTATAGTCATTAGATCTCCTATTGTCTCATTATTTTTTACCCTCCTCAGTTTTTATTTATCTTCTTTGCTCCTTTATAAATGACATTTTCACGGTTTTTAACTGTTCTTTCGAAGAGAGGGCGGGAGAGATAAGGCTTTCACAATTTTTCATATTATACAAAAATTGGTAATTGTTATGCAAAGCAGAAAATATATATTTTCCATCATAAAAACAAGTCTATTCTTCTGTAAAATTTCATCATTAATTTTTTTAGTACATTAATTCTGCTCCATTCTCTCAGTGATTGCGTTGTATGCATAGTGTGAGATGAAAAATTCCGACCATATTTCGCGAGCCTCTTTTCATTGCAGATCATAGAAAGTAAAGAGAATTTCTTACATTTATTCAATGATACAGGCTGCTTCTCATAAGGTAAATAAAACTATGTCTTTCTATTGTAACTATAAACAGAAAACATATTTTTAACAGGAAGTATACTTCATTCATATACGAATTTCTTTTTGTAAATGATTCCTCTTAATTCCAAATCTGATCAAATACCTGTCATTATTCATATGTTTTTTTCTAGATTTGGTAATTATTCCTCAGATCTCTCTTTTAAATCTGTCCAGGCGGGCAGATATTTCTGAATTATATAAATTCATTAATATATTAGGACTCATAATAAACATATACTTTTCTCATGGCATTTCTCACTTCTTGAAAACAATAGCTACATTTAAAAAAATCAAATTAAATTTAAAATGTTTATGTTAGAGAAAACCCTCTATTTGGAAACGGAATCTCTTCCTGATTGTTCAAAAAGAAACAAAATAACCGTCATATAAATGTCGTGTTTGGTATATAAAAGATCTAATTCATATTTTACATCCATTTTTATTATTAGCAGAGCTCCTCCACCAATATCTTATAAGTAATTACTTTTGTTAATATTTTTATTATTATCATCATAATTTATATATACTCTGTATATGTACTCGTATATATTTTCTTCACAATATCTAAGGTTATGTATATATATTTATATATACGAGTACATATATAATATATATGTACTCGTATATTTAAATATATAAAATTCTCACTTCTCTCACTTCTTGAAAACAATAGCTACATTTTAAAAAATCAAATTGATTGATAAGTCTCCCCCTAATCCCCCCCCCCCATTCCCTTTGCTCGATTTGACTGAAAATTATTTTATGTCGTTGTTAAAGGATTCTGAATTCACATATAAAATTTTGTGTTGGTACATTCATTCTATCGGGAGTTGTCATGTTCACAGACAGATAGATTTTTTTTTTTTTTTTTTTTCACTTTTGGAATCTGGAAGTCGGAAAACATGAAATTCCGTTGAAAACTTTCCATCAAATTTTTGACTGATTGCATAATTGATACTTTTCATGCAATTATGAAAACCCCTAGGCACACCGCATGTTTTCTGGATCAAGATTTCTGAAACCCCCTGACCAAACAGATGTACCTCAGGTTCATTATTTTATATTCAATTTAGTATGCTTGTTTTTTTTTTTTAACTATAAAAAAAAATGAATTTTGAGACTTCAATCTCTATTCTAACAGTAATAACTAACTGTGCACTTATTTGAAAAACAAGAAAATACAATTAAAATAAAACCAAAAACTAACATTCCAAGAAAACAATATAACAAATGTACAATATATAGCTACTATATGTCTAAGTAGAAAATTATTTACCTTGGTTAATATTGCCATGGATATTTGTTAGCTGAGAGGGATTAACAAAGGAGAAAATATGAAGTGTCTGGTCGTGTGGAGGGAAGGGCATGTAATCGCCCAGAAAAATCGTCAAGAAAAAAGATTTATCTTAAGAAAATATAAAAATAAAATATTTATTATTTAAAAAAAAAAATAGTAGGTATGTATTAATATTAGGACTTTTATTATTTAAAAAATAATTATTATAATTATTTATTTAATATGTGTTTATATTCTAAGGTTTGGATGATAGTCTTTTCTTTCCATCAAATGGTCTGGAACTACGATTTCACAGCTTTTAGTAAGTCCATATAATTTATATGCTACTTTTATGTAAAACTTATGAAATATTCAATTACCATAGAATAGTTTAACGAAAATAAATATTAATATTATTATATGAAAATATGTTTTCAGCAGTAAATGCAGACGTGCTTCTCCAACAAAATAATATAGATGGAGAAGTGGGGTCGTTGAGGTTGCTTCCCCCTGGATATAATTGTTTATGTCTGAGCTACAGACAGACACAGGAAGGTGACAATTGATTTACCACACACTTGGATGATTGTTTCATGGCGACATCTTATTGTAGTTTTAATGATCCATTATACTGTGGTCAGCTTCAATCCAGGGAATACAATCCACTCCTGGTATGCCTATTGATAGAAAAAAAAACAACAGTAGCTACAATGAGAAAGAAGCACAAAAGAAAATAAAAGTTGAACTTTGGAATGCATTACAAATGCAACTCCAAGAAAAGTCAATTTTCCATTGCCTTGATTAAGTTCATTAATGGTTCCTTGTCTGTCTTCAAGTTCACTGCTCTTAGTTACGTCCGATCCTTCGTCTTATTGGTGAGCGATGATGAGCAAACAGAAATAGAAATATATAGTTGAGTATATTATATTATTGGGAGTGGACTGCAATGACGAATACTAAAATTTGAGGAGAACCCTCCAGAAAGTTTTGAGAAAAAAATGATACATATTAAAGGAAATGTATTGGATCTTATCCCTTATCATAATCTCTACATTTATTGTTTTTTATATTTATAACAACAATAATACTGGCTTATTTATTTATTCATAAAATACGAAAAAAGTGGAGAACTGTTTTGATGTTATACTGGAGGAAAAATCTTCATTACAGTTATTATGTATATAATAAATAACAGTTATAATGTATAAACAGATCAATTATTAGATTATTGTAGTTAAAATTACAAAATAAAAACAACGACAATAAATATAGGTAGGGGTGCGATAGGGATCCTATGTATTCTAAAAAATATAATATATTTCAAAATACAAAACACAAGTAGTGAAATAAAACATAAATAAATAAATAGTGTTTGTTAGGCTTCTCTGGGATGGTTGTTGGGTAGTTTTTTTATTTAATTTCTTCCAGTGTTGTCTTCAACATGGTTTGACAATATTTCCGGACACTTCCACGTTTCTTTTTTACATTCATAATATATTTTTAAAATAAACGTATGAAATAGAGTTACACTGTCACAACCAAAAAAATGTGAATTAAGGGAAATCACGTTTTAAAATTCACTGATCCTTAATGGTACTTTACTTTTGATATTTAGAAAATTGCTAGAGCAATAAGCTTTTACACGGTTAATAATACTTACTTTTAAGCCAATTTTACTTAGCTTTCACCGTCGTAACACCCTTTAAAGCCCAACCTTTTCGTACAATGGTAGATGGACAAATCTGCTCTCTGGTGGCCAGAATTAGAAGTTACAATTGTGATTTTTTTCCATAAAAATGTATACCATATTACCATTCTTCCTATGAGTTCAGTACGAATTTGATATTTTTTGAGTTGTGACAGTCTTGTTCTGAGGTAGCGATTTGTGCTTCACAAGCGGGGCCCTATAGGCTTAGGGGCATGAGGCTCTAGCCTCATGGTAGATCCGACACTGGCCTGAAAAAAATTGTATCCTATAAAAAAATCTGAGCATTCTAAAAGATTTTAAGAGAGAGTTTAATAAAATTTCTTGTCTGTGAACACGATAACTACCGACAGAATAAATATATCGACAGGAAATTCTATATACGTTTCTACAACCTTATAGACTTCTATTGATTTTGAGACAAATGGGATAAAGAAAAGGGGGATTAAAAGACAAATCCTTGTAACTGCGGATGTAATAAATGTATCGATACTAAATTCTATATGAGAAACCAAAACTGCATAATGGCATCTATCAGTTTTCAACGGTATGTATAAACAAATCAATTGTTACATTATTGTGGTTAAAATTATAAGAAATAAACTTTCAATAAATATAGGTAGGAGTGCGATAGAGATCCTATGTGCTCTATAAAATTTTATATATTTCAAAATACAAAAAAACAAGAAGTGAAATAAAACATAAATAAATAAAGTGTGTTTCTGAGTAGTTCACATATTGATTTTCAACCATATAGATTGGTTTCAGAGAAACAGCTAAAACTTAGTAGTTGGTTTTGTACTGTAAGCTGAATGAAGCTAATTATCAACCGTGTCGAATAAGCTTCTAAATATGGGGGCCTTTTTACATCCAATTATTACATGTAAGAGATGATCTCCAGGGAGGAGGCTGTTGAATGAGGACGTAGTGCTGCATTGAGATGTCCTGTTACGAGAAGAGCCAGGCTGCTTTCCCCGCCTGGTCAGTCCATTGTCGGCCGATTACACAACCTCCATTCTACCATCCGAAACGCACATGGCCCATGCAACATTCGTACGCGTATGCATCGCTATTTGATCTCCCACACAACGAGTCCCCTGCATATTCACTTTTCTTTTACCACGTCTAAGAGGTTTTTTTTCCTGTGTAAAAAACAAAAAACAGTTTTTTTTAGTCTAACTCGAGCATATCATTTCACCTTCCTGTTAGAGTGGACCTTGCAATTGTACTATAATGATAATACCTATTTTATTTAAACTATATCATGGTAATTGGATAAGTCACTCAATATTGTTTATTTTTTATTTTCTTGAGGGCTAGCCCACTGAGCTTTAAATCGCGGGTTCGAAACCCGGGCGAGACCTTAAGGTTTTTTATCTGTACGCTTTCCTTGATGGGACGTTAAGCGATGGTCCTAAGCCTGTGCGATGTCAGATACTCGCTAAAGACCCCTACTCTAGATGAATAAAAAATTTAGTATAGGACTCCTATAGTAGAGTCGGGCATGTCCACCAGAGCGAGGAAAGAGTGCTCTGGTAGTAGACGATATGGCCTCGTAGTTAAAGCCCGGGCATGAGACATAAAATCTAACCTAACCATAATAACTAACAATTTTTTAAATCAACAAAATAGTCTCATTTTTGGAATCAGGAGGTAAAATTCCTGTGAAAACTCAACATCGGATTTCATTATATCGATTAGATAACTTCACCTACAATTACGGGAGTAAAAATACTAATTATCTTGAAAAAAATAAAGAAAAACTTATTTTTTTTTTTAAATATTTATTTTACAAAATATATAAAATATATGGGAGTACTTTCGGTATTGCTACCATCTTCAGCCACGAACATTAACCGATAAACATTAACCGATATTAAATCTTAGAATATAAACTCATACGACATGAAAAATTATAATAAAAAAGTATTATGAAAATAATGGTATTACCTACCTAATATTAATGAATATAATAGATAATTTTTTTTTATAATTTATATAAATTTTATATCTATATTTTTTTAAAATATATGTTAAGAGATGAGACTTGATGGAAGCCTTTGAACAAATTCGCGGAAGATATGACACATTATACTAGAGTGACAATATATAAAAAAAAAACAATTACATTGAAGGGTTCCGAAAGTAAGCATTAATACACATTAAATAAATCTCTGGGGGGGGGGGGGGGGGGGGGAGTCAGGAAAAATTGCAAGGCTACGAATCTAAGAAAAATAAGTAAAAAAAATTAGTAATGGATGTTCAGTTTCCGATTTCACCTTACGATTAAATTAATGTTGGGCAAGCTCATTATAATAAAATATGTACGTAAAGCTAAAAAAAGAAACACTTCTAACGAATTTACCATTAGACGATCTGCTGGTTAGACGAATTTGTCTTTACAAGAATTCACTCAAGAATTTTTCGTTAGATGAATTAGTTTTTGACGAATTCATCTGTAAGGACCGTTATCAGTGAACGACAATCGAAGGGTGAAAATATCACCGTGTTAGTTATTTCTTCATAATTTTCATAACACTTTTTACGAGTCATTAAAAATAACTATCTTTATATTTATTTCAAATTATTAGGTTATACACTCACACACAAAACTATAAACACATCTGTAATCTGTAAAAATAATATTTCTTCCCTTTCTGTCTATCAACTTATTGTTATTATTATATACATATCACCAAATCGTGCAAAGTTATAATTAAATAACTTCAATAGTGGGGGACCGACAGACAGATAAAATGACAAGGGGAAAACAAAGCTTTTTTTTTTGTATTTACAAATAGCTATTTTCAACTGTATATACAAATAAATACAACAAGCAAATGTGCTAATAAAGGGATAATGGCAAAGTCAAAATGTCAAGAGGAGTGAAATCACCCAGTGGTGAAACTCCCTAGTCACTGATTTCCTCTCATTTGTAACTAATCACTGCCACTGGCACTGCTGCTGCTAAGGAGGTCTCTGGTCCATTGACGCTTAAGCAGTCGTTGGGAAGTGTGGCAGAATGGAGGGAACGGACTAGAGGATTAATGTGGGAACTAAAAAGAAAAAATAATTTTTAATACTTGGATTTAGCGACTTCAGTGACAAAAGATACGTTAAGGTCAGTGTGAAGAGTTTTGTTAGAGACGTAATGAGGAGCATTGGCTATTTTACGAAGTATTTTGGATTGAAAGGATTGGATGCGCTGGAGATTGGAAGCCTTGGCAGAACCCCAGAGTTCAAGTCAGTAAGTCCACATAATTTTGAGTACTGCGTTGTATATAAGTCGTTTTGTTTCAAAGTTAGTTTGGATCTTTTGTCTAGTAGTCTTAGTAAAAGTTCATAACGTCTGTTCATTTCTTGTCTTTTCAGTTTCATGTGAGGACTCCAAGCTAGTCGTTTGTCGAGTATGAGGCCTAGTTAGCGGACTTCGTTTTTTACAGGGATGGGAGTTTTGTTAAGGTTCACTGGAGGGCAGGTATATTTTCAACGAAGGGTGAAGACGATGTGAACTAATTTCGCAAACAAAGTTAATAGGGTTTTTTAGACGATTTTCTACTCGACATAAATAAAAAATCTGAAAATATAATTAGTGTTTATCAATCCCATGTAATTTGAAAACCAGATGTTAAAATGTTAGCTTCCGTTTTTTTCTCTTCTCTGGATGTTGGAAGTCGTATTTTTAAGTTTATACAGTGACCTGGCAGTTAATGGGGTGTTACAAGGCAGTGGGCGCAGTGTGATTATATTGCAACAGTGAGGACCTCTGTCGGCCTCCTGGAGAAAGTGGTATAAACGGTATTGCATCAATCTGATGAGATCATGAAATATTCTAACAATAATAAGTACATCGTTTGACAAAGATTTAACCACAGGAACCAAAATATATGTCATCCTAGAAGGATTGTTCGAGTTAAATCCGAATCAGAAATCAGAATTGTGCCAAAGCCAAGTATAAAAAATGTCGGCGGTGAATCACTGGATATGTACCCACCCATTTCGAAAAAATTAATTAAGTTTTCACTCTCCCTCCAGATGACATACATAATAGGAGATTCCCTGTGAGAATCCTCGTACTTAATTTCCTGTCGATACATTCATTGCAACGAAAGTTAATATAGTTATTGAGTTGAGCCCTCTCAGACCCCCCATCCCTTCGACTCATTCCGTTGAAAATTAATCGGTTAAGTCCTTATAGGGTTTTGGATACACATATAAAATTTCATGTTTATATGATCATTCAATGGGGAGTTATCGTGTTTACACAGACGCAGACAATTACTTTTTTTCTATTCTGACATCAAGGCGTCGGAAAACACGAAGTTCCGATGAAAACTGAACATCGAATTTCTGACCGATTAAATAATTTCCTTCTAGTCTTTCTGTATATAATAATTCTGCCACACTAACCCAACGTAGCACAGTGTGCAATTTATGAATTTTGATTTTCAAAATTCGAGCCCCCGCTCAATTTTTGATCAAATTGGATGAAACTAGGTGCAAAATATTTGTGAAAGCTGGCTTTTTATCGGATAACTGCGGGTTTCACAATCAAGGTATTATATTCCAGTGGCAAAAATAGCCAATATATTGAATTTGGACCACTTTAGGCCAAAATGACAACATTAGGACCACTTTTGGCTGAAATAAGTATTGAATTCGTAATTAGCGACCCAAAAACATTAATTTAAGTTGTAAAAATCCGTTAACAAAAATTTGGATAAAAAAAATTAAATTTTTTAAAATTTTCGCGGGGTTTTGGCAGCTGTCAATTGGCATATAATACCTTGATTGTGAAACCCGCAGTTACCTGATAAAAAAACAACTTTCACAAATATTATGCACCTAGCTTCATTCAAATTGATCAAAAAATTGAGCGGGGGCTCGAATTATGAATATCAAAACTCATAAATTTCACACTGTGTTTCGCTTTAAGCGTCAATGGCCTTTGAGCAGTGATTGTGATTACCTATAAATGAGAGCAACTCAGTGACCAGGCAGTGTCACCACTGGGTGATTTATCCCTTCTTCAAATTTTGACATCACAATTTTCTCTCTCTTACACATTTGCTTGGTGTATATCTTTTTTTTATACAGTTGTAAATATCTATTTGTAGAAAAAAAAAATATATATATAACAATTGTGCTATCAGCTCTAGTCGGCAACCCCAGGCCGCTGTGAGAAGAGGTGGTGCGGCCAGCAAGGGAACTGAAAAAAGTTTATTTGGAATGCAAAAAGCTGGATTTATCAGTGGAATATGGATATGAGCCAACCATACATGACAGAGGGCGCCGGTAGCTCAGTGGTATGCGTGCTGTCAAGCAGAAGTCATTCTGAGCTCAAGGTCGTGGGTTCGTAGCCCGACCGAGGCCCTTAGTTTATTTTATCTGGGAGGTAAAATAAAATTAAGCACGCCGTCCTTCGGATGGGACGTTAAGCGATGGTCCCGAGCCTGTACGATGTCAGGTACTCGTTAAAGACCCCTACCCTAGATGAATAAAAATTTAGGGTAGGCAAAATTTAGGACTCCCACAGTAGAGTCGGGCTCATGCCCACCAGAGTGACGAAAGAGCGCTCTGGTAGTAGGCAATATGACCTCGTAGTTAAAGCCCGGGCATGAGTCATAAAACCTAACCTAACCTAACCATACATGACTTCAACGTTTCAAGATCAATTTTAAAATTTATAAAAAAGTGGATTTCAAAACATTTAAATGTTTAAATTCATTTTAGTAGAAGTTGTCGTGAATGATGAAATAACAAAACCTATAACACAAAAACTGTTGCAATAACTCCCGTTGTAATGAATGTATTAACCCGAAATTTCATATATCAATTCAAAGCTCTGTAAGGACCACAATTGTTATTTTTCATTGGAATTAGCCGAATGGCAGGAAGGGACTTATGAATGTGCCGTCACTAAATTTAGTATGAGGATTCAGAAGCCACAATGTAAATCAAATATTGAGTTCTAGCTCAAACGGTCGATTGACTTTGAGGGGAGAGCGAAAAGGTAATTGATTAATTCGTGCTACGAAGTACATAAAGAGTGATTCATCGATTTTTTATTTACACAATCGTTAAAAAAAAGAGAAATCTATGAGTTCATTCTTTAAAAATTTGCTCAGTAAGTATATTGTCTTTTGGGGAGGGCGCCAGTAGCTCAGTGGTATGTGTGCTTGCTTACTGAGCTCAAGGTCGCGGATTCGTAACCCGGCCGAGGCCCTTAGTTTATTTTATCTGGGAGGAAAAATAAACTTAAGAACTTCGTCCTTCGGATGGGACGTTAAGTGGTAGTCCTGAACCTATGTACGATGTCAGTTACTCGTTAATGATTCCTACCCTGGGTGATTACAAATTTAGGATAAGCAAAATTTAGGACTTCCATAGTTGAGTCGGGCTCATATCCGCCAGAGTGACGAAAGAGCGCTCTGGTAGTAGGCTATATGACCTTGTAGTTAAAGCCCGGGCGTGAGTCATAATAACTAACTTGTCTTTTGGAGTTATTACGAAAACCATAAGATACATAAATTTCATTTGAAAGCTAAACAGAAGAGTATTGTCCATTTTTATTGACAATTTTGATCACGTCAAAAGTACGTATTTCTTTTTAGCGTTTTAACAGCTATTGAATGGAATAACGAATTGAAGGATTCCATTTTTTTTTATTGAGTTCAGAATTGAGACAAAAGAGATAAATTAGCCAAAAACGAATCGGAGAGCTGCCCTGAAGGCCATCCAGCTATTGCCAGAGACTTGAACTCTGTCTGGTTACAAAAGTAACCCAAATGATTGATCGAGTCTAGCCCATGTCTCCCATTGTGTTAATGAGATTTCAAAAGATTCAAGTGAAACCCCGAATCAACAGAAAATCACTAGCCAACTCTGTCAGTCTTTCGAGGCCGAGGAGCCATCTGATTTGAGTTATATTCCTGTACATTTTTTTCGTATAAAAACGAAAAACGAAATAGTAATTCTTATTTTTACTTTCTCGGCTAACCGGGGAAATTATGTAAACGGTCAGAAATTCGATGTTTTCACCGGGATCTCATGTTGTGCTTCCCTTTGATTCCAAAAATTAAATTTACATTTCCTGTATGTCCATTTTTTTTTGTGTTTCTGTGAACATTTCACATGAAAATCCAAAACCCTTTAAGGACGACATCTATCAAGTTTCAACCGAATCGGTCAAAGAGAAATGAGGAATCAACTAACGGATATAATGTAATGAATATATGAACTTCTTTTTTATGAGGATTCAGTAATTCTTGAGTAATTCACCTATTAATTTTTTAATAAATCGGTATATTGGATTCTGAGGCAGAGCAGAAACTTCGTTGTTCTTTGATTTTGTATTATGAGCTGAATGAAGAAGCTAATTACCGACCGTGTCGAATATTGGCAGTTTCTACAAAAATATTCCTCGATATATATCTATGGTAAGGTTAGGTTTTATGACTCATGCCCGGGCTTTAACTAAGAGGTCATATCGTCTACTATCAGAGACTACTCTTTCGTCACTCTGGTGGACATGAGCCCGACTCTACTGTGGGAGTCCTAAATTTTGCCATAGGATAGATCCTAAATTATCATCTAGGGCAGGAGTACCTGACATCGTACAGGCTCGGAACCATCGCTTAACGTCCCATCCGATGGACGGCGTGCTTAAGTATATTTTACCTCCCAGATAAAATAAAGTAAGGGCCTCGGTCTTTGATATATATATATATTTCATTTTTATTTACTTGGCAGAGTTTCTTCAGAGATGTCCTGACAGGGTTCATCCAAACATTTAAAATAGCTGATTAATAGAAAGGATAACAAAAGATGAACAACTCTTCTGAGACAATTGACAAAAGTGATGAGCTACCTAACAAGATACTACTCACTACGAAAACATCTCTCTAAACTCTAAGTCTTTTTCCGTATCTTTTCTGCAAAAGATATGAAATGATGGAAGAAACCACGCTATACATCCTGGGCGAATTTGAAGGTTAGTCACATATCCGATGGAGAATCTTCGATGAGGCGTTCCTCAACCCAGATGAGTTCGGGAAACAGAGCTTCGAAAAGGTCCTGCGCTTCATTGAAGAGGTACCTCGGAGAATAGGTAGTTAAATACTTGAGAGGGACTGTTAAATGGCTCTTCAGGCTTTGGATAACATGGTATCCCATCCCTGCAATCAACCCTATAAGAAAATATATAGAAAAAAGAATGTTAAAAAAGAAATATTGTCTATTTCACAAGATGTATATATATTTTTTATATTCTTGCGAAACAGACAATATTTTTTAAAATATTTTTATGAAGTGTTTCACAATATCTCTGCGAAAATGTTAACTATCAATCCTATAATTCTATCGAACCTACGTTTTGTATAATATTTCTTTACTAATATCATTATTTTTCATTCTAATTTATTTTATTTATCTTGGTTTATATTTATGTGTTATTATTAATGTATTCCATATAACTATGAACATAGTTTTGAGCAGTAAACTATATAAGAGTGACAGCTCATTCATATTTCTTCTAAGGGGGTAAATTCATCAGAGCAGTTTCTGGTATTAACATCCAGAGGTAGTTCCTCATAGCAATCTTGTAACAGACAAGAGCACTCCTGCGGCACTATAGTACCACACCTTGTATGTCATGGTAAAATTAGTTTTAAAGGTCACTTTCGTCAAATCCTGACGTTGAATCATACGTGTTCCTGGGGCAACTTTAAATGGTAATTATCTATTTAAAAAATATAGTTGCGGTGCGTCATTGCGTAAAATAAGCTGATCTGGCTACAAATATTTGATGATTTTGGATTAAATTGAAGAAATCCTTCAACTGTGACAATATGAAAACACGATCAGACATCGTACATACAATTATGTATATGTTGTACCCAATCCTCGAATTCGGCCATTGGCTGGAATAAATTTTTGATTTGCTCAAACTCCGAAAAAAAAATGAAGCGTTTTGGGTTTTGGGTAAACTAAAAATGCACAATCCTAGGAGAGGGCATTTCAGAAATGCACAACAGTATTATTTTTTGAGTGTTCGGGTACCAAACGATGGAATCCGCTTTTCGCAAGTAAACAATTCCAAGTGTCATAACTCAAATTTGCAAAAATAAATAAGTATTGTATGGTTAATATATTGGTTGGTTTATTTGGGGCGAACAACTACTTAGGTTATTATCGCTTTCCTTGTTATATTTCTTGTCCTCACTGAGCCGGAGCACTCTTCATGCAAATTACGAAAATAAGGACCATGAGTCCACAACAGCCATGATGGGATTCCTACATTAGGTCAGGGGGACCAGGGATGAGCAAAGCACGGTAGCCAGGGGCATCCAACGAACAGGCAGGCCAGGCCAGGGGCCAAGGAACAGAACGGGACACTCTCTCCAATGTATAAGTGCATGTAAGCATTAGGGCGGCTTTACACGACGCTAGTAACTTGTAAGAGACACTAAAACCGAGTACTTTTAGTACTCTCCTTGTGTAAATTGGTGTTCTGTATTCCAGTGGAGTACTCGCTGCGAGTGTCCATGCCAGTCGAGTGAATAGAAAGCAATCCTATTTACTGGAACGAGTTGCTTCCCCCACCAATATTTCCCCCACACAATACTCGACTGTATGACGTACTAGCACAGTTGGAGACCGATTATACGATTCGAGTAACACGTACGAGTGGTTAGTTTAGAGCTACTGAAGTCGTTGATAGTGCGTACGTGTTTTGTAAAGTTGATCGTTGCGTGTAGTTTTTTAAAATGGCTAAGTGGGGTGAAGATACCACTTTAAAATTTTTGGAACTTTATAGAGACGAAGAATGTTTATGGAATACGAGCCTGAATAATTATAAGAACAAATAGGCCACTGAATCAGCTTTATTAAGAACTAGCAGTTATACCCGGCGTTGCCCGGGGAACTTTGATTTTTCTCCCAATATCTTCTATAACGCTATTCAGTTCCTCGACAGTACATTCATGATGTTATAAATTTCAATTATTCATACGGAATAAGGCTTATAGTCCTTCAGCTGTTGTAACGCTAGTAAGTTTTTAGGACCCCTGGGCACCAGAGCTAGTATGCGCCTTTCAACGGCGGAAGCCACACATAGTGAATACTTAGCATCGCTGGACGTCCTAGTCAGTGCGTACTTAAGAACGTTTGTGACCACAGCTAGTATGTGCCTTGCGACGGCGGACCCAACAGCTAGTACGTAGTTAGGAACGCTGGTCACCACAGCTAGTATGTGCCTCGCAACAGCGGACCCCACAGCTAGTACGAAGTTAGGAACGCTGGGCATCACAGCTATTAAGTGCCTTGCAACAGCGGACCCCACAGCTAGTACGTAGTTAAATACGCTGGGCATTACAGTTAGTAAGTGCTTTGCAACAGCGAACTTCACAGCTAGTACATAGTTAGGAACGCTGGGCACTACAGCTAGTAAATGCCTTGCAACAACGGACCCCACAGCTAGTACGATATTAGGAACCCTGGGCATCACAGCTAGTATGCTTTTGCAACGACGGACACCACAGCTAGTACGTTTTTAGGAACGCTGGGCCCTACAGGTAGTAGGTGCATTGCAACTGCGGACCCCACAGATAGTATGTAGTTAGAACCACAGGGCATCACAGCTAGTATGAGTTTTGCAACGGTGGACCCCACAGCTAGTACGTACGTAGTTAAATACGCTGGGCCACACTGCTAGCGCCTTGCAACAGCGGACCCCACAGCTAGTATGTCGTTAAATACGCTGGGCATTACAGTTAGTAAGTGCTTTGCAACAGCGAACTTCACAGCTAGTACATAGTTAGGAACGCTGGGCACTACAGCTAGTAAATGCCTTGCAACAACGGACCCCACAGCTAGTACGTAGTTAGGAACGCTGGTCACCACAGCTAGTATGTGCCTCGCAACAGCGGACCCCACAGCTAGTACGAAGTTAGGAACGCTGGGCATCACAGCTATTGCCTTGCAACAGCGGACCCCACAGCTAGTACGTAGTTAAATACGCTGGGCATTACAGTTAGTAAGTGCTTTGCAACAGCGAACTTCACAGCTAGTACATAGTTAGGAACGCTGGGCACTACAGCTAGTAAATGCCTTGAAACAAAGGACCCCACAGCTAGTACGATATTAGGAACCCTGAGCATCACAGCTAGTATGCTTTTGCAACGACGGACCCCACAGTTAGTACGTTTTTAGGAACGCTGGGCCCTACAGGTAGTAGGTGCCTTGCAACTGCGGACCCCACAGATAGTATGTAGTTAAAACCACAGGGCATCACAGCTAGTATGAGTTTTGCAACGGTGGACCCCACAGCTAGTACCTACGTAGTTAAATACGCTGGGCCACACTGGTAGCGCCTTGCAACAGCAGACCCCACAGCTAGTACGTAATTAGGAACGCTGGGCATCGCAGCTAGTAAATGTCTTGTAGGTGCCTTGCAACAGCGAACCCCACAGCCAGTACATAGTTAGGAACGCTGGGGCTGAGCACTACAGCTAGTAAGTGCCTTGCAACAGTGAACCCCACAGCGAATATATAGTTACTACTACTACTACATGTGAAATTCATGACAATCCGATTCATGACAATACGATCAACCGTTAATGAGCTAGCTCTATATTTATACCCCCCCCCTCCTCAACCCCGCCACCCGTTCAAAACTTCGGGATGCCACACACCTTATTTTTCTATTTGGCCTTCAGGAATAATATATGCGAAATTTCGTGACAATACGACCAACCGTTAATGAGCTAACTCTATATGTATATTTAGCCCAACCCACAACCCTCCTTCCTGTTCAAAATTTTAGGCCGTCACACACCTAATATTTCTATTTGACATTTAGGAATATTACATGTGAAATTTCATGACGATTCGCCCATTAGTTAATGAGTTAGCTCTATATTTATACTTAGGCCCCCCCACTACCCCCCTCCCGTAAAAACTTTTGAGCCGTCACACCGCCTATTTTTTTATTTGGTCTTCAGGAATACTACATGTGAAACTTCGTGACAATCCGACCAACTGTTAAAGAGTTAGCTCTATATTTATACTTAGGCCCCCCCACAACCCCCCTCCCGTTCAAAACTTTGGGACGCCACACACCTTTTTTTCCTATTTGGCTTTTAAAAATACTACATGTGAAATTTCATGACGATTCGCCCATTAGTTAATGAGTTAGCTCTATATTTATACTTAGGCCCCCCCACATCCCCCCTCTCCCGTTCAAAACTTTGGGACGCCACACACCTTATTTTTCTATTTGGCCTTCAGGAATACTCCATGTGAAATTTCGTGACAATCCGACAACCGTTAAAGAATTAGCTCTATATTTATACTTAGGCCCCCTTACAACCCCCCCTCCCGTTCAAAACTTTGGGACGCCACGCACCTTTTTTTTTTATTTGGCTTTTAAAAATACTACATGTAAAATTTCATGACGATTCGCTTATTAGTTAATGAGTTAGCTCTATATTTATACTTAGGCCCCCCCACAACCCTCCCTCCCGTTCAAAACTTTGGGACGCCACACACCTTATTTTTTTATTTGGCCTTCAGGAATACTCCATGTGAAATTTCGTGACAATCCGACCAACCATTAAAGAATTAGCTCTATATTTATACTTAGACCCCCCTTACAACCCCCCCTCCCGTTCAAAACTTTGGGACGCCACACACCTTATTTTTTTATTTGGCCTTCAGGAATACTCCATGTGAAATTTCGTGACAATCCGACCAACCACTAAAGAATTAGCTCTATATTTATACTTAGGCCCCCCTTACAACCCCTCCTCCCGTTCAAAACTTTGGGACGCCACACACCTTTTTTTCCTATTTGGCTTTTAAAAATACTACATGTGAAATTTCATGACGATTCGCCCCTTAGGTAATGAGTTAGCTCTATATTTATACTTAGGCCCCCCCACAACCCCCCCTCCCGATCAAAACTTTGGGACACCACACTCCTTTTTTTCCTATTTGGCTTTCAAAAATACTACATGTGAAATTTCATGACAATTCGACCATTAGTTAATGTGTTAGCACTATTTATATACTTAGGCCCCCCTTACAACCCCCCCTCCCGATCAAAACTATGGGACGCCACACACCTTTTTTTCCTATTTGGCTTTTAAAAATACTACATGTGAAATTTCATGACGATTCGCCCATTAGTTAATGAGTTAGCTCTATTTATATACTTAGGCCCCCCTTACAACCCTCCCTACCGTTCAAAATTCTGGGACGCCACATAGCCTATTATTCAATCTGGCACAAAAGAATGCCCCGTTTCAGCTTTATTTATATAGATTATATCACAATGTACACAAGTTTTAATTTGTGTTCATATCTATACATACATCTTTTTTTTTTGGGCATTTTTCTTCCATAGTGGATCGGTGTCACCATATTTAAAGTCAGTCTGAACGTTGTGCTGACGTTGGCATAATCCGAAACCAGCACACTCTATGGCTCTGTCAGTTAACAAATATTAAATCTATAAACCGTTAAAAAGCAAGAAATTTGAAGAATGGAGTCTACCGAGCTCAGGATCGCCACTTAGAAATCTAGCTGAGGCACTTAGGTCAGATGTTTTAATCGGGAAGTTAAAAATAACTTTGAGCACTTCGTCCTTCGGATGGGACATTAAGCGATGATCCAGGGCTTTTTCGAATGTGAGGTACTCGATAATGAGACGTATCTTATGTAAATAAACCTGGGTAGGTCAATTTCCACTTAGGTTGAAAGCCTTGAGCACGTCGTCCTTCGGATGGGACTTTCCGGATATATCTGAATCTGTAGTATCAGTTTTAACAATTATTAAGCCTATAAACCGTTAAATAGCGCGAATTTTTTGAAAAACGTTTTCATTTTGATTTTTGTGTAGGATTCAGATAATCCGGTCGTTCTCTATCAGTTTTAACAAATATTTAATCTATAAACCGTTAAAAAGCGAGAAATTTGAAGAATGGAGTCTACCGAGCTCAGGATCGCCACTTACAAATCTAGCTGAGGCACTTAGATCAGATGTTTGAATCGGGAAGTTAAAAAACACTTTGAGCACGTCGTCCTTCGGATGGGACTTTAAGCGATGATCCAGGGCTTTTTCGAATGTGAGGTACTCGATAATGAGACGTATGTTATGTAAATAAACCTGGGTAGGTCAATTTCTACTTAGGTTGAAAGCCTTGAGCACGTCGTCCTTCGGATGGGACTTTCCGGATATATCTGAATCTGTCGTATCAGTTTTGAAAATAATTAAGCCTATAAACCGTTAAATAGCGTGAATTTTTTGAAAAACATTTTTATTTTGATTTTTGTGTAGGATTCAGATAATCCGGTCGTTCTCTATCAGTTTTAACAAATATTAAATCTATAAACCGTTAAAAAGCGAGAAATTTCAAGAATGGAGTCTACCGAGCTCAGGATCGCCACTTAGAAATCTAGCTGAGGCACTTAGATCAGATGTTTCAATCGGGAAGTTAAAAAACACTTTGAGCACGTCGTCCTTCGGATGGGACTTTAAGCGATGATCCAGGGCTTTTTCGAATGTGAGGTACTCGATAATGAGACGTATGTTATGTAAATAAACCTGGTTAGGTGAAATTTCACTTAGGTTGAAAATAGCCTTGAGCACGTCGTCCGTCGGATGGGACTTTTCGGATATATCTGATTCTGTCGTATCAGTTTTAACAATTATTAAGCCTATAAACCGTTAAATAGCGTGAATTTTTTGAAAAACATTTTTATTTTGATTTTTGTGTAGGATTCAGATAATCCGGTCGTTCTCTATCAGTTTTAACAAATATTAAATCTATAAACCGTTAAAAAGCGAGAAATTTCAAGAATGGAGTCTACCGAGCTCAGGATCGCCACTTAGAAATCTAGCTGAGGCACTTAGGTCAGATGTTTCAATCGGGAAGTTAAAAAACACTTTGAGCACGTCGTCCTTCGGATGGGACTTTAAGCGATGATCCAGGGCTTTTTCGAATGTGAGGTACTCGATAATGAGACGTATGTTATGTAAATAAACCTGGTTAGGTGAGATTTCACATAGGTTGAAAATAGCCTTGAGCACGTCGTCCGTCGGATGGGACTTTTCGGATATATCTGATTCTGTCGTATCAGTTTTAACAATTATTAAGCCTATAAACCGTTAAATAGCGTGAATTTTTTGAAAAACATTTTTATTTTGATTTTTGTGTAGGATTCAGATAATCCGGTCGTTCTCTATCAGTTTTAACAAATATTAAATCTATAGCAGTTATACCCGGGGTTGCCCGGGGAACTCTCTCTCCCAATATCTTCTATAACGCTATTCAGTTCCTCGACAGTACATTCATGATGTTATAATTTTCAATTATTCATACGGAATAAGGCTTATAGTCCTTCAGCTGTTGTAACGCTAGTAAGTTTTTAGGACCCCTGGGCACCACAGCTAGTATGCGCCTTTCAACGGCGGAAGCCACACCTAGTGAATACTTAACATCGCTGGACGTCCTAGTCAGTGCGTACTTAAGAACGTTTGTGACCACAGCTAGTATGTGGCTTGCAACGCTGAGCACCACAGCTAGTACGTAGTTGGGAATGCTGGGCATCATAGCTGGTATGTGCCTTGCGACGGCGGACCCAACAGCTAGTACGTAGTTAGGAACGCTGGGCACTACAGCTAGTAAATGCCTTGCAACAACGGACCCCACAGCTAGTACGAAGTTAGGAACGCTGGGCACTACAGCTAGTAAATGCCTTGCAACAACGGACCCCACAGCTAGTACGATATTAGGAACCCTGGGCATCACAGCTAGTATGCTTTTGCAACGACGGACCCCACAGCTAGTACGTTTTTAGGAACGCTGGGCCCTACAGGTAGTAGGTGCCTTGCAACTGCGAACCCCACAGATAGTATGTAGTTAGAACCACAGGGCATCACAGCTAGTATGAGTTTTGCAACGGCGGACCCCACAGCTAGTACCTACGAGTGAAATACGCTGGGCCACACCGCTAGCGCCTTGCAACAGCAGACCCCACAGCTAGTACGTAATTAGAAACGCTGGGCATTACAGCTAGTAAATGTCTTATAGGTGCCTTGCAACAGCGAACCCCACAGCCAGTACATAGTTAGGAACGCTGGGGCTGAGCACTACAGCTAGTAAGTGCCTTGCAACAGCGGACCCCACAGCTAGTATGATATTAGGAACGCTGGACATCACAGCTAGTAAATGTCTTGCAACAGTGAACCCCACAGCGAATATATAGTTACTACTACTACTACATGTGAAATTCATGACAATCCGATTCATGACAATACGATCAACCGTTAATGAGCTAGCTCTATATTTATACCCCCTCCCCCCTCAACCCCGCCACCCGTTCAAAACTTCGGGACGCCACACACCTTATTTTTCTATTTGGCCTTCAGGAATAATATATGCGAAATTTCGTGACAATACGACCAACCGTTAATGAGCTAACTCTATATGTATATTTAGCCCAACCCACAACCCTCCTTCCTGTTCAAAATTTTGGGCCGTCACACACCTAATATTTCTATTTGACCTTTAGGAATATTACATGTGAAATTTCATGACGATTCGCCCATTAGTTAATGAGTTAGCTCTATATTTATACTTAGGCCCCCCCACTATCCCCCTCCCGTAAAAACTTTTGAGCCGTCACACCGCCTATTTTTTTATTTTGTCTTCAGGAATACTACATGTGAAACTTCGTGACAATCCGACCAACTGTTAAAGAGTTAGCTCTATATTTATACTTAGGCCCCCCCACAACCCCCCTCCCGTTCAAAACTTTGGGACGCCACACACGTTTTTTTGCTATTTGGCTTTTAAAAATACTACATGTGAAATTTCATGACGATTCGCCCATTAGTTAATGAGTTAGCTCTATATTTATACTTAGGCCCCCCCACATCCCCCCCTCCCGTTCAAAACTTTGGGACGCCACACACCTTATTTTTCTATTTGGCCTTCAGGAATACTCCATGTGAAATTTCGTGACAATCCGACAACCGTTAAAGAATTAGCTCTATATTTATACTTAGGCCCCCCCACAACCCCCCCTCCCGTTCAAAACTTTGGGACGCCACGCACCTTTTTTTGCTATTTGGCTTTTAAAAATACTACATGTGAAAGTTCATGACGATTCGCTCATTAGTTAATGAGTTAGCTCTATATTTATACTTAGGCCCCCCTACAACCCTCCCTCCCGTTCAAAACTTTGGGACGCCACACACCTTATTTTTTTATTTGGCCTTCAGGAATACTCCATGTGAAATTTCGTGACAATCCGACCAACCACTAAAGAATTAGCTCTATATTTATACTTAGACCCCCCTTACAACCCCCCCTCCCGTTCAAAACTTTGGGACGCCACACACCTTTTTTTCCTATTTGGCTTTTAAAAATACTACATGTGAAATTTCATGACGATTCGCCCCTTAGGTAATGAGTTAGCTCTATATTTATACTTAGGCCCCCCCACAACCCCCCCTCCCGATCAAAACTTTGGGACGCCACACACCTTTTTTTGCTATTTGGCTTTTAAAAATACTACATGTGAAATTTCATGACAATTCGACCATTAGTTAATGTGTTAGCACTATTTATATACTTAGGCCCCCCTTACAACCCCCCCTCCCGATCAAAACTTTGGGACGCCACACACCTTTTTTGGCTATTTGGCTTTTAAAAATACTACATGTGAAATTTCATGACAATTCGACCATTAGTTAATGTGTTAGCTCTATATTTATACTTAGGCCCCCCCACAACCCCCCCTCCCGATCAAAACTTTGGGACGCCACACACCTTTTTTTGCTATTTGGCTTTTAAAAATACTACATGTGAAATTTCATGACAATTCGACCATTAGTTAATGTGTTAGCACTATTTATATACTTAGGCCCCCCTTACAACCCCCCCTCCCGATCAAAACTTTGGGACGCCACACACCTTTTTTTGCTATTTGGCTTTTAAAAATACTACATGTGAAATTTCATGACGATTCGCCCATTAGTTAATGAGTTAGCTCTATATTTATACTTAGGCCCCCCCACATCCCCCCCTCCCGTTCAAAACTTTGGGACGCCACACACCTTATTTTTCTATTTGGCCTTCAGGAATACTCCATGTGAAATTTCGTGACAATCCGACAACCGTTAAAGAATTAGCTCTATATTTATACTTAGGCCCCCCCACAACCCCCCCTCCCGTTCAAAACTTTGGGACGCCACGCACCTTTTTTTGCTATTTGGCTTTTAAAAATACTACATGTGAAATTTCATGACGATTCGCTCATTAGTTAATGAGTTAGCTCTATATTTATACTTAGGCCCCCCTACAACCCTCCCTCCCGTTCAAAACTTTGGGACGCCACACACCTTATTTTTTTATTTGGCCTTCAGGAATACTCCATGTGAAATTTCGTGACAATCCGACCAACCACTAAAGAATTAGCTCTATATTTATACTTAGACCCCCCTTACAACCCCCCCTCCCGTTCAAAACTTTGGGACGCCACACACCTTTTTTTGCTATTTGGCTTTTAAAAATACTACATGTGAAATTTCATGACAATTCGACCATTAGTTAATGTGTTAGCACTATTTATATACTTAGGCCCCCCTTACAACCCCCCCTCCCGATCAAAACTTTGGGACGCCACACACCTTTTTTCCTATTTGGCTTTTAAAAATACTACATGTGAAATTTCATGACAATTCGACCATTAGTTAATGTGTTAGCACTATTTATATACTTAGGCCCCCCTTACAACCCCCCCTCCCGATCAAAACTTTGGGACGCCACACACCTTTTTTTGCTATTTGGCTTTTAAAAATACTACATGTGAAATTTCATGACGATTCGCCCCTTAGGTAATGAGTTAGCTCTATATTTATACTTAGGCCCCCCCACAACCCCCCCTCCCGATCAAAACTTTGGGACGCCACACACCTTTTTTTGCTATTTGGCTTTTAAAAATACTACATGTGAAATTTCATGACAATTCGACCATTAGTTAATGTGTTAGCACTATTTATATACTTAGGCCCCCCTTACAACCCCCCCTCCCGATCAAAACTTTGGGACGCCACACACCTTTTTTTCCTATTTGGCTTTTAAAAATACTACATGTGAAATTTCATGACGATTCGCCCATTAGTTAATGAGTTAGCTCTATTTATATACTTAGGCCCCCCTTACAACCCTCCCTACCGTTCAAAATTTTGGGACGCCACATAGCCTATTATTCAATCTGGCACAAAAGAATGCCCCGTTTCAGCTTTATTTATATAGATTATATCACAATGTACAAAAGTTTTAATTTGTGTTCATATCTATACATACATCTTTTTTTATTTGGCATTTTTCTTCCATAGTGGATCGGTGTCACCATATTTAAAGTCGGTCTGGACGTTGTGCTGACGTTGGCTTAATCCGAAACCAGCACACTCTATGGCTCTGTCAGTTAACAAATATTAAATCTATAAACCGTTAAAAAGCAAGAAATTTGAAGAATGGAGTCTACCGAGCTCAGGATCGCCACTTAGAAATCTAGCTGAGGCACTTAGGTCAGATGTTTTAATCGGGAAGTTAAAAATAACTTTGAGCACTTCGTCCTTCGGATGGGACATTAAGCGATGATCCAGGGCTTTTTCGAATGTGAGGTACTCGATAATGAGACGTATGTTATGTAAATAAACCTGGGTAGGTCAATTTCCACTTAGGTTGAAAGCCTTGAGCACGTCGTCCTTCGGATGGGACTTTCCGGATATATCTGAATCTGTAGTATCAGTTTTAACAATTATTAAGCCTATAAACCGTTAAATAGCGCGAATTTTTTGAAAAACGTTTTCATTTTGATTTTTGTGTAGGATTCAGATAATCCGGTCGTTCTCTATCAGTTTTAACAAATATTTAATCTATAAACCGTTAAAAAGCGAGAAATTTGAAGAATGGAGTCTACCGAGCTCAGGATCGCCACTTACAAATCTAGCTGAGGCACTTAGGTCAGATGTTTTAATCGGGAAGTGAAAAATAACTATGAGCACGTCGTCCTTCGGATGGGACTTTCTGGATAAATCTGAATCTCTCGTATCAGTTTTAACAATTATTAAGCCTATAAACCGTTAAATAGCGCAAATTTTTTGAAAAACATTTTTATTTTGATTTTTGTGTAGGATTCAGATAATCCGGTCGTTCTCTATCAGTTTTAACAAATATTAAATCTATAAACCGTTAAAAAGCGAGAAATTTCAAGAATGGAATCTATCGAGCTCAGGATCGCCACTTAGAAATATAGCTGAGGCACTTAGGTCAGATGTTTCAATCGGGAAGTTAAAAAACACTTTGAGCACGTCGTCCTTCGGATGGGACTTTAAGCGATGATCCAGGGCTTTTTCGAATGTGAGGTACTCGATAATGAGACGTATGTTATGTAAATAAACCTGGTTAGGTGAAATTTCACTTAGGTTGAAAATAGCCTTGAGCACGTCGTCCGTCGGATGGGACTTTCGGATATATCTGATTCTGTCGTATCAGTTTTAACAATTATTAAGCCTATAAACCGTTAAATAGCGTGAATTTTTTGAAAAACATTTTTATTTTGATTTTTGTGTAGGATTCAGATAATCCGGTCGTTCTCTATCAGTTTTAACAAATATTAAATCTATAAACCGTTAAAAAGCGAGAAATTTCAAGAATGGAGTCTACCGAGCTCAGGATCGCCACTTAGAAATCTAACTGAGGCACTTAGGTCAGATGTTTCAATCGGGAAGTTAAAAAACACTTTGAGCACGTCGTCCTTCGGATGGGACATTAAGCAATGATCCAGGGCTTTTTCGAATGTGAGGTACTCGATAATGAGACGTATGTTATGTAAATAAACCTGGGTAGGTCAATTTCTACTTAGGTTGAAAGCCTTGAGCACGTCGTCCTTCGGATGGGACTTTCCGGATATATCTGAATCTGTCGTATCAGTTTTAACAATTATTAAGCCTATAAACCGTTAAATAGCGTGAATTTTTTGAAAAACATTTTTATTTTGATTTTTGTGTAGGATTCAGATAATCCGGTCGTTCTCTATTAGTTTTAACAAATATTAAATCTATAAACCGTTAAAAAGCGAGAAATTTCAAGAATGGAGTCTACCGAGCTCAGGATCGCCACTTAGAAATCTAGCTGAGGCACTTAGGTCAGATGTTTCAATCGGGAAGTTAAAAAACACTTTGAGCACGTCGTCCTTCGGATGGGACTTTAAGCGATGATCCAGGGCTTTTTCGAATGTGAGGTACTCGATAATGAGACGTATGTTATGTAAATAAACCTGGTTAGGTGAAATTTCACTTAGGTTGAAAATAGCCTTGAGCACGTCGTCCGTCGGATGGGACTTTTCGGATATATCTGATTCTGTCGTATCAGTTTTAACAATTATTAAGCCTATAAACCGTTAAATAGCGTGAATTTTTTGAAAAACATTTTTATTTTGATTTTTGTGTAGGATTCAGATAATCCGGTCGTTCTCTATCAGTTTTAACAAATATTAAATCTATAAACCGTTAAAAAGCGAGAAATTTCAAGAATGGAGTCTACCGAGCTCAGGATCGCCACTTAGAAATCTAGCTGAGGCACTTAGGTCAGATGTTTCAATCGGGAAGTTAAAAAACACTTTGAGCACGTCGTCCTTCGGATGGGACATTAAGCAATGATCCAGGGCTTTTTCGAATGTGAGGTACTCGATAATGAGACGTATGTTATGTAAATAAACCTGGGTAGGTCAATTTCTACTTAGGTTGAAAGCCTTGAGCACGTCGTCCTTCGGATGGGACTTTCCGGATATATCTGAATCTGTCGTATCAGTTTTAACAATTATTAAGCCTATAAACCGTTAAATAGCGTGAATTTTTTGAAAAACATTTTTATTTTGATTTTTGTGTAGGATTCAGATAATCCGGTCGTTCTCTATTAGTTTTAACAAATATTAAATCTATAAACCGTTAAAAAGCGAGAAATTTCAAGAATGGAGTCTACCGAGCTCAGGATCGCCACTTAGAAATCTAGCTGAGGCACTTAGGTCAGATGTTTCAATCGGGAAGTTAAAAAACACTTTGAGCACGTCGTCCTTCGGATGGGACTTTAAGCGATGATCCAGGGCTTTTTCGAATGTGAGGTACTCGATAATGAGACGTATGTTATGTAAATAAACCTGGTTAGGTGAAATTTCACTTAGGTTGAAAATAGCCTTGAGCACGTCGTCCGTCGGATGGGACTTTTCGGATATATCTGATTCTGTCGTATCAGTTTCAACAATTATTAAGCATATAAACCGTTAAATAGCGTGAATTTTTTGAAAAACATTTTTATTTTGATTTTTGTGTAGGATTCAGATAATCCGGTCGTTCTCTATCAGTTTTAACAAATATTAAATCTATAAACCGTTAAAAAGCGAGAAATTTCAAGAATGGAGTCTACCGAGCTCAGGATCGCCACTTAGAAATCTAGCTGAGGCACTTAGATCAGATGTTTCAATCGGGAAGTTAAAAAACACTTTGAGCACGTCGTCCTTCGGATGGGACTTTAAGCGATGATCCAGGGCTTTTTCGAATGTGAGGGAATCGATAATGAGACGTATGTTATGTAAATAAACCTGGGTAGGTGAAATATCACTTAGGTTGAAAATAGTCTTGAGCACGTCGTCCTTCGGATGGGACTTTCCGGATAAATCTGAATCTCTCGTATCAGTTTTAACAATTATTAAGCCTATAAACTGTTAAATAGCGCAAATTTTTTGAAAAACATTTTTATTTTGATTTTTGTGTAGGATTCAGATAGTTTAGATTCAGTTTTAACAAATATTAAATCTATAAACCGTTAAAAAGCGAAAAAAACCGTTAGGTTGAAAATAGTCTTGAGCACGTCGTCCTTCGGATGGGACTTTCCGGATAAATCTGAATCTCTCGTATCAGTTTTAACAATTATTAAGCCTATAAACCGTTAAATAGCGCAAATTTTTTGAAAAACATTTTTATTTTGATTTTTGTGTAGGATTCAGATAGTTTAGATTCAGTTTTAACAAATATTAAATCTATAAACCGTTAAAAAGCGAGAAATTTCAAGAATGGAGTCTACCGAGCTCAGGATCGCCACTTAGAAATATAGCTGAGGCACTTAGGTCAGATGTTTCAATCGGGAAGTTAAAAAACACTTTGAGCACGTCGTCCTTCGGATGGGACTTTAAGCGATGATCCAGGGCTTTTTCGAATGTGAGGTACTCGATAATGAGACGTATGTTATGTAAATAAACCTGGTTAGGTGAAATTTCACTTAGGTTGAAAATAGCCTTGAGCACGTCGTCCGTCGGATGGGACTTTCGGATATATCTGATCCTGTCGTATCAGTTTTAACAATTATTAAGCCTATAAACCGTTAAATAGCGTGAATTTTTTGAAAAACATTTTTATTTTGATTTTTGTGTAGGATTCAGATAATCCGGTCGTTCTCTATCAGTTTTAACAAATATTAAATCTATAGCAGTTATACCCGGGGTTGCCCGGGGAACTCTCTCTCCCAATATCTTCTATAACGCTATTCAGTTCCTCGACAGTACATTCATGATGTTATAATTTTCAATTATTCATACGGAATAAGGCTTATAGTCCTTCAGCTGTTGTAACGCTAGTAAGTTTTTAGGACCCCTGGGCACCACAGCTAGTATGCGCCTTTCAACGGCGGAAGCCACACCTAGTGAATACTTAGCATCGCTGGACGTCCTAGTCAGTGAGTACTTAAGAACGTTTGTGACCACAGCTAGTATGTGGCTTGCAACGCTGAGCACCACAGCTAGTACGTAGTTGGGAATGCTGGGCATCATAGCTAGTATGTGCCTTGCGACGGCGGACCCAACAGCTAGTACGTAGTTAGGAACGCTGGTCACCACAGCTAGTATGTGCCTCGCAACAGCGGACCCCACAGCTAGTACGAAGTTAGGAACGCTGGGCATCACAGCTATTAAGTGCCTTGCAACAGCGGACCCCACAGCTAGTATGTAGTTAAATACGCTGGGCACTACAGTTAGTAAGTGCTTTGCAACAGCGAACTTCACAGCTAGTACAGAGTTAGGAACGCTGGGCACTACAGCTAGTAAATGCCTTGCAACAACGGACCCCACAGCTAGTACGAAGTTAGGAACGCTGGGCACTACAGCTAGTAAATGCCTTGCAACAACGGACCCCACAGCTAGTACGATATTAGGAACCCTGGGCATCACAGCTAGTATGCTTTTGCAACGACGGACCCCACAGCTAGTACGTTTTTAGGAACGCTGGGCCCTACAGGTAGTAGGTGCCTTGCAACTGCGAACCCCACAGATAGTATGTAGTTAGAACCACAGGGCATCACAGCTAGTATGAGTTTTGCAACGGCGGACCCCACAGCTAGTACCTACGAGTGAAATACGCTGGGCCACACTGCTAGCGCCTTGCAACAGCAGACCCCACAGCTAGTACGTAATTAGAAACGCTGGGCATTACAGCTAGTAAATGTCTTATAGGTGCCTTGCAACAGCGAACCCCACAGCCAGTACATAGTTAGGAACGCTGGGGCTGAGCACTACAGCTAGTAAGTACCTTGCAACAGCGGACCCCACAGCTAGTACGATATTAGGAACGCTGGACATCACAGCTAGTAAATGTCTTGCAACAGTGAACCCCACAGCGAATACATAGTTACTACTACTACATGTGAAATTCATGACAATCCGATTCATGACAATACGATCAACCGTTAATGAGCTAGCTCTATATTTATACTTAGTCCCCCCCCCTCAACCCCGCCACCCGTTCAAAACTTCGGGACGCCACACTCCTTATTTTTCTATTTGGCCTTCAGGAATAATATATGCGAAATTTCGTGACAATACGACCAACCGTTAATGAGCTAACTCTATATGTATATTTAGCCCCCCCCACAACCCTCCTTCCTGTTCAAAATTGTGGGCCGTCACACACCTAATATTTCTATTTGACCTTTAGGAATACTACATGTGAAATTTCATGACAATTCGACCATTAGTTAATGAGTTAGCACTATTTATATACGTAGGCCCCCCTTACAACCCCCCCTCCCGATCAAAACTTTGGAACGCCACACACCTTATTTTTCTATTTGGCCTTCAGGAATACTCCATGTGAAATTTCGTGACAATCCGACCAACCGTTAAAGAGTTAGCTCTATATTTATACTTAGGCCCCCCCACAACCCCCCCTCCCGTTCAAAACTTTGGGACGCCACACACCTTTTTTTCCTATTTGGCTTTTAAAAATACTACATGTGAAATTTCATGACGATTCGCCCATTAGTTAATGAGTTAGCTCTATATTTATACTTAGGCCCCCCCACTACCCCCCCTCCCGTAAAAAAGTTTGAGCCGTCACACCGCCTATTTTTTTATTTGGTCGTCAGGAATACTACATGTGAAACTTCGTGACAATGCGACCAACTGTTAAAGAGTTAGCTCTATATTTATACTTTGGCCCCCCTCACAACCCCCTCTCCCGTTCAAAACTTTGGGACGCCACACACCTTTTTTTCCTATTTGGCTTTTAAAAATACTACATGTGAAAGTTCATGACGATTCGCCCATTAGTTAATGAGTTAGCTCTATATTTATACTTAGGCCCCCCAACACACCCCCCCTCCCGTTCAAAACTTTGGGACGCCACACACCTTTTTTCCTGTTTGGCTTTTAAAAAAACTATGTGTGAAATTTCAAGCACTATTTTTATACTTAGGCCCCCCTTACAACCCCCCCTCCCGATCAAAATTTTGGGACGCCACATAGCCTATTATTCAATCGGGCTCAAAAGATTGCTACATGGGCAGTTTCATAAAAATCCGTCCAGCGGTTTGGGCGTGATGCTGGAACAAACATACATACATACAAACAAACAAACAAACAAACAAACAAACCCCGTTTCAGCTTTATTAATATAAGCTCTATATTTATACTTAGGCCCCCCCACAACCCCCCCTCCCGTTCAAAACTTTGGGACGCCACACACCTTTTTTTCCTATTTGGCTTTTAAAAATACTACATGTGAAATTTCATGACGATTCGCCCATTAGTTAATGAGTTAGCTCTATATTTATACTTAGGCCCCCCCACTACCCCCCTCCCGTAAAAAATTTTGAGCCGTCAAACCGCCTATTTTTCTATTTGGTCTTCAGGAATACTCCATGTGAAATTTCGTGACAATGCGACCAACCGTTAAAGAATTAGCTCTATATTTATACTTAGGCCCCCCCACAACCCCCCCTCCCGTTCAAAACTTTGGGACGCCACACACCTTTTTTTCCTATTTGACTTTTAAAAATACTACATGTGAAATTTCGTGACAATCCGACCAACCGTTAAAGAGTTAGCTCTATATTTATACTTAGGCCCCCCCACAACCCCCCCTCCCGTTCAAAACTTTGGGACGCCACACACCTTTTTTTCCTATTTGGCTTTTAAAAATACTACATGTGAAATTTCGTGACAATCCGACCAACCGTTAAAGAGTTAGCTCTATATTTATACTTAGGCCCCCCCACTACCCCCCCTCCCGTTCAAAACTTTGGGACGCCACACACCTTTTTTTCCTATTTGACTTTTAAAAATACTACATGTGAAATTTCATGACGATTCGCCCATTAGTTAATGAGTTAGCTCTATATTTATACTTAGGCCCCCCCACAACCCCCCCTCCCGTTCAAAACTTTGGGACGCCACACACTTTTTTTTTTCTTGTTTGGCTTTTAAAAATACTACGTGTGAAATTTCATGACAATTCGACCATTAGTTAATGTGTTAGCACTATTTATATACTTAGGCCCCCCTTACAACCCCCCCTCCCGATCAAAACTTTGGGACGCCACACACCTTTTTTTCCTGTTTGAATTTCAAAAAGACTACCTGTGAAATTTCTTGACAATCCGACCAACCGTTAATGAGCTAGGACTATATTTATATTTAGGCCCCCCCACAACCCCCCCTCCCGATCAAAATTTTGGGACGCCACATAGCCTATTATTCAATCGGGCTCAAAAGAATGCTACATGTGAAGTTTCATGAAGATCCGTCCTGCGGTTTGGGCGTGATGCTGGAACAAACATACAAACAAACAAACAAACAAACCCCGTTTCAGCTTTATTAATATATATTATAAAAGTAATAAATATATCTGATTTTGGTGTTGCTGAGGCAAAAATAGAATTAAGACTTTTCGCATGTAAAGCTCATCTTTGCAAGAATATAAAAGAAAAAACTCGACTACTGGAAATTGCCGCTAAACCGAGTGGCGAGACGTTAAAAACCAATTTTAGCATGTAGACGCCACTATCCCTGTGAAACATTCGCCTCCAGTACTCGCCCCAGTGACTCGACGAGTTACTAGCGTCATGTAAAGCCGCCTTTAGGTTTAATCGTGGAGATAGCGAGGCTAGATGAGGGTGTGCATGTGAGGACTAAAGGGGTATTATGGGGTTTTGAATCTACATATAAAATTTCAGTAAAGTATGCTCTATGGTTTATGCTTCAATAAGTAGATCTTGTGATTGTGCTTTAAACATTTAATTTCAGACTAGAGGAGCTCTCTGAATTTGAAGGCTACGGGATGCGGGGACCTAACTACTATAAGGAGCTCCAAGCTTCTTTCTATATATTGAGAAAGAAATGAGGAACAATGGGTCAGATGTTACAAGCAAATAGCAGGGTATGGTCCTTGACCTATTGAACCTATGTAGATTATGTAAACCACTTTCTAGAGTGTCTGTCACGGTCCACCCCCGCCACCAGGCAGTCAGCTATAATGTCAGTATCTTTGTACAGCCAGCTCCAACAGCTGAGCCTCTTGTCTCTTTTGTATGAACGGACTCCGGGGATGATGGATAGTCCATCTGACTTCCGGAAGTGAGCATTCTTTAGATAAGACCTGCCATTATTTCGGCAAACGATTCAAAAGGACCCATGTATGTCCTACATTGCATCAGTTTCCTCGTTAGTCACAAAGGGGCAGACTTTAGCTTCAAATATGGGGTTTGAAATTTCCCAAAGATGATTTTTAAAGTGCTCCACTAAGATATGGTTATGCAATTCCGCGGAGCATCACATTTTGCACTTTTCTCAATCCATAGCGTATATTGAGACCGGATCATCCAAACCCTACTACTTCCCCTGATATACGAACTTTATACTTCGTATACGATTACGGTATACGTATACAGAAATTCGATGATGAGTTTTCACCAGAATTTCATTTTCAACCCCCTGATTCCAAAAATGTTTTAAACATTTTTTTTTTAAATGTACAAATCAGTATTTACAACTGTATAAAAAATATATAAAACAAGCAAATTTGATAAAAGAGTAAAATATGGCATTGTCAATATGTCAAAAGGGGAGAAATCACCCAGTGGGGACACTCCTATGCACTGAGTTGCACTTATTTATTACTCACTGTCACTGCTGCTACTAAAGAGGTCTCTAGGCCATTGGGGCTTATTAAGGCATCGTTGGGGAAGTGTGGCAGAATGGAGGGCACAGACTAGAGGATTACGGAACTCAGTGAGGAGAATAACATTTGTACCAGGATTTTGCCACTTCGGTGACGTAGGGAATCCTGAGGGCCTTGTTGGAAACATAGTAAGAAGCATTGGCTATTCTATGAAGGATTTTGGATTGAAGACCTTGTCCCTTGTCGAGTAAGAGACCTATCGTTTTTTGAAGGGATGGGATTAAGGTATTCTGGAGAGCAGGTATATTTGCGAAAAGAGTAAAGATGATGCGAACCGACTTCTTGTCATTCATCCAAAATTGTAAAAAAAAATCTATCTGTGTGTCTGTGCACACGATAACTCCTGATAAAATGAACGTATCGGCACAAAAATTTATTTGGGTATCCAGAACCCCTTAAGGACTACACATATCATTTTTCGGTAAAATCGGCTGATTGAAAAGAGAGGATCAGAGAGAGGGGCTCAACTCAAATAACACTAATAACTGCCAATGTAATGAATAATAATAATAATATTAATTTCAGTTAAACCTTAACATGATAATAGGATACATCATTAAAATGTATACTTTAAGATAGCTTAAGAGATAGATACATAAACAGCTATTAACTTTTAGCGTTGGACACACATTTTATTATCATTAACAATACTAAAGCAATAAAAGAAATGATTAAACATCTAATACATAACTACTAAAAAATTAATTAGTACAACAATAATAATAGTAATAAAAACAGTGGATATAGTTTGTAATTTAATTAAAACTATAATGAGTGTCTCTTCCTCAGTTCCTATTGTGCGAAATACATAAAAGTGAGAAAAAGACTATCAATAGAAATAAAAATACAAAAATAAAAATACAATAATATATAGGTAATAAGAAAAAATAAAACAGAGGAAATAAAATTAATTGATATATAGGTAAGTAATAAAAAATAATGATATTAGTAATTAAAATATCAACAATAAGCAGATTTGATAGATTTTATAGTACTCGTATTATACGCCTGTTGAGGAACTCTGCCAAGAAAATAAAAATGAAAGCTATGTATGAAATAATATTAATAATAATTTTTATTGACATTTTATATATATACTTGACTATTTATTCAAACCTTATTTCAATCTCAAATATTTATGATGATATTTGTTTCAGTCATATCCTGAAATGCGGCCCAACGCTTATGTTTGTCAGGAGTGAGATTTCTGTACAAGAAAAATAATATAGGTATTTACGGGATTCGAATCCGTGATCTTTAAGTATTGCTTATCATTGTAACTTGAGGCCACCGCGCCATCATTTCCATTTTGTGGGTTCTATAAAAATGCTTCCATGTACCATTATAATAAATGCTAAACCTATAACACCATGCATATAACTAACAATAAGTAAGCATGCATAACATTCCATGACGTTATATAAGTTGTACTTAAAACACAATGCGTCAATCACATAACAAGTAACAGTTGGATGACTGATAGCAGAAATGATTTCAAGCCCAGTAATGCACAACAGTGATACTGCAACGGTCTCTGTTCACAGCGCCTCTCGTTGTCATTGTATCTCGGTGGGATATGAGAATATCTACTATAAGAACAGTAGATATTCTCATGGGAGCCCATGTCTTTGAAATAATAACGGAGGAACATTTTTATTATTGTATTGTTATCATTGTAAATAGATACAATAGGCGAGATCATAAGGTGATCCGGAGGAGATGAAAATTAACTGATCCCAGAAACTGGAGGCTAATATGAACCAAAGTCTTGGAGGGTACGTAAGGTGGTTAAAAGTTTAGATTTAAATATAACAATTAAATTATAATAATTGTACAATTAAGTAAATTAAATCCATAATTGTATCAAATTAATTAATAATAATCTGATGTGGCCATTACTAAACTTACAGATCACTCTCTCAAAATCATTTCATACTAGCGTTACTGCGTATATGAATATAATGTACAGCGTAAATCTGAGAGTGGCTTTCTTATACCCAGTAATGCCAGTGTGATTGATTTTGAGGAGAGAGAGTGAAATGTAAGCGTGGTTGTTATAAGAAAGTCCTGTAATGGCCACATCACGTATATTTTGCATTAAAACTACTAATGAGAAAAAAAATATATTTTAAAATATATTTGCTACGCGATACCATTTAAACTTGATTTTGAAACATTTCCCAGAGAAATTAATTTTTGAGGCGCTATGACTTTAGTCATATTAATCCTCAAATCTAAGGACTTACATGCAATTAGAAATTTAGTAAGAAACATTTTAAGAAACAATTTTTTAATAGGACTAACCGTTTCATTGTTTTCTACTTTCAACTAGCTTTTTTTTTTTTTTTGCATTGGAGGGGGAAATGCTGTGACGCACATCCAGGGAAGGTAGCCCTGGATAGTGTGGGGCTCGAGCCGTTTCACCATACCCACTAAAACCCCCTCCTTGCCGATCCTGATTCCCTTCCGCGGAACTGACGGTCTGTCATTACTTCGCGGAAGGGAGGAAGGGTGGCTGGTAACGCCCCTTCTTCTGCTTTATTGCCGCTACTGTTCCTTGTCAGCCCTCTCCTGGAGAGCCAACCCGCCCATGATGAGCGCTGCAAAATCGCAGCCTTCATCCCACGACTCCTGGGCGCGCAGCATAGCGTCCACGTAACTGGTAGCAGTCAGTGGGGCGCCCATGCTGCACTCCAGATTTTTCCTTCCCTCCTCAAATCTGGGGCATTTGAGGAGGGAAGGAACATGCTCCGCCGACTCCGTCTCACCAAGGCACGCGGGGCAGTCTGATGTTGTTGCTGCCCCGATTTTGTGGAGGTACCCCCGAAACCTAGCAAAGATTAACTTTGTAATTAAAATGTATATTTTTTGTGAAAAATTAATAAAAATTTCCTTTCTTTGAACACTTTAGTTTCTGTCTGGAACGTAACCCCCCTTTAAGCAGAGAAAGATAGATCCGACATTCGCTAATTCGACATATGCGCGGGTTTTGTAAAACCTAAATCCTGCGAATGTTGAGGGAGTACTATCATATAAAATATGTATTTTAGTTTTCTCTAAAACTTTTACTTGCAAACATTTTTGATTAGGTCATAGTCAAAAAGCGGTATCTTGTAAAATATACTTAGGCCTTAAAGTAAAATGGCCTCAATTTTCGTTTAATTTCGGCCAAAATCTGACCAGATCTAAGTCAGCACATGTGACTGCTTACAACTTTCCAATCACACACACACCCACCCACAGACAGACATCATCGCGAAAATGGTCAAAACTTATTCAGGTTTCATTCAACTTTGAAACATGAAAATCCGTTGAAACACAGATTTTCGCACCATTACAATACCTCCTTATTCTATAGACATAAGAATGTTAAAAGTGTTGTTGGTATTACAGGACTTTCTTATGCCAATTACTATTGGTTATTACTTCTGAGATCAAGAACGTGGGTTCGAAACCCGACCGAGGCCCTTACGAAAGAGTGCTCTGGTAGTAGGCGATATGACCTCGTAGTTAAAGCCCGGGCATGAGTCATAAAACCTAACCTATTGGTTATTGCGTATATGTATACGGGAAGTTATGAAATCTGTTTTAATTTAATGTTGAGTTTTCACCGGAAGTTCATCTTGCACGGTAAGTCTACTTTCATTTAACAAGTGCAAATAAGGGGAGAAGATGATGGGTGCTAAGATAAAGCAGTTCACCTTCGAAAAATTAGCGCGCAAGAAGGGAGAAGCTCTGTGCTACAAGACAAAAAGGGGGACTAGCGGTCGCAGAGCGTCCTTGATATCTCACACATCTTCGCCACATCAAAGAGAAGAGAAGTAAAAAGAAACCCAAAAGAAAAATAAAGTAATAACAGCACTGTTAAATAAATTTTTCGTTCAAAGCCTCGGTCCCATTTTATTCGGGAGTTCCCCCTTCTTCCCCAGTATTTTTTGGAAATGTTGTGTTTTTTATTAAATAAACTGATTATTTAAAGTGATTTATTGCACATAATTTCCCACATTTATGTATATCACAAATGAGGAGTAATTGAACTTGAGGGATTAAAGTATACATACAGATGGGAAGGAAAAAGGACTAGAACAATGGGTCAAAAATTAAAATTTGAATTACCAAAAATTATAATTTACCACATTTCCCCTTTTTCCCCTGTAGTCTTCCAAAGGGAGGGAAAGAATCAAAGAGAGGGACTCAACGCAAAAACCCTTATTACAAATCGGGAAGTATTGTTTCAAACGTTTCCCTAGCTGTATATTATAAATAATATGTCCAGTATTGCAGAACGCAATTATAAATAATATGTCCAGTATTGTAGAACGCAGTTATAAATAATATGTCCAGTATTGCAGAATGCAGTTATAAATAATATGTCCAGTATTGCAGAACGCAATTATAAATAATATGTCCAGTATTGCAGAACGCAATTATAAATAATATGTCCAGTATTGCAGAACGCAGTTATAAATAATATGTCCAGTATTGCAGAATGCAGTTTATTTTCTAATATCTACGATCCACCGCTCTTATGAACTGCAATATAAATGAATACATTTTGTCAAAAATCTGTTTCAAGGCCCTAACATCACAGTTTCGGGGTGTGACATGGCATCGATGACGCAGACTTACAGTTTGACTGGCATTACATCACGTCATCGCTTGGTTTAAAAAATTGATTCACACCGATATTTCCATACGATTATTCGGTCGGACACGGATTTTTTTCTCACCTTATTTTAATACCTTTTACAAGGTGAGCTTGCTAAATATTTTAAATTGTACTAGAAGGCCGAATTTCTTAAAATATTCAACGGCCTAGAGATTTTTATACACATTGTCTAAGTTCTATTTTTGGGATTTCCGCGACATAGACAAGGGTTGTTCATTGTGTTTAGAATTACATGAAGTATGCAATTTTCTTCTTTACAACTATTTATTTTTCAACTGGTAAAGTAAAGTATAGGTTCATCCATGGTTTGAACCCGTCTTTAATTCCCTTCAGCTGCTAGTAAAACTTCCTGCTCAATAATACTTCATAAGCCTCAAGTAAGGTTCTGAGCTTCTCTTTTTCTGCGTGCCTTTTCTTCCCTGTGCACACCTGCTTTGCTTTTTTTCGCAGGGACCTGTATGCTTCAGTGCTGGCCGGTGTACTTCTCTGGAGCATCTTCAGTTTGGCCATTTTCCTTTCTTCTATTGCCCTTTCGCATTCCTCATCGAACCAGTCTCTGTGGTTCCTTCCTCTTTCTGTACCAAGCAACTCCTCCGCAGCCGATGTCAGAGTCCTTTTTACTCTCTCCCATCGTTCTTGTAGTATGTCTCCTTCTAGTTTTTCCCCGATTTTTTCCTGGTAGGCCGGCCTTTTCACCGGACATTTCAAGGCTTCTACCTTCAATTTCTTCGTCCTTTCTGTTTTGCACAGTCGGCACCCCGATAGCTTCGGACGTCTATTATATCAGTTGCGTGCCGGCTCGCTATCAGAACATGGTCTATCTGATAGCGGGTTCTCCCGTCCGGCGACACCCACGCCTCCTTGTGAAGGTGCTTGAGACTCTGAGGCTTTCTTTACAACTATTTCTTTTTCAACTGGTAAAGTAACCTGTGGGTAAGAATTGTGGATTGATTCAAGTGTGATTCTCTATAACATAATTGTGAGACCTATAAACAACTTGGACAATTAGTTGACACCTTCTATCTGGACACAAATACGTGGGTCTTCTGAAAGTTGTCAAATTTGACACCTTCCTTCATTTTTATATCCCTAATTTGAATTTTACTATTTAAGAAACAATTCAAAAATGATGCAACTTATTACTAAATATCAGATTAGTTTATTTCTATTCAATATAAAACATCAGATAAAGGTAGAAAGGGTTGATAATTTTATTTACTTAAATTTAGTATTAGCATTAGTTTTATTTATTCTACAATCTGTACAAAAACAATAAGTAGAAGTGCTGACTTTAAGAATACATGTATACAGGTAATACAAAATAGTTGAAACTAATAATGAGAAGCAAGAGACAGTAGAGTCGGGCTCATGTCCACCAGAGTGACGAATGAGCGCTCTGGTAGTAGGCGATATGACCTCGTAGTTAAAGCCCGGGCATGAGTCATAAAACCTAACCTAACCTGAGAAGCAAGAGAGAAATGAATATGAATATGCACAAAAAAATAAAATAAATATATAAAATATGTACAAATTAAATGTAATAATAAAATAGCTTTCAGTTCGAGACCCCTCGAAACACCCCGATTATCTGCCATCCCAATTCCTCCAACTTAATGGAGGCAGGGGAGGCCACAGGGGGCTGAGTGATCCCCCCGCCATCTTGTTCTACGCTCGAGGTAGATCAAGAAGGAAAGAAGAGCTGAAAGTACGAGTTCATGAGGGGAGAAGCTGGTCACCACCAGCACTCCCAGTTATATATGCTATCTTAACCTAGCAGGTCTCTCGGCCAGCACCGCCTCAGCCTTCTGGGAGGATTATCTGGGTGGGAGCGGGAGGACAAGTGTCGAGCGACGGGATTGACATGGGAGGAAAGGTTAGAGTGGAATTTGGAGAAGCGGGACTTGATGAGGTCAAGAACATAAGGGATTTTTTTGGTCATTATGGAGGGTAAGGTTGGACACATAGAAGGGAGCATCGACAATTGTTCTTAGGATCTTGGATTGTAAGAATTGTATACGCTTGATATTGGAGGGCTTAGCCCAACCCCATAGTTCCAGTCCGTATGTCCATATGTAGGCTCATTCGTAAATAGTCAGTTTGTTTTCAATAGAAAATCTGGATTGTCTGCTGAGCAGCCGGTCTTATGTATACATAGCTCATCACTGTTCACAGCCTTTGTCACTCGTCAGATTACATCCCCTGACAACAAAGTGAAGTTTCTTGTCAGCTGCAACTGTCATTTTCATGCTTATTCAAACATTGATTATTAACTAATTATAGTTCAAGATGAAGATCTGAAATTTCCCAAAACGAAATTGAATTTTATAAAAGTACCTTCTCAGACCAGTTATGAAATCCATCAGTAATTAGATTTTGAATTTTTGCCAAAATTTCATGTTTTTCGGCCCACTGATTCTAAAAATTTAAAAAAAAAATCTTATTTGAGTGTGGCTGATAAACACAACTCCTGGGATAGAATGCATCGACATTAATTTCTATATGTGTATTCAGAACCCCATAAGGACGACACTTATTGATTTTCAGACAAATAAGGTCAAGGGAAGATTAGGATTAAGAGGGAATGAAAGGAGGGGGCTCAACTCAAAAATCCTAACTCCAAATGGAATGAATGTACCGACTCGAAATTAAAATCGATTCACATTTTTAACTAAAACGGTCGATTGGTGTTAGAGGGAGAGCGGAATCTAAGTTGATTAATTCGTGCTGAGGAAGTACATTGCCGATGATTTACAGACGATTTTGCTAAATATGACGATTTATTATAAAATTAACTTTTTTCATAATTATTTTTTCTTATTGATCTCTTGCCTATAATTATTTATTACCCCCTCTCTTTCGTAATATTACATTACAAATTTAATTTATTTTCTGTAATTATTGTTATTATTATCGTTTCTCACCCCTATCCTTTTGTTTATTTTTACTCTATTGCCTATTATTTTTTAAATTCTGTATCAGTCAACATTTCTCAGACTCATAACGAGACACTCCAAGATGACCTCATGACTTACACATTTTCTTTTTCGCTAGTACCTCTTTTGTAACAATAGCTCTGGGACTCTAACTGATAAATTACTGTTTTCTGTCTGTTATAGCACAACGATGCAGTACATAGTCTGTACAACAGCGTCCAGGAGAAGATAGGGAGTGAGCAGGATCCACCTCCGATACCTCCCAGCTTCGACTACCTGGAGTCGCCCCTCATGAGCGTTCCTACCCCGGCACCTTTCTAGGAGCAGATGCAAACTGTGCACTGACAATATTTATAGAACAGCTTTTTGTAAATGAACGGAACTTTTATATGCTGCCCAGCTATACATAGTTGGGAAAGTGTGGATAAGTGTGACAACATGGAATAACACATCCGTCTCTGTTGTATTTTTAATTTAGCTGGAACTCCATAGTTCAGAAACTTCAAATTTACTTATAACAAAACTTTGTAGATGAATAAACTGTTGCAGCCTGGAAACTGAAAGGAAGGAGTTTCACATTACTTATTATCTATTTTATTTTATTTATATGTATTTTTTCTCTTTCTTCTCTCATTTAATTTGTCTTATTCATTTCTTTCTTATTGAACTCAATTTATAAATACATATAATGATGTAGGATCAGATGGAGTACTCCTTTTTTCCATGTTTTACGAAACAGGATTAAAACGAGTCCATTTCTGAGAAATGTGAATCAGAGGTTCTTCATATCTTCAAAACTAATGCAAAAAGGATGCTGCAGAAATTAGTTGAGTTATTTATTTATTGTGACTCATGCCCGGGCTTCAACTAACGAGGTCAGACCGCTCTTTTGTCGCTCTGGTGAATATGAGCCTGACTCTACAGTGGTAGTCCTAAATTTTGCATATCCAGGTTTATTTAACTTGTGTAGGAGTCTTTAAAGAGTACATGACTTTACACAACCTCCGAAAGATGGCATGCATAAGGTTTTTTTTAAATTCCCACATAAAAAACCGAAAGGGATTCGAACCCACAATCTTGTCAATTGAAATATGGAAGGAAAAGTTCAATAAAAGTCTCATTTTCTGGGACTACAAAAAAAATATTAATCTACTAGACACTAAATGAAATCTTTATTAAATAATGAATTTTCCCGGAATAAATTTAAAACATATTTTTAATATTTCATGAGAAGATACTACGTATACAGAACTCATAGTTGAATATAACTTTCGGATGGTTCCCTGGTGTAGTAAGTAGTTCCCTTTTGTTAGGTTAGGTTTTATGACTCATGCCCGGGCTTTAACTACGAGGTCATATCGCCTACTACCAGAGCGCTCTTTCGACACTTTAGTGGACATGAGCCCTGACTCTACTGTGAATACCAACGTCTGGTATTTTATACCTTGATCTGGTAATTGATCAGCTTAGTTTAGAAAATAGTAATTTAACTTACTGACTCATGTATCTTCATTTTATCATGGAACTCTTTGCCTAGGATGTTGTGTAGCAGAATAGTTTAAATTAGCGTCCATCGGGTCGGTAAGCCGGTAAAACTCAGGTCTTGCACTTTCCAGACAGGAATGTTATAAAATGGAACTTGCTCCGGGCCATTCTAGTTTAACAATGGATAAATGTAATGATCTACTGATAAAAATAAATTATTCACTACTTAAATAAAAAATGTATTATGTTACTTTCAACTGTTTCTCTAATTGAAATATATTTATTTGTCAGATTCAATTTAAAGGCAGGGCCTCTTATGGACTGTTTAATTACAGCAATTCAAACTGATGGGCCAATAACAGACGGAAGTGGTCCGCCATATTCGAACACCCTTCCATCTTTATGAAAGTAAGTTAGGCTACTTCCTAATTTCATTCAATTCTCTATGTTATTACTTCCCTTTTGGGAATTCAATCGTTTTATCTTGTAACATCAGTTAGATTCTACTTCTCCAGTTATACCAAGTATAGGAGAAGTCGTGTAACCGACTGAAATTTCACGGATTTTCATATTTTACGACCACCTGGATTCCAAAAAAATATCTATTTGTCTGTGTGTGGCAGCAAGGAGAATGGACTTAACCGTTATTGAAGAAAAAAAAGGTTATGACACCTTCTAAATTGTAACAAACATTAAGGCGTAGTCAAGGTCCATGCCGTAGATTTTCGGTGAAAACGTTGGGATAAAATCATTTTTCATTTCCTTTCGATGCTGCCGTAGCTCTTGCATTTTTTCAACACTAGACTTTTTAGTTTAGCCAGTATGAAATGAAATTGAGAGAGAATAAGGGGAAGAGAGTGATTAGTAAAAGCGTGGTTGGTATAAGAATTATTAACGGATTATGCACCTTATCTATAGTCTACATTGATGCAAATATTTTTATGATGAATCCTATTATTATCTCAACATACATATGTCAAATGTATTTAGGTTAGGTTTTATGACATGTCTGAGCTTGTAACTACGAGGTCATATCGCCTACTACCAAAGCGCTCTTTCGTCACTCTGGTGGACATGCGCCCGACTCTAATGTGGGAGTCCTAAATTTTGCCTACCCTAAATTTTTATTCACCTAGGCCAGGGGTCTTTAACGAGTAGATACCTGACATCGTACAGGCTCGGGACCATCGCTCAACGTCCTATCCGAAGAACGGCGTGCTCAAGTTTATATTACCTTCCAGATAAAATAAACTAAAGGTCTCGGTCGGGTTTCGAACCCAAGTTCTTGAGCTCAGAAGACATGCACGCATACCACTGAGCTACCGGCGCCCTCTCAAATGTATTTATTTATTATAAAGTTACTGAAGATAATCGACAGCTTTTTTTGGGCCAAAAAATAATAAATTAATTTTAATATTCTTATTGATACTGTTATTTACTTCATTATTAAAATAATTTTTTCCAGCTGCTCAATATTACCTGTAATAGAAATGTTGAATGGAGTGTGGGTGTGTTTCACTGAGATATCTATTTGTTAACAGACCATTGTGGCTGCAGTTACCAGTGACTGGATTAGTTTTCAGAGACTCGTTTGAGGGCATATGTGGAAACAACTGCATAAAATCGTGATTTTCTTCGCTCTTGTATGTTGTCTAGGTGAAAGCGGCCATTTCATGTATGTATTCTAGAATTGCAATTGTCGGTACATTCTTAGAATTCCATAAACCCACCCATAATGTGTTAATATGAGATGAGATTTGTCATTTTTAGTTCTCCAGCTGTACGAAGTATAGGAGAAGTTATGTAATCGGTTGGAAATTCAATATTTATTTGTCATAAAATTGTATATGTCCAGAACCTTTTTATGAAATTTCGTGTTTTCCGACCTAATAACAAAATGGAAAACAGAAATGTCATTGTGAGTGTGTCTGTGAACATCATAACTCTCGAGAGAATGAATATATCGACACAAAATGTATGTGTATCCAGAAACCTCTCCTAAGCCCTCTAATATCAAGCGTATAGCAATATAGCAATTAAATAAAAAAATACCAATAATATTTAAGTAAAAAATATGGACATGCTCTTTAATATAAATAGGGCAAACAACCAGGATAAAAGAACAACTCAAAAACTATATAAAAACAAAATATGACCCCTGATAAGGGAAAATAGTAAAATTTTTGTTACCATAACACAATAATAAAAAATGAATAAAAATAAATAAATAAAATAAAAATTATATATCCATCAACAAATTAAATTATATTATTCTTAATTTTCAAAAAAATGCACAATTTGTTCTGAGTCGTATTCTGGTCTATTAGTGAGATAATTGTGGGAAATGTTTGCCTGGGGATACAAAAGGAGGGACAATAGAACAAAAAGGGTATGAGGTTGTCCTTTCCGTCTAAGGTGCACGCACTTTCAGGACACAACTCATATCTAAACCCTACAAGTAATATCTTATAATCTGTATTGCTATTATGGAGACGAATTTGAGCTAGCAGTCGTAGTTTTTCAATTTGGCAGTTTATTGAAAGATAGTTTTCTTGAAACCCTAAAGCACTGACCAATCTGTTGAGGGTCATACGTTGTAATGAATGGTTAGATACGAAATTTCATATGTAAAATTCAAAACTCCATAAGAATGACCTCTTGGTATAAGAAAGTCCTGTATTGGCCACATAACATACAGTGAAGCTGTATTTGATAGTTTTCCCTAAGATAAATTTAATAGATGTATGAATGTAATTAAGGCTCCATTAGGCGCAATCAATCCTACAATGTCTTAAGAGTGAAAATTGTGTCTACACTAACCATCTATATAACATGAATGATGCCCCTTATAAACACGTGTTCCGATATCCCCGGGACACCCAACAGGTAAGTCAGTGCTCTCGCAACATGACAAGTCTTCTTACCTTCTCAACTTAAATTATAGTGTTAGCCACTGGATTTACATATGCAAATATCACTGATGAAACTTTTCAAATCCTTCACTCATGTAAACCTCCTTCTTCATGTATGTCACTTGTTTTGGTGAACAGTTGCAACATCCATTTGGCAAAGATCCATGAGTTCAATTGCACAAAAACCAGGCAGGATAATTTTCCATTCTTCTTTAGGTTGGTCAGTCGTTTTAGGGTTCCGTAGATCGAAAACAGTCTACGAAACCTCATTAATAAGTGGTTGATATCTGTCTGTCCAATTTCACTGAAACTGAATATAAATAATGTACCAATTTCCCTAAAAATTAAATCTTAACTGGAGAAAAAAGAAACGAGATTCAAGAATATTTTGGCTTTAAAAGAAGAAACGAGATTCAAGAATATTTTGTACTTGTAAAATAGAAACGAGATTCAAGAATATTTTGTGATTTTAAAAAAGAAGCGAGATTTAATAATATTTTGTGCTTTAAAAAAAAAATTAATTTTGTTGAACAGAATAATGAAATATACAACATATCTTTGGTAATGGGAGTAATAAATTCGTCTAAAAATAAGACCAATACGTCAAAAAAGTAAAGAAAAAATTTAACTTTTAAAAAAAATATTGTCTATTTCACGAAATATATATAATATGGGAGTACTTTTGGTATTGCTACTATCTTCAGCCACGACTTAACAAATACAGTGAAACCTCTCTTGGCGGTCACCTCTGATAGCCGGACACCCCTGGTGGGCGGACAATTTTTACGGTCCCGGCAGAATATATAGGGATTTCAACACATTTGCCACTCTCTTAGGCGGACCCTCTCTCGGACGGACGCGGACAGTGAAATCGAGTACCGAGAAGAGCAGACTACCTCTGTTGGAAGGACAGGCAGGCCTCTAATTCGGGTTGACGTTTAATATGTTCTTAGAATTCACTTTTAGATGGACGGTTGATGTTTATTCTGTGAATTCTCGTTTGAAAGGGTTGATTGACCAAACATTCCAAGTAGTGCACCTGTGTTTACGAAGGGACTCGTAATTCCATGAAGTTTGTAATGTTCCATACTGCCAGTTACCAAAACCAACGCGAACTAAATCAAGCGTTATTGCCTCCAAGCAAACAATGCTTCGTCATTAATTTTAGTTTCTGAGGTAGAGGACAATATAGGAAACTCGATTGGGAAGAAAAATTGAAACAAAAGAAAATGTCTGATTTTTTTAGAACTTAGACGTTATACCATTGCTTACGTTCGGATTCTAGTACAAATTTCTGATTTTATTAAAAATTTCCTATTTTTTAAAACTGTATTCTGTTGTTCAATAAACAACATTTTTTACATACGATACACGCGTTTAGAAAAGATATCTTTCATCCTTATCAATTTGCCTTCTATTTTCCTTTTCCCTCTGTTAGGAGGACACCTCTGCTGGGCGGACAACTTCCATGGCCACATTGGTGTCCGTCTAAGAGAGGTTTCACTGTACTTAATGGAAGTTCAACCAGTTTACAATCCAAACGGTACCCTTCATTCAGCCCCCACGGGGTTTTTCCTGTCCCTCCTACAGGTCTGTACACAGTTATGTCTTAAATATGGAAAACATAAAAATAAAATTACGTCTCAAATTGAAATCCCATTTAGTATTTGTTAAGTCGTGGCTGAAGATGGTAGAAATACCGAAAGTACTCCCATATTATATATATTTCCTGAAATAAAAAATATTTGTAAAAAAACATAGGTTTTTTTTTTACTTTTTATTAAATGTTTCACAATATATCTGCAAAAAATCATTAATACGTGTAAATTATGTCTAATAGTAAATTCGTCTAAATGTAAATTCATCTAAGGGTAATTTCGTGTGAAACCAATTCGTCCAAAGGCTAATTCGTGCCTAGCGACCAGGTCTGTCTTAAACTGTCTCCAATTTAGAGAAATAATTTTGTGTTTTCAAACGGAGTCTAATGAAATGTGTCCACTATGGCGTAATAAACAACATTCATTTTCCAATAAAAAAAAATTTCAATTTCATTGGTATAAACTACCACGAAATTCCTAGTGAAAGGGATTCGTCGATCTAGGGCGCTAGAGACCCCAAATCCGTGCATGGCAGCAGGTAATTACTGTCGAAAAATAGAGAGATACGCTTTCTTAACATGAAGTTAATCCATTCGAGTCAGGAATATTAATTGGAGAATATCTCTTATTATTATGACAAAATGAACAGATTGTATAACGATTGTCATGAAACCTTATTCTAACTCAACTCAAAGAAGCTCCTGAGTTACCGTAAGTGGCATATTTCGTTTTCAAGAATTCTAAACGAACATCCTTTTCTCCCGCCTTCGGTAACTTTCAGAGAATAAAAAACTGATCGGTTAACAATCGGCAATGTTCTTCTCTAGCATGAATTATTTAATTAAGTTTTCGCTCTCCCGCCATAACCAATAGAACGTTTGGGCTAATATATAAATCCTCAACTTAAACTTTGTGTCATAAATTCAATTATATCGGCAGTTATCGAGGTTTTTGCGTTGAGCCCCCTCTTCTAATTTTTTTTGCAAAAATTAATGCTCTTATGAAGATTGGAGTTTAAATAAAAAATTTGGCTTCCACACATTCATTACATCGGTAGTCATTATGGTTTTTGAGTTAGGCCTCCCCTCTGATACTACTTCAGCCAATTTTGTTGATCCCTGATAGGTATGGTTCTGAACACTTACACAATTTCGTGTCGATCATTCATTCTATCGGGAGTTATCAAATTCATTTTTTTTTTAATTTTTCGAAAAATTTTGAAATTTTGGGGAAAACGCAACATCAAATTTCTGACCAATACACTATATAGCTGAGGAACTAAAAACTGCAGAAGCGGAGTGCGATTTACCCTGATGTGGTCGGATTTCGCAAGCCAATTTTTATTACAATGCCACCACCTTAAATCCTTCTGCAAAATATTTTCTTCTTAATGGCCTAATTTTGTTCTCTGAAAAAGTAGCTCTGCTAAGAGCAAGGTTAAAATAAGATATTTTTTGAGTAGAGACGACTTTCACTGCAAGTATTTCCGGCCGTTTTGCATAAATAAATTTTAATATTTGGAAAAAATAATTAATTAAAAACCTTTTATTTCCATTCGAGTATGAATTTTACTTCCCTAGCTAGGGGAAATTATGCCAGAGAAACTCAATTATCAGTCAGAAATTCGATATTGAGTTTTCAACAGAATTTCATGTTTTCCAACCCCTGAATCCAAAAATGGAAAATAAAATTGATATCTTTGTGTGCCTGTGAACGCGATAACTGAATGAATCTATCGACACAAAATTTTATATGTGTAACCAGAACATCATAAGGACGACCCCTGATGAGTTTCAGCCAAATCGGCCGAGGAGAAGGACTCGACTCAATGACAATTGTCGATATAATGAATATATCTATATAAAATTTAGTATAAGGATTCAGAAGTTCCTATCTAAGTCAACTACTGATGTTTAGCCAAAACAATCGGTTGTATTAGAGCAAGAGCGAAAACTTAATTGATTAATTCGGGCTGGGGAAGTACATTGCCGGTGATTCATCGACGACTTTTTTAATTTTATATATTTTTTAAAAATATAGATGTTTGCTAGCGACTGTAGAATTCAAAATTCTGGGGGTATTGAGGGTCAGTCAATGATGAAAAACACTATTCAAATGTCAACGTTTCGATATATTTCATTTCATATCACATATGTATATGTATGTGTATGTATATGGATGTATAGTTATGTATACATGTATTTATGTGGATATATGTATGTTGTGAGTGTATATTTATGTACCTATATATAATTTTAATCGATCACTAGGACTATATTTTTCCAATCTTGATTCCCCCATGTTTGTCTTGTTTTTGTTAGGCCCTGATGATGATATGAAATATATTGAAACGTTGGCATTTGAATAGTGTTTCTCATCATTGACTGACCCTCAATACCCCCAGAATTTTTTTAATTTTTATTTTTTTTTTAAAGAGTGAAATAATGAAATTTTTTTTTGGCATTACGTAACATTTTCCAAGAGCCACCACCCCCGGTGACAGTCACAAAGTTCCAACCCCCATTAAGCGTTACGTAAATTATGCCCCTTATCAACATACTCTTATGTAATTACTTGCAGTATTACCCAGTGTAGCCCAAAGAACTTGACTTCATTTCTTGGCCATTGTTCGACAGTACATTGATCATGTTGCAATTTTCGGTCATTCACATGGAAATGAGGGGTACCGTCATTCAAATCCCGGAAAAAAGCTATATATTTTTTGTTGTTTTGACATAAAAACAAACTTTAGGCCAAGCAGCGGTCATCATAGCTGGTATTTGCCGAGCAGCAGCGAATATATGTCAACAATCGGGGAACCTAACTAATAGGTGCTGGGCGACGCTTGTTACCCCAGCTAGTATTTGCGAACTACAGTAGAACCTCGATTAACCGTGGTGTAGGCAGTAAATGTAGGTTCCTAGAAACTTGCGAGGCTGATTCAGAGGACGATGAGAGTGACAATGATGACAGTTTTGGCGCTAAAGAAAGAAACATTCATGGAAGCAGTTGATGTCCTCCTCAACTTCCGCGAACAGGAAAATGTTGACTTCCATGATCTCATGAATTTGAGAAAAATTGGAACTGAAGTAAGGAATGTCATTTCAAACCGCAAAAAACATGGCCAATTTGCATTGTTCATAAGGCAAAAAAAAAAAAAAAAAAGGATTGTTTCATATTTCAAGCCCTGTTAACGTCATAACATGACAATGTACACACATATGTATGTAGTTCGATAAATAAAAAGTGTCTCGATTAACCATGGTTTTCATTTATCAGTTAATTTCGTCAGACGAATTGACAATATTATTTATACTTTATACAATTTTTCAAATACATTATTGTATTTTTTATGCTTCTCTAGGATGATATTATGCTGATTTTTTCCAGCATTTTTTCCAGAAGTGTCAAATTTTTTTTTCTTTTTTGACAATTTTCGGGACATTTCCATGACCCGTCTTCTGGTCACTATGAAAGTTTATAGTGACCAGAAGAAGGGGCGTGGAAGACCCCCGAAATATTATTAAAAAAGAAGACACCTCTGGAAAAAAATGCTGGAAAAAATCAACATAATATCCCAGAGAAGCTTAAAAAAAATACAATAATATATGTGCAAAATTATGAAAAAATCAACATATATTAACGTAACCCCTTTTAAAATGTTTTTCTATAAAAATATATGGCTATATTATAAATATTTAAACTGTAGAGATTAATAAAACTTTAAGGATATTAATTAAACTCATAAAACTTAATATTTATTTCAGTATGTTTGTTCCGTAAACATTGAATGTTTTGTATTGAATACGTATCAATTTTCAGCCAAATCGACCCAGAAGTGGGGGATCAGAGGAGGATGTCTCACGATTTGTTTTTGTTTTCAGTGTCGATATTTTCTTTGACTAACAGAGGTAAGATACCCAATGGATGGCTTCTGCTACTCGCTACTGGCTGGACAATAAGAGGTGGAGGCCGGGGCACGTAAGGAGGGGATGCTGGGAGGGTGGTTGCACCTCAGTTCTACAGTGGCCAACCTAGCGAGTAGTTCGGGCGCCTACTTAGTGTTACCGGATACCGTGCCCGTATGGAGTGTCGGACCACAACTACAGTAATTTGTGACGTCCGTCCGTTAATCAAGTGATCTGTGATCAATCCCCCTTCAACCTTCTGGTTCGAGTGTTTGGTTTTTGAATTTTTTTGGATTTTTAAAAATAATTCTTTTAATTATTGAATTTTGCAAAAAAATAAAAAGTTATAAATTAATTTAGCTATAAATATTTTTTTAAATAAAAATATTTATATTATAGCTAGTTTTTTTTTTGTTGGTTTATTTTAAAGATCGGCTTAGGAAAATGATGTCGCTGTACAGAACCCTTAAGGGGGGCACGACAAAGAGAAACAGAGACAGAAGGTATGTTTAGTTGTATTTTACATATATTTACTCATTAATAGTTGTATTATATTTATTAAGTAATAGTTGTTTTGTAAGATGTAAAATGTAAAATAATAGTTATTGTGAATCAAGCCCGGGCCTATCGCCTACTAGCAGAGCGCTATATAGTGGACATCAGCTTCCGGCTCTACTATGGTAGTCCTAAATTTTCCCTACCAAATTTTACTAAATTTTAATTATCCTACGGTAGGAGTCTTTAACGATCTTCGCTTAACGTCCCACCCAGTTAAAAAACCACAGCCTCGACCGGGCTTAGATCCCGCAATCTTGAGAACAGTAAGTAAGCACACCACCTCTGAGTCTTACTGTAAAATAATATACCTATGTTATATATGATATATTTGTTATATATTATATTTGATATATATTGTTATATTTATTATAATATATATTATTCCCATATCAGATTCTATTTTATTTGTTGTTTCTGTATTTACAATAGTTATAATGTTGCTTAATATCTAATATTTTACGGAGATTTCTTATTTAAGTCGAATCAAATAACAAATTAAAAATGAATAAACACAATATATATTAAAAAACGTCATAGCGAAAAACCGGCAATATACTTCCTCGGCACGAATTAATCAATTACGTTTTCGCTCTCTCTTCAAAAACCAATCGATCGCTTGGGCTAAAAATCATGAATCTTTATACTAAATGTTGTGTCGATACATGCACCTTGCCAATTATTAGGGTTTTTGAGTCGAGCCCCTTCCTCTGATCTCCTGCTCCTCTTCTGCCGATTCCGCGAAAAATTGATAAGGGTTGTTCCTATGACGTTCTATAAAATTAATTCGTTCTATAATAATTCATTACTTGGGCAGTTATTGGGTTTTTAATTTCATGACGATATATTTATTCTAACGGTAGTTCTCGTGTTCACAGACTATACAAATACACTCAGACATACAGGGTCGGAAAACAAAATAGTCCGATTAAAAGTCAACATTGCATTGCTTACCGATTATAAAACTTCCTCAATACTTTGTATAGTTGAAAGTTATTGTGACTCATGCCCGGGCTTTAACAACAAGGTAATATCGCCTACTACCAGAGCGAACTTTCCTTTCCAATAGTGGACGTGATCCCGACTTTACTATGGGAGTCCTAAATTTTGCCTACCTTAAATTTTTATTCATTTAGGGTAAGGGTCTTTAGCGAGTACCTGACATCGTACAGGCTCAGGACCATCGCCTAACGTCCCATCCGAAAGACGGAGTGTTTAAGTATATTTTACTTCCCAGATAAAATAAACTAAAGGCCTCAATAAGCAAGCACGCATTCCACTGAGCTACCGGCGCCCTCTATCTACGAATATTACTTTAAATACACTTAAGTATATAAAAAAAGTAAACAAAAAAGGTTTAAAAAAAAAATACTGTCTATTTCACAAAATATAGGTATATAATATGGGAGTACTTTGGGTAATGCTACCACGACCTAACAAATGACTTTGTTCGATGGTAGCAATACCGAAAGTACTCCTATATTATATATATTTTGAGAAAGAGACAAAATTTAAAAAAAAAATACGTTTTTTCTTTACTTTTATCAAGTGTTTCACAATATCTCTGCAAAAAATGTTAAGTATCACTTAAGTATGCATGATTCCAAAGTCACACTTAGTTGGTATAGTCAGAGTTTTTGGGAATTGTTCGCCTTGCAAGAGCGACGAAATAAGAGAGAAAAGAAAAAAAAAGTAAATTGAGAATACGCAATTTTTCAAACTCCCAGATAAAAAACCTATGAGCCTCTGCTTTTTTGTCAGTTTTCTGTTGAAAATTTTTTGTTATAAGTAGAAAATGAATACTTTACTTTAAAAAATCATGACCTTTTCTCAGATAATCTCTAGCTTTAGCTGAACCTTTAAAGAAATTCGGACCTTTATTTTTATCGGAAAGTCTGTGTATTGACAAAATATTTATATTATTGTCTTAATCTTGGTCTTCAACGTTTTTTTAGGAAGGTTTAAATCGTTTAACTGTTCGGACAGCGACTAGTCCGTTAGCTAGGATTGGTTGAAGGTCGTCCGAAAGGAAATCCTTGAGGCACCCGAGTTACAACTTTCTTTCGTTTAGTGAAATTAATTAGTATGCCATCAGTTGTATCCGTTTTTGGATTCCGCAATCTAAAAGTCGAACATATAAGCCGTGCTCACCGTGTAGCCATATAACGCATCTCAAAGCCATACGGTTAACGTTAAAACATTTATAGTACCGGCACGAATCTGTTGGTAAACAAAGTTCACTGAATTGGTGGTCTTCTTGTATTTTATCTGTTTAAAGTTAACTAAGGATATTTATTTACAAATAAAATGTTTCATCTTATAAGTTGAGAAAAATCATAGAAAAGAATTGAAAGAAGTTCAGTGCAAGTGGGCCTATGTGCTGCACTTCTGTTTAATTGCCACTCATTGCATTGCAATTGGTCTCGAATTAGTCATTTGTAAAGGATAATATGACACAAAGCCCGTTCAAAATGTCATCTAAATCAATTTCATTTGAATGGAAACTGAGAGCTTCAGAATGATTTTTTACTCGAGTCTCTAGGAAAATGTTTTGAGGAATTAAGGAAATGGGAAACTTGCTAGCTTCTGGTACTGGATCAAAGATGAGATTCCCAGCTCGAAGTGTGATCCCCAAACAGTTTGCTTCTTGCGAAATAAAATCAGATAGCGGGAGTGAGCCAGATTATGTGGGAGAGGGAGCCATCTTCCACCTCTCTACAGCCACCACAAATAGGAGAAGCAATGTTTAAAGTGAAATGAGTCATTTCATGAACTGCCGGCATATTGTAAAATTACATTAAATGCCTAGACGTTTCATGAAATGACGATTTTTTCTTGATGTACACAATTTAGACTTTGAAGGTTCATGAAATGCCTTATTGACACTGAGGCAGATTGTAAAATCTGATTTTATCACGTTTAAATTAAATTTAAAGCCAACAAATATTTCAATTAGGATTTAAAAATGCTTCACTGTAAAAGTATTTACAACTTCTAAGTTGAGGAACGCGGGCATATTGTGGAAACTTGTAATAAATAAATAAAACAAACTTATTTTTTGAAATATTGTCTATTCCACTAAAGATACATATACATATATAACTACCGGTTTCGGCTTTATATTATACGATGGTATAAAGCCGAAACCGGTAGTTATATATGTATACATATCTTTAGTGGAATAGACAATATTTCAAAAAATAAGTTTGTTTTATTTATTTATTTAGTAAAAGTATTTATTAATGTTTAGGTTAGGTTAGGTTTTATGACTCATGCTCGAGCTTTAACTACGAGGTCATATCGCCTACTACTAGAGCGCTCTTTCGTCACTCTGGTGGACATGAGCCCGACTCTACTGTGTGAGTCCTAGATTTTGCCTACCCTAAATTTTTATTCACGTAGGGCAGGGGTCTTTAACGAGTACCTGACATCGTACAGGCTCGGGACCATCGCTTAACGTCCCATCCGAAGGACGGCGTGCTTAAGATTATTTTACCTCCCAGATAAAATAAACTAAGGGCCTCGGTCGGGTTTCGAAACCACGCCTTTGAGCTGAGAAGACAAGCACGCGCATACCACTGAGCTGCTGGCGCCCTCTTATTAATGTTAATAATATGTTTTTGAGTACAAATAAAAGGAGAAAATATTTGAAATGCATTTCTCAGTTGTTCTATTGAATATGGACGTTTATTTAGTTTTGAGCTGTAATATGTATTATAATGATTGAAAAATAGCTCTTAACATTTATCCACATTTTGATTTTCGGATATTGTGAGTTTTGATTCTGGTGGACTCCATTTACTTATTAATTACATCGGCAGATATTAGGGTATTTAAGCCAAGTTCCTCTTCAGAATGGGTGCATTCCTTATGAGGTTCTGAATTTAAATATAAAATTTCATGTCGATACATTCATTAAATCGGCAGTTATTGGGATTTCTGATTTGAGCCCCCTTTAAACCCCCTTTCCTTCTTCTGATTCCGCTGAAAGTTAATAGATGTTGTTCTTATATGGCTTTCAATTTATCTATGAAATTTTGTATCAATACATTCATTACAACGGGAGTTATCAGAGTTTTCGTGTTAATATTTCTCTCTAATCCTCCCCCATTCACACATGTACACACAGAATTTTTTTTAAAATTTTTGGTATCAAAAGAAAACATGAAATTTCATTCAAAAACTTTGCATCGAGTTTTTGGCCGATCGCATAACTTCGCCTATACTTCTTACAGTTGGAGAAGTAAAGAAATTACATTAAATATAAGAGTAAAATAAATTAATGTATTACTACTTAATTTAAAATAAATATATGAATATTTATAATAAATACAGTAATTTATAATAAATATTTACAAAGAATTTGTTTATCTTTCAATTGACCTTCATCATTATTCATTCACATTATTTAAATGTATTTACATGGAGGACATACAACTAAAAACAAAGGTTGGGAAGTATTCATACTGAATGTTGAATTGTTACTCATCAAGATAGCGTGTTCGAAACCCGGCAGAGGAACTTTTTTGTATCTGAGAGGTGAAAAAACCTTGAGCACATCGTCCTTCGGATGGGTTTTGAGCCGCTGCGATGTCAGTTACTCTACCCTAGATAACAAAACCTGAGTACGCAAAATTTAGGACTTTCATAGTAGAGTCAGGCTCATGTCCACCTGAGTGACAAAAGAGCGCTCTGGTAGTAGGCGATATAACTTCATTTTTAAAGCCTGGGGATGAGTCACAATAAATTTCTCGAGAGGGGAGCCTCTTTCAAAGGAAAAGCTTCCTGTAGGATCCGCCACTGTTAGAAACCATACATAACACTATATAATCCCTGTTCCCAGTAATATCTACATTTGTTTCCCCCTTGAAGTAGCAGTGAACTTCCTGCAGTAACTGGTTCCATATAATAGCATACTCGCTCCAGCCTACGGGGCAGCTCCTGGTCACGAACCACTGACCCCATCCAACTGTAATTTTCTTAACTATCATCACTTTCACTCACTTTACTCAAAGTGAAAATAATTTTATAATAGAGGCCACAATTCGCAAAAAATAAAAAAATAAAAAGAATTAATTTTTGACCTCCCATGTTGAAACTTATCGCTAGATTTCTCTATTTTCTCCTAATATATTTTTTTTCTATCATTACATAAGAATTTACAATTTTATAATAGTATCATTATTAAAGATTTTTGGATTTCATGTTACTAATTGTTATTATTATTTTTCATTTATCGGCAAAAAACGTAAGTAAATAAAATGACAATGATAATAGAAAAAAAAAAATGGCAATGTGTACAATGATAAGTAAATACTAAAAGAAAGAAGTCGTTGGTGAATAACCGGCGTGTACTTCCCCAAAACGAATTAATCCACAACGTTCTCCCCCCAATATCAATTTAATTAATACAGTAGAGCGTCTATAAGTCGAACATCAAGGGAGATGCCAAAAAATTCTAGTTATAGAGTTTTCGACTTATGGAGGATTTCGACTTAGGGGGATTTTGATTCGACTTGTAGAGGTTAAGATTCATTTTAACTAATTTTGAGTTAGAGAGGTGAAATAAATAAAAATTCAAGTTACAGAGGTAACAAACATTTTTATATTTATTATAAATCAACATGCTTTCAAAACATCCTTAAAATAAAAAAATACGTAGTATATGTAGGTATTAAAAAAGTCAGTAATTTTGTTATGCTTTAGATAATTGGTAACCCTATTTATTGTATACTCCTAAATTGTTTTTTAAGAAACAATGGTGTACATTGTCGGCAAATTCTTGAAGTCGGTACTTTATTTATCTTCGAGCTATAGAGGCAATAAGTTTCAAATAATCGAGTTGTATAGGGTGTACAATTAAACATTGCTATGTTTGAGATACAGAGGTCCAATTTATTTTTTCGAGTTATAGAGGGAAAATGTACCAAAATGGCTTGTAGGGACTCACTGATTATTTCGACTAATAGAGGGTTGAGATTTCGAGTAATGGAGGTTTTGGGGCTTGAAGGGAAAGCAACAAAACTTTTTTTCGAGTTTTGGAGGTTTTCGACTTATCGAGGTTCGACTTAAAGAGGTTCTACTGTAGTTGTCTTTTGAATACTTAAAGCTAGAGGTCACGGTAATCCATACCAGCTCTGCCAGCCTCTGACTAGCAGTGGTGGCAGACCGACCGGAAACCAATATATTATTACTTTTCCAGGTACCGAAATAATTGGTCGAAAATTCAATACCGAATTTTCAATGGAATTTCCTGTTTTACGACCTCCAGATTCCAAATATGAAAAAAAAAATTCCCGACTGTCTGTATGTCTGTGAACACAGACATAACCCTCTAGCAACGACACCTATTGATTTTCAGTTAAATCGACCAAAGGGAAGAGGGAATTAGGAGAGGGGGCTTAACAGAAAAACTTTAATATCGATATGAAATTTCACATTTGAAGTCAAAACCCTTTGAGAACAAAACTTGTTAAATTACAGCAATATCGACCGAAGAGAAAGGGGGTTAAGGGGAAGGGCCTCAATTCAACCTAATAAATTTAGTATGAGGATTTAGGAGCCTCTATGTTAGTCAACTATTGAATATTAGGGCAAATGGTCGACTGGTTTTGGAGGGGGGGGGGGCGAAAAATTAATTGATTAGTTCGATCTGGGGAAGTACATTGCCGTCGATTCACCGACTACTTTATTTTTTTATCATATTACTATCCATAATTTGTTGCGTCTTCCAAGCTCCGGGTTCGATTTTATCTTAACCATAAGAAATAATAGTCAACATAAAGGTAATTTTTAATAACTACGCTTCATTCATATTTTTAAATTATTAAAATTCAGTTTTTTTTTTTTTTTTTTTTTTTTTTTTTTCTTGACCTTATGTACGATGCATATTAGCCATGACTCTTATAATCGTGGTTTTATCTTGTTATTTACGACATCCATGGCCCCGGGTGGGAGTTTTATCTACGAAATAAAACTCACTCCCGGACGGGATTCGAACCCGCAAACCATGGTGATACCATGCGACCAAAGCCCTACGCTCTAGCCCACACGGCCACCATGGCTCCCTAATTCAGTTTAATTATTGATTAAATTTTATTACAAGATATCTCCACAAAGTTGATACAATAATATTTATCTCTCTCTTTAGTTATCACAAACCACTGGTAACATTTGTGGGTAACAGTGAAGTACCTACCAGAATAATAAAATATAATTTTTAAATATTTTTAGGTTTAGTAATTGTATTTCTTTTATTAACCTAAGATTTGAGGGCCATGGTGGCCGTGCGGGCTAGAGCGTATGGCTTTGGTCGCCATGGTCTCACCATGGTTTGCGGGTTCGAAGATAGAACTCCCTCCCGGGGCCATGGATGTCGTAAATATAATTAAATTAACACATTGACATGGCTAATATGCACCGTACGTAAGGAAAAAAAAAACAAAAAAAACATAAGATTTACCTACTTTAAAATGGTTAATAATTGTAATAACAATGAAATAAAATGTTTATATATATATTTATTTCTTAATTTGTTTATTTAATTCGCATGGTTAATGAAGACAAAAGAAGTTTCACTTTAACCGTGAATGAGTGAGGCACACCTGATTTTTTTTTTTTTTTTTTGAAAAAAATTAAGTTTAAACCATTCTATTGAATTTTCTAAGAGGATAGTGGAAGTTAATGAAAGAATTAGAGAATTAGAAATTAAAAAAAAAAAAGTGTTTAGTGTTTTAAAAAAGAAAGAAAAATTGTATATGTATGAGTTGAGTGAAGAAGGCCTAAATGATTCACTTTTCTCTGTTATCTGTCATCTGATACATCATAGGAGCTGTCATGCTCCAAATCTTTCCAATTAAACAGCTCTGTTAGCAGCCTTTCTGGAGTGAGAGTTGTTTATGGAATTCAGTTAATTATTTCTGACGGTATGAACGAATCGGGTTTTTATAGTTATTCATTTTCAGAAATATACTTTTTGTGTTTCCTAAACGTCTCTTCTTTTTTCTGACAATATTTCGGGACACTTTCACGTCTGTACATAGTGAAACAGAAGAAGGGACGTGCAAGTGTCCCGAAATATTGTCAGAAAAAAGAAAAAAGAAGACACTTCTGGAAGAAATGCCGGAAAAAACCAACAATTTACTTTTGTCGATATATTCATTCTATCGAGAGTTATCGTGTTCACAGACACACATTTTTTTTTTTTCCATTCTTGCAATCGGCAGATTACATAACTTCGCCTATACTTCATGTAGCAGAGTACTGTTATTATTGCTAGAAGTGACCAGAAGATGAGTTGAGGTAAAGGAACTTGGAAGAGCTCGTGTTGTAGTAGCTAGGGTGAGACCTGTGTCCGTGCTTCCTGTTCTTCAGCCTGCTTAACATTCGGAATACGAACAGAGGATGGAGTTCGTTCCCTCCTCTCTACTCCACCTGGACATTCTTCACTATATACTGAATATGTGCTAAGAAAAACAAGAACTCAGAATCAAATAGAAAAATAGAATCTTTGATCGGGCAGTACAAATTCGCTCTTTATATTCTCAGCAGTATACCATTCCGATATTCCTGTGTCTGTCTTGAAACGCTCTTTAGAGATGAAAGTCACCATTTTGAATATAATAATGATAAACATCCAATAATAGCAGCCAAAATTGTCCAAAAAACTTTGAAAAATTTGTACTTAAGATCATGCGTTTTACTTCTCCAGCTATACGAAGTATAGGGGAAGTTATGTAATCGGTAAGGAATTTGATGTTGAGTTTTCAACGGAATTTCATGTTTTCCGAACCTCCCTCATTCCAAAGATGTAAAAATCTCTCTTCATGAACACCATAACTCCCAATAGAATGAAGATATTAACAACAAATTTCATATGTAAATTCAAAACCACACGAAGAGCAATTATTTATTTTCAGTGAAATCGGGGGATCAGTGTGGGCTCAACTCAAAAGTCCCAAGAACTGCCAATGCAATGTATCGACATGAAGTTTTTCCAGCTCCTTAAGTGATACCAATTGATTCTCTATATGATACCTATTGATCCGATACCTATTGATTTTCAGTCAAATTGGCCAAAGGGAAGGGGGTCTAAGGGGCGAGGTTTAACACAAAAACTCTAATAACCAACCGTTGTAGTGCAGCATCTACTGTAAGGCAGCATCTACTAATTTTCAGCGGAAATGGATCAAGGCCGGGGAGGGGGGTCAGAGGGGGCTCGACTCAAAAACTACTGCCGTTATAATGAACATTACAAAAAAATTTAATATGGCGATCCAGAATCCCCTAATAATAATATACTGATGGGCTGGTGCTTCGCACTTAGGGACCTACGCATCCAATGCTTTATCTCTTCCCTAGAAGCGCTGGGTGATGAGTACCTCTTTGATTTTAGAACGTGTTCGTCTATACTCCCTATTATATTCTCCTTTAGCCTCGATAGAGTGAATGTATCAACGCACAATTTTGTATGTGAATTCAAAACCCTCTAAGGACAATATATACCTATTGATTTTCAGCCAAATTGGCCAAAGGAAAGAGGACGATTAGAGGGGGCTTAAAACAAAAACTAATAACTGCCATTGTACTGAATGAAAATTTCATATGTAAATTCAAAACATTCTAAAGACGATACCTATTAATTTTCAACGGAATCAGCCGAATGGGTGGGAGGGGTCAGGGGGCTTAACTCAAAAACCCCAATAATTACCGAAAATTTAATATAAGAATTCAGAATCCCATAAGGATACAGTTTTCCTAACAGTTTTCCGCGAAATCGGTCGTAGGGGTTCGACTCAATACCCTTATAACTGAAGTATAGAGTATTGATACTTGTATTCCAACTACATTCAAATACAGATAAATATTTTGTAAAAATCTAGAGAAATAATTTAACACTATATATACAGGGTGTCCCAGATAAACGGGCCACAATCCAAATAATTCGGAAACGATTAGTGCTAGCAAAATTTTACAAAGAATGAAAGTTGTACGTCTCAACGAGTGGTGTGCAGTGGTGTGAAAAAAAGTGAAAAATTTAATGTTAAAGGGCTTAAATGGCCAACGGAAGGAAAGGGGTTTCTTTTAAGCCCATTAACAATTAACACAATTTAACAGTACTTAAAAAGTTGGGAAGAACCCCGCAAAAAAAATCTTAAACAAATAAAGTAGGTAATAAAGTCATAAAAAAAAATCATAATATAGATTTGTAACCTTTGTGCTCTTAAGTCTTTATTTATTGGTTAAACAGATTTTATAATAATAATAATGCCTTTACCAACATTTGCAAGAGTCCATATTCCCTAAAATACTGTCCAAATCTTCAGAAAATGTTCAAAATATGGCTCAAATTATGCCCTTTTATTATTATAATTATTACAATCTGAGTATTTTTATATGAAAGTAAAGAAAAAAATACATTAAGAACCATTCTTAACTTCAGTTACAATACTCACTCTTTTCAAAGGTTTAACACGTCGAACACTGAGTTTAACACTTTTCCGATTTTGAACCAACATATCTCCGGTAGTTTTACAGTTACAAAGATTTTTTTTGCGGGGTTCTTCCCAACTTTTTAAGTACTTTTAAATTGTGTTAATTGTTAATGGGCTTAAAAGAAAACCCTTTCCTTCCGTTGGCCATTTAAGCCCTATAACATTAAATTTTCCACTTTTTTTTTTCACACCACTGCATACCACTCGTTGAGACGTACAAGTTTCATTTTTTATAAAATTTTGCTATCACTAATCGTTTCCGAATTATTTGGATTGTGGCCCGTTTATCTGGGACATAATCTATAGCATGAATTTTTTGTTAGATCAGAAATCCGTTTCATGTTATAGAAAATAACAGTTCAACTTCTGTCTCTTTGTTTTTAGGTTTTTTTGAGTTGTTAGACTCAACTTCTGTTAGGAAAAACGGCAGAATAAATATTCGTGAAACTTACAGGGCTTTTCTACAATCACCCAACGAAGAATATAGTCCATTTGTTATCTCAAAATTTTATAAGAAGGGATTGTGGGAAGCCTAAAACAAACAAATGAGTGCTCTTCAACGGTTGGTCATATTTTCATAATATTTCATATGTAGCATAAGGATGGCCGGTTTAAACCTGGGATATTGTGGCATCTCAACATTTTGAAAAGGAAGCGGGGTTGTGGGGTGTCCGAAACCTGAAATTGAAACAGGCAGGATGTTTCATGGATGGTCCTCCAACTCAGGATATAGACTAACTAGAATCTCAAAACTTTGAACCGGAAGAAGGGTCAGGTTGGGGGGAGACTAAAATATAAAATGACTCATAGCCAACCATTGATCATATTTTCATAACATTTCACGTGTAACTTTCTTATAAGCCTGATTTCAACTTAGGCTAGAATTATTTTATGGAATTTTAAACGATCATTTTCTAGCAGCTCTGTTCCTTGGAAAAATGTCCAAAATAAAATTTTCTCTGAGCTACTCTTTCTCCTGACGTCTTTCCCACTCCCGGAGATGCCCGAATACCGCCTGAGAGTAAGCATCCACCTTTTGAGTTTCTTTATTTCTTTTGAACACCCGAGTTTAAGTTACATTTATCTTCATCTAGAAATATTAACGTTATTATACTATTAATGTATATAATAACGTTAAATATTTCTGGATGTGTGAGATAAATGTAACATAAACTGGGGTGTTCAAAAGAAATAAAGAAACTCAAAAGGTGGAAACTTACTCTCAGGCGGTATTCATGCATCTCCCATAGTGGAAAAGACGTCAGGAGAAAGAGTAGCTCAGAGAAAATTTTATTTTGGACATTTTTCCAAGGAATAGCGCTGCTAGAAAATGATTGTTTAAATTTTCATAAAATAATCTTAGCCTAAGTTTTAATCAGGCTTATAAGAAAGTTACACCTGAAATGTTATGAAAATATATTATATTTATATTAATACTAGAGAACGCCAGTAGCATGAGTGGTATGCGTGCTTGTCTTCAGAGCTCAAGATCGTGGGTTCGAAACCCGACCGAGGCCCTTAGTTTATTTTATCTGGGAGATAAAATAAACTTAAGCACGCCGTCCTTTGGATGGCATGTTAAGCGATGGTCCCGAGCCTGTACGATGTCAGGTACTCGTTAAAGGCCCCTATCCTAGGTGAATAAAACTTTAGGGTAGACAAAATTTAGGATTCCACCAGAGTGACTAAAGAGCTCTCTGGTAGTAGACGATATGACCTCGTAGTTAAAGCCCGGGCATGAGTCATAAAACCTAACCAAACCTATATTAGTACTATAGCATTTTTAACTCACTATAAAATAAATTCATGTTTTTAACGAATGAATAAATATTTTACGAGGACAAACGCTGCTTCGTCTGTTTGCCCTCACGCCTCACCACCCTTCTATTTATGTCGTTTACGTTTTTCCGTTCGTGTATTTTTGACTGTAGAAGAATATTTATGGAGAGACGTACAGAGAGGGGTCCACTTCGTTTTACATAATGTCGATCGAAAAACATCAACAATAAGCATACTGTAAAAAAAAAATAGATGCTGGGAGAAAGAGTGGCGTCATTGCACGTTATTCAATAGGTTTTCGAAAGAATGTAACGGCCGGGTTGCATAATTGTAGTGATCTTTGACCTCATCCGTGTTCGTACGAAAATGCAATTCTGTCTGAAGATGTATAAGACAGCGGGCATTAAAATAAAATAATATAAAAGAATGTTGAAGAGTGTCCTTGACACAGCAAGAATGAAGAAGAAAGTTTAAATGGCTGTTTATTGGTGCACAACTGCACATTACCACCACATTTTAATTTGCGTACTAACAGGAATGTTGAATGTCAGTATTTTTTTTTTTAGGGTTTCCTAGGATAAGAACCATAAACTATACCCTGTAAGCGGCCTATGTAGAGCTGTGGTCTCTCAACACTTTTGAGCACTGGAAAACTTGGCGTTAAAAAAAATATTTTTTTCAATGAATCAACTGAATTTTTTTTATAATAATAAATTTTAGTTATTGTGACTCATGCCCGGGCTCTAACTTCAAGGTCATATTGCCTAATACCAGAACACTCTTTCGTTGCTTTGGTGGACATGAGCTTGACTCCACAATGGGAGAAATAATGGAGATATCGCAGAGCTCAAGATCGTGGGTTCGAAACCCGACCGAGGCCCTTAGTTTATTTTATCTGGGAGATAAAATAAACTTAAGCACGCCGTCCTTTGGATGGCATGTTAAGCGATGGTCCCGAGCCTGTACGATGTCAGGTACTCGTTAAAGGCCCCTATCCTAGGTGAATTCGATGTTGAATTTTCACAGGAATTTCATGTTTACCAACCTTCTGATTCCAAAATTAAAGAAAAAAAATGGTTATTTCTGCTATGCAACTTCTCATATTCGAAAAATGGCGGTAATTCCCGAATCCAAAAGAAGCAGCTTGTCAAAACGAATCTCAAAGGCTGTGACAAGTTCGAGCGACCGCGGAAAGGTAACCAGTGTGAAGGTTCGCCAGTGTTTATATATTTATTACTAAGATGACGTCATTGTAGTGATTAATAGTGATATACAACTACAATATTGTATCTTATAAAAACTAATTTTGAACTTCAAGTTGTGCGTCTTAATGTTCTGATTTTGATTCTTAGAAATGTTTGGACAGCTCGTTAAGTGTTGTGCATTTCTTCTTTCTAAGTATTACGATAAAGCCCCTCAAGTCTATATAACAAGCAAGAAACTTATTTGATTCTTAAAAAAAAACTTATTTTTCTTATTTTTCAAAAAGAAATAGAAAAAAAAATTGAGATTTGTTACATAAGAAATCATTTTCCCAGTTTATTCTATATTTCTTTCCCATGTCAAATTTATTGCTGCATATTTTTTGCCTATTATTGTTTAACGGATGATTTGTTAAGTGAAAGTCTAGGGGGTTTGTAGCGATTTAAAATTTAACATAAGGATATAGCTCACACAACAATTCTTTGAACATTTTTTGCAGAGATATTGTGAAACTCTTAGTAAAAAATATAAAGAAAAACGTATGTTTTTTAAAAAATACTGTCTATTTCATATAATATATAGGAGTACTTTCGGTGTTGCTACCATCTTGAGCCACGAACTAACGAACACTAAAGTTCAACCAGTTTACAATCCAAAGCTGGCCGATATGCCTCAGCATAAAGCCATAACTGAGAAAAAAAAAAAAAAAAAAAAAAAAAAAAACAATCCAAAGTATCCCTTTTTCAGCCCCCATATATCTATCTATCTGGCGCTACAACCCTAGTGGGTCCTGGCCTCTTCAATGAGCCTCCGCCATTCGGCTCTGTCCTGTGCAGCTGCTTTCCAATTTCGCTGACCAAGAAGCTCTCTCGCGTCAGCTGCCACACCATCCACCCATCTTAGCCTCGGTCTGCCTGCTCTTCTTGATCGGTACAAAGGCTCCTCAAGGACTGTTCTTGGCACTTCGCCCTCTTCCGTTCGGGCTACATGGCCTGCCCAACTCAACCTTCCCAACTTCACCACCCTCACCAAACAGCTCGTAGATTTCCCTATTCTTGCGAATTCTCCAAACCAGTCCGTTCTTCACAGGGCCGAAAACCCTTCGAAGAATTTTCCTTTCAAATATCAACAGGTCCTTCTCGTCAGACTTGGATAGGGTCCATGTTTGACTGGCGTAGATAAGGACTGGACGAATCAGGGTCTTATAGAGCCTGAGTTTGGTATGCCTGCTCAGTAGAGAGCTTCGCATATGCCTCAGCAATCCAAAATAGCATCGATTCGCTGCCGTAAGTCTTTTCTTAATTTCGGCTGATGTCTCGTTCCTGGTGGTGATTTGAGAGCCCAAGTACGTAAATTCTTTGACCCTCTCGAAGCACAGCCCCCACGGAGCTTTTTCCTGTCCCTTCTGTACAGTTAAGTAAGCCTTAAATTATGGAAAACATTAAGAATAAAATTTCGTCTCAGATTGAAATCTTAAAATAATAAGAGAAATATTTTGAAATAGTATGTGCTGATTAAAGTACAAATAAATATGCATATATGAAATAAATCAAAGATGACAATAATAAATCTATGAATAAAAATATGTGAATACGTACTTACTTTCTCCAAAAATATGTGAATACGTACTTACTTTCTCCAAAAATATGTGAATACGTACTTACTTTCTCCAAAAAAACTGTATATTTTTATTTTTATTCATACTTTTGTTATTGTCATATTTGATTTATTTCATATATGCATATATATTTGTATTTCAATCAGCACATACAAATTATTTGAGACGAAATTTTGTTCTTAATGTTTTCTATAACTTAAATGCACACGAGGGACAGGGAAAAAACCCCGTGGGGCTGAAAAAAGGGACAGTTTGGATTGTAAACTGGTTGAACATCCATAGTAGTATTTGTTAATTATTGGCTGAAGATGGCAGCAATACCGAAAGTACTCCGATATTTTATATATTTTGTGAAATAGACAATATATTTTTTTTTAAATGCTTTTTTCTTCGTATTTTTTCATACATAATAGGTAAATAGATAACTTATCGTTTATCCTTTTTTTTTTTTTTTTTTCACATCAGAAAAAAAGTTACATTTTTGTAATTAAATTTTTCATTCACTCTTTTAGTTTTTTTTACAAATTATGTCTCATTTTTTCGTTTATAATATTGTCTCATAGACTCGGGGATAAAAGTACAAATATGGAAGATACGGCAGACACAAGAACGTTTGTGGGTTGCACAATGTACGAAAAAAGGAGAGAGGGTTTGGATGAATTAAACACGTAGGCTTAAGGAAGGGTGCGGAGGCGTATTGAAAAAAACACTTATCAAGGATAAACTACATATAATTTTGGATAATTATTTGCTTAAATGTGTATTTCCGTTGAAGTCAAAACTGTGCTTTTTTTTTTTCATGGTTAAATTATTTCCTGTTTATCCATTAATAATATTAAATATTGATATTTTTCAATAATTTCAAGAAGTTTGACTTTTAGAATTTGTAAAAAGCTTTTACAAGCAATACATATTTGTTGCCAATAATAGGACTTTCTTATACCAACCACATTCGTACAGGTCACTCTCCCTTCCAACTCTCAAATTCATTTCATACTACTTGTTATGGCTATATGAAAGTAATGTACGTCAGCAGATTCAGAGAGTGACTTTCATTTACCCAGTAATGTCAGTATGAAATGAATGTACAAAAATTATTGGAAGTCCTGTTAAGGCCACATTATATTTATTTTTTATAAATAAAAACTATTGATAACAAAAATATATTTAAAAATTAGTTTACGTGAAACATGGCCCCCCGATTTCATCTACGACAAGCCCCTCCCTCAAACTAATACTGTACGATACCTAGGACTGACATTAGATCGAAGACTGACATGGAACCCTCACACACGTCTCACACGAAAAACGCTGAACCGTCAACTCAAAATACTCTACGGACTTCTAAATAGACGATCAAAATTAGACATGACACAAAAACGGAACTGTTACACTTACTTACTGGAGACCATTATGGACATACGGATCACAGATATACGGTTCAGCAAAAACATCCAACATCAAAAGACTTAAGGCGGTTCAGTCCCAGAAATAATTAATTTATCGTCACAACACCTACCACAAAACCCCCCACGAAGTTTGAAGAGAAGATGCAACCGCGACTTACTGCCACCTTGAATCATATCCGTTCTTAAATTTTTTTTTTTTTTTTTTTTTACATTATTTTCCTTTACTTTTATCATCTCTTTCACCCATCCATCAAAATTGTCTTTCAATTTCTTATTATTTTGTTATTTTATTTTATTTATTTATTATTATTTTTTTTTTCTGTTCTTGTTCTAATAATTAAGATAAATTTTCGTCCCGAGGACCTACCACTGGGTGGCCTTCCTCTCACATGCCCTTCACGCCAACATATCAATACCATCATAGATGCTGGTTGTTGCACCCTAGCAACAGTTGTATCGTTATAAATGAAAAAAAAAAAAAAAGAATTAGTTGCTACGCATTGCAATTTAAGTATTACTTAGTAATGTTTTGAAGAAAATTAGTTTCGTTTTTTGAAGCTCTATAACTTTGTTTATTTTGGTCCAAATAATAATAAGTTCGAGGATGTGTAACTCCAGCTAATATCCTGTTCTACCTATTCTCCCCCTAGAAGCCACTTCCTGCCTCGGAGGAAGCATAAACAGAACCAACTTCCAGCTTTGCAACAGGTCTATATTATTTGTCTGAAATAAATTCGTCTAAAACAAATTTGTCTAGTGGTAATTCCACTTTCAACAGTGAATTCGTTTAACTCCATGTTCGTCCAAAGACAAATTTTTCTAAATCAGTTTCGTATAAAACGACAAATATAATAGAGACATATGAGACACCGTGGGGAGGTTGACTATAGCCCCATCTATCTATTTATTAATTTATTTTTACTTCCCCAGCTGTGCGATGTATAGGTGAAGTTATGTAATCGGTCAAAAATTCGATGCGAAGTTTTCAACGGAATTTCATTTTTTTCGACCTCTAGATTCCAAATATGAAAAGAAATGTCTGTCTGTGAGCACGGTAACTCTGAATAGAATATATATATCAACACGAAATTTTATATGTGAATCCAGAGCCCTTAATTTTCAGCCAAATCAACTAAACATAAGAGTGGGATTAGGGGAGAGGCCTAACTCAAAGACTTTATTAACTGCCGTTGTAATGAATGTATCGACATAAAATTTCATATGTAGATTCAAAACTCCATAAGGACGATACTTTTTAATTTTCAGCCGAATCGACAAAAGGGAAGGGGGCATTAGGGAGAGGACAAACATACAAAAACTCTAAAAATTGCCGATAGAATGAATGTATCAGCACGAAACATTATGTGTGTGACCTGGACCTCATAAGGGGGCGTTCAAGTATTACGTAACGTAATTTGGGGGGGAGGGGGGGTCTTTTAAAACGTTACGATGCGTGACAGGGGCGGGAGGGGAGAAACTAAGGAATTAAAATGTCCCAAATTGGCAACCCTTTTCGTTTATGTTTTACGGGGAATCCCTTGATTGTACTGTAAGCCATTTTTATTTTGTTTTCGTTGTCAGTATTCGTTAGTATTTACGCAGAAGCACATTGCTGTAGTCAGTGTTGTTAAAGTGAGTTCATACTGTAATGTCCTCAAAAGAGGGAGATTTGCATCATCAGCTGTTCTTGTCCTATAAAGGCTCTCATGCTGACTTGCCAGCGCAACTGTGCCAAAAAAATGCCAACGAAATTTGGAAAACGCCTAAAGAAAAACTAAAAAATAAAGAAAAGTTTATAGAACATATAAATGATGTTATACGAGAGTTCAAGGTGAAGGCCACGAAGAAGAAAGCAACAATGCTTAGTTATTTTACACAGGTAAGTTTACTGCTAAAATGAACGGCGCGTTACATGGGGGGGAGGGAGGGTCAAAAATCTTCAAAAATTGCGTTACGTAATACTTGAACGCCCCCTAAGGACAACAGCTATCGATTTTCAGCGATATCGGCCAGTGGGAAGAAGGAGTTCAGGGGAGAGGGCACTTATGTCGACTTTTTAAATTGTTGTTAAACAAGCTACTTTTTGACGAATTTACCTTATGACGAATTCAACGACAATCCTTAGGCAGTGAGGGAGGAGGTTGTTCGTGAATGATGAAGAATTAGGTGTGTTTGTTGTTGTAGAAACTTTCTATGAGTGTTATAGGTTCGAAAGGAGTGGTGACTACAGGAACGTGATGGAAGACCACTTGAGAGGAAGACCGAATCACTTGATGAGGATGGAGAGATACTAATGGCCAACCGTGGACATGAAGAAGACACGGCTTTCTGACACTTTCTATCTTTCCTGCTGTGATGAGCCATCTGTAATCAGTGGCGGACCCAGGGGGTGTCACCATTACTACCTCCTAGCTCCTAAATAAGATGTTGCGAGGCATCATTCATGATGAAAGAAATAAGGAAACAAGAAAAAATATCCCAGCTCTCTCTCTCTCTCTCTCTCTGTGAAATCAACCTCACTGTTGATCGATTCCACTGAAAATTATTAAATGTCACTAGAATAATTGAGGAGTTTGGAGCCAGAGCGGACCAACAGGTTGAAACTGAACAGGTAGAAAATGGCAATTGAAAATTGAGTACATTTTGTTTATCTCCATAAATGGGCCCCAAATATTTATTTATATTTGAAATTTTAGAATAGTATTGGATGAGTGATCCCTTTTTGTGTTCTATAAAGTTTTTGAAGGCCGTATGATCCATTGTGACTTTGAAAATATATGCACAAAATACTTGTGGACTAAACTTAAAGTGCTGCTATCTATCACTGAAGTGAAGAAACTAAGTGATCCACACTGGTTTTGAAAAAGGGAACCTATGCCGACATCAGGATGGTAATAACTCATTTTCCGAAAAATTGTGGGTTGGTCCGCTCTGGCTCCAAACTCCTCAATCATTATTAACTTTTCAATCCAAATATCTATTATATGGTTTTACTTCATTTTTACAAAAACCAGAAAAAATTTTAAACTGCCGATTTAATGAAAATTTAGTACCTATGACAATTCAGAAGTCCGTATGTTAGTCAACTATAGATGTTTATTCCAAATCGTCGATTGTTTACTTCACTTAATTGAATAATTCGTGCTGGGAAATTCACCGACGATTTTTTTTCTTTAGTTTTGAAATCAGGAAGATGACAAGAAGTTGAGATGAAAACTCTGCATCGAATTACATAGACCACATAGTGACAGCTGGGGAGGTTCCAAACTACGGATAAGGGAAAATAATGTAGGAACGGCCTATGAAGTATTGTCACGAGGGTAGATATAATTGAATTATTGTAGTTCAATAATTTAGTTTGTCTTCTTCTAGTCCAGTGGAGGAGGGACCTAATGGCCAGTACCACGAATTCTATATTTCCCATTGTTCAACTTTCTGCAAACGATGCCGACGTACCTATTGATCATAGGTGAACGTACAAGATGTCATTCTCTTCAAGGTGAAGCTACCTAGAAAAATACTACCGGCAATTTTTTATTTAAAATTGTTTTCTACGATTTTTGTCATCTGACTATATGAAAAAAAAAATCACAATAATTTTAATAATTTTTCCACTCCAAAAATTGTTTTTGGATCCAATGCATTTTTGAGAATTAAAAACAAAAAAAATCACATATAATAAATGTCGTTTGAATCGGAGAATGTTTTCTATAAGAAAAAATGAATTTTTTTTTTTGACCTTATGTTCGATGCATATAACGTCTCTGCAGATTTATAATTAAACTTAGAGGTGAACTGTTGCATCTAAGCTATACACCTATAAATCAATATACCTCCGAAGATATGGACTTTGTATGCCCAATGTGTTACAGCCCCTGTAAAGAAGATCTAAATCACTTCCTCATTACCTGCCCCAAATATGATGATTTAAAAAAAGAAATATTTAAAAACACCATAGATACAACTTCTAAGTTGAGGAACGCGGACATATTGTGGAAACTTGTAATAAATAAATAAAACAAACTTATTTTTTGAAATATTGTCTATTCCACTAAAGATATATCGTCTAGGTGAACTTAGTTCATAACTAGACCTGACGATGGTATAAAGCCGAAACCGGTTATGTATATATATCTTTAGTGGAATAGACAATATTTCAAAAAATAAGTTTCTTTTATTTATTCACCATAGATACTACATTTATGTTGGAATTATTAAATGGTAAAGACTGGCAACTACTGGTAAAATATTGCAAAAAGGCATACAATCTCAGAAACTGTGAATTAAATAAATAAAGAAATAGGAACAAAGTTATACATATATTATTTTATTTTTATTTGATTTTAGAAAGAAAAATTTGTTTTGATTAAGTTTATAAGATAATATTTTGTAAATCGAGACTCCTCAAGACGGCTTAGGCCATTGAGTTTGTCTCCATAAAATGGTTTGAATGTGATATTCTATTATGTTAATAAAGACTTTACTACTATTACGTCTCTGCCTGTTGTAATATATATTGTGGACCCGAAGAAGGGACGTGGGTCCCAAACTATTGTCAAACCAATTTGAAGAAACCTCTGAGAGAAATGCCGGGAAAAAGTCATCCCAGAGAAGCCTATAAGGACGCCCCTATCAATGGGCAACAATTTTCAGCGGAATCGGCAGAAGGGGAGGGGGGCTCAACTCTGCCGATGTAATCAATGTATCGAGAGAAAATTTAGTATGAGGATTCAGAAGCCCATATGTAAATCAACTATTAGTTTTTAGCCCATATGCTCAATTGGTTTGGGAGAAAAAGCGAAAAATTAATTGATTAATACCTTCTTGGGAAGTACATTGCCGGTGATTCACCGACGACTTTTTTAAATATTTGTAACGACAATAATGTAATAATTGATTTGTTTATAACTTCAATAAACTGCTCACAAACTGAAGTGGACCACTCATTTTTTCAAACATTTTTTTATGGTTATTAATTGTTTGTCAATAAAACCTTAGTTATTCAATAGTAATGTTTATTGTGTTTAAAATGAAGACATATTAACGAGTGTTAAAATAATACAATTTATTCTTTGAAGTAAAAAAAAAAAAAAATTAATTCCAGAGTTACATTTAATTTTTTTCAATTAAAAATTTTTAAAGACATTATTTTTTTAAAGTTCTTTAGTAGGGTGTCGGGCCTCCTCTGCTTCGAATTAAAGATTCACATCACTGTTTCATATTATATTATTATAAGGCTCAATACGTAATGTTGGGGCAAAGAAGCCCATTCCTCAATTAATGCGTCTGCAAGTTCATCCAAGTTATACGGGAAAGGCGAATGCATGTGCAACTGGCGTTGGAGTTTATCTCAAACATACGCAATAGGATTCATGTCGGGTGAAGAAGCAAGCTAGTTCATGCGCGTCATTTCTCCTTCCTTTAAATAACGTTCAACCACCCTGGCTCTGTAAGGTATCAACAAGAATGAAATTTTCCTCAATTTCTTGGGACAAAGGGACAATAACATGCCTGATGACATTGTCCAGGTACGTTTGTGCGGTCACATGTTCGTTCCTGAACATTATCAGCTGAGTTTTTCGTTTATTCGATATCCCTGCCAGACCATTATTTTATTGTTTGTATAAATAAATCAATTATTCATTGTCATAAATATAAGAAACCGATAAATATAGGGAGTAGTACGATAAGGCATAAAATCCAAACATATTTTCAATATTTACTTATTTCTCGCCTTACCTAACCTCATACAAAATGTTTTCCTTAACAAATTCTGGAGGGGGGCCTTCATCATAGGCCCCCCAAACTGTACAACCGCCACGGCAGTTCACACTTCTTAGTTATCGACTTATAATGGATACCTATTATGGATGTTTTCTGACTTATTTTCATGCCTGTTACAAATCGCACTATGAATTCATTGTCTGAAGTAGACGGTAAACTGAAAAGATTACATAAGATGAAAGTTTGCGGGCCTATCTCCTCAGCTGGTTTCTTAAGTTCATACATGTTTCAATAGACTATTATATAATCATAGCTTTTTTTTATTTTTATAAATGTTAATCCTTAAAAGGTAACCAAATATTAAATTTTAATAGTTCTTATGTCTATTTTAATGCTTCTCTCATTTTTTAAAGATATGCGCTTTCCAATGCCAACACCATTTATGAGAATTATCCAAGAAAGTTAAACTAACAATTTTATGTTATTTACTACGGTACGTAACGAAAATATAGTAATGGTGACAATTTTCTAAATCGTTATCTTGTGTGCTTCAGATGTGACTTAACATTAAATGTGATTAATAATGTACCATCTAATACTCATAATGCCTCCTCATCTTTGTAGTAACTCCTTACCAAAGCCTCTTAACAAGAGAAAGTACATTATTTACTTGGAGCTAAATGGCGCCCCAGCTAAGGTAATCAATTTAATAATTAATTAATTAAGTTAATTAAATAACTAAGTGGGGAAATTAGAAATTATTTCGATGGGTGCACTTACCGGAGTGGATTGTGAAGCTTCTCTCACGTAATATAAGGGGTGTAACAAATATTCTAAATTGTATCTAAAACCCTGACATCGGCAGAAATATTTAGAATATTTTTTTGAACATTGCATGGTAGTAAATGGTAAAAAAAAATATTTATTTACAAATTCACTTAAACATAACATAATAAATATTCTAACTCAGATAACAACAAAAAATATTATTTCTAAAAGTATTTGTAAATAATTATTTTAAAGATCATAGGAACATATAATAATATATGTATGTAGGTATAATATACCTAGCATTATGCGTGCTTGCGTGAGCTTAAGTTCTCGAGTTCGAAACCCGGCTGAGGCCCTTAGTTTATTTTATCTAGGAGGTAAAATAAACTTAAGCATGCCGTCTTTCGGATGGGACGTTAAGCGATGTTCCGAGCCTGTACGATGTCAAGTACTCGTTAAAGACCCCTTACCCTAGGTGAATAAACATTTAGGGTAGCAAAATTTAGTATATACCCATAGTAGAGTCGGGCTCAAGTCCACCAGAGTGACGAAAGAGCGCTCTGGTAGTAGGCGATATGACCACGTAGTTAAAGCCCGGACATGAGTCATAATAACTATTCTGCCTCATAGATTGTGACAGTCATAAGCAAATCAACGGGATGAGAATCTAATTAATCATCAAATATTATTAATTTTTGAAAATGTTTTTATTATGTAATGAAAAATGAGCAATTTGAGTTATAATCAAGAAATAAATATGTAACATAACATAAACTGATTTATAATCGAGGCATCTACCTATTGACTTAAAATTGAAAATATGAATACCTTAAAATTGAAAATATGAACCCAGTAAAAATGTGGTCATAAAAAAAAAAAAATTGAAAAAATACAATTTTTTTAAAATGATGGATTTCGGCGCCCCTCCGGCCCGGCGCGCCGCGGCGCCTAGAGCTGCTGCTTATCTCGCCATTAAGGAAGGGCCCTGGGAAAATTCTGTTCGATACATTCATCAGCTTGGGAGTTATCAAGATACATTCACAGATAGATTTTTTTTTTTTTTATTTTTGGAATAAGGGGGTCGGAAAACTTGAAAGTCCGAGGAAAATTCAACATGCAATTTCTAACGGATTACATAACTTAGATAGAGCTGGCGAAGGAAAGACTAGATAACAGTTGTGACGTTTTAAAGACGGGATAGAGCAGATAGTGGAAACGGATGTGTGATGAAACTGGGGCTAATTTGTTGGGGAAGGGATACTTGGAAATAACTCCAACAAGGTCTTATTGCATTAGTAGTGTTAGGGCGACTGCAGATCTTCCAGTAAGGGCATAAGAAGGTTGTACTTGTTGGCAGATCAAGGTTCTGAAAGGAGGCCTACATAGTTGGCAAAGTAGTTGGTCTATATCTTGACCAGATATCAGTACCTACAGTAACGAGATAAGGGGGTGGGGGGAGGAGGGCTAAAGCCCCCAGGGAGAGTTACTATTTGTAGTGTTAGGGCGACTGCAGATTTACCTGTAAGGGCATAAGAAGGTTGTACTTGTTGGCAGATCAAGGTTCTGAAAGGAGGCCTACATAGTTGGCAAAGTAGTTGGCCCATATCTTGACCAGATATCAGTACCTACAGTAACGAGATAAGGGGGTGGGGGGAGGAGGGCTAAAGCCCCCAGGGAGAGTTACCATTTGTAGTGTTAGGGCGACTGCAGATCTACCTGTAAGGGCATAAGAAGGTTGTACTTGTTGGCAGATCAAGGTTCTGAAAGGAGGCCTACATAGTTGGCAAAGTAGTTGGCCCATATCTTGACCAGATATCAGTACCTACAGTAACGAGATAAGGGGGTGGGGGGAGGAGGGCTAAAGCCCCTAGGGAGAGTTACCATTTGTAGTGTTAAGTTCTTGTGTTATTTCTCTTTCAGTTCTGATAAAAAATAGTGAAAAATATAACTGACACCTTAGTGAAAATAGAGTGTCGCATTGAAATGCAGACATCCTGTTCACAGCACAAAAACATGACTAAAATTTCTCATTAAAAAAAAAAAAAGAAAATGGAATTAACCTCAGAAACAGCTTGTTAGACGTTGAAATTACTTCATGGAAATATAGTAGTGGGGGAAAAGCAATAACTTGTGACTGGAGCAGGGCCATCTATATCTCTCATCGGACCTGTTGCTTGGCCAATTTCCTTAGCAAGATGGGGCCATGGGGAACATATTTATCTGTTTCCTCATAAGAATACATGTAAATTCCGCATCACTCAATGGCTAAAAGTTTCTTGAACTTGACGATTTTTCTTGAATTTCACGCTAAATCCAAAAATATGGGATTATAACCACAATCTGAAATACGAAAAAACTATATATATTTAATTTCATTTTCAAACCTGTTTTTTGAATTCAGTATTAAATTGTAGGATATTCATGAAATTTCTCATTTCCACTTAAGTGTGGTCTCATTTTAAAGAAAAGAATTACAATTCCCAAGGCATGTTATTCGCATATCGGAGAACAAAATTGTACAGGGTTTCCAATTTATATACCACTGCAATACACTGGTCCTGTTGCATAAAACTTGCATTACAGCTTCAAGTTCCAGTTTCATTTTTGTTCTCCATTTTATAAACCTCTATTATCGAAAATGATTTTTTTTTTCCACCTCTTGGCATTCAACTATTGGCAGAGGACTTCTCAAGTTACTCAATCCAGTTATTTTAATTGCGGCCTCGTTTCTGAGTTGTCGGTCTCACAAAGTTTCAATCATACATATTATGAACTTAAAATGGAGATGAAGATGTCATGTGTGTTAACTCAGATCTGATTAGATGAAGACCACTTTACTCTGGTGTCTAAATACACTTTACAAGGTACCCTTTTATTTATGACCATTGAAAATCTTTTTAAATAAAAGTTAAAGAGAATACTAAAACTTTTGCGAGATACATTCCGTAAACCGTCATACAATTATGTCTCGAAACCCACTTGTATTAGATCGTTGCTTGATTTACGTGAAAATCGTTACTCCTATCGAAAAAGTGTACATATCAAAGTGTTCCTTATTTAAGTTTCTAATTAATATGTGCATTTCCGAAGAATGCACAATACATTTTCATAGGGAAAAAATCAAATTAATAAGTATATTATGACTCATGCCCGGGCTTTAACTACTAGGTCGCCTACTACCAGAGCTTGAACATGAGCCCGACTCTACAATTGGAGTCCTGAATTTTGCCAACCCTAAATTTTTATTCATCTAGGTTAATAAGGTTAGGTTTTATGACTCATGCCCGGGCTTTAACTATGAGGTCATATCGCCTACTACCAGAGCGCTCTATCGTCACTCTGGTGGACATGAGCCCGACTCTACTGTGGGAGTCCTAAATTTTGCCTACCCTAAATTTTTATTCACCTAGGGCAGGGGTCTTTAACGGGTACCTAACATCGTACAGGCTCGGGACCATCGCTTAACGTCCCATCCGAAGGACGTCGTGCTTACGTTTATTTTACCTCCCAGATAAAATAAACTAAGGGCCTCGGTCGGGCTACGAACCCACAACCTTGAGCTCAGAAGTCAAGCACGCATACCATTGAGCTACCGGCGCCCTCTTAACTAATAGTTGATTTACATATGGGATTCTGAATCCTCATATTAAATTTTCTCTGACACATTGATTACATCGGAAGTCATTAGGGTTTTGAGTTGAGCCCCCCTCCCCTTCTGCCGATTCCGCTGAAAATTGTTGCCCATTGGTTAATAATAATAATAATAATAATATTTATTTCCGTTAAACCATAACATGGTAATAGGATAGGCACGTAATAAGAATGTTTACATTAAGATAGCTTATAATTTAGATACCTGGGGACCATGGTGGCCGTACGGGCTAGAGCGTAGGGCTTTGGTCGCATTGTCTCATCATGGTTTGCGGGTTAGAATCCCGTCTAGGAGTGAGTTTTATTTCGTAGATAAAACTCCCTCCTGGGGCCATGGATGTCGTAAATAATTAGATAACAACACAGTGACGTGGCTAATATGCATCGAACATAAGGCAAAAAATAAATAAATAAATAATTAATTTAGATACCTAAACAGATATTAACTATTAGAGTCTGACACACATAGATTAGAATTAACAATACCACTAAAAAATAATAATAAATGAATAAATAAATACTTAAAAATATGAGTACAAAAATAATAATATTATACAGTACATAAAGGTTGTTAGGTTTTATGACTCATGCCCGGGCTTTAACTCCGAGGTCATATCGCCTACTACCAGAGCGCTCTTTTGTCACTCTGGTGGACATAAGCCCGACTCTACTGTGGGAGTCCTAAATTTTGCCTACCCTAAATTTTTATTCTCCTAGGGTAGGGGTCTTTAACGATTACGTGACATCGTACAGGCTCGGGACCATCGCTTTACGTCCTATCCGAAGAACCGCTTAGATAAAGTATATAATATACACAGTAGATACATTCTTTTAAATTTACTTAAAATTAAGATTTATCTTTTTACAACGGTAAGTGGGTCATTAACGTGTATCATGGCCGAGAGACCTGCTACTGTAGCAAAAATATTTAGGGAGTGCCGGTGGGCCAGCCTCTCTCCTCTTGTAATCTTCTTACCTTCAACTCTCCTTTTCATCTTGGTCTGCCTCCACTGCTGGAGTGGTTGGCGGGGCGAGAAGGCAGGGTGGATCACTCGAGCCCCCGCGGTCTCCCCTGCCCCCATTAAGTTGGAGGGATGGGGATGACAGAGAACGGGGGGTGTTTCGAGGGGTCTCAGTTGAAGGGCTTTCATGTTGATTTTATTTTATCTTTATTATTATTGTTTTATGTTTATGTTTATTATTATTTAAATTTAATATTTTCTCTTTGTTTTTTATATAATATATTATTTGCATAGAGACCATTATTATTTTATTATATATAATTTTTTTTTTACCTATATTCTGTACATAATTATATGCTTTTGATGTATATATTTTTTATTTTTTTTTTTTTATGTATATTTTAATGTTTAATGTCATTCATCAAATTTACTTATGGTCTATACCGATTGTAAATATTCAAAATAAAAAATTTATTTTGATGAAAAAAAAAATTGAGAAAATTTTCTGTTTTAGAAACAGCGCCCCTCTCCATCCCTTCGTCTATTTTCTCTTTCTCTCCACACATTGGAACTTGGTCAATCTTAATTTAAATTTTCCAATTAATAGTTATAAACTAATTACAACATATAAAGTGAAGACCACATAAATGTAATGCCTGGTTGTCAAGTGATAAAAAAAAAAAATTTCAAAACATACAATTAACATTTGAATGTTTAATCCGAAGAGTTAACCAACCGGTAACTTTTACCTGGAATGAGGACCCCTACTGAAATCTATTACACAAGATACACAACATTTATAGGTTTCACTATTTACATCCTTTACAATTATCTACTATAATTATATATCTTGAAGTAAACAAAAAAAAAAAGTTGTTGGTGAATCAACGGCAGTGTACTTCTCCAGCACGAATAAATCAAATAAGTTCTTGCTCTCCCTCCAAAATCAATCTGTCTCAAAATCAATAGTTGACATACATATATACTTCTGAATCCTGATACTAAACTTTGTGTCGATACATTCATTATATCGGCAGTTATTAGGAATCCCCCCGATAAATTCATTAGATCGGTAATTATTCGATTTTTGGGTTGTCTCTTCCTCTAATCCTCTGCACCCTTTGGTCGATTTGGCTGGAAACCAATATATGTCGTCATTAGAGGATTCTTAATTTACATATAAAATTGTATTGGCATTGTTTTTATGAGATTTTAATTTAAATATGAAAATTTATGTCGATACATTCATTATATAGGCAGTTATTAGGATTAATAGGACCCCCCCCCCCCTCCCCCTCCCTCCCTGATAAATTCCTTAGTTCGGTAGGTACTAGTTATAACATTTTTGGGTTGTCTCTCCCCCTGATGGCAACAACCAGGAGCTCTACAAGCTATATAGAGAACCAGATGTCCTGAAAGTCATGAAGATTGGGCGGGACATGTTGCCAGGATGGAAGCTGAGGAAATGCAGAAGAAGCTGCTAATGGAGCCCATTCATGGATTCATGGAGTATGACGGAGAGGGAGACCTAAGCTGAGATGGGCAGATGGTGTCCGAAGAAGATGCCCGAAACATATTGCGCATCGAACTGGATGGCAGCCGCACAGGATCGAGACAATTGACGGCTGTTGGTGGAGGAGGCCAGGACCCGTCACCGGGTTGTAGCGCCACGATAGATAGATAGATTGTCTCTCCCTAATCCTCTTACCCATTTGGTCGATTTGGCTGGAAATCAATCGGTGCCGTCATTAGAGGACTTAGAGATTCTCAAATTACATATAAAATTGTATTGATATTGTTTTTATGGGGATTTTAATTTAAACATGAAACTATATATATCGATACATTCATCATGTATTGTTAATAAATAACATAGACTAGATTTTGAAAAATGATATAATTATATTTCATTTCAAATACAAGGGCCAGTCGGCGTAGTTAAAAGGAAAAACAAAAATAAACAAAGTTAACTCTCCTGATGTGGAGGGGTGAATGTGGAAGATGGGCTGATGAACTGATCTCCAAACAAGGCCGAGAAGATCTGGGAGTAGGCTGAGGACGCCGTCACACCAGATGAGCCAAGTACCAGACTTCAGAGGTCCACGGAAAGGCGATCCGGATTGACGAGAGAAGTTGGTGGCCTTGAGAAGTGCCCTGATGTCAACAGGCTGAAGGACCATGGAAGACTATCTGTCCAACACTGACCAGCGGTCATAAAACGAACTATTCCCCACTCCCCCACATACATAGGCTCCTCCCACAAATTGTTAATATGATGTAATATAAACATAAGAATAAATTACATGAGTAATATTGACCATAATTATTATGATAATAATATTAATAATTATTAGAATAATTAATGGAAGAAAACTTAAGAAAAAATACCTCTACAAAAAATCAAAAATTAATTAAATGTTGCGCTAACATAACCGCCCACCAAATTTTATATGAAAAAAAATTTAAAGAAATTACTTCTCTGAGTCACCCGATTGGGGAATCAGTGGCACACACTTAGATAGGGGACGTTTAAAAATACCCTTAAGAGTATGAACACTTACAACCCTAACAATTCCGTCGGGACCTGGGAAGACGTCAGTTATTCTTCCGCGAGGCCATTGAGCAGGTGAGGAATGTTTGTCCCAAAGAAGAACCAAATCACCGACATGAGGATGGTAAGTAGTTCTAAACCATTTTGGTCGTTGTTGGAGAGTTGTAAGATATTCATTCCTCCATCGTTGCCAATAGTGTTGAACTCTTTGTTGGACGAGTTGCCATCTGGTGAGTCGATTCTCAGGACTGTCCGTAAAGTCGACTTCTGGTCTCGTTGTTAGAGCTGTCCCAATCAAGAAATGACCTGGAGTAAGAATGTCTAGATCAGTAGGATCTGATGTTAATGCACAAAGAGGTCTTGAGTTTAGAATCGCTTCAATCCTTGCGAACAAGGTGGTGAGCTCTTCGAAAGTGAAAGCTGTATCATTGAGAACGCGTTTAAAATGATTCTTCACGCCCTTGACGCCGGCTTCCCAGATACCTCCGAAATTGGGTGAGTAAGGAGGGTTAAAAACCCATTCCACACCTCTCGTCAGTAGATGGGAAGACAAATCCTCTTGGACAGATTTTTTATGTAACCATTTCTGCATGTCAGAGAGATGCCTTGCCGCTCCGACAAAGTTGCTGCCACAATCTGACAGAATTTTAGTAGGGAGCCCTCTACGTGAAATGAATCTATCGAGCGTGGCCATGAAGGACGCTGTCGAAAGATCAGATACCAGTTCCAAATGAAGAGCCTTAGTAGTCATACATACAAACAGACATAAATATGATTTGCTAACAGGCGCATTTCTTCTCCGAGACTCCCTGATAGAAAATGGGCCGGCAAAATCGACGCCAACATTAATAAAAGTTCGGCCAGCTTCAAAACGACACGTAGGCAAACTGCCCATCAGAGCCTCAGCTGGCTTTGCTGAAAACTTATAACAAATGTCACATCTAACTAACTCTTGTCTGATTAAACGCCTTGCTGAGAGGATCCAGAAACGTTGACGTATCAAGGCATGGAGTTGATTTAGACCAGCATGCAAATACAAGTGGTGATAGTGACGTATTATAAGTCTAGAGAGGTGGGAATGATGAGGTAGGATGATAGGGTGCTTCATACCTTCAGGAAGAGGTGATTGTTGAAGACGACCGCCCACCCTCAAAAGTCCTAAGGGATCCAAGAATGGAGTCAGACCTCGGAGATTAGTGGAGGCATAATCCTCGTCGCCACTGTGTATAGCGTTAGGTAAATAACATTTTTGGATAAGACGGATACAGGTTGTCTCCGCCGCGTTCAATTCTCTTAATGTCAAAGGTCCACACAGATTGGAGTTGCGGGCATTCTGGATGAATCGCCGCACATACGATACCGTCCTGAGAAGCTTCATAAATGATGAGAAGTTTTCGATCCATGACACAAGGTCAGGGACGACCTTTGAACTGAGAGTAGCAATTATACCGCCCCTAAGCTCGGGCAAAACTGTTGTCCGGCTACAAAATCTTTCGATCTTTGGCCAGTCATGGACGGGAAGTTGTAGCCAAGACGGTCCGTTCCACCATAGATCATTACGTAAAATCTGAGATGGGCGGAGACCCCGTGAGGCAGCGTCAGCTGGATTGTCCAATGTGCCCACGTGACGCCAGGACACCTCAGGAATTAACTGTAAAATTTTTACAATACGGTTGGCCACAAAGGTTTTCAATAAATGAGGTGGAGTATGTAGCCAACCTAACACAATAGCGGAATCCGTAAAGAAGAATATTTGATTTATCGAAATTCTGTCTCGAAATTTTTTCAGAGAGCTGAATAATTTTGCAAGAAGAAGAGCACCACAAAGCTCAAGCCTTGGGATAGAGAGCGGTTTTATAGGAGCCAGCTTAGATTTTGCTTTCAAGAGAAAAATTTGAACATTGTCATCCGTTACCGTTCTAATATAAATGATGGCCGAGAATCCCTTCTCTGAAGCGTCGCAGAAACCGACGAACTGGCAATCGTTACTGTGTTTCACCGGGATGAAACGTGATAAACGGATGGACACCAATTGGGGAACTTCCATCATGAAATTTTCCCAGTCAAGTTTGACCTCAGTTGGCAGAGGATCGTCCCAGCCGAGGCCTAATTTCCAAATATTTTGCAACATAAGCTTGGCCAAAAATATCACCGGTGTTAAATAACCTAGAGGATCGAAGATACGCGCAATTGCAGATAGAACACCACGTTTAGTGCACTGAGGACGTGGGGTGGTGATATTATATGAGAACTCATCTGACTGAGCATTCCACTGGACCCCTAACACCTTAAAAACACAATCTTCTCCCTTCGAAAGTGAAATAGACCTTTCATGAAACTTCTCTGGAACTGCCTTGAGCACACTCTCTGAATTGCTGGCCCACTTACGAAGCTCGAAATTACCCTTCATGAGTAAATCAATTAGTTGTTGTTGAAGGCTGAGGGCTTCATCGATACTTGATGCCCCAGTTATGATATCATCCATATATACGTCCTCGCGTAACACTTTGGACGCATGGATGAAATGATGACCTTCATCCAGAGTGAGTTGTTTAAGAACGCGAAGAGCCAAGTAGGGGGAGCAGGACATCCCGTAAGTCAAGGTGCACAATTCATATTCTTTAACGTCATCAGCAGGATCCGATCTCCAGTAAATATGTTGATAAAGACGATCGGGTTCATTGATAAGGATTTGGCGGTACATCTTACAGATATCCGTCACAAACACAATACGATGAAGTCTAAAATTAAGCATGATGTCCGCAATATCAAGTTGAAGTTTCGGTCCAACAAAAAGATGTTGATTTAGAGAGCCGGTAGAAATCGACGACGACATGGACGCATCAAAGACCGCTCTCAACTTAGTTGTTGAGCTAGTCTCTTTTAAAATGCCATGATGGGGAATTATGTATTTCCCAGGAAAGGAAGCGATTTCCATGTGTCCCAGAGAGAGATACTCTTCCATAAAAGTGATATATTCCCGTCTCAATGTGGGATTTCTCAACAATTTCTTTTCCAAGTTGTAGAACCGCTTCAACGCTTGCGATCTTGAATCACTTAATAATGGTGAAGGAGATTTAAATGGAAGAGCAACAACGTACCTCCCTGAAGTCAAACGACGATGAGTCCGGGCAAAATGTTCTTCGCAAAGTTCCTCTTCCGGATCAGTCACAACTCCAATGCTAGGTTCCTCCAATTCCCAGAATCGTTCAAGTTGACGGTGAATAAAGGGAATCGTCGTGAGGGTCAAAACCGATGGCCTGGGGAAGGACTCAAAATCAACTGAATAGGCACCAGTAACAATCCAGCCAAGAGATGTTTTAATGGTGGCTAAATCTGTACCGATAATAGGGATGGGTCTACCTTCCAATATTTTATAGTAAATATCGGCACCTAAAAGGCAGTCGATTGGACGAGGCAGTCCAAAATTCAAATCGGCTAATTTGATCGAAGGGTTAATTTTTCTGATTATAATTTCCGGAACTGCAATAGATGGAAGATCCGACGTTATTTTGGTGACAACTGTGGCGCGGACACCTAGTAGAGGGGCTTTACGATGAATAGATTTCATCTCAAAAAGTGTAGTTCCTAAGGACGGAACACTAAGGTCCCCGACAGAACTTATCTGATGGGAATCATTCGCCACCGTCAAGCGGAGTCGCCGAGCACAGTCTGAAGTCACCAATGAGGATTGAGCTCCCGAATCAATGAGAGCACGAATGGGATGAAAACATCCTCGAACATCTGTTATGAAAACAGTAGCAGTACTAAGAAGTATTTGTTGAGCTGGAACATCAAAAGAATTACCACGAAAGGTAAGAATCGATTTCGAAGTTCCTGAAGGCGTCCCCATAGATGGAGGCCTAGTATCTTCAACGAGGGTGTTTGTTGAAAAATGAAGTAAGGAATGGTGAAGAGATTGGCAAATGAGACATCTAATTTTAAATTTGCATTCATCGGTAGTATGACCCGAAGTTAAATGATATTTACATCCCTTGAAGGTTTTTACAAAGTGGAAGCGTTGCGACGGCGACAGATTCAAAAAATTGGGACATTTGGTCAAATCATGACCAGACAATTTACAGTATGGACACTTTAAAGTGCGCACATCCGATGGTTTCGAAGCTCTCTTGGTCGTCAAAAACACAGAAGAAGATTTATTATGGGTCTTCGTTGCCTTCGGGCAAGACGACTTACCGGGTTTGCTGGAAGACAGCTTCAGAATTTGCTGTCTGTCTCTGACAAACTCCAGAAGATCGTTGCATCGCGGAAATTCTTCCTTAATATGCTTGGATTCGAACATCTCCCTTGTTCTCTGGTCCAGACATTGAATAGCAAGATGAAACAAGATAAATTCCGCTTCATGAGGAATTTTTAGAAGTTGAAAAGCTTCCATACTGTCACCCACATGAGATAAAAATAATTTATAATTTTCGGAAACCTTTGGGTGAGATTTAAATGAGAGAAGTTTGTCCAAGAAGGCTGTAGCTAAGAAACGCTTCTTATCGTAGCGAGCCATCAAAGTCTTCCAGGCTAGGTCATAATTAGCCTCCGTCACAGGTATGGACTTTAAAAGAGATCGAGCCTCACCATTCAGACTAGAAATTAAATAATAAAATTTATCAGTTTTAGACAGTGACGGTTCATCGTGAATTAAAGAAATGAAAACATCTTTGAAATGCGGCCAATCTGTCAATTCGCCTGAAAAATTTGGAATATTAATTTTTGGGAGGCGCGACCTGGTGTCGTTGATAACAGAAATATTTTGAGCTGCTCGTTCTCGAGCTGGCCTGGGAGGCGGACAAAGCTCCATATGAATCATAAGGATCTCATAGATATAACGTTTCGAGTTCGATAAAATCAAAGAATCTCTATCCGTAGGATAATCCTCGCCTTTCTGAGCATTTACAAAGTATGTTTCCAACGCTTCATTTGTAAAGTTTAATTCACTTCGAAGATTTGAAAGATCGGAGAACATCGCTTGAAATAGATTCGTTTGACTGTTATCTACCTTAGCTGCACGGCCTTGTTCTCGAATAGATTTAATATCTTGACATAAAGAATAAAGTTTGCGTCTTAATATTATTGTCCGAGAATCGGAGAAAGCAGCAACATTAACATCCGCTTCCTCACTTGCCATGATTAAAAGAAAATGAAAATTGAAAATGAAACGAAGTATTTCTAAGAAAATGAAATTAAAATAATAAATATATCTGAAGTTGATATTAACAAAAGAAGCTAGAGTGAATATAAACAAACATTGAACCTTCTAGTAGAATCAAAACAAATACAAGAACCTAAATGAGTGCCACTGAAAATATTAAGTTGGAAAAATATATATTTATGTATTTTAACACAAGAAAATGATAGACTATAAACTATTTAAAAAATAGATTATAATATAAGAAGAGTCTATCAACATAAAAATAAAAATAGAAATCCACTGATTAATGGATAGAAGAATGTTATTTACCTTGATATGACCTATTTCCAGATCATAATAATAACATCTAATTACTGTCATAAATGATAACACGAAGGTTATAGGCAGGTATGTGGTGCGCAATAACAAGAAAATAGCTAGATGTACAAAAATAGGATTAAATCCAAAGTAGGATTAGAATACATCTTTGAACAAAATTCAAATACATATTTTAACAAATATATATGTTCCTGGCCGGAATCACCAAATTCTATGTTAATAAATAACATAGACTAGATTTTGAAAAATGATATAATTATATTTCATTTCAAATACAAGGGCCAGTCGGCGTAGTTAAAAGGAAAAACAAAAATAAACAAAGTTAACTCTCCTGATGTGGAGGGGTGAATGTGGAAGATGGGCTGATGAACTGATCTCCAAACAAGGCCGAGAAGATCTGGGAGTAGGCTGAGGACGCCGTCACACCAGATGAGCCAAGTACCAGACTTCAGAGGTCCACGGAAAGGCGATCCGGATTGACGAGAGAAGTTGGTGGCCTTGAGAAGTGCCCTGATGTCAACAGGCTGAAGGACCATGGAAGACTATCTGTCCAACACTGACCAGCGGTCATAAAACGAACTATTCCCCACTCCCCCACATACATAGGCTCCTCCCACAAATTGTTAATATGATGTAATATAAACATAAGAATAAATTACATGAGTAATATTGACCATAATTATTATGATAATAATATTAATAATTATTAGAATAATTAATGGAAGAAAACTTAAGAAAAAATACCTCTACAAAAAATCAAAAATTAATTAAATGTTGCGCTAACATTCATCACAATGGGAATTATTAGAGTATTTCTGTTAAGTGATCCCTACTTACCTCCTTTTCTTCGTGAATTTGGCTGAAAATCATTAGGTGTCATTCTTATGGGGTTCTGGATACACATATAACATTTCGTACCGATACATGCAGTACATCGAGAGTTATCAGGTTCAATGACATATACGTACAGACTGACGGATTTTTTTATTTCCATTTTTGAATCAGGGGTTCAAAAAACATGAAATTCCAGTAAAAACTCAACATCGAATTTCTGACCGATCACATTACTTGCTCTGTACTTCTTATAGTTGAGGGAATAATAAATACCAACGTCTGCGCATCGGCCCTTGTGAAATATTTCCAGTCTCACGACATGAATGTTTATAAAATTATTTTGAATATTACCCAAGCCTGATCATCAGCTCGATTGGCTCACCAGTACCACTCCACCTCTCGGCTTCCGGTGACTTCGACACATCCAGTCCCAGCGGCACATTGACATTTTTTAGATTTTTTTTCTTTCGTCATATCGGACTACTTTTATTTATTACTAAAAATCCAGTACCTATATGTTAGGTTTAGGTTAGGTTTTATGACTCATGCCCCGACTTTAACTACGAGGTCATATCGCCTACTACCAGAGCGCTCTTTCGTCTCTATGGTGGACATGAGTCCGACTCTACTGTGGGAGTCCTAAATTTTTATTCACCTAGGGCAGGGGGTCTTTAACGAGTACCTGACATCGTACAGGCTCGGGACCATCGCTTAACGTTCCATCCGAAGAACGGCGTGCTTAAATTTATTTTACCTCCCAGATAAAATAGACTAAGGGCCTCGGTCGGGTTTCGAAACCACAATCTTGAGCTCAGATGGCAAGCACGCATACCACTGAGCTACAGGCGCGAGGCGGTTAAAGTAAATTGTATTACATGGTAACGAATATTTTCATTATTGGTATTTTTTAAATTAAAAATCATTTAAAGAAAAGTATTATATATATAAAAAAAAGGGATAGAAATTATTTAAAACAAAGGACCTGTGTGGAGGCGGTGGTGCTGACCAGTCGCTTCATCAAGAGGCTCAAGAGATAATCGTTTTTAAAACTGTTCAGTTGTGATTCGTATTCATAGTTGGAAATTTCAATACAAATGCGAAAATATATATACGAGTATATATATTAGTTAGTAATTGTGACTCAGGCCCGGGCTTTAATTAGAGGTTATGTTGGATATGAGCCCGACTCTACTGTGAGAGGCCTAACTTTGCCTACCCACAAATTTTATTCACCTAGGGCAGGGGTCTTTAACGAGCACCTGATATTGTACAGGCTCGGGACCATCGCTTAACGTCCCATTCGAAGGACGGCGTGCTTAAGTTTATTTTATCTTCCAGATAAAATAAACTAAGGGCCTCGGTCGGGTTTCGAACCCATGTTCTTCAGCTCAGAAGACAAGCACGCATACCACTTAGCTACCGGCACCCTCTCCTGTATATATATATATATATATATATATATATATATATATATATATTAATAATTGAGAAGAAATAGTTTAATATTTTGTACATAAACGCCATAAACTAACGATAATTTTCTTTCCCCCCCCCCCCCCTCCTTTGTGTATAGGACGTTATAAAAGCCATTTTATAATACACTATTGTGTATATAAGACACTATAGAAGTCTTAAAGCGAAATGGAGGTATTGCCATCGAAATACACTATTTATACTTCACTGTGAGCGAAACGACACGGTCGCCCTTATTCTATTACGGAGATAGACGCCCGACTCTTTTGATATATTATTTTTTTTTTTGAGATAAAATTATAATTCAAATTTTAAGTAAAAATGGGTTGAACTCTGCATTTTTTATATTAATTAATTCGGGGAATCACCGGCAATGTTTTTAACAAATTATGTTTTTGCTTTCCCTACTAAACCAAACGATACTAAATTTCATACCGATACATTCATTACATCGGCATTCGTAAGGATTTTGAGATGAGTCCCTCTGATCCACCCCATCCCTTCGGACGATTTCACTAAAAGTTAAAAGGTGACGTTCTCATAGGGTTTTGAATTTACAAATGAAATATCGTGTCTCCTCCCCCCCTTAACACAGTTTTTCTCTTTAGCTGATTTGATTGAAAATCGATAAGAATGCTTCTTCTACGGTTCTGAATACACATATAAAGTTTCATGTCGATGCATTCATTTTATAAGGAGTTTTCGTGTCACACAGACAGAAATCGTTTTTGTCATTCTTAGAATGAGGGGGTTGCAAAACATGATATTTTGGTAAAAACTCAACATCGAATTTCTGAGAGATTATATAACTTCCCCTATGCTTCGTATGTAAAATTGATTAACCCCAGAATTTCCTTTATGAATGTAAACTAAACTATTTTCCATCTAAGAACATTTTTTGGCTTCGAGAAGAAAATTAATTTCTTTATTTTCTGACTGTGTGCAAGAGGCACAGCGTCTTATTTAGTCTTGATATATGACCGCGGAGTTTAAGGAAACTAAAAAAGACAGGTAAGCAGATTGGAGCTTACCGCTCATTGTGTCATCCTCAGCAACCATCTAGTGTTGTGAGCCAACAACGCTGAGAGTGTACCACTCTTTTTCAAACAAAGTGCCCGGAAAATTGTTTTGGTTTTTAAAAATAACATTGAGTAGACAATATGGATGCGTTCGGTCATAAAATACTCTATTGAATTAATGTCCTTATCGGTTCACAAGGATATGTTTATCCTTCAGCTGTGTCCTTCCTTGACGGAAGAGCGTTGGATCAAGGTTGGGAAAGTATGCCACTCATATTATTTTCGGAAAGCTTTTGAAGTGATTTCATGAAATAACGTTCTATATAATTTTAGGAATAAGAAATTGTTCGTCCTTCATTATTGGTTTTATACAGAAGGATATTGGAATGAATGATTACAGAAATAGAAAGCGCAGATAGTTTGAATGTCCATATTTCGACAGGGCGTTCTACTTATCAGTAATAATCAGGCTGTTTTAGGAACAATTGTTAGAGTTACTGGCTAGGATAGATAGAGGCAGAGGTACCAGAGGTACGAATCTTTCTCCAGACAAATTATACTCTGGTGACTAGTCATGTTGGCAAATGTAGAAAGCTGGTTGGTAGCCTTACCAGCTGACCTAAACGACCTTACTGCCATATTTACATCAGAACATGATGTTTTATCATTTTCTTTGGATCGTCCTTGTTTTCCATCATTAATTTTCGAAATTTTAGTCATTATCTGATAACATGCTGTATAATTTGCGTCATCACTTCAAGTATGTTTGGGGAGGGTTACTTAAAATAGTAATGCACATTTTTATAAAATTAATCAAATTATAAAAAGTTGTTTATAACATTATACACCCCTTGCACATCACATATGAATCTCTTAGTAAGCAATGTAATGAATGCCTTCATAACAACCTGTCTTCATAATAATAGTGTTTCGAATTAAAGATACTATTTTCAAGAGGTTACCAAGTGTAGGAAGATTCTTTGATGAGTTCAAGATAGCGGGTTCGAAACCCTTAGGTCCCGGGGTTATAGAAAAAAGCCTTGAGCAAGCCGTCCTTCGATGGTCACTTTAGTGTTTTATTTTCTTCTCATTTTTCTATATTTTAGTTCTGGTTTCTTTACGGCAGAGCTACATGCCGTTCGCTTACTAATCCACAAAGGAACATTGATTGTTTTTGCTTTTTGTATGGAAAATCAGAAAAAGAAAAAAAAGTGTTTTTGGTTGTTAAGACAAACTTTTATTTATTATTGTTTTAGTGCTTCCGATTATCATATCCTCTCTTTCGGGGGGTTGATGCCGGCTGTGTTTTCGTGATGTCATCGTTTGTGTTATGGGCTGTCTAAACAATCTTATGTTTATTTTATTCCATATGCTATTGCAGTGGTTTTTGATGTGTAAAACATCTTAAGCTCTCGGTAGGGGCCTTGTCAGACCGTGTCTCGTTGATGTGCATGTGTGTGTGTGTGTGTGTGTGTCGGACGGTTGCGCGCGTAGCGCAAACACACAACTACATCTTTATCTGTGATATCAGCTGTTTTTGAGCATTTCTACGTTCATGGAATAAAAAAGTGTAAAAATAAAATAACTTTAAAAAAACATGATTCGATATAACATTGTATTCATTGTTTACATTATTGGTCATATTTAAGTTGCAGTGAATTTAACTAAAATATACAAACTTCTAAATATGCGAGCTATAAAACGATCATTCGTTTAGAAACTTTTAGATTAAGATGCTTTGATAGCTTAAATTTGTCACAATAAATAAAATTTATGGTAAAAGAAAATAATATAGCATCTAAAAAAATATAGTATGTAATATTTCAATATATTATTCTATAATATTGTTATTAATATATAATAATAATAATAACTTTTGAAAATATCGATCAATAAATAATATTTTTGTTGTCATATTGTCACAACAAATAATATAATGTCTTTACCCAATTCTGGAGATACAGTTTATTTCATTTTTAAATGACAAACTTTATCTACAAATGAATACGAATCTAAGCATTTCAACAACAAATTCGAAAACTACATCGTCGTATTCTCGCGGTATTTCGATACATTACAATCACAGTTGTATATAGGTATTTTATTTTAGCTAACACAAACATATTATTTCATGTCTAAAAGAAATTGAAAGACAATAAATTTGAAGGTTTAATTCCTTATACTACTTTTTCTTATTGTATCATTTATAATCAGTTCAGAACAGCAACTTTTTGAAACTAAAGCAGATGTTTAAACGTCTATTCTCGTGAGTACCGCTTCACTCACACATTTGCATTTTTTTTTGACGTGTCTGGCAAAGAAAAAATCATCTTTGTAGAACTCAAGTCTGGAGAACTGTCCATTAGAGCTAATAATCATTAAGTTGTCTTAAATAGGGGCTTCTGAATCCTCATACTAAATTTTGTGTCGGTACATTCATTATATCGGCACTTATTTAGGATTTTTGAGTTGAGCCTTCCTCTGTTCTACAACTTTCTTACGGCCGATTTGGCTAAAAATTGATCAGTATTGTCTTTATGGAGTTTTGAATTTACATATGAAATTTTGTATCACTAGTTTCAATCTTTTGGGAGTTATCGTGTCCACAGAGAGGCAGGAAAGCGTCATTATATTTTTGGAATCAGGGGGTAGTGAATAATTATTATATAATAATTTAGGTATATAATCTATAATATATTGATATGAGACGAGGTGTCGACAACGCTAGGAGCTAACGTGCATCTTGATATGGACCTATCGAACCACCTGCATTACTTTCAAAACTAAAAGTGAAAAGTTGGTCTGGAAGAGGCTCGGGTGAAATGGGGTCGTTAGCGAAGGCAGTCAGGTGTGCTGCCTCTCTCAAGAGACCAATGCAAGATTTGCGGTTTGCAAAACGGTCCTTATTAGAATGATTACTGGGTAAAATACTAAATCGGAGATCCTAATCAGGTTTCTATGTCGTCTTGGTATCTTTGCGTTGCCAGTTATACGAAGTATTGGGGAAAATTATGTTATCGCTCAGAAATTCGATGTTTAGTTTGCACTGAATTTTCTGACTCTCTGATTCAAAAGATGGAAAAAAAATCTATGTGTAAATCCTAAATCCCATTAAAAGACACCCATTGATTTTCAATGAAATCGGTAAATTGATTTCGGGGGGAGAGTAAAAACTTGTCGATAATTGTCGGGCTACCATGGCAACCTCTTTTAAATTAGAGGAAGGATGCCACCTTGGCGGTATTTGTCGGGAATCTCAAGCTGAATTTGTTTATTTATATTTTGTATTTTTATTATTAAGTTCATTTCTTCTTCTTTTTGTATTATTATATACATATTATAGTAAATATTCTTCATGACTTTACAGGTACATTTTTATTTATTTATATTTCTTTTGTTTTCTCTTCACGTATTTACCTATTATTGTACATATTTACCTTTTATTATTTTACTTTGACTTATTAATCATAATTGGCATCAAATTTATTTACATTGTAAATATGCCCAATACAGTTTTTTTTTTTTTTTTTCTCTCTTTTTTACCCAGTAGAGACACTCTCTAGTCACTGTTTTTCTCTCGTTTATAGCTAATCACTGGCACTGTCACTGCTTCTGCTCAGGAGGTCTCTAGGCCATTGACGCTTAAGCCGTCGTTGGGGAAGTATGCCAGAATGTAGGGCGCGGAATAGAGGATTATTGTGGGAACTAAGAAGGGAAAATAATTTTTTATACTTGGATTTAGCGACTTCAGTGATGAAAGGTACATTAAGGTCAATGTGAAGAGTTTCGGTGGAGACTTAGTAAGGAGCATAAGGAGGCTATTGTACGAAGGATTTTGGATTGAAGGGATTGGAAGAACCCCAGAGTTCAAGTCCGTACAATACAGTTTAAAAAAATATATTTTAAAAAGTATTCAGCAGAGATTTGTACATATATGTATCTAATATACGTTTTGGGAATCATTATCGGTGCCTGAAAGTATTTTACATACAATCAACAAAAATAACATCGTTAAATCTTCGTCAGTAATTACAAATTATACTTCAGTTTAACAATTACATAAATGCCAACTAACCTATAATTTATTTGTCCTTACATTGCCACACATACAAAGAACCTGCGTTACATTTATATTTTTTTATATGTTCATTTTGTCGTAATACACTTAAAATCCCTAAAATCTTATCAAAATAATCAGCACTGATTTGTAGAAATTTTTCCACCAGGAATTATTTCAAATATGCACTGCATTAAAATGCTCAGTGGTATGCGTGCTTGCCTTTTGAGGTCAAGATCGTGAGTTCGAAACCCGGCCGAGGTCTTTAGTTTATTTTATCTGGGATGTAAAATAAACTTAAGCACGCCTTATTTCGGATGGGACTTTAAGCCATGGTCCCGAGCCTGTATGATGTCAGGTACTCCTTAAATACTCCTGCCCTAGGTGAATAAAAAATTAGAGTAGGCAAAATTTAGGACTCCCATAGTAGAGTCGGGCTCATGTCCACCAGAGTGATGAAAGAGCGCTCTGGTAGTAGGCGATATTACCCGGGCATGACTCTAATATCCAAATGCCTCTAGTAGAACTGTAGTGACCTGAACAGGTTACCTCAAGTTTAGTGACCTGAACAGGTGGTTACCTGAACTTTCATAACACTACCGGGAAAGCGGTCTCCTGTAAGAAGAGATATCTCTGATGGACCTTGACCAAGGGTCCCCATATAAATGAGGAAAACAAGAATAAAAAACCACCATCTTTTTACTTCCCCACTTATACGAAGTATTAGGGCAGTTATGTAATCGGTTAGATGTTTGAAGTTGAAAAAATTAAATCGTCTGTCTGTGTTTGTGTCTTTGAACACAAAAACTCTCGATAGAATGAATCTATCAACACGAGCATTTATATATCTGTCCCAGTATCCTATAAGGATGAGACCTATTGATTTTCAGGCAAACCGGCCAAAGGGAGTTAAGCCCTCTGACTTAACACAAAAACTCTAATAACTGCCGTTGTATTAAATGTATCGAAATTCAGAACCCTTCATGGTCGGCACTTACTAATTTTCAGCGGAATCGACTGAAAGGAAAGAGGGGTTCAAGAGTCCTAATTCCTGCCGATGTAATGAATTTATCGACACAACATTTAGTATGAGGATTTAGAAGTTCCTATGTAAGTCAATTGATTATTAGCCCAAACAATCGATTGGTTTTGGAGGGGAACGAAAAGCTAATTGAACAATTCGTTCGGGGGAAGTACAAATGATTCACCGACCTTATTTATTATCTTTCCTTATAATATATCTTTCATATTTAACTTCTACAAAAAAAACTGCTACAAATGTATAAAGTTTTACTTAAACACAAAAAAAAAAAAAAGTCCGCTGAATTACCAACAATGTACTTCATCAATAGGAATTAATCATCCAAGTTCTCACTCTCGCACCATCTCATACTAAATTTCTGGATTCTCATACTAAATTTTGTGTTGATATATTCAATAATCTGCAGTTATTATGTAATTTTGTGTGAATTCTCATACTAAATTTTATGTTGATATATTCAATAATCTGCAGTTATTATGTAATTTTGTGTGAGTTCTCACACTAAATTTTGTGTTGATATATTCAATAATCTGCAATTATTATGTAATTTTGTGTGAATTCTCATGAGAATGAATACTAAATTTTGTGTTGATATATTCATTAATCTGCAGTTATTATGTAATTTTGAGTTGAGTCCTCGTTCTCTGATGATGATGGATGTTTATGTCTCTGTATGATGATCGAAACTTTATGAGCGCTCTAACTTTCATTCGAGATGAATACGTCACATGAGCTAATATCTGGTCAGATCAGACAGAAATTGAGACTTTTACTGGCAACTTTAATTCGAAAAATAGAAATTTTTCCCTTTTTTTTTTTTTTTTTTTTTAACATGTTAACATGTTTACCGGTGTGAGTGCTATCTTTTTTACAGAAAAAGTTTACATGAATGAGAAGGGCTTGAAGGGTTGACCCTGGTCATATTTTGAAAGGGCATTTCTATGTCGCATTGCTTTTTACGACGCGTTTAAACACCTTATATCCCATCCTATCTCATTCACATTGCGTCTATAATATCAGATAATGCGACAGGTTGGTCGGTCAGGTCACTCACCAAAAGAAAGTCTGTTAGTTGACTGACCTGTTGACCAACCCTTTCCTAGAGAGCCTCCTTCAAGTGAGTTAATATACTTCTTATTTATAGTTAATTAGTTAGTTATTATCACTCATGCCCGGGCTTTAACATCGAGGTCATATCGCCCACTACCAGAGCGCTCTTTCGTCACTCTGGTGGACATGAGCCCGACTCTACTGTGGGAGTCCTAAATTTGTATAAACCAAGGGTAGGGATCTTTAACGAGTACCTGACATCGTACAGGCTTGGTACCATCGCGTAACGTCCTATCCGAAGTACGGCATGCTTAAGTTTATTTTACCTATTAGATAAAATAAACTAAGAGCCTCGGCCGGGTTTCGAACCCGCGAACTTAAGCTTACGCAAGCACGCATACCACGGAGCTACCGGCGCCCTATTTCTCATTTATATAATTGTCATATTATTCAGTCAACAAAATTAATTGGGCGCCGGTAGCTCAGTGGTCAGCGTGCTTGACTTCTGAGCTCAAGAACGTGGGTTCGTAACCCGACCGAGGCCCTTAGTTTATTTTATCTGGAAGATAAAATAAACTTGAGCACGCCGTCCTTCGGATGGGACGTTAAGCGATGGTCCCGAGCCTGTACGATGTCAGGTACTCGTTAAAGACCCCTGCCTTAGGTGAATAAAAATTTAGGGTAGGCATAATTTAGGACTCCCACAATAGAGTCGGGTTCATGTCCACCAGAGTGACGAAAGAGCGCTCTGGTAGTAGGCGATATGACCTCGGAGTTAAAGCCCGGGCATGAGTCATAAAACTTAACCTAACCCAACAAAATTAATTATATACTTTCTATGAAAAAAAAAAAATAAGTGGAAAATACCTGAAAATATAGTGTTTTACGTTATCTGGACCATGTACATAGACAGATGGAACTAACGTTTTTCGACTGATGGACCGTAGATGGTTGGACCTGACTTTCATACTTTCCTTTTCACTAATCTTCCATGACCTCTAATACAGAACATTTTCCCTAATCTGGTCACGATGCTCATTAATAGGACTAAACATAGGAGGTGAATCCAAACGTCAGGCTTTCCTATAATTGGAGCATGTATTTCAAAATAATTTCTGGAATTCCTTGGACCTGGTTTTTAGATCACGCTCAGCGGCATAGCAACGAGTGTATTAATGGGCGTTAGGAGGCTCCGATCTCTTCTTTTCTTTGTCTATCCATATTAATAAAATTGAAATGGGAATTGTTTGTTCCAACATGATGTCTAAACGACTGATCGGCTTTTCATGAAATTTCACATATAGCACCTTATAAGCCCGATTGAAAAAAATGAGTCCTGTTCCTGTTTCTCTCTTATTGCATGAATTTTACTAAAAATTAATTGAATTTTGGAAAGTAAATTTTAAAATTGAATAAAAGTGAATTAAAATAATCAATTAGCATTAAGAGAATAATATGGTCTGGTATATTCTCTATTACTATAAAATAACTCCACTAACTTTCATTTGTGTTAGTAAGATGTTGTAAGACGAGATTTCTCATAGAAATAAAAGACGTTGCCTTCCCACTGTTTTATTATTGACCAGAACCGGTTTTCAATGCAACAGCGTCATCATCAGTGGTACATCTATGATAGAATAAATATAATATACAAATGAAAAATATAAATCTTAAAGCATCAGGGACCAGAGTAACAAAATAAAAACTTACTCACCCCACCCACACAGCATAGCGGTTAAAAGACAACTGGCATAGCTCCTAGGGGTGGGGATAACTATCCCCTTTGAGCTATGAGAGTGAGTAAACCTAGTGAGTGAACTAGGTTCACTCACTCTCTCTACATACAAAAACATTCATTTGAATATATACAATAACTATAAAATAAATGTCTACATAATAGTGAAATATCTTTACTATTTATATTTATAGTATTGCAGAGATATTTTACTATTATGTAGAAATTTATTTTATAGTTATTGTATATAAATAAATAAAACAAACTTATTTTTGAAATATTGTCTATTCCACTAAAGATATATATACATATATAACTACCGGTTTCGGCTTTATACCATCGTCAGGTCTAGTTATGAACTGATTTCTCAACTTAGAAGTTGTTATTGTATATATTCAAATGAATGTTTTTGTATGTAGAGTGAGTGAACCTAGCTATCCCCACCCCTTTGAGCTATGCCAGTTGTCCTTTAACCGTTACGCTGTATGGGTGGGGTAAGTTTTTATTTTGTTACTCTGTATCCTGATGCTTTAAGATTTATACTTTTCATTATTTGTATACTATATTTATTCTATCATAGATGTACCACTGATGATGACGCTGTTGCATTGAAAACCAGTTCTGGTCAAAAATAAAATAGTGGGAGAAGACATCGTCTTTTATTTCTATGTCCAATAAATTTCACCATCATCATTATTTTCACTAGGAATTACTATTAGTTAAATATTTATTTCACTTTTACTCAATTTTTGTTTTGAGTTTTTATTCAGTAATGGGGTCTCTGCTCGGTGATTCCTGTTATCTTTTTATTGATGTAATTCACAGTAGTGACTAGATCATAGGCCTATTGTGTTTAGTCCTATGATAAATGCACAAATATATATGATGCAGTGGACCACAGCAAAGACAACAACAGCAATTTGTTCTTCCGACATCTTTACATTGGCCCAAACTGGAGCATACTTGAGGCCCTATGTATGAACTTGGCCTCCAATGTACAACCAGCCTTGGGCCAATGTATGGAGCTGGCGATCATCAGTTATGCATGTGTGTTGTGCACAACTGACAATAAGTGCAACCTTTTAACACTTACAATGTAGTCCATTCTCCATGCAAAACGTGTACAGTTCAATTATATTTTTTCTATAAAGATTGTGATTGTAGACATGAATGAACCAATGGAAAATCCATTGTTAGTATTTTTTTAATAATAGCTCCGTTCGGTTCACAAAAATAGTGTTAAAACGTTGTAAATCAGAAAACATTGATTTCACTCCCTCAACAATTCCTTACGTCAGGCATGCTCTTATGACATTTGGCATAATTAAACACTGTACCATAAAAGGAAATTGCGAATCCATTGTCCGTCAAAATAAAAAAAAAACTGAAGAAAAGGGTCAATTTTTCGGTTGGTTCCTATACCGATCATTATAATTTGAACCTACCCCTGGCTTTATTATTCTGTCAGTTATTCGTGACCCAAGACGAATTAATATGATTTCTTATTATTATATTTAATTATCGTTCCTTTGTTACCTGGTTAGTTCCACCCTCACATATTGGCAGTTCAATTACTTGGATATAATTTTTAAAAAATATATATTTCTGTGCTCCTTTTTGATTATTTTAGGTGCTAGCTTGCAAACTAATTACATCTAATAAGGTTTAAAAAAAAAAAAGTTCAGATAAATGTTTTTTTCTTCTCCGGCTATACTAAGTGATCGATCAGAAATTCATTCTATTGACAGAATTTCGTATGTGTGAATTCAAAAAATCATAAGGAATACAATTGTTATTTTTCCTTGGAATCGGGAGGGGGGAAGGCTCAACTCAAAAACCCCAATAACTGCCAATATAATAAATGTATCGACATGAAATTTCATATTTAAAGTCAAAACCCAATGAGAACGTAACCTGTCAAATTTAAGCGATATCGGATCAAAGAAAAAGTTCAGGGAAGGAGATCCAATTCAAAAACTCTAATAACTGCCGATTTAATAAATTTATTGACACAAAATTTTTAGGATTTATGTAAGTCAACTATTGAATATTAACGCAAACAGTCGACTGGGGAGCAAGAAGTTAATTGATTAATTCTTTCTGGAGAATTATTCAACGGCGACTTCTTTTTACATGAAATCCCGTTGAAAACTGGGGATCGAATTTTTGACCAATTACATAACTTCCTTTTTACTTCGTATAACTGAAGAAGTAAAAATGTCCTGTCTCTGAGTCTAAGCACAACACCTATTGTACACAAAAATTAATAACTGCCGATGTAATGAATGTATCAATTTAAAATTTCATACTTAAATGTTGAATCTCATGAGGACGTCACCTATTATTTTTTTGTCGAAATTAATAGGATAGGGGGGGGGGGGGGGGGGGGAGAGGGGGTGAAGAAGAGGAACTGAACTCAAGAATCCTAATAACTACCAATGTAATGAATATATCGACGCAAAATTTAGTATTGGGATTTAGAAAACTAATATGGCAAACAACTATTTTTATGATAACAGCTATGAAGCATAAGCCAGCTGGGGAAAGCTCGTGAAGTGGTCGGCCAGAAACTAGCCACTTGTCCCTCTACTAGCCCCCCTATTTCCTTCCAGGACCATTTTCAATCCTTAAGTGTACCTCACAGATACCGTTCGTGGTTAAAATAGCTACTGTAAAATTTCACTTAATTATAAATCATTTTACGATGAGCACTCAAAAAAAAGGTTGGCTTATTAGCGAATCTTCTGTTAACGACCAATCCATGAGCTCTTAAACTTTCCTCTTAAGCAAACATCATTACCTATCTACATTGTCTTTTGTTCCGTGTTGTAAAATAAATCGCTTTTCATTTCTTTATTTAGTGTTATTTAAAATTGTACATAAATAATTTACTTTTCCAAAATTTAATGTTTATATTTCATTGTTTCAGTTTTACATCAGCCACACTGAGCCATTCTTCTATGAACCTAAGGTAAGATTTTCTTGAAGGTATTCTGTAGTTGATCTATCGTAAATTTGTTTGTTTTAATACATACTGAAATTGTTACAGTAGCTCTCCTTTTTAACAGCGATTTATCGATAGTCTAATTAATACAATTCAATTTTCGTAAAATGTTTGCGTGTCCTGTGATCTGTACAAAAGTAATTGATAAAAGACAGTTCTGTTGGGCACATCACATATATTTTTTCAGGGAGGTAAAAGAACCTTAAGCACGCCATCATTCGGATGACACGCTAAACAAAGGTCCTGAGCCTTTACGATATTGGGTACTCGTTAAAGATCCCTATCTTAGGGGAATAAACCTGAGTACTTCCACGGTAGAGTCGGGCTCATGTCCAACTGAGTGAAGAAGGAGCGCTCTGGTTGGCGACATAACCTCTAATTAAAGCCCGGGCCTGAGTCACAATTACTAACTAATATATATACTCGTATATATATTTTCGCATTTGTATTGAAATTTCCAACTATGAATACGAATCACAACTGAACAGTTAAAAACGATTATCTCTTGAGCCTCTTGATGAAGCGACTGGTCAGCACCACCGCCTCCACACAGGTCCTTTGTTTTGAATAATTTCTATCCCTTTTTTTTATATATATAATACTTCTCTTTAAATGATTTTTAATTAAAAAAATACCAATAATAAAAATATTCGTTACCATGCAATACAATTTACTTTAACCGCCTCGCGCCGGTAGCTCAGTGGTATGCGTGCTTGCCATCTGAGCTCAAGATCGTGGGTTCGAAACCCGACCGAGGCCCTTAGTTTATTTTATCTGGGAAGTAAAATAAATTTAAGAACGCCGTCCTTCGGATGGAACGTTAAGCGGTGGTCCCGAGCCTGTGCGATGTCAGTTACTCGTTAAAGACCCCTGCCCTAGGTGAATAAAAATGTAGGACTCCCACAGTAGAGTCGGACTCACGTCCACCATAGTGACGAAAGAGCGCTCTGGTAGTAGGCGATATGACCTCGTAGTTAAAGCCTGGGCATGAGTCATAAAACCTAACCTGACCTATTTCCTATAGACATTTACTGTACACTGTTTGGGACGCTATAACTTCATTCGCATTGTACGTATATCAAATCTAAAGACAACTTTAGTTAAAAATGTAATAAGGAACAGTTTTTGTGATGGTCAATTTTTGATAGAACAAACCGTTTTTGCCTGACTCGTGCAAACATTTCAAAAATGGGTTTCATGACATCATTCATGGACGGTTTTCATCATATATCTCTCAAACTGGGTGACCTTAAAAATAAATATTTCCTGTAAACGTCCCTCACAGTTTTCTCTACATTTATTTAGAAAAACTTCATTAAACCATAAATATAATCTGTATCTTGTAAAAGGTACTTGTGCACCGAAATAATATGGTCTTAATTTTGTAAAATAAAATTCCGCATCGAATTTTTGACCGATTACTTGACATAACTTCTTCTATACTTCGTCTAGCTGGCGAAGTAAAAAGTGACTTTTGAACTATATTTTTGTAGAATTAGACAATAAAGAGTAAAATAAAGAAGTTCGTTTTTTATTTATTAGCTTTCCATTACATCGACACACATTATATCGCAGAAATGTATTCGACTTAATTTTGGTTTGATTTCGACACAATCTTAATTATAACATACAGACTCATAGTTAGACATCATAATGAAACGTAAAATTCCTTTGAAAACTCGATCTCGGATTTTCGCACGATTACAATACTTCTTTATAAAGAATAAATACTAAAAGTAAAAATACGAAATGAAAATATATTTAAATGTACAAAAATAAAATCGACATGGACTGAAAGTAGCCTTTTGTTGAGTAGGAAGTTAACAGAGAAAGTAATCATCACTCGTTTTAGTTCGAGTGCTGAACACTAATCATCTCCGTATTTCTAATAGAACGGTTGTGCTTATCGGAGGGTTAACGGGGCTAGCACAGATCAATATTTTCTTCAAAAATATTAAAAAAGCTTACCCATAAAATGACATGATAAATTATGCATAACGAGACAATCTTTCTTACCTAAAGATCAGTGAACTAAAAATGTGCAATTATGCAGGAAAGAGATTTTTCATCTTAATTGCAGTTTTCTCCTGGGTACACCGTCTCCAGCCGATATCGACTACCTGTGAATTACCTACATTTGCTTCTTCAGCCTGTTGTCGAGGACTTGTGAAGTGTGCTGTGCTCTGTCCATCGATTGATTAGCACCCCGTTGTATGACCGCACGACAGACTTTCTATCTTATTTTTCACCCTACTTAAGCCACTTTCCTCTGTCAATCTCCCCCAAGATCGTGATCAGGAGGCTGTTGTGCCTTATAAGTGAAAGGAACGCTAATTTCGCTTTAGCTATCGTGCGTTATAAATCCGCTAATTGTTAGCCATACTATAACTGCGTCTAGTCTTAGGTTCTTTGTGGGCACGCGTCAAGGGGATGATCTGCTTGAGGGCCTCCCTACCAGCCTCAAATTTGTTTATTTACTATCCAGTTCACCAGAATTTGCGCAGGAAGGACATTGCATTTTATAATATGATATATATCAGCAATCGAATTGAATTTAAATGAACATGTCACATGTGCTAACTTAGATCTGAAAAGATTTTGGCCGAAATCAAACCAAAATTCAGATCACTTTACCTCAGGGTCAAAGTTGTCCAAGTTATTTAACTTAGGTGTCTGACATCCATTGATGAGACCATCGCTTTACGTCCTACCCAAGGGACGATATGATCGTTTTTTTTTTACTTCCTGGATAAAAAACCTAAGGGTTTCGGCCGGGATTCAAACCCATGAACATGAGTACACTATGCAAGGACGCCACCACTTTGCAATCTGCGCCCTTTATCCATGTTTGTTGGGGTGATATTGATCTATGAACACCTCGTAAATAGTCAAATAATCAAAAAATTTATAGATTAAAAATAGTAGATAATAAAAAGTAATATTGAATTTCTCTTTTTAGATTAATTCTACATTAATTGCGCCACAAAGAAACTGGATTATATACATAAAAAAAAGTGTCTCATGGTTTCCTGATAGTTTTTTTACCCAGTTATTTTCACTGTAATTTTAACAACTTTTTCATCGTTCAAGGTTTAAAGAAAAATTTAAATATTCTTAATTTATTTATAAGTTTTTATTGAATATTTTTTTTTTAAACTAGATTCTGTTAAGATTTTTTGAACTAAGAAAGGAAGTAAAGAAAACAATTTATTTTGTCCGGCATTCATGTGCCTTTCACAAAAGTTACAAAATAAATACAATGAAAAAATTAAAATAAACAAAATATTAATAATCTTATAGGTTTGAGTACTCCGTTGTTTGTAAGTTTTTTTATTCTCAAAGTTAATTTACATCTTTCGTTTAGTAGTCTTAAAAGTTCTTAACGTCTTTTTCTTTCTTGTCTTTTCATTCTATTGTGAGGATTCCTAGTCGCGCCTAGATCGCGAACTTCGATTTTTTTTAAGGATTGAATTATTCTTAAGGTACACTGGAGGGCAGATATATTTTCGACTGTGAGTGAACTTCTTGTCGTTCACTTTCACTCTCCACTTCTTATACCAGGTCTGAATGAAGTCAGGAGTTTTTGGAGGTGTCTGGATGATAGGACTGGGTTGGGATGAAGAGAGAGGATTGTGTCATTTGCGAATAAGTGAAATTGAATATAAAATAAAAATTTGTTGGTGAATCACCGGCAATGTACTTCCCTAGAACGAATTAATCAATTAACTATTTGCTCCCTCTCCAAAACTAGGCGACTGTTTGCGCTAATATTCAATAGTTGACACATAGGGGTTTCTAAATCCTCATACTAAATTTTGTGTCGATATTATCATTACAACGGCAGTTAAGAGAGTTTTTGAATTGAGCCCCCTCCCCTGAACCCCCCTTTCTCTTCAGCCGATATCGTTGAAATTTAACAGGTTATGTCCTCATTGGGTTTTAACTTTAAATATGAAATATCATGTCGATACATTCATTACATCGTCAGTAATTGTAGTTTATAAGTTGACCGATTCCACTGATAGATATCGTACTTTAGAAATTTTGTGTCGATACATTGGCAGTAATATGCCAAAATATATTGCTCATGATTTTTTATATTTTTTAAGTGCTCAATTCGGTGCTTTGGAAAATATAAAAAACAGTTTTTTCTGCATTTTTTTTTTTTTTTTTTTTCAACCCAATAACGACGTAAAATGATTTGTGTCATATGGGTTAGTGCAACTCGATCAGAAGAAGGGGCGGGGGTGGAATTGGTAAGAGAGAAAATTCGTGTATCAATCGATTTATTGCTAACCGTGGAAAGCACGTTGTGAAAACCTGTTTTTTTTTCTTTTATGCCCATATGTCACACCCTGTAAAGCAACAGTTGTATAGTGATCATTTCATATTTTATAATGGAATTTCTGTTCAAGTACCCTGAATTACTTTGTAATCCATGCTATATACACAACAATGGTTCCGTGGGAACTACAAAGGATTACTTTTTCGCCAATTGTCACCTTTCAGTGAGCAATTATAACATATTTTTGGCATTGTCCAAATTTCATTCACTTCATTTTGGATTTGTTGAGTCATGTATTTTGTAAGATAAAATATAAATTTTGGTATACGTATTATACCAGGCGATATATTATATCGTCTACCAAGTGTGGCGGCGTCTTCCCCGGAGTCTCCGTTCCTCATATTCCCCCAACACATGTTCCGACTTACAGTTCGGGGGTCACTTGACTTCTAGTCGACTTGACATTCTCTCTGCATTCGGTAAGTCTGCAACCAGATTCTCAACAAGTAGATGGGAGCTCGGTGTTATCTCCTGTACCATAGTTCTTCGAATTTTGCTTCGTTCATTAGAAGATCTCTTAGCTCTCTGGGGAACATCAGGAATGGTAAATATTCTCCATACAAGGGCCCTGACATGATTGGCAATCACTTACGATATCTTTCATAGTTCGAGCCAATATTCCCTCAGTAAAAGACCAACTTCATAAGCCCCATTAATTTTAATTTTCCCCATTTCAAAGTGGCTAATAACAAAATAAAAATCAACTAGCGTGCTTGGTTAATGTGCTCCTTAGGCTTTTTATTTGTGAGATAAAAAGAAATCTTCAGCTCCCTTCGGAAGGGACGTTGAACGATCGTCCCGAGCCTGTGCGATGTCAGGTACCCGTTAAAATGTCTAGGTAACTAAACCTTGATAACTAAACTTGGGTAAGCAAATGGCTTGATGTCCAGGAGAGTGACGAAACTGCGCTATGGTAGTGGGCGTTATTACTTCGCAAGCAAACCCCAGGGATGATTGTTGAATATGCAATATGTAACAAAAAAAAAGATGACTTGATTCGACCTGATTTAATGAAATAGATGTAAACACAATAGAATATTTCGTTTCCTAAAAACATAATTTGCTGTACAGAGATATATATACACTGAATTCAATACAGATGTATTTTATACTGACATTGATACAGAGATATTTATACACTGCTTCAATAGAGATGTATTTTATACTGCCATCGATACAGAGATATTTATACACGGCTTCAATACAGATGTATTTTATACTGACATCGATACAGAGATATTTATACACTGCTCCAATACAGATACTGAAATCGATACAGAGATATTTATACACTGCTTCAATACAAATGTATTTTATACTGACATCAATACAGAGATATTTATACGTTTTCGTTACATCGAAGTTGTACAATATTAACTATATTTTTATATTATACATATTTCAAATTGTATTTAAAATTCTTCATAGGACAGAAAGGACCATCTGCATTTGTAGGGAATTTTTTCCGTTCAATTTGTTTTATTATAGTCAGCGCTCGCAGTGGTGACTATTGAAGGTCATATACGGAGATGATTGTTGTTATTAACTCTTCGATCGACAAAATTGGCGGCATTTGTCAAAAGTTAGCGTACCAATATGACATCAAGGAAAAAGAATAAAATGAAAAAAAAAAATCAGTGATGGATATTGCCACTAACGGGAAGTGATATTGCATCATGAGCACATTACAACATTAGAGCTGGCCTACGGAATATTGAAATTTCGTACATTCATATAAGGACATTAAATAGAAATTTTCTATTGATTGATTCCTCTTTTTTTTTTTTTACCTTTTACAATTTCTTGAAGAGAAGTAAATTGATTTTGAGGTGAAAGGCTTACTACTTACGTTATTGAAAAAGGTCATATTTGGCAAGGAGAGACTATCATTTGAGGCTTCATTGAGAATTTCAAAAGCTACTCGGAGGATGAGTTTGAGGCTCATTTGAACTCAACATTATGGTGCTTATGATATTATAAGTATACCATCATCATCACATATTAGGTATAGTTCAAGTTGTCATTACATACCAAGTTATCTTCAACTTTCCTCATTTTTGCTACTCTTTCAAGAATAGACTTTTCATTATTCAAGGACTTTTGCAAAATTTTCTCATTGCAATAACATTTTATAGCAAAGGCTAAGGAAAACCACAGGAATTTTAAATCAGCCGAACCTGATTCGGAAAAATTAAAAGAAAAATAAATATCCTTTTTGTGTGTCTATGAACACAGTAATTCCTATTGGAATGAATACATCGACCTGAGGATCCAGGGTGCAATAAAGACGACACCTATTTTTTCAGCTTAATCATACAAAAGGAAGCGGGGATCAAGGGTCAGCTTAACACAAAAAACACTAATAACTGCCGATGTATTGAATATATCGACACGGAATTTTATATATTAATCAAAAACTCTATTGGAACAACAATAATCAATTTTCAGTTTAATAGGCTTTTAGGAAGCTCTTTCATCTTTATGGTGGACATGACCCCGACTAAATTTTGAATTCTATATTTTGTCTATTCTGGTTTTATTAGTGTAGTGTCTTTGTGAGTACCGGACATCGGACAGGATCAGAACCTCTAATTAACGCCCCTTCCAAGGTTCCAGTTTTTTTCACTTACTAAATATAAAAACCTAAGGGCAACGGGTAAGTTCGAAACCATGTTCTAGGCAAGCAAGCCACCTCTGTGCTCCGTTCTTCAATGAATACATCGATACATTCGTTGGTCGGGAGTCATGTCATGTACACATAATTCTTCTGTATACGCAATATTAATGAGCCCTTATGGCTACTAGCCCTGGAGGAAGAGATGCGCAGACGGTCCAGTACAGAGCGTTGCAAAGAAGTTTTCCAGGAATGGATAGTGGGGAAATATATGGGGGATGGCCAAACGACGTATGCATACTTTCCGGACGTCCAGGTTTGTCTCGACTCTATGTGGGTACAGTCTGATCACTTCATGTCCCAATTATTATTTCACAGAGAAAGAGCAATCCGACTTGTCCATGCGAGGTCATCAAGAATGAAGAATAGGTAGTTCTGGAATGTTCGCTATATGATCAGGCCAGGATAGAGTTGATAAGTGGGACCTAATCATACCTGAGACTGACTAGTGACGGAAATTGGTTACCCAGATTAGCCGGTTTGTCGGCTCCTGGCTGGAGCAGAAGAAAGCAGTATGATGGGTTGGGCCCCGATCGCTACAGATTCGACCAGTGGTCTCCCCTAACTCATCATAAACCTCACAGAAGCCCTAGCCTGATCCGAGCTCCTTCAGTGTTCGACCAAGGGGTGATTTTGTGCATGTGCATCCCATAAAGTTAATAAATAATTGAGTAGTTGACGCGAAAAAGGTTCTAAACGCCAAAGTAACACTTCCTTCCGCTGCCATGTTGAGAACTACTGGTGGCTGTTAGAACCTTCTTCCATGAGGCTCAACGCTGTCGTGGGCTCAATACTACCAACTGCTGCTGTAACGGCAAAAAAAACTTCCCTACACAGTCCCTAGAGGCCTATAGAACCTAATTCCACAGAAATCTCATTTTCGACTAAAGTGGCGCTTAGAACCTTTTTCGCGTCAACCACTCAATTAACGAATACACATAGATTTTTTGTTGTTAATTTTTTAGTTTAGGGGGTCAGAAAAACAGAAATTTTGGGCCAACTCGATATCAAATCATTAACCCTGTACTAACTACGACGGGGAAGTATAATAGCAAATCTTTATGGAGATTCGCTAAAATCGATTAATCAACATTTTAAATATCAATCGCGTTATTTTGCTCTCTCGACTTTCCTTCAGATAAATCCTTATTTGTTGTTAACTTTCTTGGATGCACCACAAGTCTACTGTTTTAAGAAACTATACTTTCCTGTCAAGTTTTGCCGCTAGAGGCACCACAGAGAAATATACCTTATATTTTCATTCTCCACCGCACGAGTTATATATCGCAATTAAAATTATAAAACAATAACTAACTTTAGTTGACCTCAGAGTTCGTTTCAAAAAAATGGTGAAGTGTAATTGTAGGCAATTTCGCGTTGGAATTAATATCCCGAAAACAATCTGCCAACGGAATAGTAAAGTTTGGTGCAACTGATGTACTATCAGGAACAAATAGCACAAAATTATTACAGGCTAATATAATCTTGCAATCTAGAAAAAAGAATTTACATCGTCTTAAATTAGGTTCAATTGTTTAATTATAATAAAAGTTATGTACAATTATATTATTTATTTATTCTTTATTGTTGGCCTTATGTACGATGCATATTAGGTACTCTTATAATGGTGTTATCAAGTTATTTACGACATCCATGGCCCCGGGAGGGAGTTCTATCTACGAAATGAAACTCACTCCCGAACTGGATTCGAACCCGTAAATCATGGTGAGACCATGCGACCAAAGCCCTACGCTCTAGCCCGCACGGACACTATATCTCCCTACATTTATATTATAAAGTATGTTTATATTTTATTAAAGTAATAATCACATTACAAATAAGTTTTGTAATAAATAGGATTAAGAGCAATGCTTAGCTAAAAACGTTATAGATAAACATTGACGTACCTTTCTACTAATTTTACCTTTTAATGGCGCATTTTTTACTTCTCAATTCTTCTTTTATTTCTTTAACTGTTTTTGGTTGGGTTCTTGGGACATTTTTTATTGTTTTACGTTTGACTATTTTACTTTGAATCTAACTATTGCATACATACGATCACTGCCCGACTAGGTTACTTTCTCGTTGCTGCCACTTACTTTAGTTGCTGTGTACCCTTTCTAATTGCGAGAACATTTTGTTAATCCTAAAAGTGTAATTTGTATATTCAACTGAAGGTAGGAAAACATCCCGCTGAACTTCCTGAATGTCTTTTATGCCCCATTTCACAATGAACAATGAAAAGGAAAATAAAAACACATGTATCCATTGTTATATTTGTGTGGGACCGGATGAATGGCTACTTGAGTCTATGAGGAGGTGGCTTTTTTACGCCAACGTTTCTATCCTCGCGCTCCTGTCGTGTTTAGGCTAAGTGAAAAGTATTGTTGTGTTCAGTACCTTATATATTTTTTTTTTTTTTTTTTTTTATTTATTACTACATTGAAGCCTATTAAGGCTTATTGTAGAGAGTTGGGTTACAATTTGAATATACATTTTATATAATAATAAAGTAAGAATTTCACACTTAATAAATTTTCTAAATATTAAAAAATGAATGCGCACATTTACTTATATATGCAAAACAGAAAAATATACACTTTTTTATACATACATACACATATACATATGATAATAACATTAAAAAAAAAAAAAAAAAAAAAAAAAAAACCAAACTAATAAACATTAAGACAAACCACTTTGTACTTAAACTGTAAATAATAGATATTTAACAAAAACTTAATATGAGAAATCCACTTTAAAATTCATTTCCCATTATCTTTTTTTTTTTTTATTTATTTATTTTTTTTTTTATTTTTTTTTTATTGGAAGTTAGATTTTTTTTTTATTCTTTCTTTATAATGTTTGCTTTTTTAAATTAATAGCATTTAGAATATAGTAATAGACATCATTAATTTGCTCCATAGAAACAATCTCTAATATTCTAATAATATTACTTTCGTCTTCATCAGAGTTCTTAATATATTTAGATAAATATCTTTCTCTAATATTATTATACAAAGGACAGTTTAATAAAAAATGAACAATATCTTCTTTGAGTTCTCTAGAACAACATCTACATTGATCCTTTTCAAAAATAATTTTTTCTTTATTTATATACAAACTGATATGGTGTTTAGAAGCCAAACGTAACTGACCTACTGCTCTAATTTTATTGATATGACAATTAAATAACATATGGCAACTCACAGAACCAAAAGAGCACATATTTCTATAATATAAGTTATACTTGGAGTTGAGGATTTTTTCAACATCTTTACTGATGAGATTATTTCGGAATGAAGTGATTAAATTATTAAATTCATTTTCTACAATTTTGGCATTTTGAGATTTCCAAACGTCATAAGCTCCTATAGAAGACAGGCTATTTCTTAGTTCAAGGGTCCAATTAAAAGGCATATTAGAAGAATCTGAAAGCTCTATCAGTCTATTGTAGCACATTTTAGGGATTCTTTCATCACTTAGATTAAGTAGACTGGTCCACCATTTGATCATTTTTTTGAAGATTTTACTACTCGTGTGAACCCTACCGGTCTCCATTCGGACATACGCATCAGGGGTAGTTAATGGTAGACATAAGAGCTTTTTTAAGAAACTTAATTGCCCACGCTCAATAATTGAGCCATAACCAATTCCCCAGATCTCGGATAAATATAGGAGTGTACTTTGAGAAATGGAATCATATAAATGACAGTTGGATAGCCATGAATCAGATTTGACATTACATAATGTTTTCATAACTATAGCATTTGCAGCTGAACTTTTAGAAAGAAAATATTTAATTGATTTGGAAAAAGTACCTGAATTGTGAAAAGGAACTCCTAAATAAATGAAGTGATTCACTATTTCTATTACAGAGTTATCATATTTAAGAGGTTTAAACTTAGAGGTGCGACCGCCCTTGTGAAATATTAATATTTTGGTTTTTGTAGCATTAAGTGTTAATCTATTGAGTTGGCAATATTTATGTAGAATATTTAGATTGGTTTGAGTGTCCTGCCAGGAAGAAGATAAAATGGCCACATCATCTGCATAAAGCAGCATGTGCAGGTCCTTAAAACTGTTAATATTAATACCTCGAGAGCCATGAGAAGCAAAAAACTCACTCATATCGGAGATGAATAACAAAAAGAGAAGTGGACTGAGTACCTCTCCCTGAAGAACCCCCTCCACTATAGAAATCTCCTTTGAGCTTGCGCTCCCCTGAGTAACCACTATAGACGATATCTCATACATATTTCTAATAATTCTAATTATTTTAGCACTAATCCCAAGTAGATATAGTTTTTGCCATAATAAATCATGATTTATAGAGTCGAAGGCTCTTTTAAAATCGACAAAGATTGTAAATACTCTTCTTCTCTTTAGCCTTAACTGAATATTTATTGCTGAAATTAGCGAAAAAACAGCATCTCTACACCCACGACGAGATCTGAAACCGAACTGTTCTTCGGGAAGCAACTTATTAGACTCAGACCATTTCATTAATCTATTATTTATTATGGAGGTAAATATTTTTGTAATAGTATTAAAAAGAGAAATTCCTCTATAATTATAGGGATCTAAAGGATCCCCTTTCTTAAAAATCAAATTTAATTTAACCTTACCCCATGAAGAAGGAATGCTTTCCGTATCCCATATTTTATTAAATAGGTTTAGTAGGTAATGTGTCCACTCATCAGTAAGACTCTTTAAACATTCGTTTGGGATTAAATCTAAACCAGTAGCCTTTTTATTTTTACTATTATTGAGGGCCGAGTGAAGCTCTTCAAGTGAGATTTCAACGTCAAGATCTGGATGATAATAACTGAAAAATGTTTCAATTTTTAGTGTTTTTTTAGGGAATACAGAACCATAAAAATATTCCCATTGTTGTATAGAAATTGGACAAGTTTTAAATTTAGTTTTATTAAGTCTATTAACAACATTCCAAAATTCCACCGGGCTGTTTACCTTTCTGAACTTATCTCTAATGTTAATGTAATATTGTCTTTTACATATTCTTAATAAATTTTTGTATTTCTTTTTGGCTAAGTTATACTCAGTAACAAAAGGCTCCGAGAATTTATATTTATAACATTTTTTAAAAATATTTTTAACATTTTTTTTCTCAATTAAACATTCTGAAGAAAACCAAGGTTTATTATGATATAATTTAGATACAATTGATTTTTTAATAATACCAGCCTGATCTATGCTCTCAGAAATTACAGATATGAAATTATTATATAAATCAAAAGCATTTTCACTGTTATAGTAGATCCGAGGAGAAAGCTTCAAGGCTGAGACAAAATCTTTTAAATGATCTGCATCTCTGAGCACTTTTATAAATTCGTGAATATCGTCATTTTTAGTTATAGGTAAATATTTATGATTTGACTCGATCAACAAACTTAAACTACAAGCTAAATGGTCAGACAAATCTGATATATTAATAATTTTTAAATCATTGACTACATTAATAGATTCAAATGAAGCACAGACAAGGTCAATTACACTACACCCCTGACTGCCTAAAAAAGTATAGTTACCCTGGCTGTCGTTAAGAGAGCGACCGTTCAATACAAATAGACCCAGTTCTTCCAAGACTTCAATTAACGCAACACCTCTATTATTAACAATCTTGTCATAAGAGTTTCTAATGTTTCTAAAGATAGAATTAATAAAAAATGCATCATCGACTACATTCATTTCCCCAATTCTCGCATTAAAATCGCCAGCCAAAATTATATTACAATATCCTAACATTAATTTAATTTCATGGAGATCATTATTTATATAATTGATAATATAGTCATTTCCTTTTCCCGGTTTCCAGTATACTAAACAGATAACTAAATGAAAATTTTCATATTTCAACAAAACTGAAAGCCACCAATCTCTTACCTGTAATAACTTAACACTGAATTTTAAACACTTTTTCAAAAATATAATTAAACCACCACTGCCACGACCTCTTGATTTACTTTTCCTGGCTGGAACTGCAATAGATTCATAGTTTTTCAAAAAACTGGGAGCATTAATCTTTTCTGAAAGGTGCCATGATTCATACACTCCAATAACATCAAATGATAACAATTTTTTTGTTTCTTCTCGTGATAAATTGAACAAAGTAGAAAGCCCATGAATATTCCAAAAACAGAACGACAAGTTATATTTTTTATATTTATCTTCTATCCTTAATGATCCAGAGCAGGGGAGCGAGGTCGTAAAAAACCATCAAGAGTCCCAGCTTTGTTGGAAATATCAGTTTGACGACGTCTTCTCTTCTTCTTATTCTCTAGAGAGATTTTTGAAGTTTGAGAAGACAGTACCTTATATATATGAACTTGCTTATATGTGCGTCTAATTTTGTATACATTAGACCTTTAGATAGATGAAGATGTACGTAAGTACTTATGATTTATTTCTATTTTCTTATAAAATTGTATCGTGCGAAAATTCAAGATCGAGTTTTCAATGGATTTTTACGTTATATTACAAGGTACCGCTTATATTTATAACCTAATCATTTTTAGGTCAAAAATATATAATAAGAAAATTAAAATAAATTCTTACCAAAAATGTTCCTTATAACATTTCCTAACGCCAATGGGTCTTCAGAATCGAAATATACTGATACGACTAAAGTTATAGCCCTCCAAAGAATGTAAAATAAACTTCAGTAGGAAATATTTCAAAGGTTAGGTTAGGTTTTATAACTCATGCTCGGGCTTTAACTACGAGGTCATATCGCCTACTACCAGAGCGCTCTTTCGTCACTCTGGTGGACATGAGCCCGAATCTACTGTGGGAGTTCTAAATTTTGCCTACCCTAAATTTTTTTATTCACCTAGGGCAGGGGTCTTTAACGAGTACCTGACATCGTACAGGCTCGGGACCATCGCTTAACGTCCCATCCGAAGGACGGCGTGCTTAAGTTTATTTTACCTCCCAGATAAAATAAACTAAGGGCCTCGGTCGGGCTACGAACCCACAACCTTGAGCTCAGAAGTCAAGCGGAAATATTTCAAATTAATATTTAAATTGTATTGCATAACAACGAATTATAAAATATTTAATGTTTCCTGATCTCCCGATTCCAAAAATGAAAAATAAATGTCTGCGTGTTTGTTTTTATAAAAGAGTCCTGAGACCGGTCGTCACATATGCGAGAGAAACCTGGGTCCTGACTAGGAGGGGCGAAGTCTTACTCAATACGTGGGAGAGGAAGATATACGGCCCTACTCCAGAGGGGGATAGATGGAGGATACGGACCAATGGGGAGCTGAGGGACCTGTACAAGAGGCCGGACCTGGTGGCCTTAGTGAAGCAGGGGCGGCTGCGATGGTTGGGGCCTTTACAGAGGATGGAACCAGACAGATTGCCGAGGAGGATACTGGAGGGACACCCGGGAGAACAAAGAAGAAGAGGTAGACCCGCTTACGTTGGCTGAAGGACGAGGAAGACGACCTCAGAACGATGGGTGTGAGAAGATGGAGACGGGAGGCCGAGGATAGAGAAGGATGGCGGAAGATTGTTGCGGAGGCCCAGGTTCTACAAGGACCGTAGCGCCAGGGAAAGTGAAGTATGTGTGTTTTTGAACACTATAACTCCCGAAAGAATGAATGTATCTATACAAACTTTTATATGTGTATCCAGAACCCTTTAAGGGCATCTATTGATTTTCAGCCAAAAGCAAGGAGCGTATTAGGGAAGAGGGTTAACACAAAAACTCTAATAATTGACTTTGTAATGAATGTATTGGCAAAAAATTTCATATGCAAATTCAAAGTCGTATAAGGACGACATCTATTCATTTTTCGCGAAATCGGTGGAAGGGAAGGGAGGGACCAGAGAAGAGAGGCCCGAATTAAATAACGTAATAACTGCCAATGAATGTATTGACACAAAATTTAGTAAGAGGATTTAGAAGTCACTGTGTAAGTCAAAAAGAGTTTTAGCCTAAACTGACGATTGGCTTCGGAGGGAGAGCGAAAACGAAATTCTTGCTGGGGAATTATATAGCCGGTGATTCACCAACGACGCTCTTTTTTTTTTCATTTTTGAAATTAGAGAGTCGGAGAACAAGAAATTCCCTTGAAAACTCAACATCGAAGTAACCCATTACTTAATTTCCTTCTATTCCAGTCTGCAGCTTAAACATTACAGTTCTCAAGATAACATATGATTTCTTCGTGAAATTTCAGTACCGGTGCTACCTCAGTGAGAGTGAGAATGAAAGGAAAGAAGAGATAAAAGAAACCTGACAAAAAGTTTTAGAGTGGAATGATAGATAAGAACTGTGAATGGGGACTCACGATAGTTCGTGATAGGTAAAGTGATGGAAACAGCCCTTGACATTTGGCAGCGAGGGACCGACCCATCTTGTGTCTCGGCCGCTTCTTAAATAGCCAATAGCAACACCTCTAGTCCGTATTGTGTCAAACTAGCTCTGATATCAACCTCTTCATTCTAAAAATGAAAAAAAAAAATCTGTGAGCGACGCGGTACTCATGAGAATTGATGTGTAAACATGTTTAGTTTCAAGAATTTGCTGTCGTGCACTGATTTTGATTAAATTAAAAAAAGTAGTATGAGGAATTAAACTTTCAAATTTATTGTTCTTCAATTTTTTTTACACATGAAATTATGGGTTTGTAATAGCTAAAATAAGATACTCGTATATACAATTGTGATTGTAGTGTCTTTAAATACCGCGAGAATAAAGCATGGTAGTTTTCGAATTTGTTGTTGGAATGCTACGATTCGTATTAATTTGTAGATTAAGTTTGTCATTTGAAAATGAAATAAGCTGTTCGGAATCTCCTGAAATGGGTAAAAATATTATATTGTTTAAAAAGTACAGAAAAAACTTTTTTTTTAAAAAAACATTGTCTATATCACAAAATATATATAATATGGGAGTATTTTCGGTATTGCTATCATCTCCAGCCACGACTAAAACGTCAAAATGTTTTAGTATTTGTTAAGTCGTGGCTGAAGATAGCAATAGGTAGCAATACCGAAAGTACTCTCTTTAAATTTATTTTGTGAAATGGGCAATATTTTTTTTTAAAAACATAGGTTTTTTCTTTACTTTTTATTAAGTGTATCACAATATCTCTGCAAAAAATGTTAACTATCATTATATTATTTGTTGTGACAATATAACAACTAATATATTATTTATTGATCGATATTTTCAGCAGTTATTATTATATATTAATAATCTCTCTCTCTCTCTCACTCTCTCTATATATATATACATCAATATTATTATGTAATAATATATTGAAATATTATATTTTTTAAATTTGCACTGCTATATTATTTTCTTTTATCCCAAATTTCATTTATTGCGACAAATTTAAGCTATCAAAGCATCTTAACATAAATGTTCCTTACCTTTTATAGTTCGTAATATTGATATTTTAGTTAAATTCACTACGTCGGTAAATATGATCAATAATGTTGTAAAAATACAATGTTATATCTAAATATGTTTTTTTGAGTTGTTTTATTATTATTGGTTTTATTATATATATACCTTTTTGATTGGCGACACCACTTTGTTTTTCTTCGAGAAAAAGTTCTTAGGATGAAAGTATCACCTTTGGCTTTATTCAGTCGTTTATGCACAAAAAAAAAAAGTTTATCTTTGTGTCTGCGTTTGTGTGTGTATATTTGTGAACACGATAAATCCCGATAGAATAAATGTATCAACACGAAATTTTATACCAGAAGCCTCTGAGGACGACACCTATTGATTTTCAGCTAAATCGGCCAAAAGGAATGTAGGGATTAGGGGAGGATGGGAGAAGTGCTCAGCTATCAATTTTCCGCGAAATCGATTGAAGAGATAGGGGTTCTACTCAAATATCCTAATAACTGCCCATTTAATAAATATATCAACACAAAATTTAGTATGAGTGTTCAGAAGCCACTAGTCAAGTTTCAAAAAGTCGGGAGTTCCAATTTGGGATTATGGCATATCACGGTCTACCACTTCTTCAGAGGATTGTGTGGCAAGTGTGGTGAAGAAAGGGAATGGATTTATAAATTTGTGTGTGAATGCAATTTGTTGTGAAAACGTCTGTAAAGGTCTTGAATTGTGTCGTCTACTGTGTTTATAATGAAGTCATTGTGGTGTGTTCTGTTACTTACGTATGTTGGGCATTGTGTAATGAGTCTGAGTGTCGTTGACTGGAAAACCTGGATACGTTTCAGATTAGATGTTTTAGCCGAACCGTAAATTTGTGAACATTATATCCAGAGTGGTTTGAGTAGGAATGTGTAACAGTTATGCTTTTGTGTTAAATGTAGTTTTTTGAATGTAGAAGGGAATAGAGCATTTTAAGTCGTATATTTAAGCGTTTTTGGTATAAGAATGTTATGACTACATCACTATATATATATTCATTTTCTTTACATTTTTTTAAACTTTTTTTAATATAAATAAAACCGAGGTCCTTGGTTTATTTTATCTGGGGGGTAAAATAAATTTAAGGACTCAGTCCTTCGAATGGGACGTTAAGCGATGGTCCCGAGCCTGTACGATGTCAGGTTCTCGTTGAAGACCCCTATGGAAAACATGTCATGGAGGCCTAGTTAAATTCAAGTAGATGAATTTATCACCAAGTAAAATAGTATGAGTGACATAGGAACATAGCGAGCGAAGAGTGATAAGAAGCAGTACTGTTCAAGATATTTAAACTCATAAAATCCTGGCATAAAAATTCTGTTTTATATTCATTCAACATTTTATAGAAATTCTTTTAATATGCAGTATACTGGTAATAGATAATTTCTTCAGGAATAAGTGTTTTTTTTTTTCCTTAGTCTTAAAAACACTTTTTTTATGTGTTAAAGATATAAATACTAGGTTGCAGTGCAGGAAATGGTAAAAAAAAATAAAAAATAACCTTGGCGGTTTACATTCCTTTCAGGTGCAGTTCACGTGTCTTCAACAGTTTTTTTGTGCCAATGAAAAGAGAGAGGGGCTTGTTGCATTCCAATTATGCAACTGGCATCCGGACCGAAATTAAACTTTAATCTTTAGGTTTTTAGTAGAAGGGAATGGTAGATTTTGGGCCAAGGGCTTATGAGGGCTAAACCACCATAGTATCAATAAATACTGGAGCTCACTCTAAAAGGTCATGAAATCGGTGAATATTGGTATACTCTTCCCAACTCATCTCTTATCTTCCCCTCCCTCCTCCCCATAGGGCGCCGGTAGCTCAGTGGTATGCGCATTTGCCTTCCGAGCTCAATAGCGGGGGTTCGAAACCCGACCGAGGCCCTTAGTTTATTTTATCTGGGAGGTAAAATAAACTTAAGCACGTCGTCCTTCGTATGGGTCGCTAAGGGATGATGCCAAGCCTGTACGATGTCAGGTACTCGTTAAAGACCCCCTACCCTAGGTGAATAAAAATTTAGGGTAGGCAAAATTTAGGACTCCCACAGTAGAGTCGGGCTCATGTCCACCAGAGTGACGAAAGAGCGCTCTGGTAGTAGGCAATATGACCTCGTAGTTAAAGCCCGGGCATGAGTCATGAAACCTAACATAATCTTCTCCTCCCCATTCCTATGAGACATCACCCTGCCATCTTCCCTCCGTTTCTCTTCACTCTTCTTATCCCACCCTTCCTGTGTTTTAGTATTGTCTGTTCGTCTGTGAACGCGATAAACTTGATAGAATAAGTGCATCGACTGTTGCAAGTCCTTCACTACCAAGCCGATGGTTGCTCCGGTTGTCTCTAAATTTCATTATTCTCAATGTCCCCCTGTTCACCAGATCCCACCATTTTTTCTAAAGCGACATTTTAGGAGACATAACATAACAAAATTATTCTACCGCATACTTCCAGACAAAATAAATTTTATTATTCAATTTCCTAATGGAAATTAACATATTATTTTTCATTCACCAATCATTCATAAGTATGTACGTTGAGAACGTTTCATTGAAGATTTTTTACTGGCACATTATTATTTTATGAGAGTTAAAAAAACAACTCCTTTTAAGTTTTAATTGTTGGTTAATTATTGTCATATCTTTTCTCTGACATGAGCCTAACTCTGGTAGTGGGAGTCCTAACTTTTGCCTTAGTTATCTAAGGTCTTTAATATCGGATCTAAATTGCTTCGTTAAAACGTTCCAGGTGGAGGTAAACATGGGATAATAAATGAATTTAGTTGTTTCAGCAGTCGCAGCGAATTATGTATTTACCAACATTCATAAACATAAGTGGGGCAGCCCAGGTTCCCGATGTTGGCGTTCCGTAACTGTTTGTTGATAAACGATGTGTTGGTAATTGCTCCTCGATTATTATCTGTAATTATTGGTTCTCTGATCGATATATATACAAATTTATTGTGCTGTTGATTTCGATTGACAACTAACGAGTAGATCTGTCTTCCTGAGAAACTGGTCCTTTATCAAATTGTCTTAAATCTCGAATTGATTATATAATATTTTAGAAGTTCTTTCTGATTAGAAAATAGTTTTGCTTTAAGTAATGATTGATTATTTATTGACGAAAATAAATGGTATAATTATCTATACTAATATATAAAGAGAGAAAGTTTGTTTGAGGTAATCTCGGAAATTACTTAACCGATTTGGATAATTCTTTCATCGTTGAGAAGCTTATTTCTTTCCGATGGACATAGACTATACATCTTTACGTTTCATCAAAAGGAAGCTGAGCAATGATGGTAAATGTGTAGCAAGTCTGAGAAGAAGCGGCCATTCGGGCGCCATTTATTGTATACACTGCCTAAACCTTTGAAGATATATCTAAATAATTGTATGAAGTGAGTTGTTGGGAGCATATACCTTATTACAATTAGTTTTTATATCTACATATAAATCTGTAGTTTTGTGCATTTGTTTGACGTAAAAAAGTACGGAATCGATTTTAATGAAATTACATATGTAACATTTTTAATCGTTTGAATCATAGGCTATGTAGCGTCCCAAATATTTGAATGGGAGGTTGATTTATGAAACAAAAAAATGTAGCGAATCAAATTTACAACTTTTGATCAAATGGATATATGAGGTAAATTTTAAAGGAAAGGGAGGTAGGCGCTGCAAATATGAGTTTTGAATTGTTCATTGTGTAAAACATCGTTTTAACGGCCATAGGGAATATGAAATTTTCCTTCAAGAGTCCTTTAACAAGTTACTAACCTGCTTAAAGTTACTAACTTGTATAAAGTTACTAACCTGCTTATTGCTTAAAGTGACTTACCTGCTTAAAGTTATTAACCTGCTTAAAATTACTCTTAAGGTGGCTTGCTAGTTATTAATAAAAGTGAGAACGAATTTTTTCACTGTTAACAACCAGTGGAGGAGCTTGTTGTTCGATTGACGCCAATTGATTCGATGCTTTGCATACTTTTACAATGGAATTCAACCTTGTTAAACTTAACTGCTCACTTTCTACTAATCTGCATAAACATTTGCCCATTAACATTTCTAATTCTTTTACTCGCTTTATTTACATGTATTAATAAAAAAAAGTATTGTAATCGAGCGAAAATCTGTGATCGAGTTTTCAACGGATTTTCACGTTTCAAGATCCCTTAAATACGTTTGGATCATTTTCGCGATGTCTATGTCTGTGTGTGTATATATGATGGAAAGTTGTGACCGCCCTAATGCAGAAACGATTGTAGCTATGAACTTGAACGGAGAAGACACATATCGATCTAAAATCGATTAGATTTTAGCTGAAATCGGACGAGAACACTTTATTTTAAGGCCAAAATTGAGGCTACTTTACTTTGGAGCCAAAGAACATTTTAAAAGAGACCGCTTGTATTTATAATGATCAAAAATAAAAGTAGTAAATGTTGTAGAGTCGGGCTCATGTCCGCCAGAGTGACGGAAGAGCGCTCTGGTAGTAAGTGATATGTCATCTTAGTTAAAGCCCGGGCATGATCACATTAACTATTATTGGTAGTTTTTATAAAAAATCATGGAATGACTCTCATATACACAGTAATGCCAGTAGGAAATGATTTTGAGAGGAGAAAGGCGAAGTGAGAGTGTAAGCGTGGTTGGTATAAAAAAGTCCTGTAATGGCCCACATCACATATATTTTCATTATTGGAATAATATGCTTACACTAGAATAATTCAGTTTAACCGACATCAAAATACAACAAAGATAGCTGCCTATGAAAGATTCAATGATGAATTCTGTCGTTAAGAAGAGAGCAATGGCGCAACTTTGTGACTCGCAATGTTCGAGAAGAATTTAAGCTCAAGGACAAACTCATCACTTTGTTCCCTTGGTATCTGTATATATTAGGAATAAATCTTTGTAAATAAGTCTCACATGGTTTGTGTATGTACCAAAAGCACGCATCGACTGATTTTAATGAAGACAGAGATGAAAATGTGACTTAAAATGTAAATCACTCAGCCCCATATCCGTCTTAAGATTATGTCTCGAAACCCACGTTTTTTAAAACCCCGTAAAAATGTTTCTTATGAAATTTCCGTCAAAATGCCCGTAGATTTGAAATAGGACTAATACAATCAAAGTTACAACACTCCAAAGAATGAAAATAAATGTATGTCATTCAAGGTAATGTTTAATTTGTATTGGCAAGAAAAATATTTTTAATGTTGATAGTTTTTTATTGAACAAATTGAAGAAAAAACAATTATTTGACCATAACAGGATTTTTTACCAACCACGTTTTTACAGATCACTCTCTCCCCCCGCCCTCCCCTCTAAAATTCATTTCAAACTGGCAGTACTGGGCATAAGGAAGTTACTCACTGAATTAAGCTGTACAAAGAGCCATGAAAGAAAAAAAAATGCCAACACATTATTACATTATAGTTTTAGAATTTGAAAGAAGAACACAACTCGTTTGCCGAGACTTCGGGAAAAAGGGCCTAGTATTGTTTATTATAGAATAAAAATCTGTTGCTGTGGTCTACCGATGATCCCATCTGGGACGATCGGAGGTCGCCCCAGACCACTTTAGCTTCCTTCGCTGCGCTCCTTGGCGTGCGGAGAGAGCTCTTTATCAAGATGGGGCCTTGACTTGCTGTACTACTGCGATGCGCTGGGGTCCACCGGCGATCGGCGGTCGCTCCCAGCCCAATTTAATTTCATTTGTGGCGCTCCTTGGTGCGTGGAGAGAGCTCTTTATCAAGATGGGGCCTTGACTTGCTGTACTACTGCGATGCGCTGGGTTCCACCGGCGATCGGCAGTCGCTCCTAGCCCAATTTAATTTCATTTGTGGCGCTCCTTGGTGCGTGGAGAGAGCTCTTTATCAAGATGGGGCCTTGGCTTGCTGTACTACTGCGATGCGCTGGGTTCCACCGGCGATCGGCGGTCGCTCCCAGCCCAATTTCATTTCATTTGTGGCGCTGCTTGGCGCGTGGAAAGAGCTCTTAATCAAGGGCTTTGGCTTGCTGTACTACTGTGATGCGCCGGGGTCCACCGGCGATCGGCGGTCGCTCCCAGCCCAATTTAATTTCATTTGTGGCGCTCCATGGTGCGTGGAGAGAGCTCTTTATCAAGATGGGGCCTTGGCTTGCTGTACTACTGCGATGCGCTGGGTTCCACCGGCGATCGGCGGTTGCTCCCAGCCCAATTTCATTTCATTTGTGGCGCTCCTTGGTGCGTGGAAAGAGCTCTTAATCAAGGGCTTTGGCTTGCTGTACTACTGCGATGCGTCGGGGTCCACCGCCGGTGTGCCTAGCCGACAGACGGCAGTCGCCCCCGACTGCTTTTTTCTTCATCTGCCAGGAGGAGACAAATGGGCTAAGCACTGGTTAGTCGGTCTCCGTCACCAGCTGCCCTAGGTCGAGTCCCAGTACGATTCTGACCCGCGTATCAATTTCACTCTAGGACCGTCATAAGACCACATCTCGGCTCCGCCTCACGAAAGTTCGGGTTGTTCTTCCTCTTAAAGAAGAGCTTGAAGTTGAAATCTCCGTGACCTGAGTATCTGGGACATCCAGTGGTCAAGCAGTATAGTCCATAATCCTGTGATGGTCAGATGACATATTTTTTCTTCGCCTCTATAGTAGTTTAGAAGCGAACAGAACATAAGAACAACAGCCCGATCTGGGTCGTGTCAATGCGTCCTCTTTATCTTAGAGGCGCTAAGTCCAAAAGTTGTTAGTATCTCCTAGACTGCTGGTTTTATAAAAATTTACATAATAGGTATTAAAAAACTTCAATTTAGTTCCAGTACATTTAGTTTATCAGACACATAGTTTTCGACAAAATTAACGAAAACCTTCAATAGTAGTGAGTAGGTTTTCACCACAATTATCCTAACATCCATGCCAAAAGCAACTCAATGGGATTTAGGACTGTAGTTTACATGGGAGGTGTGATCGTCAACAAACGTTTCATGAATATTGTGTGACAGATCGGTTTAAATTTATTATACACAATGTTATTGAGACGTACATCACCTATTGTACCTGCTATTATGTAACAAAGTCACCTCACAGCATATTTAATTTTTGATATAACCTTTAAATATATGATTATGCATTTGTCATAAACTACAAACAGAACATTTTTATTTTCATGTTTGCCCTTGATACTTGTGTATGAACCAAACATGAAATAGAGTATAAACATTGCTCAACTGGATAATTCATTTATTTTGAGAGTGCGAGGATACCATAAAATTTTATGTAGAAAGAAACTGTTTTATAAGGACATCAAGGCTTGATTTCATTAATTCCAATTTGTTTTATAATGCTAAAGTAGAGGTGAACTCCAGCAGGCGCGCCATTGCGGACTTTCACTCTGTTTTGGAAAGGATTGTCAGCTCTTCGGGTTTTTATAAATGTGTAAGGTGTAATTATTTATGTGCAAACACATTTTTACGATCTGTGTCGTTATAGTGGAAAGCTAAAATAAAATAAATAGAAGCAACTTAAACCAAAAATAGTTTAACTGTTACATTGTCTAATTCTAGAAAAATATGTACATAAAGTGTACCAGCTTTCGGGTTACTCAAACTTAGCAAGGTTGTCATATTTATACAATCTTCAGGTTATCAGAGATTACCTAAGACTCCCTGTCCCTACGAAAATCCATGGGGAATGGGGTGTATCAGCTCAAATGCAAATCAGAAAGTAAATTTAAAGAACGGATTAAATAAAAATCTGAAATAATGAAAAAATCTACTAGAAATAAAAGACGTTGTCTTCCCACTGTTTTATTTTATACCAGAACCGGTTTTCGATGCAACAGCGTCATCATCAGTGGTTCATCCCACCCACACAGCACAGCGGTTGGAAGATAACTGGCGACGCTGTTGCGTCGAAAACCGGTTCTGGTATAAAATAAAACAGTGGGAAGACAACGTCTTTTATTTCTATTAGAAATCTCGTCCCACAACATCTTACTATCACATATGAAAAAATCTACATTCGCTGTACATGTCAAAGATATGGGTCACTTATTCAACAAAGCAATGGGAATAATGTATCTCAATCTTTGTGAAAAAAATGTAGACAGCTTGACTCTCTGGAACAGTTGAACATTAATAGAAGGAACTCGAAAAAAATTGAAATTATTTGAACGGCCAAACTCACTTCGAAATCTCACCTATATATTTTTGTGGAATTAGAAATTATAAAAAGATAAACAAGTTCTCTGTAATGTCCTGTGTATACTGTTGGTGTTATGTGCAAGGTGACTTTCATTGGGTTTGTGAGTTTGTCAAGTGAAATGAGCTGTTGAATTTATTTCTGTTTCGTTTCTTGCAAAAGGTTGTACAGGTACCTTCTTCTGAGAGCTATTTTGCAAATATGTTGATTTCTGAAGTTCGAAATAATTTCCCTTTGGAACTGAAATAACTCTCCGCTGTTAGAGTGCCATGTGTAGATCTCATAGATTTTGTTCTAAGGTAACATTTTTATTAATTACCCCTCCCCCCTCCCCAGGTATAGGGGAAGTTATGTATTCGGTCAGAAATTCTTTGTTGAGTTTTCACTGAAATTTCATGTTTTTTAATCTCTTAATTATAAAATTGAAAAAAAAAAAATTCATGTCTTTGTATGTGTCTGTGAATACTCCCGATAAAATGAATGAACACGAAATTTCATAATATTCAGAACACCATTGACGACACCTATCATCTTCAGCCAAATCGGTCAAATGGAAAGAGGGTATTTAGGGGTTGAATACAAAAGCTCTAATTAATATATGTAATGAATGTTTCAACACAAAGTTTAGTACACGGGTTCAAAAGTTCCTAATTGAGACACGTATCCATTTTCAAGAAATCAGTAGGTACGTTAGATTCAGAGGGAGAGTAAAAACTTAGTAGATTAATTTGCACTGGAGAAGTCTCAGATGATTGATCGAAGATTCGTAAATATATTTTTTTGCTTTTAGACATTGTTTGACTGCCCATTACAATGAAGCTATATACTCTGGCGACATATGTTATACCGGCCGAAGGCAACATTAAGCACCGGCATTGCAGAACGAGCTTATCGGCCATCCAGTTCTTGCTCAGGTCTAAAGATTTTAAAGTATCCAAAGTGATGGAGGCGATTGGCCGTTTCATCAATGATCCTCCTACGGGCAGCCTGCCAGCCTCTTCGTATTCTGGGACCCTGCAGTGGCTAGGGTTGTAAGCTTCTCCTTTCGGGACAGCAGCCTGTCCTGGGGCTAATGAAGTCCATGATTGTAGCCTGCAAAGGCAATCAGGAAGAAACAAACTTTCTCTCTGGGAATATCCTCGTTGTTGGCGATAGTTCGCCGTACTATTCAAACTTCTCCATGAAATTTAATCGCCTTAGGGCCTATTCCAGCGGCCTTTCTTTAGTTTTTCTGCGTATGGCCGAGCCACTTGTATAAATGTATACACCGACTTCTTCTTTTGATTATTATGCTTCTACAGAAACTATGGCAGCAGCTCTAAACTCTTGCCGAAACATGGTCTCCTTTTCGACGCTTATCCTCAAAGAGTTTCCAAAAAAAACTTAGCCAAAGTTTGCACTATGATTAAAGAGACCTTCTCCACGTAAATACAAGCATGTCTTTTCAGTTAGTATTTCTTCCATAATATGTACCATCTTAACTTAAGTATTTTATGATTATTGTGATAGATGAAAGGTAACTTCAAAAACGAGGTTAGCACATAAAACAAAATATCCTTACTCATTGAGTGTGATATCGCTACCATACTGAGCTGTTATTGTCCAAGTATTAAGGCCATGGCCTACCGAATCATAGCAATGCTTTCTCTATTCCTAGTCAGCAAAGGAGACTTCAAACATAAAATGTATGTAGAAATTGATTTACGCAACATATTACTATGACTAATATATTACTATGACTATTTCCATATTCGGGATGCCGATTCTAATATTCCTGTTTACATCAAATGTTAATAATATAATAAAGTTATGTTGTAAGAAGTTTGATGAAATATTTTTTTGTATTTATTTATTTAAAGCCACAACTATATAAAAATGCACAACCAGCGGCTAGGCTGACATTTACTGTACACTGAAAAAATTAAAAAAACTTATGACGGAAGGTTCAAGACCTAGGTAAATTTGTATTTAAAATTTTGCAAACTTCCGGGTTGGTGAATAAGTATATTTTGTTTTAGAAACGTTGGTATAATTGTTTGAAATATGCGTCTATGGGTGTGATGTTCCAGTCGCAGTGTAACGTCTTGTTGCTAACGTATGATGAGCGTTGTATCAGTCGCAGTGTTTTGATTGTGAATATCTGTATTCGTTTGATGTTCGAGGCCTTTGCAGTATCATTTGTAATCTATTGGTCCAGAGAGGTCGGAGAAGATAGTTGTAACAATTTAGTTTTCGTTGAGTCGATTATTTAAAACGCCCATTCAAAATGCTATCGTCGCCAGTCTAGTGTGAGGGTTCCAAGTCAGTTCCTGCGAAGGTTAATCCTAAATATTTGAATATTGGGGAGCTCTCACCACAACGGGGGGCGAATGTTACATGTTGACATTTTTTGGTGTTAAACTTAATTTTCCAAGATGTACTCCTAACTTTAATTTTGATGAGGTGTTAGGTTAGGTTAGGTTTTATGACTCATGCCCGGGCTTTAACTACGAGGTCATATCGCCTAGGTACTACCAGAGCGCTCTTTCATCACTCTGGTGGACATGAGCCCGGCTCTACTGTGGGAGTCCTAAATTTTCCCTACCCTAAATTTTTATTCACCTAGGGTAGGGGTCTTTAACGAGTACCTTACATCGTACAGGCTCGGGACCATCGCTTAACGTCCCATCCGAAGGACGGCGTGCTTAAGTTTACTTTACCTCTCAGATAAAATAAACTAAGGGCCTCGGTCGGGTTTCGAACCCACGATCTTGAGCTCATTGATGAGGTGTTGCTGTAGTGTGAGTGATGCGGTGAGAAAATCTGCGTGAGAGGATAGAATAGTGGTGTCATCTGCGTATCTGATAATGTGTTAGGGATGGTGGGTAAATCAAAAGTGTACATGAAGTAATATTGTGATAAAAATATTGAAACAATTCTTTAATATATCTCCCTACTTCTCAAATGTTAGAACCAAGTGTACTTACCTAGATTTAGAATAGTTTTGCCAATTAGAATCTTTCAGGTTTGATTTTCGTGACATGTCACTTACACCATCTTACCTTTATTTTAAACCTAAGAAGAAGAAGGTTTAAAGGTGAATAGCTATAGTGATGAACTGATGGTAAAGTTAATTGACAGCAAAGATACAGAGCCAAACCTGTTATTTAGTGCATAGGGATTGCATACCTGTTATATAATAACAGAACTCAAAAGGTATAATTGCTGAGTTTTATTTTGAACTTAACTGTGTTGCCTGGCAAGTCACTACCTTGATGAATGTAAATGTAATTCAGTTGATTTTGTGCCTCTTCATCTTTTTGAAAAAAAAGTTTATAGTAAAACTCCTATTTCAGCCAAATCGGTCAAGAGGAGAAGTTAAAGAGGGGTCTTAACTCCAGAGTCTTAATAAATGGAATGGTCATGCAATGAATATCTCGATATCTCGGACTTAAAAACATAAGTAAGACATCAATTGAATTTCAGCCAAACCAATCATTGGGTAGAAGGGGTTTAACTCTAAAGTCCTAGTAACAGCCAATGGGCTCAATGATGAAAATTTAATTCAAACAATATGAAAATTTCATTTTTGAATTCAGAAGTCGTCCAGGAAAGAGAGGTAGTTTATAGAATGAGCGAAAATAGTTTATTACAAATAATTCGAGTTGGGGAAGTATATTGCAGATGATTCACCATATTTTTTTAAATATATAATAATGGATATGAATATAAGAAATTTCAGTATATAAAGCATCGTTAGATCAATTTAACCAAAAAAAATAAAAACGGCTCCTTTACAAACACATTTGCAGCAAATAAAAAAACATATAAAAAACACGTATTCTGTGAACATTTGATGAGTGTCACTCAAAAATAACATTCGAAAAGGCCATTTTGAATTTTTCTAAAGTTGATGTAAAATCGAATTTAAATTGGAAGATAATACTATGTAGGTGTATTTAAACCATAAGAACTTCAAAAAAAAATCTACAGGCAATTGCATTTTTTTTTTTTTTTCATCGAATAATGGGAGTTTGGAACTGAAATTTTCAGGAAAATTTTCTTTTTATATGTGCAAACTGTCGGTCAATTGCCCATTCGAAAATCGTTGGGGGCAGTTTTCATACTCTTATCTGGCTAGACCCTTTGTTATCAAAATAATATCTATTTGCTTCTATACATTTCTCCCACCATAGAACAATGAATAGAATAGAATGGTTTTTATTAAAAGAAGAAAAATAACATCATTCCAAGAAATGTACAAAGAAAAAAACACTTAGACTATAGCCATTTAGGCCGTCAGTCGGCCATTGAACAATGAATAAATTGGTTATATTTTTGAACTGCCCCAATACCTTTGAAACGACGTCATTCAATATTATTGTGTAACAAAAAAAAAAAATTATTATTATTCAAATATGTGTTTATTTTAAGATTTAATATCGATTGATCTATATAATTTATATGCTATTTTGATGAACAAAAAATTTATGACATCATTACAATATTATAGTTTATAACGGTATAAATATTATTATTATTTTTATGAAAATAAAATTGGTGAGGCCCCACCTTTGTAGCTCTCGAACAGTGCAGATACTTCAAGTACCCTCTGTATCTGTGTAGTTTTACACATATTAGAATTAGAGTATTTGACTCATATGAAAGTGGCATTAAACTGGTCTTCATAGTAGCACAGTGGCTTGAAAGATGAAGCAAAAGACCACATCGATACCGTGCATCTTACTATGTGCATTATTATGTGCAACAAATTATGGCTACCAAGTGTGAGGAGAGCTATAGACATCAGAGAGGAATTTGAGGGAGAAAGCTTCTGGAAGAATTCAATTTATATTTTCCAAACGTCGGAAATAGTTTAAATTCAACTTTGAACTCTATCCCTGCATCTAGAGTGCACTGTCATCAGTGCTGGACAGCAACCTACTTTCTTGGAAAGGAGCAGTAGAAATATATTCCTTCCCCCTCCCCCCCCCCCCCCCCCCCCCATTTTGCAATTTAAAAATGTATGAACTTCCCTTTTTGAGGACTATATATATATATATATATATATATATATATATTGTAGCATGTCTACCCTATAGATAATGCTCAGAACTGGCGATGTCTATGAGAGGATCGCGATCGCTAGGAGCAAAGTATGGGTTGTGTGGTGTTGAATAAACGAGAATTGCATTTGGAAGAGAATGCTCGGAACCAATGATGCCTGCGAGAGAATCGCGATCGCTGGGAGCGAAAATAAAGAATAATAGAGACACAATGGAAAGGAAGCCAAGATAATTGTCTACATCCGGTGTATAAGGAATAAGCAGTAAAGGTTTTTTTTCTTACTCCAGGTTTTCACACAACTAGAGGCAGATGTTAATTGGTAATATGCGATTGGCTGGAAATAAAATGGGCGGAGTCCGACGACCAATCAAGCCTGGAGAACTGTCCCCTACCACGGTCAGATATCGGAAGCCACTCCCCGTTTTACTCATTCTTCGCTCATGTCTTGGCTGGTCACCACGTTCTTTTTATATTGTACAGTTGAGTTTAAATATGTGAATTGAGTTTTCTTCTTCGCTCATATCTTGGTGGATCACCACGTTCCTCTCTTTGTAAAGCCTAGTTTCAGTATGTGAAAGTACTTTCTTCGCTCATGTCTTGGCTGGTCACCACGTTCTTTTTATATTGTACAGTTGAGTTTAAATATGTGAATTGAGTTTTCTTCTTCGCTCATATCTTGGTGGATCACCACGTTCCTCTCTTTGTAAAGCCTAGTTTCAGTATGTGAAAGTACTTTCTTCGCTCATGTCTTGGCTGGTCACCACGTTCTTTTTATATTGTACAGTTGAGTTTAAATATGTGAATTGAGTTTTCTTCTTCGTTCATATCTTGGTGGATCACCACGTTCCTCTCTTTGTAAAGCCTAGTTTCAGTATGTGAAAGTACTTTCTTCGCTCATGTCTTGGCTGGTCACCACGTTCTTTTTATATTGTACAGTTGAGTTTAAATATGTGAATTGAGTTTTCTTCGTTCATGTCTTGGGTGATCACCACGTATCTTTTCTATAAGTAAAGTTTAGTTTGAATATGTGAATTAGTCGTAGAGACACACTTTGATTTTGGACGGTGCAAAGTCAGTGGGGGTGTAACTTCTGGTGTGCCCTCGAAACTACGCAGATCTTCAGGGACTATGTGAATAGACGATTTCTACGGGAAGTCCAGAAAGGGTGATCACGCCGTCATTCGCCATGGATATCGTATCGAGGTACCTCGTAATTAAGTTATAATTCAGTCCTTCAGACACACGGCCAAATTATATATATATTCAATTGTTGTTTTGTAAATATGTTCTCATTAAAATAAATATGTTAAAGTTATAGGTTTGATTCATTTCATTTCCCCCCCACTCATGCTTCTTCTGGTTGACAACAGTAATTAATTATTGTTAATTACTGATGTCAACTAACCGTTAGGATCTTGTAACCGTTCTTCCCGTGGGAGTGCTTTCAGCTATTCAGGCATTGTTTAATTAAAGTCGCGATTTAAATAATTTTCAATTTTAATAATTTTTCGATCTCAATTTTATTTATTTTATTAATTACGTGTTTTGCACTCACACAGGGAGGAGAGGTTGGTTATTAATTGGCGCCCGAACAGGGACTTGATTTGTTTATTAATTATGCCAATTAGTATAATTAATGAACCCCACTAATCGGTCCCTTATTAATTAATTAATTTAAAAAAAAAAAAAAAAATTTTTTTTTTTGCTTTTTAACGTAGATTCCAGCCTATTAGGCCACAATGTTATATTTTCACTTAAAGTCGGTATTTAGAATCAAAACTGAAGAAGGATGGGTGAGGGTAGGGACAATGAATGACATCATTTATTGAAATAATTTTATTTTTTTTTTGTTTTTGATTTTTTTTTTTCTTATGTAGATTAGTAGGCATTTATTTTACATATTATAACTATTGTTGTATTGTGATGCCATCTGACAGGTCACCATAGAAATTAGGTTAGCACCAGACCTCCCGTATAATTCATTTAATTGTTTTGATATATATTTCTTATCAGAATGGAAGGGAAAGGGAAGTCGGACTTAGAGCCGATACAGACACGGTCTAGGAAAACTATCCGTACGCCCCCGGAGTCCCCGGTAGAAAATCCTAAATTTGACCTAGAGGCGATGTTTAAGGCCATGCAGGAACAGATGGGAAACTTGGGAAAGGATTTAAAAGCGGACATGCAGGAACAGATTTCGGGACTAGGACAACAGGGAAAGGCCATGCAGGAACAGATAGGACAGCAGACTTCGGAGATAAAGGAACAAATTTCGGCAATGACAAATAATATCGAATCCATTAAACGTAATATGGGTACCGTACAATCTGAATCTAGGCAGGACAATTCAGAAGAGAGATATGATAAGCCTACTTCTAAAGTCAGGGACATGGTAGGTGTCAGTTATCATGAAGTTACAGGTGGGATCGTGTCAGAAACACAGCATCTAGATAAGGAGGTCGAAGAAATAAATTCGAACCAAAATATTATTAGTACCGATTGTGAGAAGAGATTCGCCGATATCTCGAAGAGAATAGATACTGTTTCGGGTCAAACTCAGATCTCAACCCCAAAACAAGATGACCGAATGACATTTACCGTACCCGAAGGACATAGGAATTGGCCTACGAACCAGACTTTTGCTCGCGAACAGCCTAGCAATGTCACCTTCCAAGATGTCTACGTGAAAAATTACGAACGTGGTGAGGTGGCGTTACGTAATAGCGTTTTGGATTTGCCCAACCATTTTGTATTTAAATTCTTACTATTCTGGGAAGGACCTTACCAGATTTTAGACAAGGAAAGTCCTCAAATTTTTATTTTAGGACACCTCGGCAGCGACGTAGCGGAAGGAGGAATCTTTTATATGACATCACAGAAGCCGTATATTAGCGGATAAATTTACAAGCAGGCTAGAGAAGCGCTAGGGCTCTCTTTGAGATTAACGATCTTACTTCAGCCGAGTTAGGGGGGCGATTATTGCAGACGAGATCGCGGCCCTAGAGTCAGGGAAGAGATTTGTGACGTCTCTATGGGTGTCCATCCCCAGCTATCCCAGGAACAGTTAGACAAAGTCACACACACATAAAACAGACACTATTTTTTTATTATTTGGGAATTATTTATTATTTTACACTAACGGCCAACACCTCATTATACAACAACACACAAAGTATCACACATACACATTTATTGGGGACACGGGATTTTTTTTATTTAGTTATTTTTTTTGTAAATAGGATAAGGCAGACGGGGACATTCTGGCATTCCCCTGGGGCTTAACATCGAGCATACCCCCCTTAGTCGAGCTCAAAGATTCCAAAGTGAATCGCCAGGTTGTAGATATAATTTTAGTATAATAAGTTAGGGTTAGTTTTTTTTTTTAAATTCTAGATATTAAGTTAGGATAATTTTTTGTTTATATTTAGCATAGGATATTTTTTTATTAGTATTACGTTTTTTTTTTATGATGGGATAATTTAATTTAGGTAATGGTGTCATTTTTAATTTAACGTAATTGTAGGACGGGGCAGACGGCATATGGACTGGCCATCCATGGGAATTTACATACGTATTTGAATTTGATTAGTAAAGCAGATATGACTAGGCTGACAGCGAGACGATGGCACACACATTTGTAGGTAGTCACGTATGGTAAATGTACTTCCAATTGTGTTTGTCTGTTTTGTTTTGTATTTTTAAATAATATTTGTATTAGTATCCGACCGTGTGTATCTATTGAAAATGTCACATTGACCCATATTTTATCTAGTGACCATGATGGGCTATGTTAACCCAATGAGAGCCTTGTAAATATATTTGTCACATATATCCAGGTATGGACCTTACTTATTATGATAGAGTGTCGACCACGGTAGGTCAAAATGTCAATTTTTTTATTTTAGTTAAGAAATCCTAAGGCAAGGAGCCGAAGCATACATGACTGGAGGGGGAGATATATTATAAACTGGAGGGGATACCCAGAATTGAATATTTAATTATCGTACACACGGAGAAGGGGCCACTCCATTGATGCTTGTAGAATCCATTTAAAGGGGCGGGATTTTGTTTAATTATTTTTTTATGCCATGAACTGACTGTTGAACTGAAGAAAGGGTTTCGCTACTTGATTAATGCGGATGCCGGAATTTACATATATTTATGAAACTGAGATGGGATTTGAGTGGGCTTATTTTTCTATTTTATATTTCGTCGTCGTTCCGGCAGAAGGTAAATACCTGTCGAAGGCCTAAGGAGGCATATGGTTAGGGTTTGGTCAACCCAAATTTTTGTTGAAGCGGATTAGGTATATGGGAATTCAGTTGAAACATTGTCGAGGCGTGGGGCCTTTTTGGATGTTTTAACTAGTCAGTGAATGTATGCTAGAAATAGAATCATCGTTATTTGCCAATGGAGAGGGTTAACTCCAAGAAGTACAGCGTAAAGTAAAATCATGCTTTGGTCACGCATGCATAGGCAAGCCATGCCGATTCGAAAGGAAATTTAAAATCATGTTTTGGTCACGCATGATAATGAGGTCGATACCTGAGTATTTGGTTAAGTGTATACGCTCAGTGAACGAGCAAGTGTTAAGTGAAACTAATAAAATATGTGACTTCCAATGGTCATTTAGCCGACATATTTTATTTTAACGGGAACGGGGGATATTGTAGCATGTCTACCCTATAGATAATGCTCAGAACTGGCGATGTCTATGAGAGGATCGCGATCGCTAGGAGCAAAGTATGGGTTGTGTGGTGTTGAATAAACGAGAATTGCATTTGGAAGAGAATGCTTGGAACCAATGATGCCTGCGAGAGAATCGCGATCGCTGGGAGCGAAAATAAAGAATAATAGAGACACAATGGAAAGGAAGCCAAGATAATTGTCTACATCCGGTGTATAAGGAATAAGCAGTAAAGGTTTTTTTTCTTACTCCAGGTTTTCACACAACTAGAGGCAGATGTTAATTGGTAATATGCGATTGGCTGGAAATAAAATGGGCGGAGTCCGACGACCAATCAAGCCTGGAGAACTGTCCCCTACCACGGTCAGATATCGGAAGCCACTCCCCGTTTTACTCATTCTTCGCTCATGTCTTGGCTGGTCACCACGTTCTTTTTATATTGTACAGTTGAGTTTAAATATGTGAATTGAGTTTTCTTCTTCGCTCATATCTTGGTGGATCACCACGTTCCTCTCTTTGTAAAGCCTAGTTTCAGTATGTGAAAGTACTTTCTTCGCTCATGTCTTGGCTGGTCACCACGTTCTTTTTATATTGTACAGTTGAGTTTAAATATGTGAATTGAGTTTTCTTCTTCGCTCATATCTTGGTGGATCACCACGTTCCTCTCTTTGTAAAGCCTAGTTTCAGTATGTGAAAGTACTTTCTTCGCTCATGTCTTGGCTGGTCACCACGTTCTTTTTATATTGTACAGTTGAGTTTAAATATGTGAATTGAGTTTTCTTCTTCGTTCATATCTTGGTGGATCACCACGTTCCTCTCTTTGTAAAGCCTAGTTTCAGTATGTGAAAGTACTTTCTTCGCTCATGTCTTGGCTGGTCACCACGTTCTTTTTATATTGTACAGTTGAGTTTAAATATGTGAATTGAGTTTTCTTCGTTCATGTCTTGGGTGATCACCACGTATCTTTTCTATAAGTAAAGTTTAGTTTGAATATGTGAATTAGTCGTAGAGACACACTTTGATTTTGGACGGTGCAAAGTCAGTGGGGGTGTAACTTCTGGTGTGCCCTCGAAACTACGCAGATCTTCAGGGACTATGTGAATAGACGATTTCTACGGGAAGTCCAGAAAGGGTGATCACGCCGTCATTCGCCATGGATATCGTATCGAGGTACCTCGTAATTAAGTTATAATTCAGTCCTTCAGACACACGGCCAAATTATATATATATTCAATTGTTGTTTTGTAAATATGTTCTCATTAAAATAAATATGTTAAAGTTATAGGTTTGATTCATTTCATTTCCCCCCCACTCATGCTTCTTCTGGTTGACAACAGTAATTAATTATTGTTAATTACTGATGTCAACTAACCGTTAGGATCTTGTAACCGTTCTTCCCGTGGGAGTGCTTTCAGCTATTCAGGCATTGTTTAATTAAAGTCGCGATTTAAATAATTTTCAATTTTAATAATTTTTCGATCTCAATTTTATTTATTTTATTAATTACGTGTTTTGCACTCACACAGGGAGGGAAATGGTTATAATATATATGGTGGGCCGGTGTTTTACACCTAAGGACCTAAGCATCCAGTGCTCTTATCCCTTCCCTGGAAGCGCTGGGCTTCCCCCTTATTATATTACCTGTATGTTTATACTACCTGAACCAAGCCCTTCATGAAGTGCTCAGTCTCCCAGTTTCCTTAATGAACCTGAGAATACTCTCATAGTCCAATCTTCTTTTGAAGACTTTTAGCTCCAATTTATTTTATTCTCTGCATCCCATCATCAGTAAATAGTGATGCTCTGCTTTCCAAGTTCCTGAGAGAGTAGTTAGCCTCCCACAAATTTTGCAATTTAAACATTCTTTTCCTTGCTGATGAAATTTCTATCGCCCCTTAACCATTCCAGGAGGACCTTCTCCTATAGTCCAGCAACAGAGCCACTCTTTCTCCCACAGTCCACCATCGGGGGCTAGCTGCTCATTGTCAAGTTCTCTGACCTCGTTGCTAATTATGCCGGTGTGGCCAGCGTCGGATCACAATGGATTGGTTTGGAACTTCATTCCAGACTATCTCCCCACCTCATTGTCTTACATTCAACTCCGAATCCAATCCTTCTATATCCATCCCTTCCCTCCCATCGATAGGATTTTGACTTTTTTAATTAACACCTTCTGTCCGATTAGATTCATTCACCAGACGATTCTTCAGATGACTCCCATCATTGGCGTAGCCAGTCATTCGCGAATTAAAGGGGGAAGAGGGATAGAGTGGGGGTAAGAGGGAATGAACTAGTTTCTAGGTAAGATTAGAATGGGACTATTCGTCTTATGAAGAACATTGAATGAAGGCCACTTTATTAATAAAATCTGAATTAAATGTTATTTTCAAATTTTAAATATGGGGATGGTAGGGAAAATGGCACCTCTTCCTACCATCTGGGAATTATTTGTAGTGTTAAATAAGGCCTATCACGCAACAGGAGAAAATTCATTAGTTGGTTATACATAAATTTTGCAAAAAGGGAATAAGTAATTAACATGAAAGCTCTCTTGCCTTTTAAAACTTGCTTCAAAACGAGAAATTATATAATAAATGTATATATAATAATAAATGGAACTAAGGGTAAAATAAAAATATAAAATTGCATTGGGTTTATATGGGACAATCGGGACGAAAATTTAGGGAACGAATCAAAGACCATCCGAAATATGAATATCAATCTTCATTCACTAAGCATATCAATGATATGAGTCACATGTTCAACGAAGCAACGAAAATAACATGTCTGAATTTTTGTGTATAATTTTATATTGAGACTCTCTTCTAGAACAGCTAGAAATTGACAGAGTCAAGAAAAATGGGAATTGTTTACATTAATATAATACATTGTGTATTTATTTATTGTACATATTGTGTACACATTTATTTTATTATTCCATATGGCCAATATTTATTTTATATACTGTTTGCTCTATTATGAATACAAATTCTTTAGTTAATTTGCCGCCATCTTAGCTGCTGCTGACCTTCACATACACGCCTCATTTACACTACAACACCATCTCACACAAATTGAAAACTGGTGCAACACATGGAAAATCAAACTAAATACAGAAAAATCACAGCACATCACATTTACACTTCGACGAGAAACATGCCCCCCCGTTTTCATCTACGACAAGCCCCTCCCTCAAACTAATACTGTACGATACCTAGGACTGACATTGAATCGAAGACTGACATGGAATCCTCACACACGTCTCACACGAAACACGCTGAACCGTCGACTCAAAATACTCTACGGACTTCTAAATAGACGATCAAAATTAGACATGACACAAAAACGGAACTGTTATACTTACTTACTCAGACCATTATGGACATACGGATCACAGATATACGGTTCAGCAAAAACATCCAACATCAAACGAATTCAGGCATTTCAGTCAAAAACCCTCAGACTGATAACACAATGCCCCCCATACATAAACAACAGAACACTTCATAACGATCTTATGATACACACAGTATCCGACACAATACAAACTATTTACATACGTTTTTTTAGAAAACTTTACACACATACAAATCCAGAAATACATACTTTATCTTCACAACACTTACCACAAAACCCCCCACGAAGGTTGAAGAGGAGGTGGAACCGCGACTTACTGCCACCTTAATTCCTATTCGTTCTTAATATTTTTATTTTTTTTTATTCTTTTACATTATTTTCCTTCACTTTTATCATCTCTCTTACCCATTCCATCAAAGTTGTCTTTCAATTCCTTTTTATTATTTTTTTTTTTAAAATTATTATTATTATTATTTATTTATTATTATTTTTTTTTTTTTCCCTTGTCCTTATAATTAATAAAAAATTTTCGTCCCGAGGACCTACCACTGGGTGGCCTTCCTCTCACATGCCATTCTCGCCAACGTCTCCATACCTACCAACATAGATGCTGGTTGTTGCCCCCTAGCAACAGTTGCATCTTTATGAATAAAAGCCAAAAAAAAAAAAAAAAAAAAAAAAAAAAGTTAATTTAAATTTCTTAATAATATAATTTTTTTTTTTAGAGTTTGTTTTCAAGTCAAATATTTTAGTTATTATTTTCCGTTATGTCAGGATTTCCTCCTTCCATGGGGCATACCTGGTGGGTGGGGAGTTGCAACCTCAGATAGCCTCAGAATTGTATAAATCAGCCAACGTAACAAACTGAAATGTTACTTTTCATCTTTGTACTGAAGACGACAAAAGCCGAAACCGGTACATTTTATCGCCACTAACACCTTCAGTTTGAAATCCCAGTTGTATTTTTTGAAAACAAATATTTTTGTTTTTGGCCTTCCTACCTATTTAAATTGTATATATAGGTGGAAACTCTGCTGGCATTTGAGCCCTTAACGGCCGCCACTTTAAAAATTTTGGGAAACTAACTCTTGTTTCATATTGAGAGCTCATATTTTATATCTCACTGTATTTTCGAATAAAAAAAACGTATTTTTTAAATATCGGAATATTGCACACAGGTCAGACGCGTTGAAGCCTCTACCTTAGATGGTTTTAGCTATGCAAGAGTGGACAGACCGGCAGACAGATACTCCAAAGAAAACAATAGGCTTTCTTGGTTTACCTACCAAATTATTAAAAGTGTGACTATGACGTAGTCAGCTGTACCGAATTTTTGTTGTAAATATTGTTGGTATAAAGGGGGAAAAATATTTATATTGATCCACTTACTTATGTTGTATGAGGGCTCGGAGTTTCTTAAGCTTTTTAAGTAAGATAGATTTTTACGTAGCAGTTAGTTATTGGTCTTCATTAGAAATCTGCAATCAGTACCTTGGAGCCACTGCGTCTTTTTCGGGAGACAATACCGTTGCCAGCTCTCCGAATTTGACTCCTATTAAAACGTGATTAGTTTGAATGAAGGTTTTATATTTCTTTCGTTATCGTAGTGTCTGCGACCCAGTCTGATATTAATGAATTGTCTCCCATTCTCGTTCTTTTCAGTACCTTCTTGCAACCGTTCAATTCTTTTGGTTAATCGCAAGTCATCTGATGTTGGCAGTAAACAGGGGAGGGGGGTGGGTGGCTGCACTAATCCCTTCCCTATTATTATATGGCATGATCAGATCAAATTGAAACTGGGACCGACTCACAAAAAGACAACTTCCGATAGGGTATAAAGCTAGTTAACAAAAGCAGAGAGCCAGTAGGAGAGGAGAAAGCAGAACTAATGCTCCAACAGCCCTCTTGTCCACCCACATTAAAGCGGGCATTCCTCCGATTGCCTCAGCGGGAGTCAACGAGATTCTTCCAGGAATCTGATTGTGTAATCGGCTTATCATAATATATTTTATATTTTAAACGGTCGAATATTCTCGTAATATTCTTATTTTAAACATGAAAAATAATAAATTAATAAATAAATATCCTATTTATTTTGTTCATTCTTCCAGGTAAAAGGTTTTGGTTGTAACCTGGAAAAACAATCGTAAAATTTTGTTTCCATCTTGGATTATCTCGAATATTTTATCTGACTTCTTCTCTAGTATAATCGAGGTTAAACTTATTCTGAAGAGTTTCAGTTGTCCAAATATACCGTATCTAGGACCGACCCGTTTCGGATAATTGATCTCGTTGACCTAGCTACTTTCTACTGTTTCTCAAGTACATGTAAGATACCAATATCTGCATTTTTGTTTCTTCAGAGCAGATGAAATGCTTAAAATATTTGCCGGAAGTCCAGAAATTAAAATTTTTGTTCCGTACGTTTATTGGGTTACTTACAGAAATAAATGACGTTGTCTTCCCACTGTTTTATTGGGTTAAAAAAACGATACACTGAACGAAGAAAATTTATTATTTTGTATACATTTATTTGTTCTTTCTAAAAATAAATAATAGATAGATAATAATATAATAATAAATAGAAAATTGACTTTTCCTTCGGATTTAGATTTTTCCGACAAATGTTATGCTCTACAATACATCAAGATCTTTGCTTAAACGCATGCAAGTCTTTCGAATTGCTGCACAAATGTTTAGATCGTTTTGACCTGAATTTTATCAAAACACTTTGCTACTGAGAGACATGTTTGGCGCACTGTTCTTTGACTTGCCGGGGTAAGAAATAAAAATGAAAACCAAAAGAAGAAAACAAACGTATAATATTCATTAGATTCAAACCTCTAATCTTCACCTCACTACGCAGGGACTGTACCAGTGGCATATAATAACCAATATAACAACAATATATTATATTTAATCTCACAAAAAATTGAAAATTCTGTGTACACCAATCGAGGCTAGAAAAAAGTAAAATTGTATGGTCTCTTTTTCGAGTCCTTCGTTTTTATTTATTTGTTTCCCTCATTTGACTTATGACGTTATGACGAGGTATGTCGGGCAACTTTCTAAGATGAACATATCCGAACTTTATTTATTGCCACATTGGTTTAAGGACAAATCAACTAGAGGAAACAATTGAAACTAACGATAACCAGCCGGGAAGCTTACGTCGTAAAATTAGAAGTAAGAACTACGTTACATGCCGTAGATTGAAAATTAAACTGAAATACATTAAATAATAGAAAAAAATGTATATTTTTATAAATATTCTTTGCTTCACATAATATCTCTTCCAGGAAAAACCCCGTGGGGGCTGGAAAAAGAGCAGTTTGGATTGTAAACTTCTTGAACTTCCATTTAGTATTTGTTAAGTCGTGGCTGAAGATGCAATACCGAAAATATTCCCATATTTTATTTATATCTTGTGAAATAGAAATATTTAAAAAATCAACGTTTTTATTAAGTGTTTCACAATATCTCTGCAAAAAATGTTAAGTGAAATACATTAGTAACAATTTTGCAAAGAAGCAAGATTCGTAACCTCGAGATTTCAGGAAACAGTATTCCTTAGGACAGGATCTGCCGTTTCCCTTTCACCTATTCTTACAACTCGACTTGTTCTTCAGGTTCTTCTATCAATTCTGCGAAACGACCTTTTCGTATATTTTAAAAGTACTGATACGAGAGAGAATTATATTTTTTTCTAAAGTGATTGCTTCATCATTCCAATTTCTTTGATTTTGAACGTGTTTTCCAAGCCTGCTTCCCATTCACTCAATCTGAAGACATTTATATTACGAAATAGAGAATGTTACAGTTACTGACCGCTGTAATGAAGTAACGGTTTTTACTTACTGCCGTATTTGTTGAGGTCATGTGTATGATCACATTACTCCTAATCAAACCACTCGGGATATACGGTTCATAAATCAATGGTTCAGCAAAAATTTCAAATCTAAAACGTATTCAGGTTTTCCAATCAATCACTAAACTCATCACACAATGCCAACCATTGGTAAGCAACAGAACACTCCACAATGACCTTATGATAAACACAGCACACGATAAAAGTCTGCCACTCGAGACATCTATCCATCACGTCCTCTTGGTAGCTGGTTGTTGTGTGAAAGAAACAGTTGCGACCAAATTTCACAACACGAAAAAAATGTCACTAGTATCTAATATTATTATTTGCGAATGTACTAAACAGTAGTGTTTTATGCGCCCAGTCAGGTTTTTGTACAACTACAAGCATATAAAAACATTGGGGCTAGTTGTTACCTAACCTGTTTTCGTAAAGAATTTATGGCGTCCTTTTTCAACACTAAAATTAACGATCTGTAAGTAGTAAATAGGCCAAGTTTTAGACTAGTTCTGTTATACTTAAGTATGACTGTCACTTATGTTATGCAACTGTCTATTGAAGTTGTTAAATAGAAACATAGTGCTGCTATGTAACAGGTTCATACACGCACAATCTAGTGCAGTTCATTGTTACCCACATTTCACCAGTGACGTAACTCTGGGGTGGCTTAGGTGGAAAAATGCTTAAAAGATGTGCAACCAAAAGAAATTTTCTGTTGGCTCACTTCTTGAAAATTAATGTTTTCCATTATTTTAATCGATTCAGCTAACATAGCTTGGCTTCGTTGTAACTTAATCGTTGAAGGACGCACGAGAAATATAAAACTAAGGTGTCTACTGAACACAAAACTCAGTGCAAAACTCGGACAAGACCCTTAAGTTTTTTTATCAGAAAGGTGAAGAGCAAGCCTCCTCCTACAGATGGGACGTTAAGCGATGACCCCGGGCCTGTATCTCACTGTAGAGTCGGGCTCACAGAACGACGGAAGACCTCTCTGATAGTAGGCGATATGACTAAGTTGTTAGAGTCCGGGTATTTGTGCAAGGTTGCCTCTTACGTAAAGTAAGTACAATACAATAATAATAATAATAACAAAATAAATAATAATAATAATGTTAGAATATGAAAAAACAATAAAAGAAAGAAAATAATTTGGTCAGGATCAACCCTTGGTAGAATATTTAAATAAATAATTAATAGAAAAATATATAAAATAATATCTTCTGAGCTCAAGATCGTGGGTTCGAAACCCGACCGAGGCCCTTAATTTATTTTATTTGGGAGGTAAAATAAACTTAAGCGCGCCGTCCTTCGGATGGGACGTTAAGTGATGGTCCCGAGCCTGTACGATGTCAGGTACTTGTTAAAGACCCCTACCCTAGGAGAATAAAAATTTAGAGTAGGCAAAAATTAGGACTCCCACAGTAGAGTCGGGCTCATGTCCACCAGAGTGACGAAAGAGCGCTCTGGTAGTAGACGATATGACCTCGTAGTTAAAGCCCGGGCATGATTCATAAAATCTGAACCTAGACCTATAAAATAATAAATAAATAAAATAAAAATAATTATCAGAAATAATTCAGTTCTTTAAAAGAGTTGAACAAATGCGTATTTAACATTTCACCATAAAAAAAATACATTTTATTTAGATTTTCCAAGGATTGGATGAAGAGGTTGTAATGAATGTATTAACACGAAATTTTATATCTACATTCAAGAGCCCATAAGCACGACATCTAATAATTTTCAGCTGAATCAGCCGAAGGAAAGAGGGAAGCAGATAGGGTAGCTCAACTATATAATCCTTAAAAATGTATCCCGATGTAGTGAATGTATCGATGTATGTTTAAATTCAAAACTTCTATAAGAACAGGATTGATACATTTTTTTGCCGAAGAGAAGGAAGGGAGCAGAGGAACTCGACTCAAACTTTTTTTTATTAACTGCCGATGTAATGAATGTACTGATACAACATTTAGTATGAGGACTCAGAAGCCCCAATGTTAGTCAACTATAGATGTTATGTCAATGCGTTTGGAAAGAGAGCAAACTATTAATTCGCACATGTACATTTTTATTTATTCCAATTTCATTTTTATTGTCATCCTAAATTATTTTATTATTTTTTATCGGCATGTGGTGCTACCGCTTTTCTCTCATGCCATAACGCTACTGATAAAAAAAAAAAAATAATAATAATAAAACAAAGAGTTGGTGAAAAGCAAGTATAACAGTAGTTGGGTGAGTTGTGACTTCCAGCTGGGATCCTAGCGAAAGTGACGCCTTGACCTCTCCGCAAGGTCGCCCGCCGCACCGTTACCCTCTCTCCTAGTATCATCCTCCCCTATTTACCGTATCTATTCTTATTTTATAAATAGAATAATGAAACGTTTTCTATATTGATTTTATAAAGTACGATTTCTACTTTTCTGTTCAAAATTGAGAAATTCTTTTAGCAACGCTTTCAGCCAGTCTTTGCAATTAATTTTATAAACATTTCATACATCAAAAGAATATAGATATTTCATTCCAAGACTCTCCGACTGATCACACAATGCCCACAATACGTTAGTAACAAGACTTTACAGTACAACTTGAAAATGATATCCACAGACACAATCATCTAACACTCATGCAGTAGTTTCTACAACACAATTTATTTACACACGAATCTGAAAGTTTGCAAAGTTTTACGTCCAAATTTACCACACAATCTTGGAGGAAGGTTAAAGAGAGTTAGGGATAGAGATCAGTAAATTATTTTTTATTTATTTATATTTTTTTAAATATTTTCTTTAACTAACATTTTTATGGTTGCACTCTCTGTATATCTGCCAGCCCAGCCGCAGCTTGTACATGTTTTTTATGTATTGTAGTGTTTTAAGATATATATATAAACACATAAAGCTTCATGTAAAATAAATTATAAAACATTATACTACTATAGCTTAGACGTTTTCGCAATAATGTAGCAAACGTTCAAGAAAGGTACCTTGCTGCTGTTCCACATGATATATCATCCTTCTTAAAATCATAGCTAAAACCCGCAAAAACAAAAAAATAATTAAAAACAATGTCTATGATCACGTTTTTTAGTTACATGAAGCAAAACATATCCGGGAGCTTTGCATGAACCCTAAATCCAGATATACTTTCGCACTCAGTATACTTACTACAGCCAGTATTGAATTGTACCAAATCTTATAAATCCACTTAATCCTTGTATTGACTGCTCTCATTTGAACATATGGTATAAATTGGAAAACATTGAACTCCGCCAAAACACATTTTATTAACACTTCCTACGTACATATTATATATTACCTAAGTAAAAGAGTGGGATATAGAGAGGGAATGGAATCGAGATTTATCACCCAAATTCTATTTATATAGGTATATGTAAAAAATTGATGGAATAACGTGTGTACACATGAAATAGCCTTCAGCAATTGAACATACTAACCCGCACAGCAGGACACTTGATTGCACTTCAGTAATTATAGGTATGTTTTTTGTTTCAGGTGAGTTCAGAGCAAAAACAAGCATCAATAATCTGTCTTACAAGTATTTACATTTATTTTCTATCTGAATGATGAGTTATTGAATTTTTACTAATATTGTTACCGGAAAATTTTTGATATTTTTTTCTTATATTTTAACTTGCAAATTCATTTATAAACTTTTTTTTTTACTTAAAAGCTGAATGCAACTATTGCCTCTCACAACAACCAGCTATCTGGAGGGCGTGGAGTTTATGTGACCTGAATAGCTGGAGAAAGGAAGACTACCCAGCTCCTTCAGACGAAATTAAAATATGATGAATAAGGGTATGAATGCTTACATTGTCTCAAAAAGTGTGGGGTTGGAATTTGAGATTAAAGTAAATCCCATGAATCACCTTCTCGTATTTATAAGTTTAAATATTTAAAACAACTTTTAGTTTAATGTCATTTTCTTCAATCTAGATTGTCAATTTATCAATAGTTGTTTTATTATATTTTTTCTTAATAGCTTATATATTGAATTTATCTGCTAAGAGAAATGATCAAATTTGAATAATTCCCGAACTTTCAATGGTTTAGTTCCCTGCTCTAATGATGAGGTTTTGGTCGACCGTTCTAAACCGCTTCTTTAGACCATAACTAATGTATTCATCGTTCTGTCAGAAAAAAAAAATGTACCTTCGACAGAACTATAATTGGTTGAAGAAAGTATTCTAGTAATTGGTGTAAAAGTATTGGGATGTGAAATGATAGCAGGAAGAAAGCTGATAAAAGTAATAATTTAAGAACAGTGCTATTTGAACCGAATCTGTATCCGTATGAAATCCGGGTGAAAATTGTAATTATCATTTTATCATTCTTTTTTTTTTACAATTATTTATGTGGTTACAACTGTTGCTATCAACCGCGTTGTAAGAGATAATAGAGTGTCCTGAATATAATGAGAGGAAGGCTGCCTAGTCGCAGGTTCTGATGGCGAAATATTAAAAAATAGCAAGTGAGATGAAAAAAAAAAAAAAAAAATTGGCCATGCGATCTCTTCTAGCGTTCTTTGGCGTCAGGGGCGGTATTTTGCGCGCCATCACGAGAGTGCGTTATATTCGAGGTTGATCCCCTAAAACATTGTATGTCTGTGTCTTGCTTCTTAATTACTAATATATTTCATGGTACTTAACATTTTTGCAGTGCTATTGTGAAGCACTTGATGAAAAATATAAAGAATAATGTATATTTTTTTAAAATATTGTCTATTTCACCAAATATTATTGGAATTTAAAATATATGGGAGTACTTTCGGTATTGTTACCATCTTCAGCCACGACTTAACAACCTCCATTTAGTATTTGTTAAGTCGTGGCTGAAGATGGTAGCAATACCGAAAGTACTCCGATATATTTTATATATTTTGGGAAATAGACAATATTTAAAATAAAACAAACGTTTTTTTATATTTTTTAATATATTTCCGTTTTGTTTTCAATTTCATTTACATCCTCATCATCAAGTCGTCTTCCCCTCGTCAACACTCTGTAACATATCACTTACACAAGATAGTGGATGTCATAACTTTGGTCCTAGAAATAAAATTATGTGCAATGAGGGGAAGTGCTTGATGTGAGTCTTAACCGACTTTGGCATGCAGAACTTCATTGGTGGTGGTACTGCTGCATCTGCTTCGGCTGTCGAAATCGATAAGGCTTTAAGATGAATGCCAAAATTGGTTTCTTTGATTTCATTATTTTTGGTAGGTTGTGCACTCCTTGTAAATAGCAGGGTGGGAGCCACTGCAAAACGCATAAGTGGCTTGGGTCGTTCTAGGCTTTTGAAAGGCTCCTACGTTCTTGCCCTCCCACACTGACCCGTGCCAGAGCCTGGGGATTGACTGCCCGTGAACCTGGTGAAGTTTGGTTCTTTTTTCTCTTCCACGTTGGTCTTGGTGGCGAGAATCCTTACGATATCATACATACACTGTAAGCATACCCCAACATCGACAATACGTAATGGAAAGGTATCTTCATCGGGACTGATTCCACGGAGCCAGGATCTTGATTTGCCCATGTTTGCAGTCCCTCATCAACGAACCTGTTAGACTTCATTACTTAGTGTGATATTCTGCATTTCCCCTGCAAGGCACTTGGACAGTAAATAATAGGACAAATAGATAAGAAATAAAAAAAGTATTTATCAAAAAAATAAGAAGGCTGATATATATTTTGAGAGAAAGTTTCAATACTTTATAAGTGGCTGAACTAATCGTGGAAAGTGAAAGTATTCTTAAACTCCTTCAAAAAACCAAGTTAGGCAATGCCTTACCTGCATTTTACTTATGACATGAATTTTTTTTTTTTTAATGCTAAATTGGATGTTAATAATTATTATTGTTAATTCTTGAAACATTAATTACAATTATATACATGCAATCACTATATAGCTGCAACGCAACGTCTCATTAAGTTAAGGGAATATCATTGGATTTCTCATCTTTAATGCCTCTGATACCATTCTTATATATATATATATATATACATAGCACATTTGGTAATTGGTCCATGTTATACAGGTGCGAACAAATAATTAAAAGGAAAAAATAAAATTAGTGGAATAAAAAAATTAAAATTAAATTAATCCGTTTTTCTGCTTAAGAAAGTAAACCAGGATCTGTCTTTACTCTGCCTGCGTTACTTTTGGAAGGGGCTCAGCAAATGAAATGTGAACACTGTCCTTTGTGATTCAATGGTCCAAGCAACTTTGTTAAAAAGCTAAATATTAATTTTTATTATTTGTAGTTTCAATGTCAGTTCATTCAATTGTTATTTGTCCCCAGTTCATTGTTAATTCATTGTTTTCATGATTTAGATAAGGGATCGGCATACGCTTTACTCCTGCTTACGAGTATTGATCCCCAGATAGTATGTGCCGAACAACGCTGGGTCCTGAAGCTAGTATCTGCCGAGCAACGGTAGGGAATATGTATTCTGTGATACATTTTGGTAACTTACAATATTTCGAATAGGACACCATTCTATATAACGTATTCTATGTCAATTTTTGATAAATCAATTACATTTCAGAAAAATAGACACCAATTTGTTTAATTCATTTTTTGGTAAAATTGCTGGAATCGACTTATGACGATGCGTACATTATATATAAAATAATATTATATTTAATAGGTTAGGTTTTATGACTCATGCCCGGGCTTTAACTACGAGGTCATATCGCTTACTACCAGAGCGCTCTATCGTCACTCTGGTGGACATGAGCCCGACTCTACTGTGGGAGTCCTAAATTTTGCCTACCCTAAATTTTTATTCATCTAGGGTAGGGGTCTTTAACGAGTACCTGACATCGTACAGGCTCGGGACCATCGCTTAACGTCCCATCCGAAGGACGGCGTGCTTAAGTTTATTTTACCTCTCAGATAAAATAAACTAAGGGCCTCGGTCGGGCTACGAACCCACAACCTTGAGCTCAGAAATCAAGCACGCATACCACTGAGCTACCGGCGCCCTTGATATATATTATATTATATATATATATATATATATATATATATATATATATAATATTATATTTAATATATTGTAATTTCGTGTTCTGTTAAATATAAATATACCTCGAAATCGACGATTTATTCATTTGTTACAATTAATTTTATGGCAATACTTTCGATAGTCGAGTATTTACAATAAATCACAATAAAAAAAATCCGGAATAATTTTGGGAATTTATTTGACAGCTCACTTATTACTGAAATTTCTGTAGCAAAAGTGTGTTGTTGACAATGATTAAAACTGTTGACAATAATTCAGAACAAATTTTCATTAACGTAACACAATAAGACGCTGTCCGAGCTAGAGCCAGCCACGATCACTCTAAGCAGAAATTCACCTATCCCCTCCAGAACTGGCTTTTCTGTGCATGATGTATATCCGTTCGCTTTTTCGTCACAGTTTCATGATATTACTAGAGTACGAAATTTTTATTTTGGGGTGGGGTTGAAAGCTAAGATTTTTACACATTAATAATAGACTCTAATTCTACTCATCACTACCTTTCACTTAATACCCACTTAATTGTGTCCATAAAAAAAAAAGGTTATACTTAGATAATGATTTAAATCATCCAGTTACGCCAGATTCGTCATTTATTTTTATTTCTATCCGTAATATCAGATTTGTGGTATTTAGGAGAGATAGATGTCATTCATTCATTATTACGGCACACTTCACACTGTATACCAATCTTTTTAGCTTTCGAACAATATTCTAAATTTGACTTGTAAATTATATTCATAATTCAAAGTATGTCGGAATGCTTTTGTCGAATTCTATGCATACAATTGTTGAGTTTCCAAAATTTCTCAGATTTGCTTGAGCCTGATTTACTAAATTTCCAAAGCTGCTTTCAAAACATATGTCAAATGACCAGTTTCAGGAAACAGGACCCCCCACCCCAACTGAAATTGTGCAACCCTCAAGGGAGGTTATCTCAAGAAAGTTAAGCTGCCAGAATGGTCTAGTAGTGCCTAGTTCTATTTTATTATTGTTATTTTTTCCCCCATACCTGGCCTTCTCTGTCAACATTCTGATATTTATCTGTTCAAAGTGGTCCAGCTATATTATGCAGTTCCTTCTCTGTCAACATTCTGATATTTATCTGTTCAAAGTGGTCCAGCTATATATGCAGTTCCTTCTCTGTCAACATTCTGATATTTATCTGTTCAAAGTGGTCCAGCTATATTATGCAGTTCCTTCTCTGTCAACATTCTGATATTTATCTGTTCAAAGTGGTCCAGCTATATTATGCAGTTCCTTCTCTGTCAACATTCTGATATTTATCTGTGTAAAGTGGTCCAGCTATATTATGCAGTTCCTTCTCTGTCAACATTCTGTTATTTATCTGTTCAAAGTGGTCCAGCTATATATGCAGTTCCTTCTCTGTCAACATTCTGCTATTTATCTGTTCAAAGTGGTCCAGCTATATATGCAGTTCCTTCTCTGTCAACATTCTGATATTTATCTGTTCAAAGTGGTCCAGCTATTATTCGCGGTTCCTACTCCTTTCTCTTCTTTTATTTCAATGCATTTTTCCTTTCCTACTTCCCCAACTATTTGCAGTTTAGAAGGTGCCGTAATCGGTCAGAAATTCAATGTTGAGTTTTCACCTGAATTTAATATATTTCTATCTTCTGATTAAAAAATTTAAAAAAATTATGAATTACTTCTCAGTGCGAATTAATCAACTAAATTTTCGTTCTCTCTCTGATATTCTGTCCTTGGGGTTTTTCGGTGCAACCCCCCTGAACTCCTTTTTCCCTTTCGGATAAAAATTGATATACTATTTTGTGTCGAAACATGTATTACAACAGTTATTGTCGTTTATGTCAACTCCTCCCCTAATCCCCTCCCCCTAATACTTTCAAATTAGGGCAATTTTACCAAAAAATTAATTAAACAAATTGGCCTCTATTTTTCTAAAATGTAATTGATTTATCTCAAAATTCTATTTTTGGTTTATTATTTTTAAATCGCGATAAGATGTCTGTCCTTTATTAAAAAGTATAGCTTTTTTACCCTGATAACAATATTGTGTTGTTAGATTGTTCTATATATCAATATGTTCTGAGCCATAAACATGATATGTTTGCTTCATGATCGTTAAACTTGCTATTTACAATATTCATTATTGTTTGTAATACGGCACAAATAGTCATTGTTATTTTCTAGCTATTTTGGCCTGCATAACTTTTGAATGTCCCTATCTGGGCCGCACCTAGACACGTTTGCTCATACCTGCTCTACCGCGTCATCTCTTGAATCCCCAATCTGACTTCAGTATGAGTTATTATATCCCGAGGGTCTTTAGAAATTTTTAATTCGAATAAATATAAAAAAGCTATTTTAGGGAATGTAAAGATGGCTGATAAAGTAAGAAGTGATTATTTCACAAGTCGTATAATAAAAACTTAGTCTGGCTTCTCACAGGTTTCGTTATTGTGCTACCCGACTTTCTAGGTTGTCATCATCATTATGTTGTCTGATAAAAAATTTTTCCATACAAATGAAAAAAAATATAATTGTGTAATAAATGAACTACTAAAAAATAAATATGTGCCCATAACAAGACGTGTTGTACTAACTACGTTTTTCCTCACCTTTCCTCCTCTCAAAAAAAAACTGGCATTACGGTGTATGAAAGTAATGTCGGCGTCAGGTGTTTTCTTTGTTTCATTGTACAGCATAATATTGAGAGTGAATTTTATATGCCCAGTAATGCCAGGATGAAATAAATTCGAGAGGGGGGAGAGAAAATAGAGTGATTTATACAGAAGTGGTTGGTATAGGAATGCCCTTTTATGGCCACATCACATATATTTTATTATTATTTATTTATTTTTTTCTTTATTTTTGTCCTATAATTAAGATAAATTTTTGTTCCGAGGACCTACCACTGGGTGGCTTTCCTTCCACACGTTATTTACGCCACCATATCTTCATGAACATCATAGATGCTGCTTGTTGATAGGACTATGTTGTTGGTTGTTTCCGGCATTTTTTCCTCCAGGGGTGTCTTCTTATTTTTTGGACGATATTTCGGGACAATTACAGGTCCCTTCTTCTGGTGACTATGAACATACATACGAATGTATGTTCATAGTGACCAGAAGAAGGGACCTGTAATTGTCCCGAAATATCGTCCAAAAAATAAGAAGACACCTCTGGAGGAAAAAATGCCGGAAACAACCAACAGTGGAACATCCCAGAGAAGTTTAAGAAACACAAGGACTAGTAGTAGTAGTAAAGTCTTTATTAACATAATAGAATATCACATTCAAACCATATATACATTAATGAGATCTTTTATGAAGACAAACTCAATGGCCTAAGCCGTCTTGAGGAGTAACACAAGGACTATGTTTTCGCATAAATCAAGTAAAAAAAATAGATTTTGGAATATTTTATTAATTTTTGGCATGTATCTCGTAAACCGGGTCTTTCATATAAAATGTGCCTTTCAGTTTTTTCTACAACTTTCCTTTGAAGAGAGCGCTCATTATGTCCCAATTACACACACATCAGACAGGCAGTCGCACCGACAGATATCATCGCGAGAAAAACGTGCTCATGGTAACGAAAACGCGTTCTAGGGTTTTTGAACGATTGCAATACATCTTTATACTAAAGGATACTAAAATGTAATAAACAATATAACATTTCATTGATGACAAATATATCTTTCCTTTTCGGCATCTGAGTCACAACTTCTTTGACGCACAAGGGGAACAGGAAAAACGTAACTGACTCCATCCATGGAATTTTATATTAATTGTTTAGTAGTTTATTTATTACACACTTTTATTTTAATTGTTCATTTTATCTTCTTAGTTTTTATTGTTTGAAAGAAATGTTTTATCTGAGAGCATGATGATGAGTGCAACCTCAAAAGCCAGCTAGCACATATAATAAAATATGTGAGAAGTCAGACTACGTTTGTTGCAGAGGTGCGGCATCCATCTTGGACATGTTGCTGAAGATTTTCAAGTGTGGGCAAATAATGCTATATATTTACAAGGATGTGCCATAGCATATGTAAATAAAATAAGCACTGGAATATGCTTACATTTCGAATATCTTATTACAGGCAGGGCCGTGCAACGAGTATTGGCCGCTCGTGTACAAAACAAGATAAACCTGCCCCCCTCCCACATTAAAGTACCCGAATGTTTTTATCTTTTCCCTTTACATTTTGAATAAGTTAATGATTTTCATTTTCTAAATAAATAATTAAGCAAGGAAATTAATAATATGTGTAACGACAACAATATTTTATTTTCAAAAATTATATTATGAACTACTAAACATAATTATTACCTACGTACATAATAATGATAGGTAATAAAATTTACATATATCTACATATAAAATTTAATTTATATAATAAATTTTTGATATAGGTAATATAAAAAAAACATAATAATAGATTTTTTTTCATCCTCAGCCAAAAGCATAAGAGATAAGACAATAGGGCAGAGATAAGACAAGGCTTATCAGTCTTATCTCTTATGCTTTTGGCTGAGGATGGTAGAAATACCGAAAGTACTCCCATGTATATATAGTTAGTGAAATTAGACAATATATTAAATAAACAAGTTTTATTTTATTTTTCAAGTCCATTTGAATTATTTCACAATATCTCTGCAATAATGTCAGTTTTCATTTAGTATAGTAGTTTTTAAAGAACACGTCATTTTTTTTTTTTTTTTTTAAATAAAACTAGAAACATTTATAACAAATAGTCATTTATTAAATAAAAGTAAATTGTAATCAAAGCAAGGCTTAATGGAAGCAACATTTTCTACAGCAGGTTTTGTCTTTCATGCTATTTCGTAAATAATTTTTAGTTTAGAAAAAGATCGTTCGTTGCTGGCTAAAGAAGTAGGTTATGTTAGTAAAATTCTTAACGCAAGAGTTAAATTTGGAAATAAGTTTTTTAATTCATTTTGAACAATATAATTTAAAACAAGAATGGGACTTGATATATCTTCACGGAAGGGCACTACAGAAGAACACAACTTAATTTCTTCGCACAGTTCATTACCCATTATGTCTTCTTCATTTGTCTCTGAGTCTCTTAACATTTCTTGAAGAGTATTACAATTCTTTTTCATACCGTCTTCATTGATATCCCAAGTGGCAACAATTTTATATAAAAAACCAAACTTGTTATCGTATTCTTACAGTAATATGAAACTCTCCTCTAAAGAATGAAAACTATTTATAATATGAGGTAATATACCTATTATGGGCTTAAATTTGGCTGCCTGTGTGCCTCGCACGCCTTCGCCATAGGGTCTGCATGGCTCTGCATTCGGTTCTCAACTCGGACACACTGCATGTTCTTGCAATTATTTTCGCTATAAAATAATTTTCTCGCTGGTCGCACAAGATGGGTGAGCCGCGGATTCCTGATCACAATTTTATTGGAACACTCTCCGGAATCACTAAGGTGACAGAATTTATGATAACTGACGGTGATTGTTTCTTATTACTTAGTGGGAGGTCGTGAATGAATCACTTACCGGCAATGTAAGTGACCGTAACGTTAATAGGATCAGTTCTTTAACATGATCATTTGTGATTCACAGCTATCACTGAACGATCTCAACTGTCACCTCCCGCCCACTGATCTATTTTAAGTTATTATAAAATAGATAATAACAATTACTTCTTCCTGGATTAGTCAGTAACACTCCGATTTTATGTTGTAATCGAATCGCTGATCACTTAGTTGTGCAATATTAATTTCACACTAGATTTTAAAAAAAAATGTCTGATATATTTTCACTGTCTTCTTTTATATTCTGAAACAATATTGGTTGGAATCATAGACCAAATAAGTATACAAGAAATATGGTTATTTGCTCTAAATAATTTCCTTGGTTGAAATATAAAGAATTAACCAATTGATTTAGGATCGTTAGATCAATCGGAACAAGCAATATTACAAAGTGTTCGAGCCAAGAACATTCGAGCAGAAAAATATTGCACAACATTTTGTCAACATGAGAGTGTCGCAAGAGCTGATGTGACCATAATATAACATTCTTATACCCAATACATTTTTACGCTGTACGATAAAACAAAGAAAACTGCTGATGCCGACACAGTTTGAAATGTATTTAAGAGAAGGAAGTCATGATCAGAAAGACTCAAGATAAGAAAATCATGTTTTGGTCACATCATATATTTTTTTCATTTTATGGGTATAGTTGACGTGAGATTTTTCGTCTTATACATGAATATCCTATATATGCAATCCTATACATGAAAATACTCTATGATGATAATTCTCCAATATTTGTCTAATTATTTTTCAAATTACCAATAATAAAGAATACAAAAAAATATTTTTAAATTCGTTGCTTTGCGTTACAATTTTAATATAGTTTTAAACTATGTCCTACAGAAATTTATTTTACATTCTTTGGGGCGCAATAACCATGCTCATATTGGTTGTTCTTATCTCAAATCTGAGGGCATTCAAACATCAGAAATCACTACATTTGTTTCCAAAGTTACAATAGGCTTATGGTAAGAGAAATAAGAAATGTAGGTTCTGAACGCGAGAGAATAGAGAGTGAGAATTGAGAAAGAAAAAGAAACGCTGTTTATGACGCCGAAAATGTTGTTCCTCCGAGCATGATGCAACAATTGCAATTTCTCAACTTAATTCCCTATTTTGGACGATGGTCCTGGACCATTATTCTCATATTCTGAGTCTGTATCACTGTCTGTCATGATTTTAGGGTTCACCAACGGGGTGAGTGAAGCGGAAGAGTGACTTGAGAAGGCGCCTCGGGCTGCTCCTTCGAGCAGACTGGCTGTTGCTGAGACAGTCTCACTGAGACGAGCTTCGGGAGGCTGGGTGGGGAGCGCTCCCCTCTACTGCCCGCCCAACGATCCCCAACTGCCACTCTCAGAATTCAAAAATATTAAATGCTTTAACTCACCCCTGTGCGCAAACCACTCATTCGATTTGGAATGTAGGGTCTTTAATAGGTGCCCTCACAGTTTATACACTTAGTTTTCTAAAAAATACATATTTTTGGGGACAAACTAAAACACCAGTGCGGAGTGGGTCTGGGAAGTATTTAGCGCGTCACATAATTTCGTGACTGATTTACCAGCTTAGTCCCCAAATTTAGTGCGCGTAAAGAAGCTTCACTTCAAAAACTAAAGATTATTACATGATAAAGTTGACAATCCTACTCATTGCAGGGCGGGGTTCTATAGTTTAGAAACTACTAATCCTTTGGAGGAAGACGACCATGTGATACTATCATTGATCCTTTATTGAGACTGCAGTGATCCAGCACAGAGGTTCCTGGAGAAATGCATCTCCTATTGTCCAAAGTGAAACAAACTTATAATTTTTGAAGACAATACCCTGGAGGAGGTTTTCTCTGGAGGTCTTTGTTCCTGGGGCACTAGGGGGTCCTCCCAGTTTGCACTTCACCCCTCTCATATCTGCACAGGTCTCTCTAATGGAGGATTGTTTCTGTCGGCCAGATAGTAACACTTCACTAATAGACCGATTAGCGTGATGATCCGTCTCTTGTCTCTTTCACCGCCCACTCTCTAACATACCAGCCTTACATTCATATATCCCATCATCAAGCACAGTTTGAACAGGTCATTTGAATTTCTCTTGGTGAGCATTCAGAAACGATTGCAGCTATGAACTTTCAAGTTGGAAGAAAGATCTCACAATTGCTAACTTAGATCTGATTAGATTTTGGTGCAAATCAGACGAACATTTATACCACTTTACTTCAGAGCCCAAGTAACTAAAAAGTACATTTCATATAAAATAATTTTTTTCTAAAGTCGCTAGTTTTGCTAGATAAATGCCGAAAACTGAAATTTTGCTAGATAAATGCCGAAAACTGAAATTTTGTTTGAAATAATTGTTTTAAAAGTTTGCTTAAAAGATAGTCCTATCAAAAACTGACTTTGCCAAAAATGTTCCTTATTAATTTTTCAACTCAAAATGCTCTCAGATTTGAGATAGAACTAATACGAGTTAGGTTATAGCACCGCAAAGAATGTCCCCATAGGGAATATTTCAAATTAATATTTAAAATAGTAGGTAACACATCATATCAATGAATTTTAAAATATATTTTTATTAAACATAAATAAGTGATAAGGCCATGACATGACTTTCTTATACCAACCACGTTTTTACACATCACTCTCCTCCCACTCCACCCTTCTCAAATTTATTTCAGAATGGCATTTCTAGGTATAGGAAAGTGATTCTCAGAATTACGCTGTACAAAACAACAAAGAATGCCAACTGATGTCAACACATTACTTTCTTACCCAGTAATGTCAGTTTAGATGAATTTGACATGGGGAAATGGCAAGGGGGGAGGGGGAAAGGGGAATGGGAGAGGGGATGAGAGGAGATGTAAAAGCATGGTTTGTATAAGAAAGTCCTGTTATGACCACATCACGTATATTCTTTGTATATAATTTTTTTAAATATGGTCAATATTGTTTTAATGTAAATATTTCTATCAAATATTTCTTTTGTATTTAAATAAAAGTATATATTTGAATAATTCAAAACATTTAAAAGATTTATTGAGGATCAAAAAATATATATTATTAGGGAACACCCCACGCGAGTTTTCACGTTACGAAAATGTGTGCGACCATTCGAGTTTCAACGTTGAAATAAATGAGACCATCGAAGTTCTTTGTGATTGACTACAAGGTCCAACGTTCCGTTATTTTAATGCTCATGTGACCCTGGTATAATATATTACTACCTACTACCGAATAAGCGGTTAACTGGTAAACGTTATTGATGTCATTTTGTACTTTTTATTTGTGTAATTAACGTAAATTTTCAGGAAGTTATCCGCCCTGATGTTAACTGAGTATGGCATGGATCATTTTATAAAATATAATGTGGGCTATATTTATAATAACATACCTATATAATTATATGTTTTGCATATAAAACGAAAAATGCAAAGAGCTAAGATGTTCTCCTTGAGTTCCCCCTCACTTGGTTCATTTGGAGCAGGTAGTTCCCTCCATTGAACACCTGCCCAAACCAAACAGTGGCCACATCCTTTTTCCTGTTTAGCTTGTACATATTGTACTGTAGCAGGTTACCCGAGGTTGCCCCTGTAATAATTTTGCGTAATAATATTTAACCTTGAAGTTTATTACGTGCGATGTCCAGATTAAGAAGAAAATCCTTTTTCGTCCCCCCATCGGAACCATCGTATAACGTCCCATCTGTAAGTTGTTGTGCTTAATGTTTTTTACCTCCCAGACAAAAAACCTAAGTGCCTCGGCCGGGTTTCGAACCTAGATCTTAAGCTTTGTAAGCATGCGCGCATACGATTAGAAAAATACTTATATATTGATCTGTAAAACTAATTTTTATTTTATGTCTTACAACAAATATGGACAATTATTTTTGATTAAATTATGTTTTAGTTATACGATTTCATCACTTTCGTCGGTGTAATACGACCGTTCACCTATTATCTAATAGGCAGTGAACTAAAAAGAGTAATTTTTATAAGCTCCTAGGTGAAAATTAAGATATTAGATACTTTATAAAAAAGCAGGATTATGCTGAGCGGTTTAAGTGATTCATACCGAAATTCAAGTGACTCGGTATATTTTTTTCAAAAAATCTCGAACTTTTACATTTAGGTACAACAATTTTTCTGTTACGGCTCTCTTCTGAGAGTGGCCATGACCTTACTTTTTATGTATCTAGATACATAAACCAGAAATAAACATATTACATTATGTCAAAGCACACTAAACATGTCATGTTCCCATGTTTGCGATCAAACAGACATTACATTGCAAATAGTTTCCACTTATTTCCAGACATGTTGAATATTCTTCAAGAGATTCTGATTTTTTTTTTTAGCCATTATTATATTTGACTGGTTTAAAATTAGAATTTTCTCAGAATAATATATATTCAAATGATCTGAATATTACTTGCATAGAATAATTTAACACTTAAGTGATCCTGGTGCTCCAATAAAGTTCACATTTAGGCGGTAATATTATGTAGGTAAGAATGTGTTATAAAGTTCAGATATTATGCGAATAACATTTCGTACGTTGCTTCTACATGATTTCTTTACATTTCCTCACCAAATCTTCTCGTAATCGTCTGATAAATTTTTAGTAAGATTGGAATAGAAAATTAAATAACATCAAAATGATTTTAAAAAAAGTCGTCGGTGAATCACCGTTAATGTACTTCCACAGAGCGAATAATCAATTAACTTGTCCCTTCCCCTCCAAAACTAGTAGACCCTTTGGGTTAAAAGTTTATAGTTGACTTACATAGGGGCTTCTGAATCCTCATACTATAACTTTGTGTCCAGAGTTGGGCGTAATCAATTACATTTTGTAATTAATTATCGTTACGATTACTAAAAACCACGTTTACTTGATAATTAGGTTACCATGTAATCATGACTACAAGTAAGCTTTTCTGCTGATTACTAAGTAATTAGGTTACCAGGTAATCACGATTAACAAGTAATCGGTTGTGCCGATTACTTTTTGTAATGAATAACATAAAATTTCGAAACTGTTGAGAAAGCCTAATAGCATTAGATAAAAAAGCTAGTAAATTAAATTAAAATCAAGTATAAAAAGTTATTAGTAAATAAAAGCTAAGCATGAGGATTAAATATGATATTATCTCTACACAATACATCCTTATGTCTTGTTTATCTTCCATGAGTCATGAATTATTTTAATCAGTTTATTTTTGTTCTCGTTTAAAGTTCAGTTCAGGTGACTCAAGTTGTGAAGTGAGTAGTGTGATCGTGCCCGTTGCTTTCAATAGAGAATCTAGTGATGACGCGAAGCTTGCTGTTCTTGATGAAACGTTTTCTGAAAAAGTTGCAGGCAAATCTACCTCGAAATATCCAATTGGTTCATGTTAAAAGTGCTTGCCAGAACATCGAGTTGAAATAAGAGGTTACCGAAATATCACTTCAAATTTATTGAAGCGTTTAAAAGCACAAACATTGTGACGCAGTAGAAGAATATAAACTTCATTTACAAAACAAAAGAATTGAGAAGCGGTCTATTTGTTATCTGCTCTGAGAATTAATTAAGATGTGAACAAGTAACCGCTTGATGATTACGATTATAAGTAATTGTGATCGTCCTTACAAACAAAAATTTAATATAAAAATCTCAACTTTAATTCATTTTTCATTATCTTTATTATTTTTTTGTACTCTATTCTTAATTTTAATTTAATTTTTTTTTTTTTACTTCTCTTCCTATTTCTCTCTTCTTCCCCTTTTCTTTTTTTCCCCCCTTTTTAATTTTTATTGTGTTAGATTTTTTAAATTTATAGAATTTAGAATATAGTAATATACATCATTAATTTGCTCTACAGAAACAATTTCTAATATTCTAATAATATTACTTTCATCTTCATCAGAGTTTCTAATATATTTAGATAAATATCTTTCTCTAATAGTATTATAAAAAGGACAGTTTAATAAAACATGAACAATATCTTCTTTGAGTTCTCTAGAGCTACACTAAGTACTGAATGGCAGAGCCCGTTTAAGAGGCCTCCTCTCAAGCACACTACGCAGCGCTCTCCTCTCCACCGCCTCCCTCACTTCCACACTTTGCCAGCCTCATGATTGACACTAAGTGTGGTTTCCGTTGTTCTAGGTTTTATTTGGGCCTCTCTTCTTCTCCCAGCCCGGGCAGCTACCCTACGATCAAGGAGAACCACTTTTTAACAGTATGCTAATTCCAGTTCGTGGTTTACAAAAAAAGAAAACAGCAATGACGGCAAAAATAAAACAAAAATTCTGAGCTCCCAGACCGAGTTCAACTCGCAATTAAACCAATTCAGAGTTCACTTATAGAGTTTGAACCGACAGATAAATCAGATATATATTTTTTTTTTTTTTTTTTTTGACACGATCTAGAATTGTAATCTGAGAAATAGCTAGTTAGTTCGTTATTCTTCTTTCATGAGTGGTAACATTCATCGGAGATAAGATGTAGTTATTCTATGTTAAATCATTAATTTTACATTTAGCCTAGGAATGACAAAGAAACATATAATTTATGATTTTTCATTCGGAAAATTGAGAATGTTCAAAGTAAAACCATGATTGACTGTGCCACTTCTCTGAATGTGCCTAGAAGGGAAGTGTAGAGCATTCCACTCATTTCAAAGTGAAAGAAAAGTAGCCAGTGAATCACCTTAAATGTTCTTCCCCAGCACGGAGTATTCAATTGAATTCTCTTAAATTTTCTGTCGATACATTTTTTACATCGGCAGTTAATTGGGTTTTTGAGTTGAGCCCCTCTTATCACACCTTTTCCTTCCCCTAAAAATTAATAGAAGTCGTCCTTATGGGGTTCTAGATACTTTTAAATGTTTGTGAACACGTTTCCCAGACACACACACACTCAGGCAGACAAGATGTCAATGTTTTATTGATCTGGCGCCAGGATGGATTTCATTCAGGCTCGGGACCATCGCGTCCTATCCGAAGGATGACGTGCTGAACTTTTTTTCACTTCTCGGATAAAATTTTTTCGTCGGTGAATCACCGGCTTTGTATTTCCTCAGGACAATATAATCAATTACGTTTTCTCTTTCCCTCCAAAGTCAATCAACCTTTTGGACTAAAAGTCAATATTTGGCTTACATAGTGGCTTCTGAATCCTCATAACCTCCTTTACTATATACTCGTGATATAAAGAGTAGATCTACTTCGTCCCACATTTGCTACATTGTCTTTTATTTATTTATTACATTTTTTAACTAAAAAAAAAAAAAAAAAAAAAAGCGTTAAATTCCACTTTATTTCGATTTATTACATAAGTCCATTAATTCTGACCGTCAGGTAAGGTATTCAGGGCTGAGGTCCTGTCTATCAGGCGAAATTTATCTTAACTTTCTAACGTTACTGTACCAATAAGTCAAGGGGTGGAGAGGGTTGAAACTTGTTTTGATACAAATGGGATTACTACTTTACAATTATTAGTTTCGGAGATGTAAGCGTTTCGTTTAACATATTTTCGTTGCATCCGTGCTCCCGGCGTTACCCTCTTAAGATAAATTGGTGAAACAGTGTCTAAAAAAATCATTATTGCATGCTCCGATTTTTTCGCCAATCGGAATATTAAATATATATTCGGTACAAAAATAAATTATGTTTAGTAACGTTTTTTTTTTTAAATTTTGCAATATAACATGGTTCGAAAAGGAATCAGGTTTCATAATCCAACCTGGAAACATTTATTACAGAAGATATTATTAACATTTATTACAACTCTATGTCATTCCTTTTATTACACTTTTAATGCATCTGAGTTGCATATGTGCACTATGATTTCCTCAATGAAAAAATCGGTTCTAGTGTAGGAGTGCATGCGTTCCAACTTACATAATGAAACTTTTAAGTGGGTTTAGTTGCCTATTCATAAAAATATGTACATCAAGTTCTTCAGATTAGTTTCAGTAGTTGGATTTTTTCATGTTGAAAGTGCACAACCGAACAAGAACAGTAAGCAGCTACATGTAATTATGATATAACTTTGGAAACATGGAAGGAAACAAGTTTTCTTGAATGATAGTTTATAAATGTCATTCAATTGATTCAAAATAAACATGGATTGCTTTCATTGCAAAATATTGTGGTAAATCTATTTATTTATTATCGTATTATATTTATAAATGTATTTTCTTTGTATTTCAATCGGTTCATTTAACAAAAACCTAATTATTAATATCCCCCCATATTCAAACCCAATTTATCAAATGAAGTACAAACAACATCAGAATACATTATATAACAAAGTTCTCAAAGTTCGATATACAAAGTATCAAAGTTCGATGAAAAATGTCTTGCTTGGAGAGAAGTTCAAGAGATTCTTCATCAGAGAGACAATGTCGTTCAATGAAAGTATTTATATTCAAGCGCAGTAGTAAAAACTCAACGAATCATTAATTACAAATTTCGCCGTTCTCATCTAATGATAGCTGTTTTATGACTCGAAATAATTTCCGAAAAAGGTGAGTAATAACTAAAAACTTACGCCATTGTTATGTTACACAAAATGATAACATATCAATTTACCTTTATATTCCTGCTAAAACAAAAAAAATCTTTAAAAAAAAATTTTTGCCCACCCTCTAAAACCGAGGTTAACGCTCCTCTGTTGTGATTCCTCCCCTTGTGAACAGAGAAACAAACACACAATGACAGGAAAGTATTTTTGGCATAATCTGGGGAACAAAAAACATGAAATTCAGATGAAGAATCGACATCGAATTTCTCACTCATTACATGATTTTCCCTATACTTCTTATAGCTGGTAAGTAAGAATAATAACGATATTTACCTATTTACGCTTAATACCAATTTAAAGTATACATTTCCAAATATTTATCGTTATTAACACATTGTTAGGGGGATTATTCTTGCTACAAGTTTCTAACAATGTCTTATAAGCGTACCCAATTCTGCATGGGGTCTCAGAGGAACGGTACCAATAGTATATCTGTGGATCGCAATCAGTGGGTCTATTGGGGTCTGGTGATTCAAATAGCGAATCACAGTTATGGGACGTCACAACACAATGAGCCAATCAGCTCACAAATAATAATATATAGTCTGTTCTTTGATTGGCTGTTTGTGCTGTGACGTTACATAACACTGATGTTATGATTCTGATAATATTCGTATCACCAGATCAACCAGCGTTATTGGAGAGGCCCGAGAACCTTTCTAGGCTTCGAATTCAGCTAACATGCAGTACAAATCCGCGTCAATCCTCAGATGACTGTTCCATAAATTTTAGATTGATATCCTATTCAACATATATTTTTTGTCACAAAATTTGGTCGTAACTGTTACTTTTACGCAACAACCAGTTTTCCCTTCAGCCAATTTCGCTGAAATTTCAGAGGTTAATCAATTTCAGAGGTTAGTCAAAACCCAATGAGGAAATAACCTCTGAAGGGTTTTGACTTGAAAACGTGAAATTTTAAAACATCGGCAGTTTTTGTGGTTTTTGAGTTGAGTCCCCTCTGATCCCCCTTCCCTTCTGTCGATTCCGCTAAAAATTAATAAGTATGTACCAAACAGAGGTTGAGGATGTAGCTGCAGCAGCCATGGTTTCGACTATGCCCACTTCCCTTACTAATTTTTTGTAGTAAGTTAAAGTTTACTAATCAGAAAACTCAAAAAAATTCACAATAGCAAAAACAACAAATTATAACAGATAGGGACGCAACTATGTAACAAAGAAAAAAAAAACCGAATAAACTAAATTTTTTTTTAAAATCCACAAATGTTCAATCAAGAACTTAATTTAATAACAGCGTTGCTCCTTTCCCTCTGCAGCCCATATCTTAACATCCCTTCTGCAGCACACCGCTTTTCATTCCCACCGCAGTGCACTATGATTCCCTCTGAGCACATATTTTAATATTCCTTCTGCAGCACACTGTTTATCCATTCCCTCTGCAGTACACTATCATTCCTTCTGTAGCACACTGTTTATCACTCCCTCTGCAGCACACTGTTTATCACTCCCTCTGCAGCACATCCCTTAACATTCCTTCTGCAGCACACTGCTTATCACTCCCTCTGCAGCACGTACCTTAACATTCCTTCTGCCGCCCACTGTGTATCACTCCCTCTGCAGTTCATATATTAACATCCCTTCTTTTAACGTTCCCTCTACCGCAATCATTATTGCTCCTCAGAGTGCAGGCACATAGTTTAACAATTTCTCCGGTTCTCTCTGAACACTTTCTGAAAATGCTATTCAGGTTCAACAACGTCCGCGCCCTGCTGGACGAGACATATAGACACTTTAGACTTGAGTCATGAGGGTTTGACCACCCCTGCTCAGACTGAAATCTAAATAACAACCTGTTCTTTTCTGTATATAAATATTTTTTTATACACCTTCACAACAGCAGCTTTAGTATACTATAATAACTGTAATTTGTGAGTCACGCCGAGTCACTGCTACCCCCCCTTATCACTTGACTCACATCCTAAAAACATTTAATCTTAAGTCTCCTGTTGCAACTACACTAAGCTCTTTAAGCAACCTGATACCATGTCTTTTTCTGTGAGAATGTAAACGCTACGTGACAGCATTTTGAGGAAAACAGGAGTTCCAAGATAGGAAGGTACAGTAGACCATTTCTCTTTTTTTTTTTTTTTTTTTTTTTTTTTTGATGGTATGTGAGTATGTGTAGTTTTTTGTTTTGTTTTTGGTTTGTGCCAAACAGATGAGTCAGTCTGAGTTCAAGGTAGTTCGTAGTGTGTATCTCTTCCTCACAGATCCATGTTCCAACTTCTAGTCTGGCGAGGTTCTTAGACAAAGTTTCACCTGATTTATAGACGTCGTTTACAAGCATTTGGCACAAAATGGTTAGTTGTCCTTCTGGTAAAAAAAAAAGGAATATGAATAAGAATGGAGATAAGCTTGGTCTTTATATCCTTTATTTATGTCTGTTGCAGATAGTTAAGTCCACTGTGACAACATTATTAAAATTCCTGTTTTCATTAGTTAAATCTGATATCATAATTATTTGCTCTAGAAATGTAGAGAAATCTCTATCTACCTAAGTGTATGTACATATGTAATGACATATTTTGTTAGATCGGACAATATATTATTAAAAATATGTTGCCTTTCCTTTAAAAATAAATCATTATTTATTCTTTATTTTTTTCATGTGTTGCCTGGTATTTGCCATATGCAGCTACCAAGTTGGCTTTATGCTTGTCACGAGGTCCGTAAGAGAGAAAAACGTAGCGATCTTTCAAAAGATATAATTTTTGGGTTCCAAACGTTAACGGTTTACGTTAACTCAGTACATCTTTCAGACGACTTTCTAGATAAAATTATTCACCAATTCTACCTTATAGATTCCCCAACACGAATAAATCAATTAAATTTTCATCAATAGTTGAACTCCGTTGGGGCTTCTGAATCCTTAACTTTGCTCTTGGTAGTTGTATGGGCTTTTGAATCGATCCCCACCCTCTTCCCTTTGGTCGATTCCGCTTAAAATTTACAGGTGTCGACATATGAAATTTCGTGTTGATGCATTGATTACAACAGCACTTATTAGAGTTTTTGTATTAGACCCCCCCCCCCCCCCCCTCCCCCGTTCCCCCCTTTCAGTCGATTTTGGTGAAAATTAATGAGTGTCGTCCTTATGGGCTTTTGAATGCACATATAAAATTTCGTATCTTTGCTTTTATTCTATCGGGAGTTATCGTGTTCACAGACATTTTTTTTTAATTTTTGGATTCAGCGGCTCGGAAAACCCACAAAATTCTGGGGAGAACTAAGCATGGAATTTCTGACGGATTATGTACTTTCCCTTATGTATAGGACAAGTAAATACAATTCTGACTTCAGTAATAAACAAGAGATCTCTGATCAGAAGCAGTGACAGTGACAGTGACAGTGATTAGTTACAAATGAGAGAAAATCAGTGACTAGGGAGTGTCACCACTGGGTGATTTCTCCCCTCATGACATTTTGACATTGCCATTATCTCTGTATTAGCATATTTGCTTGTTGTATATATTTTTATACAGTTGTAAATATCTTTTTGTAAATTAAAAAAAAACAAAAAAAAACAAGAAGACGATTAAACTTTTAAAAATTCTTCATGCTATCTGTCACATAGATAGTCTTTTACTTTTATTTCTTGGGACATCGTTGGTATCTCATTAACGTTTCCATCAGTTAATCACTGGCTGAAGTTGCTGTATCGTCTTTGGCATGTACACCTTCTTAGAGTGCATGGACTCTGTCTTCAGGCGACTACCGACCAAGAGTTACTGTTGCATCCTCTTCAACGGATGTAATGGCACCACATTGAACCATCCTAGTGGAGAGATTCCATAGATTCTAATCAATGAAGACGGAGAGGGTGAATTTACATTTGGAAGGATGGGATGGAGCGTGGGCGAACACAACATAGTCTGTTGCTAATTGCAAGGGGTTTTATGTTCACTTGCAGATTTAAAGGGACCATTGGAAAGAGCAGGTAGGGCTCTATGTCTGGTCTATTTAATAGACTCAATTTCTTTAGGGATTTCTTAATGCCTAGAGTGGGCAATATACATAGGGTTTCCTGGAAGAGCTGAAGAACCGCCTACGCAATGTAAGCCCTCCTATCAATATTGTCTGCTGTTACTTAGTGGTTAGAGGACATTAGCATTCCACGTTAATGGAATCAGGAGCTATCAGATGCTGGTGGAAACTGGAACTATCAGCGTCACGTCACCACATACTGTGTACCTACGAATGGTACTTTGTCACTAGACGTCCCTAGATAACAATCGGCCGATTCCATATGAATAAATGCATCGTTTGCAACAAAAAGATATTCGCAAGTCCTGCCAGGACAAGAAAAAAGCGTTGTTGTCGAATCATTGGCTGTATACTTCCTCTGCACGAATTAATCAATTACGCTAACTAAGTATTTATTATTAAATCCTCATACTAAATTTTTGTCAATACATTCATTACATCGGCAATTATTAGGGTTCTTTAGTCAAGTCCCTCTTCCCTTCATCGATTTCACGGGAAATCGAATCAGAGGGCTTAGAATTTAAATATAAGATTTCATTTCGATACATTCATTACATCCGTATTTATTGGGATTTTTCAGCTGAGCCCTCTCTGACTCCCCCCCCCCCCCCCCCCCCCTCCCCCTTTCTGTGAGTGTCGTCTTTGTAGGCTTTTGAATATATAATTCCGAGTTAATACATTTATTACAACTGCAGTTATTAGAGTTTTTTGTTAAACCATCCCCCCTCTCCTTCAAGTCGATTTGGCTGAAGGTCAGTAGATGTCGTCTTTAAAAGATTCTGGAAACACATATAAATTTATCGTGTCCACAGACAATTATTTATTTTCTCACTGGAATCAGCAGGTCGGAAACTTGAAATTCCGTTAAAAACTCCCCGTCGACGTAATATTCTGGTCATGCGTTTATAGACGATCACATCTGGATCCATACAGACCGACCTTTTGTGCGGCCGACGAGGGATCTGTAAAAATGTTGTTTCTAGCAAAATGTTATATTTATCTGCGAATGAATGGTCGTTATACAAAGGCTGTCGGATTCATGAGGCTGCATATAATCTAACTGATATGATATTTATTTATGGATATATTAGAAAATGTGAAGATGGATGATATAGTGAGAAGTGATTATTATATAGATTGCAAAATAAAAACTCACAAATTTTATTATTATGTTCTAGCCGGCTTTCGAGGTTGCCCTCATCATCAGGCAGTCTACAAAAAAACCATCATTTAGTAAAAAGGTATATAAATTCTAATGGTTAAAATAAATAGGTAAAAAATACTGACTATGCCTTAAAATTAATAGTTTTTAATAAATAAATTCATTAAATATGTAAATATGATAATAAAATAAAAACCTTCAACAATATCTTATTGTACTTATTGTTCTTGGGCGTACTTTGCACGTCTGACTTTCCACCTAGCGTTGCCTAGAACTGAGGCGTCTACCGTCGCCAAGCATATATTAGCTGAGAGGCTGGCCCATGCCTAGCACGTAATAGCTGAGGCGTCTACTGTCGCCAAGCATATATTAGCTGAGAGGCTGGCCCATGCCTAGCACGTAATAGCTGAGGCGTCTACTGTCGCCAAGCATATATTAGCTGAGTGGCCGAGTTTACCTTGGAGCTTCCAGTAGCACAGATTTGAAAAAAATATTGTGATAAATAAATAAAACAAACTTAACTTAATAAAACAAAGAATCTACATGCATCAAATATCTCCATTATTGCTCAAAAAGCAGGCTACTTGATGGCTTGGAACAATTAGAAATAAATAAAGCTACCAAAAAGAACATTTGTATGAATGACCAAGTTTATTTCAACTATTCCCCTTTGTTAACACCCTGAACCAGTTCTGTTTTCACATATATGTTTGTATTATCTGTTATTAGGTACTATTTGGCTCGACATAGTATATGTTTCATGTTATCTAACTCTTTATATTATTATTAATTTTATTTCTATTTTTATTATTTATTTGTATTTTTACTTATTTATTTGTTATTTTTTAACGTATTAGTCTAATGATATTGTTTTATGTAAATTTAGAACTAAGTTTAGTTCTTGTTCAGGAAATATTTCATAAGATAGCTAACGGTACAGCCGGGGGACTCCCAAGTTGTAATAGCACCCTTTCACCTGAGATGTATTTGAAGGGTCGCTCTCTGCAAACTAACTTAGTTCATAACTAGACCTGACGATGGTGTAAGGCCGAAACCGGTAGTTATATATATATATATATATATATATATATATATATATATATATATATATATCTTTAGTGGAATAGACAATATTTCAAAAATAAGTTTGTTTTATTTATTTATTACAAGTTTCCACAATATGTCCGCGTTCCTCAACTTAGAAGTTGAAAATAATATTGTGCACTACCTATGGGGAGCCATTGAATTCTAAATCTGTCTTTCCTTCTTAGAATAACGGTATGTAAACGAAAACTCCACGAAACTGTGAACACTTGAAGACAGCTAAGCGGCGTCATTTTTGGCCAAAACAGGGAGGAAGGCGCCTTTAATAATTTAATAACAAAACACTCCAAGATGACGAAGTGAAAATATTTCTCTGAGTTTGACAAAGAAACAATTTAGACATGTCCTTAAAGTCTATAAAAAGCTTAGTGCTGATGTTGTACCGCCGTTTTGGTAATGCCGCCACTTGCTATGATGAAGATGACATTCTTGTCCTAGGGTTTACAATAAACAATCTAGCTACAGACAGACAGACTGACTGTTGGCACCCAATACAGTGTCATGGAGTCATGTTGCGATTCCTCAAATCGATTGTGCTTCAATTTGAAAGCAGCCTAACGAGAAAGCTTCTGAGATAATTAATCATCTCAGTTTAAGCTCCATATCCTAGAATTATTCAAGAGTTTCTCTAGATGCTTGGGTACCGGTGTTGAGCACTGTTTGAAATGTCATATCTACTAATTAATTATGGAAAATAGCGCTCAAGGTCCCACATGTGGAAACCCATCCCAGAGGATGCACATGTGGAAACCCGTAGCGAATATTTGATTATGAACTTTCTGTAATCCTATAGTTGAGGAAAAATATTATAAAGAAAGAAAGTGCATTTTTGTTTTTATTGATAGCATAAAAGAAAAGTTTATTTTCATAAAGGTATATGGTAGAAGTTAAATATATGGGAGAGGTGCAGAAAAAAAGTGTTCGTCAATAAAGCATCCCTATCGTACTTTCTCAACTACAAAATTTAGTTTACTTTCTCTGCTTTACGAAGTATGAGGGAAGTTATGTAATTGATCAACAATTTGATGCGAAAATTTAATTGGAATTTCATGTTTCCCACCTCCTTATTTCAAAAAATTAAAAGAATAAAAAAAAAATGTTCTTAATCTGGAATTTTTTCATACATTTATTCTATCGGGAGTTATGGTGTTCGCAGACACAAACTGGAAACTGTGTATCCAAAACACTCTAAGGACAACATATATTGATTTTCAGCCAGATTAGGTTAGAGGCTTAACGCAAAAACTCTAATAACTGCCGTTGTAATAAATGCATTGACATGAACATTCATAAGGGCGCCGGTAGCTCAGTGCTATGCGTGCTTGACTTCTGTGCTCAAGTACGTGGGTTCGTAACCCGACCGAGGGCCTAAGTTTATTTTATCTTGGAGGTAAAATAAACTCAAGCACGCCGTCCTTCGGATGGGACGTTAAGCGATGGTCCTGAGCCTGTACGATGTCAGGTACTCGTTAAAGACCCCTACCCTAGTTGAATAAAGATTTAGGGTAGGCAAAATTTAGGACTCCCATAGTAGAGTCGGACTCATGTCCACCAGATTGACGAAAGAGCGCTCTGGTAGTAGGCGATATGACCTCGTAGTTAAAGCCCGGGCATGAATCATAAAACCTAACCAAACCCAAAATTTCATAGGTAAATTCAATGCCCTCTAAAGACGACATCTGTCAGTTCTCAGCGGAATCACCTTAAGGGGGGGGGGGGGGGGGGGGGAGGGGCTTAACTCAAAAATCCCAATTGCTGCCAATTCTATCTCTACATGATATATATTTAAATTCAAAACCACATAAGGATGTCACCTATTAATATTCCGCGAAATCGTTCGAAGGAAGGGGGAACGGAGTCGACTCAAATGCCCTAAAAACGGCCGATGTAATGAATGTATCTACACAAAATTTAGTATGAGATTTCAGAAGCCACTATGTAAGTCAAATATTGATTTTTAGAGGAAGAGAAAAAACGTAATTAATTCGTGTTGGGGACGTACATAGCCGGTGATTCACCTACGACATTTTGTTTTTTAATTGTCAATTTAGTAACTTTTCGATACAAATTTGATCACATTAAGTTGGAAAAGACATAGAGCCACGAGGGTAAACCACATATTTCAAAGGTTTAACGGTTTTCTAACTTGTTCTATAGATACCCTCTTGTTACGTGTTCTAATAGTATTTCCTGTCTTCTCATACAAATATTATTTGTATTTTTAGTATTGAGATCTCCCCAAATCTCCCTTTTGAGAATTGTGTTGAGTTCATCAAGATTTTGTTTTTTAATATGTTCCTTAAAGTTAAATGTTAAGGTAATTCCTTCCTGATTTTATATCGCAGTTTCTTCTATATTGCCTTGAATAAGCTTTAACGGGATATTTGTCGCCACGTAGTCTGGCACTGAATATCTCTGCTTACATATCTTCATAGGTCCTTTGGTTCTTATTTCCAAAATAAAAATAGTAATTCTAACATTAAAAATTAACTTTCGTAATACGATGTGAACCATAAAATCTCTTAAATAGATTTTGAGCTAACATGTTTGATAATAATAATAAAAAATTTATTTCCGTTAGACCAATACATGGTAATAGGATACGTCAAAAGAATTTATACATTAAGATATAGATTTATAACTACTTGAGTCTAACACACCTATGATTTAGTAATAATAACAAAACTATTTAAAAAAAAGTAAAATGAAATTAATAAAAACTGAACAAATAATACATTAAAATATATGAGTGTATAAACAAACTAATACAAGATACGTTTATAATAAGTACACATTTTTCAATTCAAGAAAAAATAAGATAACTATTTTTCAAAAAACTCTTCGGAAGTGTCTTTATCCCAACGATTTTTCGGGATGTTCTTATGTCCCTTCATCAGGTCCCAATGTGCAAGATATAGAAACAAACAAAAACAAAAAAACAATATAATTATAACAATATATGAAAAAAAAAAAAAATATATAGAATAATCAATTATAAATGAATGTATAAAAAAGTGTAAATAAATAAAAAAATTAATAAATTAATAAAACAATAACGTACATTCAACTGACCTTTAAGGTGTGGAGGAACTCTACATGAAAAAAAAAACATACCCACAAACTATTTTATATTTATATTTTTCAACATTTTTTTCTTCATGGCTATTTTATGCAAATAGCATAAACATTTCATAGCATTTTTTTCTCATCCGTGTAATTTCTTCCATAAAGTACTAGTTAGTAAGTGATTTTCTGCAACTTTTCAACGAAGAGACACGAAGTCGTTTATAAAAACAAAGAGAAAGTTTCACAAAAGACTATCTTGAATCACAATTATAACAGTTCATGTTTAGGATTTCATTCACCCAGGAAACAGGAACCGTTTTCAAAGAGAGCAACAATCCAAATTATGCTACTTCCCCAGATATTCGAAGTATAGGGGAAGTTATGTAATAGGTCAGCAATTCGATGCGCAATTTTCCGAATTTCATGATTTCTAACCTCTTGATCCTAAAAATGAAAAAAAAAAAAAATGTCTGTCTGTTTGTGAACACGATAACTTCCGATATAAGGAATGTATCGACACAAACGTTTGTGTGTTTATTCACAACCTTCTTGGGATGACACCGAATGGTTTTCGGCCAAATGGAAGGGGGGGATTTGGAGAGGCTTCACACAAAAATTATATAACAAGTGAATGAATGTAAGTGACATGAAATTTCATATGCATTATCAATGTCATAAAGTTTTGAACAAAAAAAAATTCATATGAGCACGACACCTATCATTTTTCAGCGGAACCAGCCGAAGGGAAGGTGTGATCAGAGGAGGATTCATCTCAAAAATCCCAATAACTGCCGATGTAATGAATGTATCGACATCAAATTTAGTATGAGGATACAGAAGCCACGATATATATCAAATATATATTCAGTTTTAGCCCAAACGCTCGATTGGCTTTGGAGGGAGAGCAAAAACGTAATTGATTAATTCGTGCTGAGGAAGTCCACAGCTGGTGATTCACCGACTCTTGTTTTTTATAATTTTATTATATTTTTCAAAATAAAAATTATATAATGGTGAACAATTATAGTTTGCATTCCATGAAAAAAAAAAAATGCACTTTTTCCGACCCCATGATTCCAAAAAAGAAAAAAAAATGGCTGTTTTTGGGCGGACAAGACAACTCCCGATAGAATGAATTCATCGACCCAATATTTGATATGTACTAGAATAACAATTATGACACCTATTGATTTTCAGCCAAATCGGACAAAGGGATGGGGAATGGGATTAGGGGGAAGGATTAACATAAAAACTCTGCTAACTGAATATATTGACACCTGGACCTGGTGGCCTTAGTATAGCAGGGGCGGCTGCGATGGCTGGAGCATTTACAGAGGGTGCAGCCAGACTCCGAGGAGGATACTGGAGGGACACCCGGGAGGACAAAGAAGAAGGAGTAGACCCCTGGCTGGAGGACGACCTGAAGGGTGTGAGAAGATGGAGACGGGAGGCCGAGGATAGAGAAGAATGGCGGAAAATCGTTGCAGAGGCCCAGGTTCTAAGAGGACCGAAGTGCCAGGGAAAGTAAAGTAAGGTTTAATCATCTAAGGAGGGGTCTTTATCGAGTAGCTGACAAAGCACTGGCCTAGGACCTTTGCTTAACCTCCATTTCAAAGGACTGCGTGCTTAAGTTATATACTATAGATATAAGAAAGTAAAAAAAAATTTATGCTAGAACAAAAAATTAGAAACAGCCTTAAACATTTCAAGAAAACTCAAGAAAAAACTAGAAACCGAAGTCAATAAGACATCGAGTGGATCTCCGGTACGTGGATCTAAAGTAAAATTCGTATAGATATGCAAGAAATAAGGGGTTGAATATGTCCGCAGGAACAAGACCATGTATCAAATAATTCATACTGTTTTTATTATACTTCATAAAAGAAGATAGATCTTATCAGATGGTGTAGGCTTCAAATTTATTTTAACTCTTGGGAGTAACGTTGAATGATTGGCAGACAACGTGCATTAAATATAATTTTAAAAACCCAGTCTCCTAAAGTTGAAGATATCTTTATGACAGGTCTCTCCCAGGTAATAACCCCGATGAAAGACTGCAAAAAGGAATATAATGATCTTCTTCATGTCGACGTAGAAGATCCTCTGAGGATTTACGAAGTACCATACAAAAGAACCCATAGCCACCCTTTTTAAGAGCTTCTGCTGGAATTTATCGTAAATGGCTGTTACCAGGTCAAAGCGTATTGTACAACTATCTCCATTTACTTTGTACCCATATAGTAAATAAATAAATTATAGACTTGGAGGGCTGTAATTTTGATATATAAACAGTTAAGAAGAAAAGGCAAATTTCTTTTTTCGCTAAATGAATGTATAGTGACTGGCTTTCATCCAGCATGTCACTTCTTTGAAGTTTCGAGTTCGTTTCTTTTGTTCGTAAACCGTAAAGGCCGTACGTAAAGTTCGTAAGGGAGAATTCAGAGTTGTGACACTGTGATACACTTTTCTATAATTGCGTTCCATAATTTATGGACAACCCCCTTATCTCTCACAGTGGGTCAGAAAATTGTTTTCATTCAAAATGATCTACTACATCTCTCATTTATGGATGTTTTTTTTTTTATTTACTCGTAAGGAAATTTGCAACAAATGTCAAGAAAATCTATTTTTTATTTGTTACCTCAAAAAAAAAAAAAGGTATATTGTAAATAAACGGCTAAAATTCAACTTTATGACATCAATTTCAGGTCAGAAGTAACATTTTAAAAAACAATTTAATTCAAAAGATTATTAGAAAATTGCCGTTTATGACGCTATTTGTATGGTCAAGCGTAGGTATTCTCTTGTTGTGCACCATTAGAGCCAGTTTTAATCAATATTTTCAGCGGTATATAATTTGCAGCCAACAAAAGGAAAGTGATACTAAGACCTGTTTTATAAATACTTACATTTATAACGCCCTTTCTTCAGGAGTTTGCTAGCTTCACAAATCTATGAAAATTTATAGGTATCGCTTCAGGATTCACATCCGAAATTTCGTGTTGTTATGCCGTTAAAGACTGCATCAAATTTTTACCGATTCCATAACTTTATCTCTGGGGGAAGGAAAAAGTCTGTATGTGTGTCTGTCAACACGATAACTCCCGATAGAATAAATATATCGGCACCCAATTTTATTTGTTTATCCAGAACTTTATAAGGACGACACCTATTGATTTTCAGCCAAATCTGCTGAGAAGATTTCGTATTTGAATTATAATAGCCGTGTTAAATGTATTGGCACGAAATTTCAAATGTAAATTCAAAATCTAATAAGGACACATTAATTTTCAAATGAATAAGGCCAAAGGGAAGGAGATGGTCAGAGGGAGATCGTACATTGCCCGCGATTCTTCGAAGACATTTTAGTTTTAATTAAACTCAGAAAATGAAAATCTCTCATCCAGTTCTCTTCAAAGTTGGTGAGATGTCAGACGTACCTCAAGAAACATCAACCCTAGTCTTTTACAGGCGTCACGTTGTCTTCTGTCAAAGTTTCATGAGAAGCTAGTAGCTCATATAATCAGATACAGAACGTATATTTCTGGTTTTTCCCCTGTCGCCCGCCCTGAAAGGTAGCTTATTTTTTAGTGTCTGGCTAAGTGGACAAGAAAAAAAGTTTGACTACAGCAATACAATTTTTGCTATGGTAATTTCCTAAATCAGTACAATTATTTAAGTATATTATGCTTACTAATTTGATTGATACATTTTTTCTGCAGATATATTTATGAAACACTTGTGTATATATACATATATACATAAAGGGTGTCCTTTTTAGATGGCAGGGCTGAATTTCTCTTGAATAGATAACTTTATCGAACAAATAAAAAATACGTATTTAACATTTTCCAGTCTAGTTTTAAATTATTACCTATTTTTCGAAATAATTTTACATAGGGTACTTCAGATTCGGTACAACACTATAATTTTAAATAGGACTTTATACTTTCTGAACAATTTTAAAGGTTTTTTTTTTTCACGCTGAAATCAATGCCACAATTCGATTTTAAATTGGTCAAGAAATAACAAAGTTATGGTACAAAATTTGGAAAAAATATCTAATTTTGTTTGGTTTATTATTTTTAATAATGTGCTTCTTAATTTAATTTCATAATTTGTGCTGTACAAACAAAATATGAAACTTCATTAATTTCATTGATTAGGATTTAGAGGGATCAGCGTGGTTGGTATAAGAAAGACATATTTTTTTCTTTATAATTTCGTTGGTTAGAAATCACTTGAGCTAGAAATAAAATAAAAATGAAATGGTTGAGTGGTGAAGCTCTTCACAACAGATCTGACAGATATTAATGGTAGAGGCTGGAATGGGAGTCCACTGACCTTGCTCGTTATTCCGGAGGTACCACTTGTTCCCAGGAGATTTGCAACAACTCTGCATACGCAAACAGGAGCATCTCCTCTCTTCCATTCTCCTGGTTTTTTTTTTACTAAAGTTCAACGCAATTCTTCTGTTGTTGAACATGAAACCTCTTCATGTTTTCTGAAATACATGTGTTTTGTCACTTTTGGCTGGTAAATATAGATGTTTCGAGAAGAACTCCCATTATCAGTATCTGCAATCAATATACAAATAATGTCTAAATTATTCAAACAATTTTCTATTTTTATATAAAATTCCGCCATGACGCCATAAACGGACATGGCAGAAGAACCTGCTCCTGGTCTAGCCTGGACCCTTCTTCGGTCACATACCTCCACCAGTACAGCCACGCACATGTCATTCCTCAACATCGCACTTGCTAATGACAAATAATACGTCATTGTATATGTAAATAAATAAAAAAATTCAAATATACAAATAAGCGAATAAATAAGATGAGTTATTACTTTCTTTCCGACATGGAGTCGGGAAACGTGAAATTTCTGTGAAAAAAAAAATATATATAAAATTCTCCAATAAATATAAAACTATAAAAAAGATATCAATTTAATTATTCATTCCAGTCACAACCTGGAGAAAGAAGAGTTGTGACTCAGATGGGGAACAAGAATAACATATCTGTCCCCCATTCAGTCTATCAAAATCTCGATGTTGTATTTTCACAGAAATTTCACGTTTTCCGACTCCAAGACACTCTAAGAACAATCAATATGAACAATCGAACGTGAATATATTGTCAGAATGTATCAAAAGTAAACATACAATTTCAGCGACACGGGAAAGACGAAATTAGACGTGAGTTCAACAGAAAAATCCTAATAACTCTCTGAAATGAACGTTTTATATATTCTATATTTTGGATTCAGAAGTTCATAGGACACTGAATGATTTTCTGTTAAATCAAGCAAGGAATTAGTAGCTAACAGGGAAAGTGGAAACTTAGTTTATTACAAATAATTTGAGGTGGGGAAGTATATTGGTTGTGATTCACTCATGCCTTTTCCAAGTATAAAACATGTACTGTAGCTTGTTTGTGCATTTTGTAAGTTATAATACTCGTAATTTTATGTTAATTTTGTTTTTCATAATTTAATTTTTTTACTTATTCAAAATTTACGGGGGGGAAGATGGACCCTCTGGCTACGCCCATGTATAGACTCCCTGCCAGCTGTACCTAGGGTCCGTGTTCCTGATCACCGCCCACAGCTCTCTTCACCATACCTGTTTCTCTATAATTAGTCCTCCTAGCTACATACCTTTAAATTATTTAAACCTTTCTAATCTATTTGTTTTAATCTAACAGATCGTTAATTTGAATTAGTTAAGCAGGAGGAATACAGGAGGACAACCACCCAATCCACTCTTAGGGCTTTAACTACCCATTAACTTCAAACATCAACCATAATAACTTTCAATTATACAAACATTTGAACCAACCCCTGGAGTCATATTTATGAACTTTTCTTAGAGGGCGACCATTTTCAAGGGGTTATGTCCAGTTGTTTTCATTTGTACTCGCACAAACCGCGGTACTGAACATTGGTACTATCCCGAATTGGATTGTTATCATTTACTTCCTTAGCTGTACGAAGTATAGGGAAAGTTTTATAATCGGTCAGAAATTCGATGTTGTATTCTCAACGGAACTTCATATTTTCCGAACCCCTTATTCCAAAAATAAAAAAAAAAAAAAAAAAAAATATATATATATATATATATATAATCTGTCGTAAAATATATATATATATATATAATCGTAAAAATATATATATATATATATATATATATATATATATATATATATATATATATATATATATATATATATATATATATATATATATATATAATCTGTCGTAAAATATATATATATATATAATCGTAAAAATATATATATATATATATATATATATATAATCTTGAGCCCCCCCTATATATATATATATATATATATAATCTGTACTGCTGATGTAATGAATGAATGTATGGATACAACCAACTAAGAGCCAACTCAAAAGTCCCAATCAAAACTCGGCCGAGGTCCTTACGTTTTTTATTTGGTAGGTGAAAAACCCTTAAGGACGTTAAGCGATGGCCCCCAAGCCTGTACGATGTCAGTTACTCGTTAAAGACAACTATCCTAGCTGAATAAAAATTTAGGGCAGGCAAAATTCCGGACTCCGATCGGGCTCATGGAAATCGATGTGACCTCGAAGTTAAAAGCCCGGAAATGAGTCACTATCACTATATATAATAACCTAAGTAGTTGCCCCAAATAAACCAACATAAAATAACTTAAAAATATAAAGAAAACTACTTTTATACACAAAACGTATAAGACAGTTTATTGAGTAAAAATAAACAGATTCGGATCAAAATTTGAAAGAAAAATGAGTCTCTGAAAAAAAGCTTAATAATAAGTAAGTTTTAATATTAAGGTTAAGAGGGCGCCGGTAGCTCAGTGGTATGCGTGCTTGACTTCTGAGCTCAAGGTCGTGGGTTCGTAGCCCGACCGAGGCCCTTAGTTTATTTTATCTGGGAGGTAAAATAAACTTAAGCACGCCGTCCTTCGGATGGGACGTTAAGCGATGGTCCCGAGCCTGTACCATGTCAGGTACTCGTTAAAGACCCCTACCCTAGATGAATAAAAATTTAGGGTAGGCAAAATTTAGGACTCCCACAGTAGAGTCGGGCTCATGTCCACCAGAGTGACGAAAGAGCGCTCTGGTAGTAGGCGACATGACCTCGTAGTTAAAGCCCGGGCATGAGTCATAAAACCTAACCTAACCTATTAAGGTTAAAAAATGGAACAGTCTCTGTCTATTCTTGATTAACAATGAATACATGAAATGACCTATTAACAAAAATAAATGATTCTGTTCGTAACAGTACAATATAAATCTTAAGCGTTTACTGTTATCGGTATTCTAAGTGCTGACACATTATCTAATGTAATTATCTCCAGGAAAGGCCATCCCTCCTCCTTGGTGTTCTTCGGACAGTCTGATTTATTGAAAGAAAAGTGCTTATAAGATCAGATTGCATTTTGTCAGATGTTACTTCAGCTAAAACAATGCCCATCAAGAGGCCAGCTTGTTGGGTAAATGTCCCTGGGCGGCCTTGTCCAATTTTTTAGTCTTAAAAAGAAGATTATTTTCTTTTTTTTTTTACTTTTCCTGTAGTAACAAGGATCCAAGATATCGATCATGAGATTTTTTTTCAATTGAAAAGAACTGACTATCTGTGAGACCAAATGTTATAGGCACGAAGGATGGACTTAAAAATTTTAAATCTTGATTCGATTTAGCGTACGACCACTTTACTTAGGGGCGCTTGAAAATGAAGTGTTGACGAAAATAGGAGGTCTGGTCAAGAATAGAAAAAACCATGAGTTGAGGATGAAACGGCGCTTGGGGTAGACTGGGCATGTGGAAAGAATCGGAGCGCGAACAGCCACAGGACGCATTCTGGACACAGAAATCCAAGGAGCCAGATCTGAGATTGACTGACCTAATGAAAAAGGATGTCGTGGAACACCATGTGGTTATGGCGCGCAACAGATCGTTATGGCTTGTGTGAGCGGCTAATGCTCTTCAGGTTCCGTCGCCAACGGAATAACTAGTATCCTTCATTAATTAGACAAGGATTGACCAACGATGTAATAAGAAGAAGGGGATCAGGCTTGTGGTCACATAAAGCAACTTGTGGAATTTCTGCCAAGCTTTCGGCACTGAGTGTACCTTCTTCAGGGCCTCTATTGACATATATAAGGTTAGGTTAGGTTTTATAACTCACGCCCGGGCTTTAACAACGAGGTCATATCGCCTACTACCAGAGCGCTCTTTCGTCACTCTGGTGGACATGAGCCCGACTCTACTGTGGGAGTCCTAAATTTTGCCTACCCTAAATTTTTATTCATCTAGGGTAGGGGTCTTTAACGAGTACCTGACATCGTACAGGCTCGGGACCATCGCTTAACGTCCCATCCGAAGGACGGCGTGCTTAAGTTTATTTTACCTCCCAGATAAAATAAACTAAGGGTCTCGGTCGGGTTACGAACCCACGACCTTGAGCTCAGAAGTCAAGCACGCATACCACTGAGCTACCGGCGCCCTAACATATATAAAATATATTGCGTTAATGTATGTAGATATGATATAAAGGACATGACATAAATGTGACTGAACCAATATATTAACATTAAATAATAAGCATGAAAACAAAATTAAAATATTATATTTAAACAGAAAACAATTCTAACCGTATAACGAAAATATTATGTCATATATAAAATATAAATATAAAAATAAATAAAATATACATATACATATAAGTAAAATGAAAGTGAGTTGTTATTATTAGAAAACCTTTTAAGCTTTTTTTTATAATGATTTTCGTTTTATTTCTACATTTATATTTTATTTATTTCTATATTTATATTTTATATGTGACATCATATTTTGGTTATACGATTATAATTAGTTTATATTGTTTTCTGTTAAATGTAATATTTCAGTTTGTTTTCATGCTTATTATTTAATGTTAATTTCTTGTTTTAGTCACATTTATGTTATGTTCTTTATTCATATCTACATACATTTACGCAAAATATTTTATATATGTCAATATAGGACCTGAAGAAGGTACACTCAGTGGCGAAAGATTGGCAGAAATTCTTATTCGACCTCAAGTCTGAATCTTCCCTTCTTCTTATCCTTCATTAAGTTATTTCGGAGCTAATCAGTATGTTTGCGTATTTTGTGAGAAAATAAACCAAAAAAAACAAAGGATTAAAGTGGACGAATTTAATACAAGGACATACAGCTCGGATACCATATAATTTGACTGAATTTGATATTGAACATTTTTATAAAACATTTGTCGTCACTACAATTGTCATTGATATCGGGGTCAAAGCAAATAAAAAAAGTATTAACAATTCGGCGGTGAACTTTAAGTAATGCAAGGTATTTCAAAGTCCCACAACATGGCCGTTTTCTATAGTTTTAATTTATTTTTTTTTATTTTGAACTTTCATGTTCATTGTTTTATGTGGATTAGATGTGTATACCATAATATTGAGCTAGTAAATAGGATGTATGTCACCAAGCGCGTATTATGTCTCGTAAATTAGTTGAGTAGTTAAGTAGAGTTACCAAATATGGTTATGAATGAACGGAAATGAAGGCTAAGCCATCACCTTCAAAGAATTTTCCTAGAATGAAATCTTTCATTACTAGTTTTTATGGACATGAATGGTTCTAAAGACAGTAACTAGATTATTTCCAGTTTTATATTGACCACAGATGTGCTATGATTCGTTCAACAGTTATGCCATTACGCCACTATTTCGTTGTATGGGAAAGAATGAGCAATTGATCTATTTTTACGTTTGGAGATCCGTTTCGCCAGCCTTGCAAGGCTGACAGATGAAGTACTTCGAAACCGTTCCATGACCTTTGTAGGCATGAGCTGTTTCAGTTCCTTCCAAGAGCGTCATGAGATGGCGACACCGGATGTGCGTCTGTCTGGAGAATGCATCCAAAGGACCTCTTCTGACCTGATCTCTCCCTGCAAGGCCGTGGCAGTCGTCTTCATTCCTGGGTTTGGGGTTTTCTGGTCGACTCATTGGGGTCAGGGACCTACGACCGTTGAGGAAATCAGTTCTCCAGGTTCAAGATAATGTATGTAAAGTGGAAACCAAGATATCCTCACTGTGAAGAGACCGACTCATCTCATTCAAATCATCAATTTATTTTAAGGTGTTGAAGCTGTGGCGTCCAGGATTGCGTCAAAGGAGTTCCCAATAGAGGTTTCGGTATTCCTGTAAATACAGGTTTTAAAGTTACTGCATCATATCCAAAATGCCTTATAAAAATACGTGGCCCAAAAAAAAAAAAATTCGGTGAATCACCGGCCACGTAGATCAGCAAGAATTCTCAAACTAAATTTTCTCTTATGATACATTCATAACATCGACAGTTATTAGAGTATTTAAGTCGAACCTCCCTTCTCTGGTCCCCCCTTCCCTTCGACCGAATTCGCGAAAAATTAATATGTCATCAAATCCCCAGAGAACAGACGGACATCTCTCAGACATTCGTTACAAGAGGAGGTATATACGATACAACTACCCTAACTGTCCATTTCTTAAAAACTCTTAACAGTTTGGGAATGTTCGCCAAAGCAACTATTGGTCAAGAGCTTCGACTTTTTGCTTGAGTCTAATATATTATGAGTCTAATAATATTATGAATATTAGCAAAATCAGATATTATGTTATGGCTATACGATCCTAATAGCATATGTGTGGGAAGGTGTTATATAAATTTATGAAGCTTTGTTTTAGTGAAAAATTATATATTGATGATCAGTAATTCCATTAAGTCACAGATTATGAGGGTGCCGGGGCCTCAGAGATAGCGTGCTCGCCTACTGAACTCAAGATCGCGGGTTCGAAAACCGGGCGAGGTCCTTAGGTTTTTTTATCTGGGACCAACCTTCAACATTCAGGGATGGTCTCGAGCATATGCGATGGCTTCTAACTTAGATTCGTAAAGTTTAAGACTCCCATAGAAGATTCGAGCTCACGTCCATCAGATCGACGAATAAGCGCTCTGATAGTAGGCGATATGACCTCATAGTTAAACCCCGGGCATGAGTCACAATAACTAAATCACAGATTAGGTTGCAGTATCCTGTCGTGTCCTTAACATAATCTGAATGCCATGTGTGTTCAGTTGACTTTTGGTAGCTCATGGATTTTTTTGGAAATCATAATCCAATTCTATAAGCCTATGAAAGATATCTCCAGGAGAGAGATATCGAAATAGATGAGAGCATTAAAATGAATTCCTCTTCTTTTGCGTCCTTGACCGATATCTTAGAGAATTCGTCGTAAACACTTTCACTAGCCTATCTTTTCAGAACCAATCCATGGGCCTTGCGCCAGCGACCCCGAATCCATCTTGGTTACTAGCATTACGAAAATCCGAGATCGATTTTTCAAACGAAATTTTACATTCGAAGGTTCCCTTGATATCTTTTGAACATTTTAGAAATGATGTTTACCTGTGAGTTTTGGGATATGATTAGAAATTTATGAGCGCTCTAGAACGATTGTAGCGATGAATATGAAATTTGAGTTGACGATGTCTCATGCGCTAACTTAGATCTCTTCGATCCCCGTACTTTGGGGCCCAAGTACATTTAACAAGATACATATAGTCTTTGAGATGAACAATTAAAAATAAGATATAATCGGTGCACTTTTTGCACTTTGCACTTGTTTAGGATTAGCGTTGTGTAAAATTAGAAATTAGTGTAGCGTTATAACGCGTTTAGATAGGACTTTGATTCGGGTGTCATTGTAAAGAGCTTGAAGAGCACTACTAGGAGTCAAAGTGTAATAATAAAAATATTCGCCGCAATATATGTAAAAATCGGTAGTAAATTGAAAATTGCAAAAAAATTAAAGATGTCTCATATGAATCGTAAATATGCGCGAAATTATAGAAAACGCAAATCAGAGGAAAGCTCGCATCAAAAGGAATTTAAAAACCTAAAAAGTCTAGTGCCGAGCAAATGCAAGAGCTACGGCAGCATCGAAAAGAAAATGAAAATGATTTTATCCCGACGTTTTCACGGAAAATCTAAGGCGAGGACCTTCACTACGCCTTAATGTTTTTTTTTCTAAGTTTTGAGGATAGTACTATCAGGATATCAACCTTATCGCGGACTAGATTTTTCGATCCTATTACCATCCTCTAGGGGAGAGAGTTTATTTCATCGATAAAACTTCTTCTGGGGAACGGTGAATATTACATAAAGCCAAAAAGAAAGAAAAGAAAAAAACATGGTAGTAAAAAGGGAAGAGTTCTAAAGCCTATTATTAAATGTAATCAATATTGATACATGTTATTGTGGACATTAAATACAATGGAATAATGTACCTCACAGATGTACATAAATATGTTATTTTCATGCCGAGTGTCCTGGGGTTAGCTTCAGCTGGTTTCAAGATATTAGGGGACAAACGTCATAAATGCCTATTTAGATGATGTGTTTTCCAGCCTCCTCTCTTGTTAATTCTGCTATTAGGCCTGGACGTTAGGTGGTATTTCCGGGACATCGGTTTCCTTTAGGTCAATATCACTGTGGCCTCCAGGTGGATTCCAGATGTCAAGGATAGCTACACCAAACCGGCAGTACAACAGTCATCTTTTGTAATCGGATTTCGTTATTGCAACAATGAAGCATAAAGTTGTTACATTTTAGATGCACTCAACATCCTTATGTCGCCTAGCTGATTTTGTATACAGAAAAAATTTCCATGTGTCGCCATCTTCTTCAAATGTATATTTATTACTTTTTCCAGCTATGCGAAATATAGGGGTAGTTATGAATTTCGACAAAAATTCTATGTTTTGTTTTCAACGGAATTTCATGTATCAAGGACCCTCTGAACATTTTGTAGCTCGGAGGTAGCCTGATTGTTTACTGAGCTCGGCTCCGAAACCCTGCTGAAGCCTTAACATATTTATCTATACGATGAAAAAACCCTGAGCACGCTGTCCTTCGGATGAGACGTTAGAGTCCAGGAAAAGTGTGGATTATTTATTAATTTACTCAGACTCCAGAAGTAGAAAGGTTGTGACAATATTTTTACAAAAGTATGTATAATAAATAATATTCTACCCGGTCGAGGCCCTTAGTTTATTTTATCTGGGAGGTAAAATAAACTTAAACACGCCGTCCTTCGGATGGGACGTTAAGCGATGGTCCCGAGCCTGCACGATGTCAGGTACTCGTTAAAGACCCCTGGCCTAGGTGAATAAAAATTTAGGGTAGGCAAAATTTAGGACTCCCACAGTAGAGTTGGGCTCATGTCCACCAGAGTGACGAAAGAGCGCTCTGGTAGTAGGCGATATAACTAATAGTCCTAATAACTAACTAATATTCTACCCTGTTGTTGTTCTTGGATATATTATATCCTTTTGTTTTTCTCTTTACTAATTGTGATTTTTTTTTTGTTTCAGGTAAGTCAGAGTTTTGGAGGTCAATTTACAGGTATATAATATTTTATGAGATCATGTTGTGAAAACTTGAAGTAAATAAAAGACTTTAGTTATAAGAATGTACCTCGTGCAAAACTCCGAGATCGAGTTATCAACGGACATTTTCGCGATGATTTATATCTGTGTACGAGTATGTGATTTGAACTTAGTGAGTGCTCTAACTAAGCAAACATTATAGCAATAGCTTTGAAATTTGGTATGAAGACGTAACATGTACAAACTTTGATTAGATTTTGGCCGAAATCGGACGAGAAGTGAGACCGGTTTACTTCAAGGGCTAAGTACATTTTTTCAGATACCGCTTATATTTATTACATATCCAAAATTCTTTATAAAGATAAACTTTTATTGCAGTAAAGATTACAACCTTTATGGCAATGAGTGCGTTTTTTTTCTTTTTTTTTTTTTTTTTTTTTTTACAAAATAAATATTCTTATAGGTAAGTATATTAAATTTAAAAATATATATCTATATTAAGAATTGTATAAATTAAGCAACTAAATAAAAAGATACCAATAATATATAAATAGTAAAAATGGACATGCTCTTTAAAATATGAATAATGCAAGCAACCAGGGTAAAAGAAACAGTTCAAAAATTATATAAAACAAGATATGTCATGAACATGAATAAATAAATTTAAAAAAATATATATGTATATATCCATCTTAAATGCAACAAATTAAATTATATTATTCTTTATTTTCAATCTATCAGTAAAAAATAAAAATAAATTGTTAATTTTTCTAACATCTTGATCATTTAAAAAATGCACAATTGGTTCTGAGTCGTATTCTGGTCTATTGGTGAGATAATTGTGGAGAAATGCTTGCCTGGGGATACACAAAGAGGGACAATAGAACAAAAAGGGTCGTCCTTTTCATCTAAGGTACAGAGCCTGCAGACACTTTCAGAACAAAACTCATATCTAAACCCTCCAAATAATATCCTAAAATTTCTATTGTTTCAAATAAAAGTTGTAGAGAAAAGTGAAGAGAATACATGTAATGCCGAAAACCGTAGTTTGATTGACATTTCCTAACCCATTTTTCTAAACTTCATTGATATAAGCGAAAACGGTTAATCCTACAGAAAATGTAGCCAGCACCAAAAATGTTCCTTATTAAATTTCCAACCATTATTATTCCTTAGATTTGAGATAATCAATAACACCAAAGATATAGCGCCACAAATTAAGTACAGGACATTCTTATACAAAAAATTGTTGTAGAGATCACTCTACCTCCTTCTAAAATTAATTTTATACCGGTGTTTCTGAATATAAGAATGTCACTCTCAGAACTACGCTGTACAATGAAGAAAGCCGCAGACGCCAACACATTACTTTCACAAAGCCAGTACTGTCAGACAGAATGAAATGAAATTTAGAGGGGGCGGAGAGGGAGAGTGGAGAGTGATCAGTACAAAAGAAAGTCTTGTTATGGCAACATTTAATGAATTGTAATACATTCCTATACACAATATAATTACCTAGTTAAAGTAGTTTAAACAGGACGGCGGTTTAACCGAAAGTCAATTATCCGGCCTATCCTCGGCCCCGATCAATTCGGTCAAGCAGAAGTCTATGAGGAAAAAACGGAACAAAACAGAGAAAAATGAAACAGGTAACAATATGGAAGTAAATAGGTATTTACATATGTGATAGTAAGATGTTGTGGGACGAGATTTCTAATAGAAATAAAAGACGTTGTCTTCCCACTGTTTTATTTTATACCAGAACCGGTTTTCGACGCAACAGCGTCATCATCAGTGGTTCATCCACCCACACAGCACAGCGGTTGGAAGATAACAGGCCAGTTATCTTCCAACCGCTGTGCTGTGTGGGTGGATGAACCACTGATGATGACGCTGTTGCGTCGAAAACCGGTTCAGTTATTTACAGTTCCGTAACAGATAACATCTTGATTAGGTTTTATCTCTTTTACTTCCCCCATTATACGAAGTATAGGGAAAGTTATGTAATCGATCAGATATTCAATGCTGAAATTCGATACGGAATTTCATGTATTCCGACCTCCTGATTCCATACAAGATAACTCCTGAATTTTTTTTATCAACTCGAAATTGCATATGTGTATCCAGAACACTCTAAGGACGACACCTAATTAATTAGCCAAATCAGTCAAAGCGAAAGGGGGGATAAGTGAAGGGCTCAACTCAAAATACCAATAACTGCTGTTGTAATGAATGTTCATGTGTCACTCGAAATTTTATATGTAAATTAAAAGCCTTATAAAGAAGTCTATATCTAACAATTTTCAGCGGAATCAGAAGAAAGGAAGGGGGGATTAGAGGGAGGGCTTAAACCGAAAATTTCAACAACTGGCGATGTAATGAATGTATCGACATGAAACTTTATATTTAAATTCAAAATTCCATAAGAATGACACATGAAACTATCGTTCGGACCCTTCGCATTCGAACAGGTGACTGAGTTCACTTACCTGGGTATCACAGATAACATGTGACAATAAGACTTCTGTGGAAACTAAGAAACGGATCACGGCCGCCAATCGCTGCTATTTCGGGCTACGGAAACAACTGGCGAGCAACCTTGTGTCTCGGCTCACAAAGACGGTCCTGTACAAAACGCTAATACGCCCTGTACTCACCTATGGCTCGGAAACATGGACCACAACTAAAGAGGACCGGGACCTCCAGATATTTGAAAGAAAAGTCCTCCGCCTCGTTTGCGACGGAGGAGAATGGAGACGCAGAAGCAATCAAGAGGTGTACGAGCTGTACAACGAGCATTGCTACCGTGTTAAAACTGGATAGACTTAGATGGGCCGGCCATGTCGCCAGAATGCATGAGGATATGATGCCGAAGAAACTTTTATCTGAGCCCTGATATGGACGTCGGAGAGTGGCAAGACCGAGACTGCGGTGGTCTGACTGCGTGGCAAAAGACGCCAGGAGCATCGGGATCCGTAACTGGATGACAGCAGCACAAAACAGGGACTCATGGCGATTGATGTTGGAGGAAGCCAAGACTCGTCAGAGGGTTGTAGAGCTACACTAAGTAAGTAATAAGAATGACACTTATAATTTTTTCGCGAAATCAGTCGAAGGGAAGGGGTGCTCGACTTAAATACCCTAATAACGGCCGATGTATTGAATTTATCGACACAAAGCGAAAACGTAATTAATTAATTCGTTTTGTGGAAGTACATAGCCGGTGAATCACCGACAACTTTTATATATTACCTACAATTAATTGGGTTATTTACTCATTAGTTCAATAATTTACTTTGCGATAGGAATCGGTACATGCTCCAGAAATGTCTTGTTTCGTCAGTCTTACGATACGTTACTTCATATTTAATTAATCTCCAATTATTTTTATTCCGCATCCCCAGAGACCCTTCACCATTTACCACATTATTTATGCTTCTGTAGTTTCCAAAATCTGCAAGAAAACATGCTGTAATTTTCTTACACTTACATTTTCTAATACCTCCGTTGCTCTATCTTTGAAAAAAAAAAAAAAAAAAAAACGTGAGTGAATGGGTGACCGATTACAAATATTCCCAGGCCAATTTTTTAGGGGTAGAAACTCCGTATTGATACAGTTGTTTTATGGGTCACAGATAGTAGGGTACATTAGACGTTGAATTCAATAATGAAACGTACAGTTAGAGTATTGACATGACAGCTCCTTTAGATTGAATGTATTGGCGGAATGTTGTTTAGGAGAATGTGTATTCAGAAGTGTATAAGAAGAGTGATATACAAACTTGCAGTGAGGGCGCCGATAGCTCATTAGTATGCGTGCTTGCCTTCTGAGCTCAAGAACGTGGGTTCAAAACCTGACCGAGGCCCTTAGTTTATTTTATCTGGGAGGTAAAATAAACTTGAGCACGCCGACCTTCGGATGGGACGTTAAGCGATGGTCCCGAGCCTGTACGATGTCAGGTACTCGTTAAAGACCCCCCCTGCCCTAGGTGAATAAAAATTTAGGGTAGGCAAAATTTAGGATTTCCACAGTAGAGTCGGGCTCATGTCCACCAGAGTGACGAAAGAGCGCTCTGGTAGTAGGCGATATGACCTCGTAGTTAACCAAAACCTAACCTAACCAAACTGGTAGTGAATCACCGGCAATGTACTTCCCCATAATCAAGTTGTTGCTTCCCCTACAAAATCAGTCTACCGATTGGGCTGAAAATCATTAGTTGACTTAGACAGGAGCTTCTGAATCATCAAATGTTGTTTCGATAAATTTCTTACATCGGAAGTTATTAGGGTTTTTATGCCTCCCTCCTCTGATCCCTTTCTCTTCTGCTGATTTCGCGGATAATTATTAGGTGCTAAGCTTTGAATTTAAAAATTATATTTCATTTCGGAACATTCATTACAACGGCAGTTAAAATTTATTAAAATGTTCCTCCCTAATCCCCCATTCCCTTTGGCCGATTTGGCTGAAAATAAATAGGCGTCGTCTTTATGAGGTTCTGAATACACATACAAATTTTCCTGTTGATACATTTTTCAATCGGGAGTTATCGTGTTCACAGATAGACGCAAACACCTTCACACACAGACAGACAGACAAAAATATTTGGAATCAGGGTGTCAGATAATATGAAATTCCATTGAAAACTCGAATTTGAATTTCTGACTGATTACATAACTTCCCCTATACTTCCTACATCTGGGGAAGTAAAATCAAAAAGTCTGACTGTTTCCCTCCTCCTTAAAACACTCGTTGCCTCAAATTTTTGGGTTTAGCCCCTCTCCTCTGTTTGCGCATTCTGCTTTCTTCGTGAAATTCCATTGGAAATTGACAGATATTGTTCTTATTGGATCCTAGGGAAGAATGTTGCCGGTGTTTTTGGTTAATCTTTAGAGTTCGGAGGTCGGAAAACATGAAATTTCGCTGAAAACTCAACACCGAACAACAAAACAGATTAAATGACTTCCTCTATACTTCATTTTGCTGGGGAAGTAAAAATGAAATCCTGAATGCTCCCTTACAACTCACCTGTTCTTGACCCTATTCCTTGCAGTCCGACACACTTCTTTTATTCTTGTCTGAACTTTCACTACTAACACACCAATTGACACTATTACACCACTAAATCCATACTGTGCCAGGAGGCTTCACTTTATTACCTCTCTAGCTAAACGAGGTAAACAAGTAGTTATGTAATCGCACATTATATTCCATCTTGAGCCTTCACAATTTCATGTTTTCCGACACCCTCATTGCAAAAATGAACAAAAAAAAAAACATTAAGGCGTAGTGAAGGTCCACGCCGTAGATTTTTCGTGAAAACGTCGGGATAAAACCAGTGCAATTTACTCGGCACTAGACTTTTTATGTTTTTTAAATTCCTTTTGATGTGAGCTTTCCGTTTACGTTTTCTATATTTCCGCGCATATTTACGATTCATATGAGACATCTTTAATTTTTTTGCAATTTTCAATTTAATACAGATTTTTACATATATTTCGGCAAATATTTTTATTGTTTCACTTTGAGTCCTAGTAGTGCTCTTCAAGCTCTTTACAATGAAACCGAATCAACGTCCTATCTAAACGCGTTATCACTCTACACTAATTTCTAATTTTACACAACGCTAACTCGAACAATCATCCGCCGGCGCCCACACTAGCCCGATAACTTCACAGGCAAAACAAACACGTACAGACATGCTCTATCCATTGTGACCTCAACCGTTGTTATCGCATTATTAGTCTCGTAGTTATTATCGATTGAAGTCTGACGGTATTTTGTAACACAAGATAGTTTGACCGGCTATTACTGTGCTTAACGAGCGAATAGACGTTTTCACGTCAAAAAAAAAAAGTAGTTTACCGTATGGCGTCTTTGCTTGTGTGCGGATGTCTTCAGAATTTTCTTTCATTAACGACAACTTTTTGGACGTCATAAATATGAAACTTATTGATTTTCCGCCAAATCGGCCAAACTCAGAGAAGGGGGCTCAACTCAAGAACACTAATAAATGTCGATTTAAGGAACACATCGGTTCATTCTCTACTAAATCGATAAATAGGTATCAGAGGAAGATCGATAGCTTGGTTCATCAGTTTGCCCTGGGGAAGTACATTGTCGGTGATTCACGGACTACTTTTATCTGTGTACCTTATTATGATATCACAATATCACCCTATTGTGATACCTGCTACTTAACTACAATATCGAGAATATTCTTTCTTCAGCTGTAAGAATTAGGTACCTACCTATAAGGAAAGTTAGGTAATCGGCCAGAAATTTTATGTTAAATTTTAACAGAAATTTCACTTTATCCGACTACCTAAATTCTAAATAAATCGGTGAAATATCGGCAATTTACTGCTTCCTACGAATTAATCAACTGTTTTGGTTGTCCCAATCGACCGTTTTTGCTAAAAATTAGACTTATATATGGGGACTTCTGAATTCTCAAGCTAAATTTTATATTAGTACATTCATTTCAACTGGAGTTATTAAGATGAGTCTTCCTGATTTATGTTAAGCCCCTCCCCAATCCCTCATTTCCTCTGACTGAAAATCCATAGGTGTTGCTCTACGGCGTTCTGCATACACATATAAAAAAGTTTGTGTCGTTACATTCATTCTAGTCAAAACTCGAAGTTGAATTGAAATTTTACTTCGAGTTATCAAAAGTTGACTTATCGAGTTCCTAAATATTTTTTTCTAGTTTTTGCAAAAATAAAAAAAAAACAGTTTATAATTTTGATATAGGTAATAGGTTATTATTAAGACTTAGTTAATAGGTTAATATTGAGATATATTATTTAATTATTTTTCTGATTAAATTGTGATATAGTATGGTATTCCCCCCCCCCCCCCCCCCCCCCTCATGTTCTGTCCCCCTCCCTCACTCTTCCCCTCCGATTTGTAAACAAACATTACATCACCTATCCACAAAAACTTTGAGTTATAGATTCTCCATATTTAGGAAATCCGACGTATACGACGAGTTTTAGTCCCTTCTCCAGTTGGTATTTTCATTTCGAGTTATCAAGACTCAGTTTCGAATAAACGAGCTCAATTTAACTTATGAATGCAATTGGGAAATTAATTTTTTATCGGGTTTCGAGTTATCGAGTTTTAACTGTATTATGATAATCGTGTTTGGGATGAAGGGATCAGAAACATGAAACTCCGTTTAAAACCCTACATCGAATTTCTGACCGAATACATAACTTAGTACAATTGAGGTAGTATTTGGAAGTATCAAAATGTAGAATAGATTCATTGTTGCACCGACAAGGCCCTCTAGAAGGGAAGTAGGTACTAGCGGGCCACATATAATGACCCGGTTGTGAGGTAGGTTCATGTTATTAAAGGTTCCACGTGCTCACGGTTCCTAGTCCGGTTACTCCAAGGTTGTCTCTATTATGTCCCTTCCCAGATGTGTCACCTCCCATACATTGTCTATTGACAATCTGCCTAAATTAGTCATGTCCTAAAAAACAAAACCTACATACGGTTCATTTCTGATATCCTTAAATTGGGACATATCGCCAAGGGCGAATTTGAATTTTCTTGTTCATGCCAATCATAAGATAATTTACAGAGAATAGAAAAATGAGAACAGGTAGGTACAACAACCTTGATAACTATTTAACAGTGTACAGTTGTATATTATTCCTTTCTTATACATACAGTATATTCGAGATCCAGTTTTTCACGTTTCAAGGTCTCCTGAATAAATTTTGAACATTTTCGCGATTATTTATTTACATAGACGTGGCAATATGATTGGAAGACTCTAACACAGAAACGATTGTAGATATGTATTTGAAATTTGTGATTAAGATTTCACATGCGCTAACGCAGATCTGATTAATTACACAGGCCAGCGATGAAAAAACTTTTTTTGATTATTTTTCCTTTCCTCTATGTATTTTGGTCTGCTGAATTCGAAAATGACACCGAAATTGCAGTATCACAAACCTTTTTCTCACTAAATGCAATTCTGATATAGTATTAGTATCTATTATCCGATAATTTTCTGTTCTTGAAAATAAAAATGATTAAATTAATAAGGTGTTTAACGTAACTAGCGCTTGCCTGTAACTAAGGAGCACTATTATCACTATTCAGAAGGCAGTACCTTTTTTTTTCATCGTTATCAGCTGTTTATCTGTGTTAACCATGTTCTCAACTAAGTGAGAAGAACCTACGGCGTTTTGTGTTGAAGTCATGGCGAACCGTGGATGTGTAAACTCTCCGAACATTTTCTGTTATATTTGTATAATAAATATTAGTCGAAATTGGACGAAAATTAACACAACTTTTCTTCAGAGGCTAACTACACTTTACAATATACCGCTTATATTAATGACTTATTAAAAAAAAATTTCAAATATAAGTTGTAGACAAAAATTGGAACACTTTATATGCGATATTATTTGTTGCAGGTTGCCCCGTTTTCAACATACTAGAACCGTCCTTAAGTGTCATTTTGAAATTCATTTTTTTAGACGTTTGCCAGATTTATGAGAAAACGGATTGTTCTTACCAAAAATGTTTGTCATTAAATTTTCAATCTCCAATTTGTCTTTAGACTGGAGTATTTCGAAGTAATATTTAAATTGAATTGGATAGCAACAAATTATATATATATTTATTTATTATTATTGGTGGTTTTAAATGGAAAATTATAAAAAAAATATTATGTGGCTATTACAAGACTTCTTATAGAGGGCGCCGGTAGCTCAGTGGTATGCGTGCTTGTCTTCTGAGCTCAAGAACGTGGGTTCGAAACCAGTCCGAGGCCCTTAGTTTATTTTATCTGAGAGGTAAAATAAACTTAAGCACGCCGTCCTTCGGATGAGACGTTAAGCGATGGTCCCGAGTCTGTACAATGTCAAGTACTACCCTGCCCTAGGTGAATAAAAATGTAGGACTCCCACAGTAGTGTCGGGCTCATGTCCACCAGAGTGACGAAAGAGAGCGCTCTGGTAGTAGACGTTATGACCTCGTAGTTAAAGCCCGGGCATGAGTCATAAAACCTAACCTAAGACTTTCTTATTCTAGCCAATTTAGTACTGATCTCTCCCCCTCCCCCAAATTCATTTCATACTGGCATTACTGGGTATAAGAAAGTCATAATCCGTATTATCCTGTACAACGAAAATAATAAAAAAAAAAACAGGCCAGCACATTACTTTCATATTGCCAGTAATGCCATTATGAAATAATTTTGAAAAAAGGGACGGTGGAGAGAGAGAGTGATCTGTGAAAGCGTAGTTGGTATAAGAAAGTTCGATAATGGTCACATCACATATTTTATGTATTGTAATCGTGTAATGTCTCTGTGTGTGTATGTGATTAGAACTTTGTGAGCGCTTTAACTCAGTAACGATTGAAGCAGTAAACTTATGAGTATAAACTTATCAGTAGATTTATGAGAAATACGGTTTTTGGAAGGTCCTTAAGAAGATATACGAGTATGTCATTCTTTTCCAAAAGTAAACTAAGTTAAGAAGTTCTTTGCTAGAATGGCGATTGGGTTATTTAACATTTGTAACAGAGTGGACTAGAAATAAAAACAAAAGTAACTCAGAAAGAGTCTGTGACTGTGGGTAGGAAGGGGGGGTGATGCAATGGGAGCAGTGTCTGGAGGTAACCAGGGCGGAACCCGGGGGGAGGGGTTACAACACCGGGCGGCGGGGGCGGGCAGAGGGCGGCCTCTCGTAACTGTGGGGGCCTGGCATATACCACGGGTTCAGCCCCACACAGTGGACACTATCAAATGTTACATGAGACGCATGACTGGGGATTATAAACAGCTTTGAAGGGCCTGCGGCAAACACGCTTACAACTAAAAATATGTGACGTGGCTTCGCAGGACTCTCACTCCCCCCCCCCCCCTCGCAAATTTAATTCATGGCGTTACTGGGTATATGAAAGTTATAAGCCGGCAGTATGTATTGAATTTGAGAGGAGAGAGGTGGTGGAAAAGTGTTCTGTAAAAAGGCGGTTGGCAAAAAAAAAATCATGTATGTACTTACTTGCCACCTCACATGTTCCTTAGTTGCCACAGATATGTTCTTTATTGAAGGGAAACTTCTTTAGCGAGACTAGTGAATCGGAATTACCTCGACATAAAAAATCAAACATGAAACGCTATGGAGAGGAGGATGAGTAGCGCATGCGTACAAGTCAACTACGTGTTTAGGCCAGTGTCGATGCATCAGCTGTTAATACGTTTGATTCTTAATTGAATACGTTTAGTTTTTATTCTGAGTTAGTATTAAATAGTTGAAAATGACAAAAACTTCAACGGAACATGTTTGACAATTCCGTGCAAGACAAAATTCCATTTACATTTTTTAATTATTAACATTCATTAAGTTTTTAATTATTGATTAAAATTTTTCTATCCAAAATTAATTTAATTCAATCTACAATGTAAACTTGAAGGTATACGGGAGGCATTAGGCCAGGTTCTGGACGACACAGAGGGACAAAAACAACAGCTGATCGCTGTCAAGAATATCGGCAACGTATTAAAGAAAATTGTGAACGTCTTATTCAAAATAATCGTTAGTAAAATTTTAATTATTACCGTTTTCTAAATCATTACTTATTTTTACAAAAATTATTACGTTATAATTTACATTATTATTATTATTTAATTTCTCTTCTAGGTCAAAATAATTCTATGAAAGTGGAAGAACCCTCGAATATTAATAATTATTTATATTCGAGGGTTCTTCTACTTTATAGCTTCTGATGTAATAAATATTATATATATCATAAAGATAAAATGACTTAGATAAAAACTTATTTGACCAATTCGCGCTGGGGTAGTACATTGCCGGTGATTCACCTTTTTTTTAAGCCCTAGTACTGCTCAGAAATAATTCTACATTGTCTGCTTTCTTCACATTGGACATAAAAATTGGGTTCATAATAGACTCCCATAAAGGTTTAATCAAATGAGGAGCTAGAATGATTTTTTTTTTTTTTGCTTTGGATGAGATCCTTCTAAGGAGCTGCAGCGCTGCCGGTTCTCCTGTACGTCGCTTGCGTTTCACTCCTTTTCGGATCGTCCGAGAAACGGACCAGATTAAAAAAAATGCCGATAGAATAAAATTATCGACACGAAATTTTATATGTGTATCCAGGAACCCGTAAGAACAACCCCTAATTGATGCAAGGAGAGGAGGAATAACTCAACCATAACTGCCGATGAAATTATTATATTGATACAACATTTAGTATGAGAATTCCAAAGTCCATAGGTAAGTCAACTATTGGTTAGTCAAAACAATCAATTAGTTTTGGTGGGAGAGCAAAAACTTAATTGATTAATTCGTGTTCAGGAAGCACATTCCCGGGTATTCACATAGATACTTAACATTTTTTTCATTTCATATTGACATACATTTTTTGCTTTTATTTATACTCCAATGAATACAAATACACAAATAAAAACCATTGTTGTTCCTATCTTTATTCGCCATATTACTTTTCTTTTAATCTTGTAAATAATATTTTATGATTCATTTTTATGCATTAACATTACTTTGAAATATTTCCTATGGAAATTTATTTTACATTCTTTGGGGGTGCTAAAATTGTTGGTCGTATTGGTTCTCATCTCAAATCTAAGGATAAACTTGAAGTGATTGTAAATTTAATAACCAACATTTTCATTGGGAACTAATTTTTCAATAGGACTAACCTTTTTCCGATGAATCTAGCAATCGTCTAAAAAATTAGTTTAAAAAGGTCGGTTTTCGAAAAATCATATTTATTTTAAAATGTGCCTTTTAGGTATCTCTACAACTTTTATTTGTAGAGATTTTTGATAAAGTCATAAGTATAAGCAGTATCTAGTAGAATATATTTACGCCCTGAATAAAAGTGGACTTAATTTTCGTCCAATTTTGGTCAAAAATTACTACATAACTACAATTGTTTTTAAGTTAGAGCGCTCACAGTTCTAAACATAGACACAACAATTTTTTCTACATTAACTATATTCGCCGTAGTCCTTTTTTTGTAATCTTGTATCTTAATACCTGAGTAGTAAACTGTTAGCGAGTAATAGACAACGGATCCACTATGAAAGCATCAAAAAATGATTTGTCGTAAATTACCATGTTTTCAATATTCAGTAAATCATGTCCTATAATATTGCGAAAGACGTTTTTATAGTTTGGGTTCTGGGAAAATCGAACCATATTCTAGCCCTTTGCACATCAGCTAATATTTTTAGATTTTGCAATATCCAGCGTCTACAGTTTCTAAAAACCTGTCATAGATATAGGGAGATTTAAGACTAAATGAGGCGCCATGTATGCGAGAGGGAAAGAGAAGATAAACTTTATTCCCCTTTCATTATTAACAGAATGTCGATCGATTGCGTGTTTACTTGTGTTAGTGTGTGTGTGTGTGTGTGTGTGTGTGTGTGTGTGTGTGTGTGAGCTCTCTACCGCAAAAACGATTGCAGCTATGAACTTGAAATTTGGAATGAAGGGGTCACATGTTCTAACTTAAGTCTGATTAGATCTTGAGAAATTTAGACTACTTTCCAAGGCACCTAACTAAATTTTACAAGATTCAGCTTGTGTTTATGGCCTAATAAAATATCTTTCCAAGTAATTGTTGTAGAGAATAATAAAGTACATAATTTTTATGAAATAACTTTTTCACAGGTTGACCAGTTTTCGAGATACATGCCGAAAACCGTCTTGAAATGAAGTTCTGAAACACATATTTTTAGACGTTTACTTAACTTACCCGAAAACGGTTAGTCCTATCGAAAAATTGACAATGACCAAAGTTGTTCTTTATAAAATATAATAAAAGTCCTCAGATTTGAGATAGGATCAATACGACAAAAGTTACAGCGCCCCGAAGAATGTAAACTAAATGTCTATAAGGAATATAAGTAATTTTTAAATCATAACTCATAGCAACAAACTTTAAAATATGTTATACGTATCGGTAGTTTTTTGAAAAATTATAGAAATTTAAAATTTAATTTAATTAAATTAAGAAAAATAATGGGAGGCGGCCATTACAGGATTTTCTTATACCAGCAACGCTTACAGATCACTCTCTCTCCCCTTCTCCTTCTCAAAATCATTTCATTTTGTCTCTTTGTACAGCGTTATCTTGAGAGTAGACATTCTTATACCCAGTCATTACACCAGTAAGAAATAATTTTGAAAAGGGGGAAAAAGAGTGATCAGTAAGCGTGGTTGGTATAAGCAAGTGCTGTAATGGCTATATCGCAATTTTTTTAAATAATCTGAAACCTGCCCTCCAATGTACCTCAACAAAAATCCCATCCCTTTAAAAAAAACGAAATTCGCTATCAGTCGCTAAATCCAAATATACAAAATTATATTCCCTTCTTAGTTCCCACAATAATCCTCTAGTCCGTGCCCTATTCTGCCATACTTCCCCAACGACGGCTTAAGCGTCAATGGCCTAGAGACCTCCTGAGCAGAAGCAGTGACAGTGATTAGCTACAAATGAGAGAAAAACAGTGACTAGGGAGTGTCACCACTGGGTGATTTCTCCTCTCCTGACATTTTGACATTGCCATTATCTCTTTATTAGGACATTTGATTGTTGTATTTATTTGTATACAGTTGTAAATAGCTATTTGTAAATAAAATAAAAAAATAATAAACTGAATGAATTGTTTCGTCCGATATAGAAAAATTCAACATCAAAAAAACTTGCTGTTCCCCGTAATAGAATAAGGGAGACCGTATCGTTCAAGGTCAAGTACAAATAGTGCGTTTCTGTGGCAATGTTGACTTACCTTTCTCATTATATTTATTGTATATTATTGCGAAATTTAGTATAACCATTTAAGGAAAATGACTTATGCTTGGACTTGAAATCTACAAACAGCATATATAGAAGAGGGTAACCCCCTCCTCCCTCCCTGCATTATTTTATAATTAATTGTCAAACTTTTCTCCACGATTTTTGATATGTTAAAATCTTATTACGAATGCCACGAAAACATTTCATACTGTAGTTACCTCATGTTTGGACGAAAACCAACCCCATTTTTTCGACGTTTGCTTGTTTTACGGAAAAAATTCTATCTCGGATTTGTGCAGGATAACAATTCTTCCTTATACTATAGGTATATGCAATTAAAAAAATGGATGCAGCAGATAAAATGCATCAACACTCTACGAATTCATTCGTAGAAGCATCAAAGAATGTTTCCCAGTAAACATGATCGTTCACCGCCAGTAACTGTCAGTTCCTTCTACCGAAAAGTCAGTCCTTACAACCTGTTGTATGTGAAAGGTTGAACGTACAAGGATGATTGTTAAGTTTGTTCCTTTGAAGATGCTCCTTACTCTACTCCGTCTATTTAGAAGAGAAATTTCATGTGAATATTACAACTCATGTTGGCTGGTTGTGAAAGTACTTTCTTGACACCGCACCATATGGATTAAGTATGTGAGTGCTGACTTGAGTGGAATATAGGTCAGTCCCGACTGTCACCCGTCCCGGTTCTACAATGACCTAAACACTATTTAGATTCTTGTCTTCTCTCATTTTCTTTTTATTCTTCTCAACGATCTAACAGTTAAAGAACTTGAAGACAACCACAAATATGTACTCAGCCATCTTTCTCCAAAAATCTTCATATAAAAAATGTTTTAGTTTTGAAAATTAACCAGTCACTGAACGGTTAGTTATTATGACTCATGCCCGGGCTTTAATTACGAGGTCATATTGTCTAATACCAGAGCACACTTTCGTCACTCTGATAGACATGAATGAGTCTGACACTACTGTGGAAGTCCTAAATGTTGCCTATCTAATTTTATTCACCTAGGGTAAGGGGTCTTTAACGAGTATCTGACATCGCACAGGCTCGGGACCATCGCTTATTGTCCCATCCGAAGGACATCGTGCTCAAGGTTTCTTCATCTCCCAGGAAAAAAAACTTAAACCTCGACCGCGGGTTGAACTTATAGATATAAATATATATATCTACTTATTATTATCACACAGAGCGAAGTTATACCTTACATTGGGTTTTTCAATAGGTATATACTGCCGTCAAAAGGCGAAAGGCAGCAACTCTGAAAAACTGATTTTGAGAAATTAAGGGTTGAAGTCTTTTGAAGGTTTGGGAACCCTGCGAGCTCGAGAAGCCATCCTCACTTTCCTGTAACCTGTTGGTCAATAATTCATGTTATAAAAGTAACGAAACGGAACGGTGTCAATGGTGGACCAACCTGACATACAAAATAAGGCCAAATCGTGTCAACTGATTAGCATTGAAGTCAGACATTTTAGGAAAGTGTTGTATGTAAGTGGGCTCAGAACACCGAAGACAATGTTAATCGGCCATGTTGTTATTTTCAAACCGACCCCCGGTACTCCTTTCCCTCTTATAGATACTTTCATAAAGATTTCTTTTCATTCATCGTTTTTAGCGAACTGTTTACTTCTTCAGCTTTACGAAGTATAGGTGAAGTTATGCAATCGGTCAGATATTTGATGCCGAGATTTTTTGTTTTCCAACCTCCTGATTCCATGAATGAAAAAAAATGTATGTCTGTCTATGTATCTGTGAACACAATAACACCCGAAGAAGGAATGTGTCAACACGAAATTTTATATGTGTATCCTGACCCTCTAAGGACGGATTAGGGGGGAGAATTAACACAAAAAAACGAATAACTGCCGTTGTAATGAATGAATTTTATATGTAAATTCAAAGCCTTGTAAGAACGAGTCCAATTAATTTTCAGCTGATGAGTGAGGCTGATTACCCACGGTTCAGTCGCGTCGATGGCTCCCAGCGGAGGGAAAAAAAGGCAGTATAACCAAGCGCTGGGGATGAGCGCGGGGTGCTCTAACTAGGTATGGGTATCGATTAACCAATTAATCGAAATAATCGATGTTTTGGTAAAATAATCGGTGATTTTTTAACGATTATTAAATTTTTAATTAAAATTACAACTCATCCGAAAAACAGGAGAAAAAAAAAGAAAAATGAATTAACTATAATTTATCCGAAGTGCAACTCGCCTAAAAAAGTGGGAGGAGACTATCGTATCGACTATCGATACAACACAGTGCCTCTGTGGTGAATTGGTGATAAGTAAAAAGTAACCTTCTAATAGTTCTACTTCTAATTCTAATTTCTAATCATTTGTGTTTTGTCATTTGTGAGTTGTGATTGACTGATTGTATTAACTTTTGTTTGTGCGTTCGTCTTGTGCCACTCGGTGTTCTTTTTTTTTTATTAGTTAACTTTATTAGTTAAAAGAAGATGCCTGCCAAAAGTGTGGTTTGGCAGCATTTGGAGAAGGAGAATAATCATCCTAAGTGTCGGCATTGTGGAGTTATAATAAAAACATGTGGGAACACGACCAACTTTAAAAACCACCTGGAGCACAAACATCCCATAATTGGCCTGAAGAGGCCTGCACAACTGAAAGAGACGGAGGCTCCTGCCAGTAAAAAAGATAAATTATCTGCCAATGCCAGTTCTGTATTAATCGATTATTTAACTAACAATTAATAAGCGTATCGATTAATTAGTAAAAATAATAATCCATGTCATTAATCGATGTTTTGTGGTCGATACCCATCCCTAGCTCTAACACTGCCCACCTGCGATCATCGCCGGCCATAAAATCCAACAATATAGCCACCGTGTTCCCAAGCTCTTTTGGGAAGTGCCTATAAGGGAGGATGAAGAACCCAACCGATCGATTATATTGAATTCCTATAAATTATATTATCAGTCCATTGGACCTGCGGCTGAGAGTTGTAGACTTTTCAGGTCACGGCTTTCATGCGATAAAATAATATGTGAATTATTAAGGATAACCGCTGTTACATCTCGGCTTCTGGTTCCTTCGTTACTCGAGGCCTTGGTTTAGCAATCATTAAACAAAATGCAATTTGAAACGCCTTCAGGAAGTAGGCAATAATTTGTCTCCATATGAAGTTCTGTGTAATCATACAGTCATAAATTTCTAACAAAATCCTTAACAAAGCACATTCTGAATTACACAAATATATACATATATAAGGTTCTTAGGTCTTGGAAAATTGATGGTGACAATTGAAAAAATTTGTTTTATATTAATTTTTTTTATTATCCAATATAAACATAATAATTAACTTATGCTGTGGTCGGACTGTCATTTTCTTTTCTACTTCGAGTTGTGGATCACGTGCATCACTTACCCTGATGTTCTGTGATCTTAATTTATTTTTCTTTATTTCTACTGGGATTAGGCTGTCTCGACGGCTGAACGGGGTCATATTTCTGGGCAAAGGAAGAAAGACAGACTTCCTGGTCAGACGGACATGGACACTCGGGGACAGACAAACGTAAACAGCCTCGCCAGACCGACTCTCTCCCCTCCCCTCCCCTCCCTTCATGCCGAAGCCCTCTCGATACTTAATATCAAATAATAATTAATTATTTAATGTTTTTATTATTTTTTTATTATTCAGGTACCCCTAATTACAGACCGTTACAATATATAAATATTTGAGAGAGAGAAAGGATACAACTAGTCGATTATTGCAATTACAAACATGAAACAAACACCACTTTTCACTAGTGCCCTACAGCCGGCTGGGCTTTTCACTATATTTTATCCTGTCCATAATCGAACCTCCTCTCCGCTACGCCCCCAAGCTCAACTTTTTCTCCAATGGTACGCTATATTTTTCTGTTAAAGTTCTGAAACTAGATTTTAGAAAAAAAAAATAAAATAAACAAAGAAATAATACTGTTGTTATAAGAATTCCGATAGATATTCAGAGGGACAGATCCATCATTTGTTGTCCAATTTTTAAATCGGCTTCAATCTACCCTTTCTCATGGGAAGGCATTGAAATTTGTGTTTTTTTTACGACGTATTTTCTGGATGTTCTTAGGTCACAATGTGCGAGAAATAGAAAAGAAAGAAAAACATAGAAATACAATATAAAATATATACATATAAAAATAATAATAAAAAAAAAAAATGAACCAATAAAAGTAAAATAAATTAGTAAATAACTAATAAAAAATAATTATATTAATAATGAAAATATTATATTAAACAAGAAGTAGATTGGAAAGACCTTATAGGAGAGTGTCTGAGAAGGGAACGGTTTTTAAAACAAAGTTTATATAACAATTTTTTTTTTTATTAATTAGAAAAAAATTCGTTTTCTGAGTAGACGGTTTCATCTAACTTAAATATTTTTTTTGAAGTTTAATTTTTTATATCTTTCCAGATCCAAATCGTTGTCACTAAACGTCTCTGGCGCCAGGTACCTACATAGAAAACCACTAAACCAGATTATTTCCTGACTCAAGTCCAGTCAAGTCCTGTGGCGACTTGCCCTTATGTATTATAAAATTTACAGATCTCTTGTTACATAATTTATAGATTATGCAATTCACACAATAGACCAGATAATAACAGATAATGTTTTTTTATTCATACAAATTATTGAAAATAGTATTTTAAAAAGCAGCTAATGGACCTTGTCTATCGGGATTGCATAAATCTAAAGCAATCTACAGCGGCGATGGTGTGGTAACAGAAGAAATATCTCTGAAATGACTTTATGCTTGGAAGCACCTGAATTACCTTTTTATTTCATTTTTTCCAAAATCTGGTTATTATCCATGGATTTTATTTTTAAAAGGAAGTATTTTTACAAAATAAATGCAATATGTGCTCATTTTATCTGCTCAGGTTCTTCCCATAGATTTGATTACTTAACATAAGCTAAATTAATTTTATTTCAAGTGGTCTTTAAACAAATTTTACCGTTCAACGTTTTGAAGATTTTTAAGCATTTATCGTACCACTGAAATGTTACTTCTATGAATCAAAAAAGAAGTTACAGAAAAATATTTAATAAACTTCAAATCTTGTCTTTGCCTCTGCTTTTTATATTTGAAACATAAATAGATATAAGTAAAAATACAAATATTTTCCCTCCCCTATCTTCTAGAAAACCAGATACTAGTCACGGTATTATACCAAGAAGAAAGATGATTTTCGAATAACTATACATTGCTCCTCTCTTTTTGTAAATATTATAAATTATAAAGAAATTTCCCCTTAAGACCCTTCCCCACTTCTAAAAAATTATAGATATAATTTTAAAAAATCTAAATTAAACTAAAAATATTTACATATGTTAGAAAAAACCATCTATTCTGAAACGGAATTTTTTTTTCACATAATTTATAAGGAATAAAATAACTATAAAATTTATGTTTCATATATAAAAACATTATTTCATACTTAGCTTTCATTTTTACCCCCTTGGGAGAGTCCCTCCACAGATATCCTTCTATAAGATATACAGAAATAAACTTTTGTCTAATATTTTCATTATTAATACCATTATTTTTAATAGTTATTTGCTCACTTATTTTTTTCTATTATATATTATTATTATTTTTTCTTTATCTTTCTCTTCTATATTTTTCATATTATGCCTGAGGCAGGGACGTGAGAACTTCCCGAAATAACGTCGTGATGATGACAATTTGGAAAGAATCATAAAAAAATATTTATTATTGAAGTATTTTTATTTTATATATTATTATATTATTTGTTTATATTATATATGGTATGGTTTTAAGAAAAAACGCGATATTTTCTTTGCTGCACATCAGAAACAACTTGAGTTTTAAGCTTATCGTTATTGGCGTAACTAGGGAATTTCCCTGAAGGGGTATGGCCACTTCAAGAAGAATTGAAAAAAATTAGAAGAATCGGAAAATTGTGGGTTTTAAGTAATATTGTTTCTTAATCATTTACTATCTATTTATTCGTTTTATTTATCGGAGCTGTTATCCTAAATCACAAACTGATTGCTGAAATCAATATAGTGTGGACATAATGGGATTAAGAATGTCAGATAAAAGGCAATGGACGAAATGTGGAGACTTTGATTTCATAGAAACTCACTTGACTTCTCTCACTTACTGGAACCAGGCGGCCGTCCTGAGCAGGGTTATTTAAAGTCTTCGGGAGCTAAACGCAGTCAATATAAGCAACTCGTCAAACAACTTACAAAATTTGAGCGGCATGAAGCTCCGATAATTGATTATGAGGCGTGGAACAAAGAGAAATTTCAAACAGACAATCAATGAAAAGAAACTGAGATGGATGATAAATCAAAGGAGGATGATTTAGGTTAGATAAGCCCCTTAAAGAGGAAGAACAATGTAGAAACCTCAGGATGAAAAGGAAGAATTTAATGATACGAAAGAAGAAAGTAACTGCGAATGAGAATCTTATGGCAAAAGCTCTTGTAGCAAATTATAAGAAAGACGAAAGAAAGATCAGCCCAGGGAGACTATCGGCAATGAAAGATATGGGATCTTATGTATCCAACGGTATTGTATCTATCTGTGAAGGCAATGAAACTGGTGAAGATCAACTTTCTACATATTCAGTTCCGATGATGACAGTTCTTTTGCCAGAAAAAAAAGTATAAGTTGTAGTCTCAGAAGGAGCAACATAAAAGGTAGAACAAGAGAAGAAGGGCAGATGGAGAGTAGTCCGAGAGCCTGGAAGGATAGGGAGGCCACTGAGGTGAGGTTCTCTGGGGAAGGGAAATGAAGGACACAGGACAAGCAAGGTGATCCGCTGCGGGTTCGTCTTAGAGATGGTCATCTGCGGAGGCGTCAGGTCAGGGGGAGAACGACGGGGTCTTCGATCCAGTGGACTGACTGCTTAGAGGGCCCAACATGCAGGAGATCGCTGGGTCTGCAAGGAGTACCATTACTCATGCATGCAACTGTAACAAACATTTATATTCGATATAATATTACAGTAGAACCTCTATAAGTCGAACATCAAGGGAGACGCCAAAAAATTTGGTTTTAGAGTTTTCGACTTATGGAGGATTTCAACAGGCGGATTTTGATTCGACTTGTAGAGGTTAAGATTCATTCTAACTAATTTTGAGTTAGAGAGGTGAAATAAATAAAAATTCAAGTTACAGAGGTAACAAACATATTTATATTTATTATAAATCAACATTATTTCAAAACATCCTTAAAATAAAAAATACGTAGTATATGTAGGTATTAAAAAGTCAGTAATTTTTTATTGCTTTAGATAATTGGTAATCCTATTTATTGTATACTCCTAAATTGTTTTCTAAGAAACAATGGTGTACATTGTCGGCAAAATCTTAAAGTCGGTAACTTATTTTTCTTCGAGTTATAGAGGCAATAAGTTTCAAATAATCGAGTTGTACAATTAAACATAGCTATGTTCGAGATACAGAGGTCCAATTTATTTTTTCGAGTTATAGAGGGAAAATATGTACCAAAATGGCTTGTTGGGACTCACTGATTATTTCGACTAATAGAGGGTTGAGATTTCGAGTAATGGAGGTTTTAGGGCTTGAAGGGAAAGGAACAAAACATTTTTTCGAGTTTTGGAGGTTTTCGTCTAATTGAGGTTCGACTTAAAGAGGTTCTACTGTATTTGATTCCATTGAACAAGTGAATACGACAATTCCTGATAGAATGAATGTATGAACACGAAATTTTATATGTGAATCCAGAACCATCTAACGACGACACCTATTGATGTTTAGCGAAATTGACAAAAGGGAAGAGGATTAGGGAGGAGGCTTAACTTACTGCAATAACTGCCGATAGAATAAATTTATCGACATGAAATTTTATATGTGTGACCTGAATCCTATAGGGAGAACACATAGATTTACAGCCAAATCAGCTAAATGGAAGGATAAGATCAGGGGAGGGGCTCAATTCAAAAACTCTAATAACTGCCGATTTAATGAATTTATCAACACAAAATTTTGTATGAGGATTAGATGCTCCTATTCAGGTCAACTATTGAATATTAGCAAAAATGGTTGACTGGTTTAGGAGGAGGAACGAAAAGTTAATTGATTAATTCGTTCTGAAGAAGTACATAGCCAGTGATTCATTGGAGGCCTTTTTTTCAATTGGAAGATCAGTGTATAATAAAACGATATAAAATAATAAATGACAGTGTGTAAAATAATACACGTATGATTACAAATAAAAATGAAAATGTCTATAAAATATTTTAGTGACTGTAGGTTTTAGAAACTCCGTCCTTCATGTGGGTAATAAGGACATTTGAAGGCCCTGAAAGGGTATTTGGAAGAGGAATTGTTGTTATTAGTAATGGTGACTATGTCAGAATAATAATAATAAATTTAGTAAAAAAATGTTGTCGGTGAATCACTGGGGATGTACTGCCCCTGCGCGAATTTATCAACTCTGGAACCGATTTACCGACTTTGTAGAAATTCAATATGTGCCGGGACTCTTGATCATCGTATTAAATTTCATGTTGATAGGTTGTTCTAGTCCCTCTCATCTGTTTTTACACTTTCATTTGGCCGATACAACTGAAAATTGATGGCAATCGTCCTTGTGTGGCTTTGAATTAACATATAAAATATTGTGTGGATACATTCATTACAACGTCAGTCTTTAAAGTTTTTGCGTCAAGACCTGCCCCCTTCTTATTCCTCTATTATCTTTGGATCCAACGACTGAAAACCAATAGGTGTCGTCCTGCAATCGATCAGAAATTCAATGAGGAGCCTTCAACAGAATTTCATTTTTTCCGACCTCCTGATTTCAAAAATGAAAAAAAAAAAGTGCTGGGTGTCTGTGAACACAATGACTCCCGATAGAATGAATGTATCGACACGAATCCATCCCTAATCATCCCTGAGAAAATTAGGAGTGAGACTTAACACAAAAACTCTAATAATTGCCTTTGAAATGAATGTATTGACACGAAATTTCACATGTAAATCCAAAGGCGTATAAGTACGAATTGTTTAGCGAAATCAGCCGATGGGCAGAGGGTTAGAGGGGGCTCAACTCAAAAATTCCAATAATTGTCGATGGAATGAATGTATCGAAATAAAATTTTATATTTAAATACAAAACCCCTTAAGAATGGCATCTAATTATTTTCCGAAATCGGTCGAAAGGAAGGGGGACCAGAGAAGAAGGTCGACTCAAATACTCTAATAACTGCCGATGAATGTATCGGTCGACACAAAATTTAGTATGTGGATTCCGGAGCCACCATTGAATTTTAGCTCGAACGGTCGATTAGCTTTGGAGGGAGAGTGAAAACGTAATTCATTTGATTGTGCTCCCTAGCACTTCCCTAAGTACATACTTTAGTTTTGGGAGTCAGGGGTTCGGAAAATCAAAATATTTCAATGAAAACTCAACATCGAATTTCTGGCCGATTTTATAACTTCCCCCATACTTTGTATACTTGGGGAAGTTAAAAAAAAAGTGCAAAGGAGAAGTCAGAAGACAAAAGGATGGATTGTAGGGAGCATGCGCAGTGGGAACCTCCACCACCAATGTTGACTACTTTCACCCTCGTGCCGTTCAGTCGTCGTCCATCCACCCCAGTTGTCGGACCTCTCAGTCCTGTCGCTGTCGTCTCCTCCAACCATTGTCGTACTTGTGCCTTGTAGTGACAGTTGCGTTGTTCACTAAGTGTGTTGACGAACTTCCTGTGCTCTCTCCCTGTCTTTCGTTCGCTCTTCAATCTACATTGGACAATTTTCTCTGAAATTATTACTTCAGTTTTTTTTTTCGTTCATTTTAATTGGTAAGTAATTATTTCATTTATTTATTTAACATTTTAATGACTACTGATACCAATTTTATATCATTAATTATCGTGAAAAAAAAAAATTATATAATAGTACTGTATAAATTATTTAATAACTGTATATTTTTTAAAACAATTTGAATGCAAAATGATTCAACAGCGGTTATGCTGCAATCTATCGCTGGATTAGTTTAATTGAACGATTGAGGGGACTCTTACATAACTGAAAATTTAGTAAGTCATTAAAATTCATATTTACATATACATATGCAAACATATGTATGTAACTGTGCCAAAATTCAAAACGTTTGCTTATACATGTATAAATCGAAGAGGGTAGATGATAGAAAATATTCGCCACCTTGGTTGTTCAATCTCTTCAACTTACAAGTTGAACATTTGGTAGGTACGTCATGAAATTGCTGGGTGAAAGTATACAAAAAAAGAGTCGTCGGTGAATCACCGGTGATGTACTTCTTCAGATCAATTAAGTTTTTGCTCTCCCTTCGAAACCAATCGATCATTTGGGATAATCGATAAAAATCAATTGTTGACCTATATATATGTAGAGATTTCTGGATCCTCATACTTTGTGCCGATACATTCATTACATTGACAATTATCGGTATTTTTGAGTCGAGCCCTTCGGTCCATTTCGCGGAAAATTAATAGATGTCTTGGTAGGGTTCCTGGGTACACATACAAAATTTCGTGTCGATATAATCATTCAATTGGGAGTTTATCATGTTGAGAAACGCACAGATATTTTTTGTTATTATCGGATTGGGGAACACGAGATTCCAATAAAAACTCAACATCAAATTTGTAGGCGATTGCACAACTTCCTCCATACCTCCATACTTTGTACAGCTGGGGGTGTAAAAAGATTTCATACTATAGTTCAGTGGAGTTGTCCAAATTTCTCCCTCAGCAGTTATATCCGTAATACAGTAGAACCTCTATAAGTCGAACATCAAGGGAGACGCCAAAAAATTTTTAATTATGGAGGCGACAGGCGGATTTTGATTCGACTTGTAGAGGTTAAGATTCATTCTAACAAATTTTGAGTCAGAGAGATGAAATAAATAAAAATTCAAGTTAAAGAGGTAACAAACATATTTATATTTATTATAAATCAACATTATTTCAAAACATCCTTAAAATAAAAAATACGTAGTATACCTATATAGGTATTAAAAAAAGTCAGTACTTTTTTTTTGCTTTAGATAATTGGTAATCCTATTTATTGTATATGTACTCCTTAATTGTTTTCTAAGAATCAATGGTGTACATTGTCGGCAAATTCTTAAGGTCGGTAACTTATTTTTCTTCGAACTATAGACGTAATAAGTTTCAAATAATCGAGTTGTAAAGGTTGTAAAATCAAACATCTCGAACGCTATGTTCGAGATACAGAGGCCCAATTTATTTTTTCGAGTTATAGAGAGAATATGTACCAAAATGGCTTGTAGGGTTTCACTGATTATTTCGACTAATAGAGGGTTGTGATTTCGAGTAATGGAGGTTTTTGGGCTTGAAGGGAAAGGAACAAAACTTTTTTTTGAGTTTTGGAGGTTTTCGACTTATCGAGGTTCGAGTTAATGAGGTTCTACTGTATAAATATATTCGGAAGAGTTATTTCTTAGGGGTAGTTGTCTCTAGACAAAGCACAAATACTCATTGATACACAATTTCATGCAAATTGTTAGAACAACAGAATAATGAGTAGATACTTTGCATTTTCAAAACGGCATAACTACCATACCACTGTTTTAGTGCTAATCTAACTCGCTGAAAAGAAGCCTCCGGGGTAGCTTGGACCTCTATCAACATTTCTTCAAAGGCGATTCAGGAGGGATAGACTTTTCAAAGTTAGAAAGTTTTCGGAAAAAGTGTACGTACTCTTTTAAAATTAAATTTCTAGAATACCTTAGAATTTTTTCTTTTTTTTAAAGAATGCCTAAAGCCGCACTAATATTGTTTTTTTCATTCAAATCAAACTTCATTTTTTACAAGAAAAAGGTTATCAAGTACTTTTAGAGGAGCATAACCTCGTACATCTTATAAGTTACAAGGTCATATCGCCTACTATCAGAACGCTCTTTCGTCACTCTGGTGGACGAAGCCCGACTCTACTGTGGGAGTCCTAAATGTTGTCTACCTAGGTTTATTCAACTGTCTTTAACGAGTACATGAAATCGCACAGACTCGGGACCATCGCTTAACGTCCCATCCGAAGGATGGCGTGCTCAATTTTTTTTCACCTTCAAGAATAAAAAAACGTACTGTCTTCGGCCGGCTTTCGAACCAGCTCAGTAAGCAAGCCGCATACTCGTTCTACGCTTTTTCTAAAAAGGAGTATAAAATTTGGAATTTGGGTGGAAACAAATTAAGAGAATCCCTGAACGAATTAATCATTCAAGTTTTCGCTCCCGCTCCAAAACCAGTAGAATTTTTGCGTTAATATTCAAATATGCAGTTATTAGCGTTTTTTAATTCAATTTCCCATCGGCCGATATCGCTGAAATTATGTTATGTCGTAATTGGATTTTGACTTCAAATATGAAATTTCATGTAGATACCTTCTCGGACTATTTAGTTTATTTAATTTTGTTATCAAACATTTTGTACTGTTCTTTTATGACCTAAGTCACATTTACTTATGGTGTTTTACCGATTGTAAATATTCAAAATAAAGAATTTCAGAAACCAAAACAATAAATAAAAATACATTTATTACATTGACAGTTATTGGGCCCCCTCTGAACTCCTTCTTCCCTTTTGCCGATTTGACAAAAATTAGTAGGCGTTGCCCTCATAGGGTTCAGGTCACACATGTACAATTTCGTGTCGACACAATTATTCTATCGGCAATTATTAGAGTTTTTGTGTTAAGCGTTTTCAAAACCCCTTAATTTTCGAAATAATAGAGTCTTCATGCCTTCTCCTCAACCATCTATATTCATAGTAAGTTTCCTTGTTGTTCATCAATGTGTATATGTATGTGAATGTATTAGGATGTATATATGTATTTATGTGGAGTTGTATGAGTGAATGTATATTTATGTACCTATACATAATTTTAATCGATCACCCATTATATTTTTCTAATCTTGATACCCCCATGTTTGTTAGGCCCTGATGATGGATATGAAATATATCGAAACGTTGGCATTTGAATAGTGTTTTCTTCATTGACTGACCCTCAATACCCCCAGAATTTCGAAATAATCTAAATCCTATTCCCCTCAAAAGTTTTCAACACTGAGTGTCATCAAGGATATATTGAAACATTGATATACATTTTATGGCGCTATAATGATCAAACTTCTGCACCTCCCTTTCATCGAAATTCGCAGTGAACTGAGAACTTTAAATTGAATTTTTAATAAATGAAAGAATAATATACATAATCCATGTTGATAGTAAATTATTTTCAACCAGAAAGGGAGTCTGGTTCTTGGCGTGATAACGAAGAGAAAGGAGAAAACTGGTTATATCAAGGTAAACTTGATGGAGTTTGTAGGATAGCTACATCATATTTATAATACATAATACATACCGTATTCATAATATTATAAAAACATATATTGTTATTAGTTTATCATTGTTATTTTTTGTATCACTTTGTCTCTTTGTAACCCGCCTTTTGACGAAAGATGATGGAAACAGAATGTTTTTTTATCAAATTATTAAATACCTTTTTTTTTATTGCATGTATATTCATTACATTTTACTTTGGAGTAAAAGTCGATTAAACATTTGGCCTGAAAAAGTATTTTTATTTATTTCAAGTTTTTCCAAAAGAAAATCTGGAAGTTGGAGTGTACGAAACGATGAGATATAGTGATTTCTAGATGTACGATATAAGTCAGAGTCAGAGTTTAACAAGTTTTTATTCAAGATATATACATTTTCTTTATTATATCGGGTAGAAATTTAAATTTAAAAAGATATGTTAACAGTTAGAAATAATACCATAGGCAGTTTGTCTCAATTACAGTTTCTTTGGAGGAAAATATAACCAAAGATGTAAGAATTTTCCTACGCTTACAACTCGCAAAAAAAAACGAATGAGTAAAGAGTAAACTGTAATTAAGAAATGTACAATCTTTACAAAGTAAATAGCTTTCTTTAATTTCTTCTCTGCAAATCCGGACTGTGTTCCAACTAAAGATAAAATATTGACCGAAAATTGTCGATAATTGAATAACGTATCTGGGGTTTGCAGATGGTGATTCTAGGAGCAAAAAATATAGGCTATAGCACTGAACAAGAGAATAACATGAAATAGTTATCTGAAAATTTAGTAAATAGCGCTGAAAAAGTCAAGAAAAATATATGTTCTGATAGCAAAGAAAACTAAAGTATCCCCGTTCCCTTGTAACCCCTCGCCGTTCAAAATGTGCCAGATAGCCTATCTTTGAACCAGACTTATGCTACATGTGAAATTTCATGAAAATCCATGATTGCATACAACCCTACATAATGTACTTATGATATTTTCTGACTTTCTTATAAAAAGGAGATGGATTCAAGAAAACTATAATTGCTTGCTTATTTTCAAAATATTTATAAATATTTTATAATTATATTCCACACTAGCAGATTACCCGGTGTTGCCTGGATGTAAATTTGATTTATATTACTTATACTTGCAGCTTATTACATACAATATCCGGTCTGAAAATAAATAGCTTATACCCGCCCTCCCACTTGCCCCCTCCTACACCACCTCACTCCCCCTCCTCCCCACTTCGCCACTCTTCTTTCGCGCCTCTTTTGCTATTCGAAAAGCTTATTTATCTCCATTATTTCTAACTTCAGCGAAAATATGTATAAAACATAAAATGTGGGAAATAAAAATGTCTTGCATATTAATTGAGTTATATTTTCACGTAGGATCGATAGTAACTGATGAAACATGAAATAACTGTTTCTGTTTCCAAGTAAACCCCCCTCTATTCAGGGATCTTGAAATCACAATCAATTTGCTGCAACCACGACATAACTCACTCTTTTAGCGGGTAGAACAACACATCTGAGATTCAGCTGCTCTCCGAGAAAACAATTATTGCTGCAAGTATGTCATAATTCAAAGTGAGGGTAGCTATGAGGTTATATTTTTATATTGTATTATTTCAATAAAACATGCAGATAAGTTATTTTTGAATAAATGGATCAAGTTATTACACGTCAATATGACGATTTTAGGAAAATCAAAGTTTTTGAGTTATGTCGCTGTTGTAGCAAATGAGCGATTTGTACCCGGCAAACGAACGGAAAACGACGAAAGCTAAAAACTAGTGGGGGTTAGTTCGGTCAGTAAATATATTATTGCTGTCATACCTTTCGGTGGAAACCATCGTCACTGGCTGCTGGTCGAGTACTGTGGGCGAGCACTTTCGGTGTGAAGACAGTACAGCATTAACAGTGGCTCGAAGATGATGTCTTCACATCAAAAGCGCACGCCCACAGTACTCGACCAGCAGCCAGTGACGACGGTTTCCACCGAAAGGTATGACAACACTAAAAACCAGTCTTTTTTTGATCTAAAACCGACGAGAAAACCAAAATAGTTTTCAAAAATATCCAGAGTACATACATCCCCCCCTCCCATTTTATTTATAAACCTATGGATAATGTGTTGTTCAGAAGATCAGGTTGGAAACAAATTAAAATATCATAAATATGTTATGAAGATGGATCTATTACAAGAGCTACCAGACTATAATGAAAACAACAAAATGATTTGTGAAATAATGATCATTAAAAGTAAATGAACGAAACAGATATTTCTGGATGTTTTTTTTATTTTTCTCTCTTTTCCTATTCGGGTAAATGATTTCTTTTCTTCTCTCTGAAGAGAAATTTCTTGACTGCTTGAGTCAAAAAATTCTTCTCACTTATTTTATTACATGAGGGCAGAACATGGGGACAGTCCTATCAAATATTTCACTGTTTTTCGTTGGAAATTGTATAAGGAACATTTTTGGTTAGAACCAATTTTTTGCTAGGGTTCAACGTTTTCGCGTAAATCAAGGAATGAAATGTGTTTCAATACGTCATTTTTGGAAGATTTTCAGAATGTATTTCGTAAATAAAGCGGACTTCGAAAAATTGTATTACATATAAAATGTGCTTTTTGTTTTCTCTACAACTTTTATTTGAAGAGATTTTTGATTTTGTCTTAAATATAAACGGTATCTCGTAAAATTATCTCATAAACCTAGACCTTGAAATAAAGTGATCTTAATTTTCATCTGATTTCGGTCAAAGCTTAATCAGATCTAAGCTAGCAAATGTAATATCTTCATTTCAAAGTCCATATCTACAAATTCCTTTGAAACCTTTATCAAAGATTTTCGCTCGACCACGATATACTTATATTTAATGTATAAGAAAGTAAAAATCCGATGTGAGGGTGGGCCGCCTCAGTCCGGCAGCCACGGCTCCTTGGTACATACGCCACTGTCAAGGAGGTATTTCCAAACTGTAGGATTGCGGAACCTCTCATTCATTCTTCATCATCTCCAAGATTTACAACTAATTCTTGAGAACTCTCCCAAGTGAGGCAAGCAGTTGAAGTTGGGAGTTCAAAGGTGACTGCAGGTGGAAGACCGGAGAAACCGCTCCAGCGTCTTGCTCCAAACACGGCCTATAAAAGGAATCTGAAAGAAATTTCTCTCTGGTTGGATCTGTTCAGTCCTGAGTTCTGGAGGGGACCATCACTTTCTCGAGCCAACTTCAAGTTTCTCTTCAGACCTTTTCCTAGAAGGTGGATGTCTTTTGACTTCCTGCGGAATTATATTTACTGGAGTACGTAGAGATTTAGTTTGTCTATAGAAGGATAAATTAGTTTTCCTCCCTACAGAAAAGCATTTGTACTTCCACATTTATTTAAAGTATAAAGGAAGTGATGTAACCAGTCAAAAATTCGATATTGACATTTTACTAGAAATTCATGTTTTTCAAATCATTTTCAGCGCAATCAGTCGAAGGGAAGAGGGGATCCAGAGGAGCTCATAGAGCTTCAACTCAAAAACCCTAATAACAGTTGTGATGAATATATTTATTATGGGGCTAAATAGTCCCTGAGCAAGAAACAATAGGTGTCATCAATAGATTTTCAGCCAAACCAATCGATAAACAAAGAGAAAACACTTGAGTGAAACAGTTGATTAATACGCGCTGAGGAGGTATATAGCCAGTGATTCACCAATGACTTATTTAGTAGAGGTTTAGGTTTTATGACTCATACCCGGGGTTTAACTACGAGGTCATATCGCCTACTACCAGAGCGCTCTTTCGTCACTCTGGTGGAAATGAGCCCGACTCTAATATGAGAGTCCTAAATTTTGCCTACCCTAATTTTTATTCACCTAGGGCAGGGGTCTTATATGTGATTAAAACATTGTGGAGACAATGTTATGCAATTTCAGCTATTCTGTGACACAATTTATAATTTTAAAAAGTCGTCAGTGAATCACCGGCTATGTACTACCCCAGCACGAATTAACCGTTTAATTCGCTGTTCCCCCAAAACCAGTAAACCAGATAGACAAAAAATCAATAGTTGATTTACGTAGGAGCTTCTAAAATGTTGTATCAATACATTCATTACATCGGCAGTTATTGGTGTTTTTAACTATAGCCCCCTCTGATCCTACCTTCCTTTTTGCCGGTTTTATAAAAAAATTAATAGGTGTCGTCCTAATGGAGTTTTGAATTTACTTATAAAATTTCGTGTCCAATATATTCATTCTTTCTGGAGTTTCTGTGAAAACCCAACACCGAATTTCTGACCGATTCCATAACTTCCCGTATACTTCTTATAGCTGTAATACAAGGATTTGAAGAAAGTGCAGTTAATACACTGTTTAAGTCCATAAAGACGAGGTGAAGTGCAGTTCCAAAAGTCGTGAACACAGAACTTCCCCCTCAAGTATGTACCTCAACTCCCACACGAAGCAGTGAAAGTGAACCCAAACCACTTTCCAACACCGTCTCTAATTCAATTAGATAAAATAACAATTTATTTGTCTCTCTCACATTCTTTTACTTCCAGACCAATACAACGTATAGGGGAAGTTATGTAATCGGTCAGAAATTCGACCTCCACATCGCGATCTGATTCCAAAAAAGAAAATAATATTCCTGTGTGTCTGTGACGATGAACAGGATAACTCCCGATAGAATTAATGCATCGACATGAAATTTCATATGTTTATTCAAAACCGTCTAAGGAAAACACCTATTGATTTTCAGCCAAATCATCCGAAGGGAAGAGGCGATTAGCTAATAACTGCCATAGTAATGAATGTATTGACACGAAATGTCATACGTAAATTCAATGCCCATAAGGACGACATCTATTATTTTTCCACGGCATCAGTGGGGACCAGAGGGAGGCTCAACTAAAAAATCCCAATAATTGCCAATGTACTGATTGTATCGACAGAAGCCATTGTGTAAGTCCAATATTGAGCTTTAGGCTAAATGGTCGATTGGCTTTGGAAGGAAAGCGAAAATTTAATTGATTATTTCGTGCTGGGGAAGTTTATTGGTCATTCATCGACGATTTCCTAATTTATTTTTATTATTAAATTACTTTAGTAAATTCTTAATAGACTTAAGTAACTGATATACTCGTAGTTCGGTTCTCACTAAATACATTTTTGTAAAATTTTAAATTAAAAAAAAAAATTAAAGAGATCTATAATAATATATCGCCCCTATATATTATAGGGTTTGCATTGATTTATTTCTAGAAATGATACGATGACATTTTTGGCAAAAATTAGATGAGAATAAAGACCCAACTTAGTGGTCAGGGTCTACCTGCATTTTTGAAAAATAATAATTTTTTTTCTAGAACTCTTTGTATAGAGAATTGAACTATTGGACTATCTAATACTACTTACTGATGCATTTCGTGGTTCACATTTGAACGTTAAGGCGATGATCCCGAGCACGATGTCAGGTACACGTTAAAGAACCATCTATACGTCTCTCACTGTCGAGCTCATGTCCACTAGAGCGACAGAAGAGCGGCGTTAAAGCTGGATGAATCGCATTAATTAACATGAAATTTAGTTTGATGATTCAGAAGTTCCGGAGTAATGCTTTTTATTCGACCAAATCAGTGAAAGGAATAAAGTGAAAACACGACATTGAATTTCAGACCGAATTTAGTCATATTCAAATCCTTCTTGGAAAATTCGTTTTAGTTCTTCATCGTTTTTAAAATTTAATTCCAACTAATGCTCTTTTTGGTATATTGCTACATTAGTCACAAGTCATAAATATACATTATACAAAACAAAATTGAGAAAAAAATATATATATTTTGTCTTCGACCTAATCTTAAAGGTCGGTAAATTTGGGTTGGTCTGTCATTTTTAAATTACATTTTGACCTTGAATGATATTGCCAATCTTATATTCAGCTTACAATTTTTAATGTTTGGAGGGCTAATCTTTGAGGCGGTATACTTAATTCTGCACTCAGACAAGTTGTAAAACCACAAAAGGAAGCTGCCGTGAGCAGATTGAGATCGTGTTGATCCGAAGTTAATTGACAATAAAGTCTGTCTCTACTTTAATGACATCAAGATCAGTAGCTCTTTGGATTGTTCTGCTTAGATAGTGCGTTTCGTTTACTGGGGAGATCTTTACGAACAACCACGTTGTTTGGGGACCTTGGTGTCGCGGTAGGAGTCACATCTGCCTAACTGACTGGTTGTAAAGTAATGAATTATTCTCTCATAGATTTTGTAGAGAGATGGAAACCTGAATTTATGAAGGTAAAATGAGTAAATAAAAACAAATAAATTGTTCAACTTTGATATTATCTAATTCCACAAAAATATATACATATAGTGTATTGGTTTCGGCTTACGACATCGTCAGCTCATGAGTTTTAAATAAAATGAATAAACGATTAAAAAGTTAATTATTTAAAATTTCTTGGATAGGAGAGAACGTTTTTTCAGTTGTGACTCAGATGGGTAACAGGAAAACATATCAGTCCCCATCCATTAAAATTTTTATGTTTTAAGGAATGTTTTATCAAGCATTTTAAGCCGGTTACATCTTTATTTTACAACCTATGAAATAATCACTTCTTCAAAACATCAGCCATCCATTAAATATTTAAAAATTTAATATTTCAGGAATGAGGACATACATTTCTCCTATATCCCACCTGTGCAAACACACTTATCCCCTCTCTTGAGAAGAGGCAACTCTCTGCTCTTGAAATGAAAGTTCTTTAGCGAGACTAGTGAATCGGTATGACCTCGACATAAAAAATCAAACATGAAACGCTAAGGATAGGGGGATGAGTGGCGCATGCGTACAAGTCAACTACGAATTTAGGTCGGTGTCATCAGCTGTTGCATGCTACGTGTTTGTATATGGTTTATGCGTTAAGATAATCCGTTTGATTAATAATTTAATACGTTTAGTTTTATTCTGAGTTAGCGTTAGATAGTTAAAAATGACATAAACTTCTACGAATGTGTTCGATAATTTTTCCTTTACAATCTGATGTCTATAATATCTATCTGTTTTGTTTATTCCTGAATATTCTTTGTCTACCCTTCAGAAAATAAAGGTTATCAAGTTTTCCCAAGTATTTTTATTTCTGCCGACCACCCGTATATTTTGCTTATGGAGATAGCATGTTACTAAAAACTAGCTGATCCAACGTAAATCATAATAAGAACAAATAATAAAAATAAAATTAGCTTCTTGGTTTCGGAGCTTTTGTTGCAAGGCGTCCTGGAGACCTCCCACGGAATTATATTTAAATTCTCAGCTAATTATACACTTTTCATACAAACATGGAATTAATTTCTTTATTTTTTCTCTCTTTTATTACAACCTTTGCATCTATACGGTGGAGGTTAATTAATCGCTGCTCAGATATTCAATTTTAAATTTATCTCCGGAGCATAGCGTATAGTACAGTATGTCCATTGGATCTTGGAAACTGCAGTACTTGTAATTCCGAAAGGAATACGCTTTTTACACCTAATTCTTAATGATTTTTGAGTTGGGAAGGTATATCCGTGGTTATTTGCCTAAAACGTTTGATTGCAGGATCACCTCTGAACATGAACACTCACAGGCATTTTCCCGAAGGGGATTTGCCAGGAAGGGGAGAATAGAACTGTTACTGACAGAAAGTTAATGGATTCTGTTTTTGGAAAAATCAATATTAAATATTTTATTTAACATTTTTAACAACAGAGGCATCACATGAGCATGTGAAATTGTCTTAAATCGGGTGTTAAAATTTGTTTGAATTACAAAATTATGAAAACTACCGGAAGCAAAAATTCCTCCGTGCGCCCATGCCTCTTGTAGACGGGGGGGTACAAATACACTCCTCCTTTTTTATACATTAAATCAAGAATTTGCATTTGACAAGATTTCTTCCCCAATTCCATATTCTCTTTGATTGTGGTATGCTTTGATCAAGCGTATCCAGTATTTCCATTCCAAAGTCTTGAGAACAATAATTGTCGATGCACTCTTCTATGTTTCCAACCTTACCCTCCATAATGACTTAAAAATTTATATTTTTAATGACCTCATCAAGTCCCGCTTCTCCAAATTCCACATCAGGGTTATTTTATTATTTTTGAACAATGAGAAAAAAAAAAACTTCGTTTTTGAAGTTGTATCTATTACTTTCAAGGTAAACCCTTGCTTGCTAAGCTCAAGAGCGAGGGTGCGAAACCCGGGCGAGGCTCAGTTTGATTTATCTGGGAGGTAAAATAAACTTAAGTATGCCGTCCTTCGGATGGAACGTTAAACGATGGTCCCAAACCTGGATGATGATGGTACTCCTTAAAGACCCCTACCCAAGTTGAATAAAAAATTGAGAGTAGGCAAAATCTAGGACTCCCATAGTAGAGTCGGGCTCATGTCCACCAGAATGACGAAAAAGCGCTCTGGCGATATGACCTCGTAGTTAAAACCCTGGAATGATATATATATAAAAGATACTAGATAATATGTATATTACTATATGTATATTACTATATGTATATATTCCTATATATATATATTTACTAAAACATTAAAATTGTACGTACCGGAATACTCCATCTCAATGTATAAATCAAAATAAATATTAATGCCGAAGGAGGAGTTTGAACAGCTAACAAAAAAAACGACAAAACTCTTCATCGATTTATTGATCTCTTAGAAATAGAAGTCTACAGTTGTGACAATATTGTGACTCTATTTATACTTTCTTATACACCTAGGAAGTATTGTAATCGTGCAAAAATCCGAGTTCCAGGTTTCAACTGATTTTCTCGTTTCAAGGTCTCCTGAATACGTTTTGACCATTTTCACGATGATGTCTGTCTGTGTGTATGTGACTGGAAAGTTGTAAGCTCTTTACCGCAAAAACGATTATAGCTTAAAATTAACGATTAACTTAAAATTTCTATCTTAGATCTGATTAGATTTTGGGCGAAATCAAACGAAAATTGAGACCACTATGCCCAAAGGACATAAGTACATTCTACAAGAAAACGCTTATGTTTATGATCTAATCAACTAGATACTATATATATATATATAAACATTGTGCAAAAAGTTTGAAAATTTGAATAAATATCTATCCGTAAACGTTTGAAGCTTAAGTAATTTAAATTAATCTTTCATTTAAACAATCGGTCGGTTTGTATAAAATAATACATATAAATGAGTAATTTGTCTTTGTGGAGACTCTATAAGGGTCGTAGACCCGCTCTAGGCAGCTCATCCTATTTAAATATTTATAGGGAGGGGGGCATTGAAAAGAGATACAAACTAGAAGAAGACCCCCTACGTCAGCCTGTTGAGGACCCAACGTCAGCCATTTTAAGAAAGAGCGCCATTGTCTTCAGCTAAGGTTTTCCAACTACAGTCCAAGTTGGTTTTTCTTTTTTACTTCTGTTTTAAACTACACTCCTTAGAGAATTATCATAACTTTCAATAGATAAACCTGAATAAGGCATTAGGGAAAAATTGCATTCCCTTACTTGGAGTATTTATTTTATCAGGAGGATTGGAAAACACCATGGGGGTATTTATTTTGCGTTGGTAGCATTGAGCATGGTCTTTTGTAATCAGGAAGAAGATATAAAGTTGGCTAAACTGACTCCACTTGTGTAAAGAACCAAGAAGTTATTAAATAAATAAAACAAACTTATTTTTGAAATATTGTCTATTCCACTAAAGATATATATACATATATAACTACCGGTTTCGGCTTTATACCATCGTCAGGTCTAGTTATGAACTAAGACCTGACGATGGTATAAAGCCGAAACCGGTAGTTATATATGTATATATATCTTTAGTGGAATAGACAATATTACAAAAATAAGTTTGTTTTATTTATTTATTACAAGTTTCCACAATATGTCCGCGTTCCTCAACTTAGAAGTCAAGAAGTTATTTTTACATTGTTTACTTGTTTTTGTTTAAATGAAAGTATACAACTTATTAAACGTTAACAAATGATGTGTAATATATCGATATATTCACCTTACATTCATCGATCACTTGGTTCATTAGCTCCGTTACTTCTTTTAGCTTTCTCCACTTCCATTCTTCGCCATATTTTGGCTATTTTCATTTCCACTTCTGCAATAACCTTTATCGTTTCTGAATCCTGTTCCTTGTTGAATTTTCCACAACTTCCTTTTCTCACGATTCTTCGTCCCCTTTCTTTCATCCTTAGGTCCTTTTTCCAGCTGTTTCTTTCTTTCGTTTGGTTTCAACACCAGAATATAGGGCACCGCGCACCTCGTAGGGCTACCCCAGGGGAGCTCGTGAAGTAGCTACCCCAAGTTCCTGACATGACAATAATTAGTAGACCCGATAAGTCAAACAAGGCTGACAACGGACTATTCAATTCACCTTATTACTCTTTTTACTTTCTTATACTTATGGTATAACGAAGTATTGTAATCGTCCGAAAATCCGAGATCGAGGTTTCAAATGATTTTCACGTTTCAATGTCCCTTGAGTACGTTTTGACCATTTTCGCGAAGTCTCTGCGTATGTCTATGTGTGAGTGTGTATGTGTTTGAAAAGTTGTAAGCTCCCTACCGCAAAAACGATGACATTTGGAATGAAGGGGTCACATGTTCTAACTTAGGTCTGATTATATTTTGGTCGAAATCAAACGAAAATTGAGACCACTTTCCCCTGGCACCTAACTATATTTTACAAGATACAGCTTGTGTTTATGATCTAATCAAAAATCTTTTCAAGTAATTGTTGTAGAGAATAATAAAATACGTAATTTTTACGAAATAACTTTTTCACGGGTCGTCCGGGTTTCGAGATATGCCGAAAACCATCTTGAAATGTATGTTTTGAAACATATTTTTAGTCGTTTCTTTCCAAAAACGGTTAATCCCATCGAAAAATTAATTCTAACCAGAAATGTTCCTTATAAAATTACCAATCTCTAATAAGTCCAGATTTGAGATAGGATCAATAAGACAAAATTTATAGACCCCCCAAGAATGTAAACTAAATGTATATAAAGAATATATCTAAGTAATTTTTCAATCGTAACTCGTAGCGACGAACTTTAAAATATGGTTATGTATTGGTAATTTTTTTAAAAATTATAAAAACTAAGAAAAATTACAGGACTTTCTTATACCAACAACGCTTACAGATCGGTTGTTCAGTATTAGTTAGTTATTATGATTCATGCCCGGGCTTTAACTACGAGGTCATATCGCCTTCTACCAAAGCTCTTTTTCGTCACTTTGGTGGACATGAGCCCGACTCTACTGTGGGAGTTCGAAATTTTGTCTACCCTAAATTTTTTTTCACCTAGGGCAGAGGTCTTTACCGAGTACTTGACATCGTACAGGCTCGGGACCATCGCTTAACGTCCCATCCGAAGGACGGCATGCTTAAGTTTATTTTACCTCCCAGATAAAATAAACTAAGGGCCTCGGCCGGGTTTCGAACCCACGACCTTGAGCTCAGAAGGCAAACACGCATACCACTGAGCTACCGGACTTTCTTATACCAACAACGCTTACAGATCACTCTGTCTCCCCCTTTCCTCCTCAAAATCATTCCATTCTGTCTCATTGTACAGCGTTATGAAATAATTTTGAGAAGGGGGAGAGTGATCTGTAAGATTGGTTGGTATAAGAATGTCCTGTAATGGCCACATCACATATTTTTTTCTCAATTCTTCTGTTTTTTGTTATTTCTTTTGATTGTGATTATTGAACTAGTGGCGCACACTTGTTCGGTTGCACTATTACTCCATTCCCAAGTGTTTACAACACATCTTCTGTTGATCTGCACACTAACTAGTTTGTAGTATTTCATCAAATTAAAATGTGAAAGTTTGCATGAAACATCTTGGGAAACTTTAGTAACTTCGGCTCTCAAAGAACCAATTAGCAACAATATCAATCCCTAGGCTCATCCTTTAATTCTTCGAGTATTCTGACCATATCTTGTTGTGTTCTGACGTCATGAATACCATTTTTTTTTTAGACGACGTTATTACCAAAAATGATTCTTATTATTCTCCCAACTGTCAGTATAGTAACCGTCGAGGGAGGGATCGTAATCTGTAAGAAAAATGGTTGGTATAAGAAAGTGTTGTTATGGCCACATCACATGTTAACTTACTGTTAACCCTCACCCATCGATGTACAACATTTCTCCAAAACCCCTCGTTTTCCACGTTTCCACCACGCGCCTATCATGCACGGACAGACAGGAAAAGTAGGTATTGAAATTCCCTTAGATACCATATTATTCCCAAATGGACCAATTAGCGAGTTGGATAGTTAGTTATTGTGACTCATGCCTGGACTTTAACTACGAGGTCATATCGCTTACTACCATTACGCTCATTCATCGCTCTGGCGGACATGAGCCCGACTTTACAGTGGAAGTTCTGAAATTTGCATACTCTAAATTAGATAGGAATCCAAAGGACGGCGTACTCAAGTTTTCTTCACTTCTCAGATAAAAAACCTAAGGTCCTCGGCTGCGTTTAAGTGGTAGAAGACAAGCACATACTCATAAGGAGCGTTACCAAAGACCTGCTCCGGTGACATAGCGGTGTCTGCAACTAGGTCAAAGGGGCACTGGTGTCCCCCTCTCCACTATCCTACCATGAAAAACATGTCTGGTAAGATTCTTGCCCTAATCCGCACCACTCCTAGAAGCTTCCTCAAGATGGATACCCTGTCTTTTTTTTATTTCTTTTTCATTGTTCCAGCTCCTGGGGAGAAATCCAGTTCGTTGATTTCTTCCTTCGATTGTTTTTTTGTCATCGCTCATCTGACAATGGGTACCTCTCCATTCCTTCTTCTTCTGGATGCCCCTTACTTCCACATTTGTCATCATCCCTTCTTCCTTATTCCTAATTTGAGGTCTTATCCCTTACTTCCACATTACTCATCATCCCTCCTTCCCTATTCCTAGTTTGAGGTCCTGTCATCGCTCATCTGACACTGGGTACCTCTCCATTCCTTCTTCTTCTGGGTGTCCCTTACTTCCACATTACTCATCATCCCTCCTTCCCTATTCCTAGTTTGAGGTCCTGTCATCGCTCATCTGACACTGGGTACCTCTCCATTCCTTCTTCTTCTGGGTGTCCCTTACTTCCACATTTGTCATCATCCCTCCTTCCCTATCCCTAGTTTGTGGTCTTATCCCTTACTTCCACATTACTCATCATCCCCTCCTTCCCTATCCCTAGTTTGAGGTCTTATCCCTTACTTCCACATTACTCATCATCCCCTCCTTCCCTATTCCTAGTTTGAGATCTTATCCCTTACTTCCACATTACTCATCATCCCTCTTTCCCTATCCCTAATTTGAGGTATTATCCCTTACTTCCACATTACACATCATCCCTCCTTCCCTATTCCTAGTTTGAGGCCCTGTCTGGTTTTTTTCTCTATAATCCTCGCTAGTTTGTCAACGGTTGTTTCTCTGTTTAATGACTGTCAATTGTCCCTATGATTGGCTACACCTCTGTAAACTCTCTCTGTAGGTCTTCCCTGACATCTGCAGGACTGACAGTTACTTGTTTTATAGTGTAATTTGACGCTTTCCCAAAATCAATATCTTACATGACAGCTATCCAACTTGAAATTGTTTCAACAGAAATTTATATCTATCTACTGGTCACAGAGGGGAAAAAAATACATTGTATCATTAGCTCTGACAGTAAAGTGATGAGAGACTGGACAACAAGGTTTTTTTTGTCTTGAGTTGATATTTATATTTTTCGTAAGCTATATGGCATTAAGTTCCAATAATATTAGCCTCTTCTTATCGTTGTTAAAAACTGTTTCCAGTAAATTTTTAAGTTGATCTTCAGCTTTGAATATTTTCATTTATTAATCAGTATGGATTCTCCTATTCTTCTTATAGCTGAGGGAAATGAAAAAATAAATGCCTTGGGAACCAGCAGTGTTTCTCCTAAGAGGTATCAAACCAAGTAAATGTAGGTTTTTTTTTCTGCGAAAATTGTCTCTTTTTCGTGACTAGTCCTGGTAAAACGAAGCGAAGGTAAAACACTAAAGCGAAGACACATTTGAAAATCGATTAGACTCTTGTGTCACATTGCCGGCTTCAAACAGTCCTCTGTATGCGTGGGAAATGTGCCTGAACCAATCCATTAGATCTTGTTATTCTGTGAAGAGATTGCGGAATATCCTTACGAAGATACACTATACACTTGCCATTTGAAAGCAAATACAATTTGACTAACTTTTTCTTTCTTCAATTTTCATGTCCCGACTTAAGTCTTGTATGGGCATGAGAGAGCACACTTTTTTTTCAAAATTGGTAATTTTTTTTTTTTTTTTTATTTATTTATATATTTACAACGGCATAATAACATTTGCCATTAGCAATTGTGATAAATAGAGCAGTGTCAGGTGCGTGGCTGTACTGCTGAGGTACGTGACCGAAGAGGAGTCCAGGCTAGTCCTGGAGCAGGTCCCTCTGCCATATCCGCTTGAGGCGTCGTGGTGGATTTTGGTAATGTTAAGTTTGAGAAATTCCTTGCAGCTCTGAATTGCACTGCACGTATTTATTTATTTTTCTTGAATGATAGTAAAATCTTGTGGAAGGAGATATGTCAAATGAAACAAAAGTTTGACTTCCACTATTCATTTTATAAATCACTACTGTCTCTTCCTCAGCGGTAAATTTGCAATATAAATAAAGAGTTTTAAAATATAAAATCTGAGGCATCAGGAAACAGACCCGTCTAGTGTCTTATAGAAGGGAGGGGGGGTTCCAAAGGTACACTCTACTTACGTATAATATTCAGACATTCACTCACAACAAATAATATATACCCCAAATTTTAGAAAGATTTCAGAATCAGAAAATTCTAATGTATAGATCCCAATGATCTGATAATAAAAAAAAATAAATCATTGAAAAAAAAAATATATATATATATATATATTTATATGCATCTAAGTCATCTGATAATAAAATCAGTTAAAATGTAAAACTAAATAAATGAAAATATTATAAATTCTACAACCAAGTACCAAATAATAAAACCAGCTTGAATAAATAAATAAAAACACTTAACTCGATTACTGTCTAACATCATAATATTATCTCTATAGTGTAGGGCTTTGGTCGCGAGGTCCCACCATGGTTGCGGGTTCGAATCTCAACCGGGTTTTATTACATACATAGAACTCCCTCCCGTGGCCATGGATGTTGTGTACCTATTATATAACCAAATAACACCATTATAAAGGCATGGCTAGTATCCATCGTAAATTTGACCCAAAAAAATATTAATAATTCTCCAATATATAGATACAAATGATCTGTGTATAAAATAAGTATATGAATACGTCAAAGTCATCTGATAAAAAATGAAAATATTGTTAATTAAAACGTTATGAACTAGTAAATAGTTACAATGATATATTACAACTCTATGGAGTTGTCTACTGTCTACTATAATAATATTTCTAATTACGAAGTACTACTGAAGATGACACAATAGTTTTGAGGATGGGTTTTGGTTCCTAAAATAAATTATGGGAAGACAAACTCTTGTCTCATTGGATATTTATTTTTCTTTCAACCCTATCATATTTTAAATTAATGATAAAAGCATTTGGTAGCTGAGGCTAGTGATGCTTGGGGATGATCCTTGGGTTAATGTACTTTAATAGAGAGAGTCAGTGCTAAGGAGTGGTACCTGTTTTACGGTGCCTTGAAGGTCCATCACCCAGCCTCCAGCCTCCAGTCTCGTTAAGTGTGGGAGGCTGCGGTGAGCTCATTGATGACACTTCTGACCATGAACGGTAAACTAAACACTATCATAATCACAACATAACCAACTATCAATAGAATCATGGAGTCAGTGGTCCGGATTATAGGAATATATGAATGAACAAGTAGTGGACCATACACGCACCCTTCTTAGTCGCTGTCGTGTGCTTTAATGGGCCCTAACATCAACGAAAAAGCGTTCATGGACATGAACCTGGTCAACCATCCTGCTGACTTACTGCCCAACTACGAAGTATAGGGGAAGTTATATAATTCATCAGAAATTCGATGTTGAGTTTTCTGGAGAAAAATAAAAAATTCTGTCTGTATGTGTCGTGAACACGATAACTCCCAGTAGAATAAAAATATCTAAACCTTACTCGTGTATCCAGAACCCCTAAATCTGGGTAATCACTTGAGCATTCGTCCCGAATGAGCATGACGTTCGGGGGTGGAGAGGCGAACGGTTGTCCTCATCATCATGCTTTCTGAGAAAACAATATTAAAAACTTATTTTAAAAAGTAAATGAATAAATAAAATAAAACTGTCCAATAAAAAATATTAAAACTATTCAATAATTAACAATTTAATATTTCATGGATGGGGACGGATACGTTATTCCTGTTTCCCGACTGAGTCACAACTGTTATCTATGTTATTTATTCTTCATTCACTTTTTAAATTGTTGATTCACCCCCTGACCAGAGCAAGAAACCAAGATAAAATTGGATGTGGGTAATTTAATTCTAAAAGCACAGAAACCACAGCGTGCATTTGCTGCTGCTGCGCTTTGCATTTTTGCTGCTCATGTAAAGTATTACAGTCATGTAAAGTATTATTATTAGTCAGTGGTTACCTCAGGGGGAGCTTCTAGAGGTCCGAGTCTCCCAAATTAATAACAAAAAGTCTGCAACGCTAACCACGGAAACTGCGGGTTGTGCCCCCGGGAGTCTATATCCCCCACCCTCATAGCCTAACTTTGTCCCCCCCCTGCTCAAAATCCTGGCTACGCCCCTGTAGAAATATATATAAATTCTTGGAAGGATTTAATAAATAGAAAATGAAAGAGGAGCAATAAGGAAGGAAGAAAACTGAAAATTACGTAAATATAGTAAAGAATGGCTCACGATTTTAAATAAAATGAATTACTTTAGTAATTGAAACGTGATACAGATTTTCTTTTCTTTTCTTTTTTTTTTTACTTTCTTGTAGCTTTAGTATAAAGGAGTGTTGTAATCGTGTTAAAGTCTGAGATCCAGTTTTCAACGGAATTTCACCTTTCGAGGTCCCCTGCACTCTTGAACATTTACATGATGATCTCTGACCTATATATTCGAAATATGAAATGTAGATTTTACTTGTGCTAACTTAGATTTTGCCTTATATCGGACGAAAATTAGATCACTTTACTTTAGGACTTACTTAGTGCTTATTTCGTAAGATATAGTTTATATTACCGATTTCATCAAAAATCTCTACAAATAAAGGTTGTAGAGAATCCTAAAAGGCACATTTTATATATAATAACATTTTTCTATTGGTGACCCGGTTTGGGGATGACCGTCCTGAAATTTTGTTTTAAAACACATTTTTTTAGACTTCGGCTTGATTTATGCGAGAACGGTTAGTCCTTTTGAAACGTTTAACTCCAAAAATGTTCCTAATTAAATTTTCTAACGAAATTGTATTCTGATATTTGAGATAGCAGCAATATGATCAAAGTAATTGTGCCTCAAATAAATTAAAATAACAATATTTCTAGGAAATGTTCAAATTGTAACGCAAAGCAATGAATCAAAAATATGGTTTTATTATTGATAGTTTTTTTATTGAAAATGATAAAAAATATATATATGAGGTGGCCATTATAGGGCTATACCAACCACTTTTTTACAGATCTCCCTCACATCTCCCCCTTCTACCTCTGAAATTTATTTAAAACTTTTTAAATAATCACTATCAGAATTACGGTTTACAATCAAACAAAGAAAATTGCTGACCCCAACACATCACTTTTATATACACAGTATTGCCAATATGAAGTGAATTTGCGATGGAAGAGGGAGAAGGAGCAAGATTTGTATAATAGCGGTTGGTATAAGAAAAGCTGTAATGACATCACTTTCTTTTTTCTTAAAATTATTTATTCTGTGTCTCACAGTAATATTGTTGCCTTTAAGCCATTTCGTGAACTGGTAACTATGTCCGTGTAATTGGAGTGACCTGCTGTTAGCCTGACGGTCACCTTGGAGCCCATCGTACATGCTCCAATGTAGCAAAATTAGTTTGTACAACTCCACACAAAGAACGAAAAAAAAAAAAGAAAATAGATGTTGACATCCCTCTGCGATTATCCGGTCCAATAACTTTTACATTGATGCAATATTGGACGTAATTCAATGTTCACTGATTCTATCGTAAGGGAACTAACCGATTTATCAATAGATTAACACCCTCAAAAAAACCTATAGTTTTTTTTTTTAGTAACCTACTTTTTCGTTGTGTGTGTTATTAGCGGCCATACTTACATATTCGTTGATAAACCAGGCGTTCCAGGAAAATTAGTTCAGCAATTATTTAGAGTAAAATGAAGCATATCGCTGTCCGAAAAACCTACGATATTACCGACCCCTGATCCATAAGCTACAATTTCATCCCTGATTATTTTGTTTGTTAAAAAATATGTCAGAGCATCAGAAATTTAAATCTATTTATTTAACAGTTAAAAAATAATAAATGCCTTATAGTTTTGTAATTTAACATTCTAATATTTAGATACAAATGATCTGAGAGTAGAAAAAAATGAAAAATACATGAATACATAAAAATCATCTGATAACAAAATGCACCAGTTAAAATATAAAAATACATAATTAAAAGGCCGGGCATGAGTCACAATAACTAACTATAATATAAAATAACCTAAATATAAAATAATAATAAATAAATAACTAAAGTTATTACATTTATGACAATTCCACGTCATTTCACCCCCTCGATTTTCTGGCTGATGAATTTGACTTTCTTTTTAAATGAACTATGTCTGTGCATAGATTGAAAAAAAATTGTAATGTGCGTTCTATAGTTATTGAGTGTATGGACGATGGGTCAATAAGAATTCATTATGGACATCGTTATATTGACCCATATAAATTATAAGTAGGAGAAACGTAACAGTACAGGTCCCTGGATGGACCAAACCTGGATGTTTGATGAATGAATGGAGACAGTGTGTTCCAGTTTAAACCAAAAGGAAGTGAACGTTGATGACATGGTATGCATCAGATTCTATGTGGTCAGGAAATTAACCAGGCCACGATCCTAGTAACAATAGACACTGCTCCAATCATTGTCTACGTTGGTGTGTATCTTGGGCGTAAGGCATATTGCGAACAAGAGCTGAATAACAAATTGTATAGTATCCCAGTCATTCATAAAGTAGAATAGAATAGAAATATACTGAATTATGTTAGTACAACATGTCACATGAGGTTTCATCTTGGCTGAAATGGATGAGATGGCTTAACACAACCGTCGTTGTAATGTATCTAACAAAAATTTCATACATAAATTCAAACATATTTATATATGTTATGGACGACTCCTAATAATCAGCGAAAGGGAAAGGAGGACTCAACTCTAAAACTCCAATAACTGAAAGTAATGAATAAATCGGAAAGAAAATGTATGTTAAAATTCAAAACCACTCGGCACTAAGCGAATTTCAGCCAAATCAATAGATAATTTTCAGAAGGAGAGTCAAAATTTAGTTTAATTTGCGCATCTTGACAATGATTCACCGCAGAATTCGTCGAAGGGAAGAGGGGGATCAAAGAAGGGAGTTCGACTCAAAAATCCTAATAACTGCCGATGTAATGAATATATGGACACAAATGTTGGTATAAGTATTCAGAAGTCAAATATTGATTTTTAAAACAGTCAATTGGTCTTTGAAGGGAGAACGAAAACGTAATTGATCAATTCGTACTCTTCCGGAAGTGTTTTATAGACGACGACATTTCAGGAAGTCCCTTTATCAGACCACAGTGTGCGAAATATAGAAAAGAGAAAAAAAAAAAAAATAACAATAACGAATATTAAAAAAATATAAATTAATAAAAAATAAATATAAAATAAGAAAAATAAATAATAAAAATACATAAAAGAATAAACCAAGAGAAATAAAATAATTAGTATATAAGTAAGTAATAAAACAATGATTAAGGAGGATTTCTTTGGAGGAACTACGCCAAATAAAAATTGAAAGCTATGTATCAAATAATGTTTTTTAATATAAAACACAACTATTTTATTATTTTTGAACAAGAAGAAAAAAAAAATCCATTACTGAATAACGGTTTCCTCTAACGTAAACATTTTTAGTTGAAGTTTAAATTATTAGTTAAATTTATTTATTAAGTAGATCCGCCACTAGTCTTGTCCACTTTGAGGACCTAGCCATTCGTGTTATAGTTAATTGGTATATTTTCGACACCTTTAATTAGTATAATCGGTATGTTGTGGAGATGGGTCAACTGGTCAGCTGTTTTGAAAGTGAGTGTGGAGTGGAGGCCGGTAGAGGTCATTAAATACATTCCGCTTCTTTATGTAAGCTGACGAGCAGGGGTTGGTTTCGCAACATTCCCTCTGTCTTGCTCCAAGATTAACATCTTGCAGGATGTAACGCTAACTTCCCCCCACCCCTCCATCTCACATAATTCACACATTTCATTTTAAAAAATATATATATATATAAACACATGTGTTTGACAAGACTTCTTTAAATTTGGTTATTTTAATTCCCCTCATGAAAACTTCAAAGATTTGAAAATAAGGTTCTCAGTTTGGCAGTAACCGCACCCTGGCTCATCCGGAACACGAATTCGTCGAGAAACCGGTCTTTCAGATATTGCAGACCTTGAGAAAAATCACCACGTCTTACCACAAGGGGTAACTTTGGTATCGGGTGCTGAATTTTATCAATTGGGCCAACCAACCCAAAACAGAAGGCTAAAACCTCGCCTTTACCAGGACACTTTACACTGAACTATTTATTATAATTTATATATTTTTTTTTGCTGTGTAGAGTGTTTCGTGCACTGGGAACAGAAATTAAGATTGATTTTTCTTCAACCCCGTATAAAAATACTAAGGGAATTTCGATCTTGCGATCTTAAGCTCAGTAGGTAAACTAGCTATGAGCTATCTTACTTTAAGTTCTCTCATAATTACTTACTCTTGTCACAGTATCTCCCGTCTGTCCAAGAATAATGAGGCGAAGAATATTCCCTTTATGAAGGCCACATGATGCTATCCCCAAATAATTATATTTAAAAGTTAAATAAAAAAATATCCCAGGATCAGAGCTTGTGGCACTCCTGCCATAACCTCTTACAGTATCCTGTTTAAATGCATTTAGTGTCAATATAGTTTATGAATGTTGTAAATAAGTCATTATCAACGAGAGAATTGAGCAGTTACGTATATTATCGCATGGCCTTTCCGAGTAATCCCCCACGCGTCTAGACACTCAGTACACCCGTGTCGTAACTTGATTCTTTACTCTGTATGTGTTCTTCTGAAATAACTCTTTATTGAAATCTTTAAACTAAGTGAAAGCTAGTTACTGAATAGATCGGAGTTCTGTGTCTGCTGGAAGAGGTCGCACATTCTGACGACATTGTGTATTTCCTTATACGTGCAGTGAGCTATTCTTTCAGTTAAGTTTCATAACTCTTATGATATTTTAAGTTCTTAAACGGATAATTTAGTAAATGTCACCCCCATGTTACCTACTTTTATCATTGAGGCAAATTTTCTTTTAGGATTCATATTTTGCTTTTATTAATTTATTTTATTGTATTTTTCAGGTAAGTGGAGATGTCTCTACTAAGAAAAAAAATCTACAAAATGGTATACATTTTAAAAATTATTCTAAATTTTAATGTATCTAATAAATTATGTTATGACTAAATGTTTACTACTTAGCCTTAAAACTTCAATTTGAGCGGGGGCAGGAAAATGAAAATGCTACTAGGTTGACCTGATTTTTAAAGCCGGTGTTGAAGAAGCTTTTTTTTTTTTTTTTAAGTAAAATGTTTATTAACACATTTTTTTAAACTATTTGTAAGAAACGTTATTTGAAAATATTATATACTGAGTTGAACTATTTTTCAGGAGGGAGAAGCGTGGGGTTACTTTGAAAACAGGTTATTTTGATGTTTACTTAACAGGTTATTTGTCATTATTCGGTGACCGTTCAGGTCTCACTTCTCAGGTGAACTTCTCCACGAAGCGGGTATGATAGATGTCGCCGTTAAATAAAATTCAAAATCTTTCACAAATGGACTGAGCACATCGTTGCTCTGTTTCAGATTCCATCATGTTTCTTTCGAAATATTTCTACGAAATAATTCTTAATTGAGCACAATTATATCTATTATTATTTGGAAAGATTTAAAATTGTTTTTATGTTATATTGCCGGTTTAGCAAGAATAATTATACTAGAAAGAAGTTTGATGGACTGAGGATGAGCTGCTGGGTGGAACGTTAAAGTTTTCAATTACACCAGCCAGTCTCTCTGTGTCCGTTGCAACAGAGGTGTTAACTTCAATGTAGTTTATAGTCGAATTGTGTGTTGAAAGTCACTGTTAAATATAGCTAATCCACCATGTCCCAGTCACCAAAAGAAGATCTTGGGAGGGCGCCGATAGCTCAGAGTAGCGTTCTTCGGATGGGGCGTTAAGCGATGGCCTCGAGCCTGTACGATGTCAGTTACTCGTTAAAGACCCCTGCCCTTGATGAATAAACCTGGATAGGCAACATTTAGGACTCCCACAGGGGAATCGAGCTCATGTCTACTGAGTAGTAGGCGACCTCGTTGTTAAAGCCCGGGCATGAGTCAAAATGAATGAACTAACAGAAGCTCTTTTCGTCCTGAACCTGTGAAAGGACCCTATTTGCTTCATTTCTACAATTTGGAGTTTTACTTCCCCAGCTATATAGGGGAAGTTATTGTAGGTCAGAAATTGTATTTTTCTTGCCTGCTAATTTCTAAAATTAAAAACAAAAAGTATGTTTGTCTGTGAACAGGATAACATTCGATAGAATGGATGTATCCACACAGAATTTAGGATGAGGATTCAGAAGCTCCTATATAAGTGAATTATTGATTATTAGCACAAGCCTTTAGTTTTAGAGGGAAAACGAAAACTAAACTTTATATTTAAGTGTAAAACTCCACAAGGACGACTACCATTTTTCAAGGAAATCGACCGAAGAGGAGGGGGCTCGGGTGGTTTCCCCTGGTCCTCTACAGCTCCCCGATACAAGGAGCAATCTTCAAAGCCTGAAAATACACATAAAAAATAAAATAAATAATTGAATTTTCTCAGAGAAGGATACATCTGTTATCTGCTTTTTTCTTTGTGACTCCGGGGTTTGACTACGGATATCGCCTACCATCCGAGGACTTTTTGTCGCTCTGGTGGACGTGAGCACGACATTGGGAGTCCTAAATGTTCCCTATCCAGATTTAGTTACCTAAGGTAGGGGCCTCGAAAGAGTGTACCTGACATCGCACAGTCTCGAGACCATCGCTTAACGTCCCATCCGAAGGACGGTGTGATCAAGATTTTTTACCTCACAGATAAAGCCTAACTTTAACCTAGCTTAGCGAGATAGGTAGGTTGTGGAACTATACCTCTCTGCCTACTTCCAACAGGCAGATAGGTATAGTTTCTACCTAGTCAAAGTCTAGTTTAGTTAATATTAAATGTTCGTCTACGCTTTTTACATAATATCTATAATGTTATGACAGCAGCTCCAACTCACGTCCAACAGCGAACAACGACCTCCTTCAGAAGGTCGTGGCTTCTCTATAAATCCACTTAGAACATATTAAGTCATAATGAAAAAATTAGGAGAAAAATTTAAAGTAGAAACAATGATAAATGGATCCAAAGCCTCAAATTGTTTGCACGATTCTTCCAGCTCAATATTAAGCTCAGCGATAATGCTTTAAAACCAATGGTATGAGAACATATATAAGCCACGATAGATTCAGCATGGTGACCCGTCATGTGCATTCATAAGTTCATTACAACTAATTCCAACTGGAGGAGTGCAATGTCGGTGTTTTTCCAAAGTATTTTCGCTATGTGAAACCCTTTTTTTTCAAAAGCCTTCCTCATCGTTCTTTCAAAGTATATGCTGTCATCATCTCTTCACTTGCCCGAACCTGATGCTTCCACAGTAAACAGACTGAACATCTTATGCGCCCAAATATTTCTCAAGTTAATGCTTGTCTTAAATTTATGGTTAAATGGCCAAGTGTGTGAGAGTGATAGAAGAAGAGGAATGTATCTCTTTGAAAAATGGTTTAGTTTACATTCATAAACTTTCTTTTTATGATGCCTTCTTATCCGAAATTTCGGATATATTTTGTGTGGGTTTGGGTTGTCTAACAAATCTGGAAATCAGGGTTTGTATTATAAACTTAATTATAATGTTCTATCGTTAATTTAAAAATAAATAAATTAATAATTTAAAAAAAATCTTACTACGCAAAAAAGGCGCTGAAGTTTACTCCTTATCTCAGAAACATACTAAAGGGCCATTCCATTGAGCTTTAAATGATTTTAATCATTTGCTTAAAAGCAAATATGAATTTGCTTCTCGTAAGCAGTAGGTTTTCATATTATTTTACAAAAGAGCGATAAATGTATTTTAACTGCACAAAACCAGTACTGGATTAACCTATAAGAAAACTAAGCAATTGTTTAGGGCATGACGTCTCGGGGGCACCAAGTCAATTTTTGAAATAGTTATTTATTTAAGTAGTTAATTATTTCTCAATTTTTATTTTTATGTTTTCGTAAATCTGCTATCATTTTTAATTAAAAATGGAACTAATATGTTAAATATAAAAACATTTATAGGTCGCATAATTTCTTTCATACCCCCGTAAACTTCGGATGGAAGACCAAATGTCAAATCCTGATTATGATGATACTGAGGAAGAAGTATCTGACGAAGAAGTGCACGTATATGATGAACGAATGGCGTATTTGGACGAAAGAGAAATTTAGTGTTTTAATAATAAATTAATTTTGAAAAAATTGATTTTCTTATTTTCTCGCTTTATCAACTTTGTCTTCGTTTTGTTCAATCGAGCTTTAGTATTGAACTTGCCAATATAAGTAAGACATTAATTATATCAATAGTGAGGCAGGGGCACCATAAGCTCAGAATGCTTAGGAAAAAGTCTCTATCCGGCACTGCATAAAACACCACCTTAAATGCAGAATATTCTAAAAATTGGGTCAGAACAAATAATTATTTTATTCCAATGAGAATAAAAATAATATATGAACATTAATGACGGAAAATATTATTAGTGTAAGAGTAGAATGAAGTAAGAAGGTGAAACCGGAGGACAAAGGGAGTGAAACTGTACATTTTCCCATCTGAGAGGGGCCTCAGCTTATGTAATCTTATGGTGAATATTGTGAACCACTAGCTTGCATCACAGTTAATTAGGTCCAAGGGCAGTCACTATGCCACGTATTAGTTGCAAATCTGCCCACCCATCTGTTTACATTCATATATACATTATTTAGTAACCGTTTAAAAATCCAAGATACACTTTTCCATTGAATTTCACGTTTCAAAGCTTCCCTGAAAATGTTTTTCGCGATGATGTCTCTCTTTGTGACGCGCCTTAACTCAAAAACGATTATAGCAATAAACTTTAAATTTGAGAAGTGGTTGATTAAAGAAAAAAGTCCTATTATGCCTACATTATATATATATATACTTTTTTTCTATTCTTTTAATTAAAACTACCTACAATAAACAGATATTGCAACATTTTTTTTTATTTATTATAATTCAAACATTACTTTGAAATATTTCTTACAGACATTTATTTTACATTTTTATGGCGGTGTAACGTTGTTAGTATTGGTCTTATCACAAATCTGAAAGCATATTGTTGTCATTTTTATAAAAAAACGTTTTTGTGAAAAACCAATTTTTGGTAGGATTAAACGTTTTCGTATAAATCGAGCAAACGTCTAAAAAAAAATTTCAGGACGGTTTTCGGCATATAGGTATATTTCATCTTTTTTATTTTTTTTTTTATTTTTTTTATTTTACAATTTGTTCAAAACGAATAAGCAGAAGCGTTGACATAAATGAGAATAAATTATACAATAATATGTAATACAAAATATTTTAAACAAATTATAAGAGAAGCAACAAAAAATGGAATATGTACAGAATAATTGTATATATCTACAAACCAAAAAATATATATATATATACATATATAAAAAAAAATTATATATAATCCATAAAGATTTATATCAAAGTAAATAATAATAGTGGTGAATTAACAAAATAAGATAAATATGAGGACATCATCAATAGGACTCCCGCACACTGCCATCCACAACTCTCCAACTAGTGGAGGGGAGTGGGGGGAAGGCCGCAGGAGAAGCTTTTTTTATTATGCCCCCCCTCCCCCCCTAAACACAGTATTGATTTTATCTCAAATCTGAGAGCATATTGTTGTTGTAATTTTTATAAAAAAATGTTTTTGTGAAAACCAATTTTTGATAGGACTAAAAGTTTTCGTATAAATCGAGAAAACGTCTAAAAAAAATACGTTTTGAAACGGAAATTTCAGGATGGTTTTCGGTATATATCTAATTTTTTTTCTATTTGTTTTTTACAATCTGTTCAAAAAATTAAGCAGAAGTTTTTTTTTTTTTCATTTTTAGAATCGGGGGTTCGAATAACATGAAATTCCGTTGAAAATTCAACAGCGAATGTCTGACCGATTACTTAACTTCCGTCGTCTCTTATATTTCGTATATTCCTGGGAAGTAAAAGTAACCAACTATCCCTAAAAGTAACCAACAACATCCCTAAAAGTAACCAACATTTATCCTTAAAAGTAACCAACAACTATCCCTAAAAGTAACCAACAACTATCAATACAGAACAACTATTGCCAAATATTTTTCGTCTAGAAATGAGATGAAGTTAGTGATTGTATAAAATGATTTGAGATGGATCTAAAGATGTTGGAAATGTTTACAAGAGATAAACAGTCTGAGGTACATGTTTATGAATAAAGTGATGTGAACATCCAAAGAAGGAATCAACACTTACCATAACATCATGTTAAACAGAAGCCAGAGAGGATGTTGAAATGGCAAATGATCAACCCCCCGTGTCATCAGTCAATTTTACTCATCCTCCCTTCGACGATGAAGAAGTTGAAGAATTTGAAAAAAAATTTAGCAAGTTGTTCTTTTTGATGAATCCTTTTAAAGCATTTACGACACCCCTGTTAATTTTACAACTGAGGGACTATTATGTGTCATTGACTCTTTAATTGTACCGTGGGCATTCGGAGAAGACTCAATCTTCGATCGGCAATATGTCATTTTTATTATAAGAGAATATATGGTTTTATTAATTTTGATGGTTCGATAGAGACAAACTATGTGTTTTGACAGATCTCTATGGTGCCGATTATATTGTGAAGAATTCAATTTAGAAAGAACATAATTTCATTAGTGTTGAAAATAAAAGACTGGGAGGACTTTCATACTTTCTTTTATTTATGAAAATTCATTTTGACAAAATGTCAGGAAACGATAGAACTTCTCTTTACTGAAATGTGAAGATGGCTGATGTGAGAAGTCATTATTTTGCTTTTGCAAAATACAAAAGTCGCCAGCGAATTAGCAAGAATTAATCAATTACGTTTTCGCTCCCCCACTAAAGCCAATCGACCGTTTGGGCTAAAACGCAATATTTGACTTACAAGTGGCTTCTGAATCCTCATATTAAATTTTCTGGCGATATTCATTACATCGGCTATAATTAGAGTATTTCAGTCGAGCCCCCTCCGAGTTTCGTCATGCCTCCTCCTTTATTCGCCCCTTCTCTTTAGGCGATTTGGCTGAAAATCAATAGGTGTCGTCCTTTTCGAGTCTCTGCTACTACCTAGATATTCGGAGATGTTTTAATCTATTGCATTAATCTATTACAGTTTGCTCAACATTATTCTTAAACTGATTATTGTTCAGCTGATACTATATAATTTATACCAGTGAGAGTCCCGTCGAAATCGTTACATTATTTGGTGGTGTATCAATAACTCAACCCCAGCCATAGTCCTTTCCGATAATGTTACATACCCTATGTCACTCGTGGATAAATGAGCAATGCCAGTGAGAGTCCCGTCGAAATCGTTACATTATTTAGTGGTATGTATGTCACCAGCCACAGGCCTTTCCGATAATGTTACTTACTCTATGTCACTCGTGGATAAAAGAGCAATCCATGAATGGAAGTCCGGTCGAAATCGGTAAATTATTTATACCTTTCGGTGGTAACCGTCGTCACTGGCTGCTGGACGAGTACTGTGGGTGAGCGCTTTGGGCGCCATCTTATAACCACCGGAGAATCTACTACATGACCAAATCGGTTCAACCGTTTAAGAGTTCTCTGAGAACGTACATACATACAGGTTAAACACATAACCCCCTTTTTTTGGTCTGGGGCAAAACAAAAAAGTAAGAATAAAATATATGTTTATTTGAAACTTATGGCTTCCATTGTAAATTTGGAGGTCAAACCAAGCCTGTGAATATGATAATTCGGACCACTGGCAGATACAGTTGCTTCTAACATGATCTTGAACAAATGTTAATCATATGTAGAATTGGATCCCACTTTGACGAGATATTTGAAAGTGGTTTTTTTGGGGTCAATGTTAGGAGTCGAGACTGAAAGTGGACCTGTTCCAGTCATGGTTAGGAACTTTCACGGTACCTGTCTGGTTGGTGCCATCTTCACCCGTCTTTTGTACCTCTGGTACAGTGTGAGGTTGTCTTGGGATCTCTACTGTTAAGTTAATGGTAGTATCGAGACTGACATTACTTCGGTTGGTACCTCTGTCTCCATTGGAGCTATCCAAACAACTGTACTGGGTTCTCACTATATTTTTTACTTCCCCAGTTACACAAAGTATAGGGGATGTTATGTAATGATAACTGCGGATTGAATGGATGTATCAAAACGAAATTTTACAAGTTTATCCAGAATCCTCTGAGGACAATATCTACTGATTTTCAGCCAACTCGACAAAAAGGTAGAAGGTCTTAACTCAAAAAACTCTAATAACTGCCATTGTAACGAATGTATCGATGCAAAATTTCATATGAAAAATCAAAATTCTGTAACAACACTTATTAAATAATTAATAAGATGTATCAGTTCAACAGAATTTATTTTAACCACAACTAGTTTCGTCAGTCAAGCTGACATCATCAGGTGGTGAACACCAACATCAGTGTTCATCTGGTCCCTGATAGTTGTCCACTGGATAGGGTGGTCGTAAAAAGTAAAAAGTTCGATTTTTCAAAGTCCCCATCCAAATTCTTGTGTAGTTTGACGAAAAAAAATTTTGTGAATTTTTTCAGATTTTTTTGAATGAATTAACCTGGCCCTGTGGGCGGTCAAAGTTTAACACGTGTTTTAAATGGGGTTTTTGAACATTTATATATTTTTAAGTGTAGGTCTTAGTATTTTTAATATAAAAATCTAAAAATACATGGATTATGGGTTTTCGGGGTCGCTGAAAACGAATTTCATATTAAAAAATTTTTTTTGACAGTCACATTTTCCAAAAAACTCGTACAAAAATTGACGAAAATGATAAAATTTTTCGAATCGATGATTTATTTTAATGAATTATTAATTTTTTAGACTTTAGACCTCTTCTCTAATAACATTCACCACCTGATGATGTCAGCTTCACTGACGAAACTAGTTGTGATTAAAATAAATTCTGTTGAACTGATACATCTTATTAATTATTTAACAAGTAAGTCCAGTACATCTGCCTACCACCAAGAAACACTTATTAATTTTCAGCAGAATGGGCAGAAGGGAATAAAGGATCAAAGGGGAGGCTCAACTCATAAATATTTCTAATATTCAGATTTTTATATTTAATTTTTATATCAGTATATTTTTCATTTTTCAGACGCCTTTTACTTAACTTTTTTACTATTATGTCTGTACGCGATTGGAAGACGCGGGGTTAGTAAAGTGGGAGAACGAGAGTTGAGGGTGGGAAAAGTTTATTTCGATGAGTGAAATATGTTCTATTACATTTCCTGGAACAGTAAGTTAATTTTTAACTGAAGAGAACATATATTTTCATCTATAACACTACAAAAAAATAAGATAATTGTCAAGACAGTTTGATATGGTGGGGACTGGTCTTCCGTGCGTTCCCATCACGGACAGGCAGTAGTAATAATGTTAAAATCAAATTTGGTGTTCACCAGTGAAAAGTATTTAATTGAACAATTGTCACAGCACCTAGCCTTCATGTAGCAGTTAAAATGAATAGTCCAGGGTGTGAAATGAAAAAAAGGTCATATGACTATTTGAGATATTGTCAAGGTGAGAGAGGGAAAAAGTTTGAACAGTTAAACCAAGCAATAACTGAGGGGGGGTTAATGCAGTTTTTATATCGGTTCAATTGCAAGATGGAGGGGGAGGGGTATTGCAAAACAGAGCTAGGAGCTTCCTGGATGTGTTGGGTAACGTGAACATCCAGAAGGAAGCAGCCTTCTGGAGTCAGGGTGGGCCAGACATCATCAAACCGCAGTCTGCTTGACCCCCGGCTTTATAACCACAGATCGGCTTTGTGTCTACTTTCCAACCAAGAAGGAAGCATCTCTCTTCGGTTTAATCTCCTAGCGTTAGAAATACCGCACTTGCTCTATCCCATATATAGGTTTATAATTGAACCTGAAAGTGTAATGCCGAAATCTGCAGTATATCTATAAAAAAAAACTTTAGTAGAATAAATAGGTAATTTTTCAAAAACAAAAAATTTAAAATAAACAAAAAATTCGACTACGATAAAAGTCATATATACGGACGGTTCTACCATGGTTGTGGGTTTGAATCCCATCCGGGAGACAGTTTTATTTCGTAGATAGAACTCCCTCCCGGGGCAATGAATGTTGTGTAAATAACCAATAATGCCGTTATAGTGGCAGGGCTGATATGCATCGTACATGGGACCAATAAAAACAGCAACAGGCACTAAAAAGTGACTATAATACGATGTGGTATCTGTAGGTAACAAAACACCAAATTGGAGAGAAGGACCGTTGGAACAATTCACTACAACACAACCCTAACCTTGGTTTTGTTCAAAAATTATAGGAATATTTGCAAAAACTGTAGTAAAATTAAAAAAAAAAAAAAAAAAAAAAAAAAAAAAAAAAAAAAAAAAAAAAAACACAATAAAAACAAATTTTTGTTTAATCTTTGTTTTACTGAAACCTTGGTGGAGAGAGATTTTTTTTTTTTTGGCCTTATAAACATTTGAGCTCAAACTCCAAGTCTCTAGCTGTAATAGAGGCAGAGATCACTACACAAGCTCTGATGAAACCTGAATATCTTGGAGTCGGGATACCCGATTTCCACCAAACATGGCTAAGCAACATCTTTGAAATCGGTTCAGCCGTCTTGGAGCTACGATGCCACAGACAGACAGACACCCCTCCTTTTGCGTTGGGGGTTAATAAAAGTATCTACTATTAATAATTAATATTATTATTTTTGTACTCATATTTTCAAGTATTTATTTATTCCTTTCTTTTTTTATTTTTACAATACAATAGTATTGTTATAACTAATCACATTTGTGTCTGACTCTTAATATATAGTTTAGAGGGCGCCGGTAGCTCAGTGGTATGCGTGCTTGACTTCTGAGCTCAAGGTCGTGGGTTTGTAGCCCGACGAAGGCCCTTAGTTAATTTTATCTGGGAGGTAAAATAAACTTAAGCACGCTGTCCTTCGGATGGGACGTTAAGCGATGGTCCCGAGCCTATACGATGTCAGGTACTCTTTAAAGACCCCTATCCTAGATGAATAAAAATTTAGGGTAGGCAAAATTTAGGACTCCCACAGTAGAGTCGGGCTCATGTCCACCAGAGTGACGAAAGAGCGGTCTGGTAGTAGGCGATATGACCTCGTAGTTAAAGCCCGGGCATGAGTCATAAAAACCTAACCAAAACCTATAGTTTATAAGCTATCTTAATGTATACATTTTTATGATGTATCCTATTACTATGTTAAGGTTAACAAAAATAAATATTAGGATTACTCTGTGTATGTATGTATATATATGTGTGTTATTTTAGGATCTGAGGAGAGTGTATCAGCCGAAAGCGTATATTCTATGCAAGAAATGACTATTTTTTTCTCCCTCCATATCTATGAGGATATTCCGGTTTGAGTCTGCTTTAATACATGTCTACAAAGTGCTAACATTAATTTTTTTTAACCGGCTCATTTTGAAATTTGAATCTACTGAAAACCTTGGAAAACGGGTTTGACAATGAATTCAAAGTGCCATATCTTCAGTACGAAAGGTGAAGAACGGTTATACAACACCACTGTCGGTTCAGCAGGTTCTAATGAAACGCAACTAAATCGTTTGAAAAACGAAAAAAAAAAAACTGAACAGCCAAAGCAGCCGATTTACATTCAGGCAGAGTGAACATTTAAATAAACCATTCTTTCAGTTTCACTGCCTATCAAGATGCTTTCCCGAAGAATAGTTCGTTTTACATTCAGTTTATTTATTTTATTGCTTTTTAGGCTTTCGTAGATAAACCAAGCAAGCCTATTACTTTCATTCTTGTGTCTGCTCTTCTGCAACCGAAATCATCTAACGTAGAAACTTCAAAAATGATAGGTAAGTGTAGACCGTACCTTGACCTCAGGAAAAATACATACGAGTTAAAAAACTATATATATATATTTATTTAAAACAAAATAGATTAATTAATGTTAATTAATAGAGCTCTTAACATGACTCATGAGGAAGTTTTTAGATTTTTCCCAAAACTGCTGTCGTTAATGGCACAAATGGGTGAAAAGGCATAAAACGCATGGGTTTTCCCCTAAAGACATGAAGTTTAGAACGGGAACATAGTAAGATACAACTTACTTCGTTGTTGACGACTCTGAAGTTCCTTAGCTGACCACTAGCCTTCTTCACCGCGATCTGGAGTATACCATCGGTAAGCCAGTTCTGCATATTATGATACATTATAGCGTTCCAAGGCATCGCTCTTCGCCAAGTCAACCCCCATCCCCGTCATCTGTCTCTTTGGACCTGAGGAGGGAAATATATTTATTTTATCAGTTTATAAATTTCATATAAAATATGGCGAGGGATCAAAAACTTCCTTTTTTAGTTAACCCCTCTTTTCATATCAATGTATTACTTTTAAAATATTTTAAAAAATCTGAGCAACGTGCGGCGATCATTCAACAATTAACTATGATTCTTCCTTACGTTAAGTTAATTTCTTAATAACATATAATATGTTATTACTTTCATTACATCCATATAAATAGAATTGCGGAGGTACATATAACGACGACGGTCCTAAATAATTTTTATTTCCCATGGCTCAACCAGAAGGACGAATAAAATTTTGTTGATAACTCCGCATCAAATTTGTGACCGATTACATAACTTCCCCTATACTTCTTGTAACTGGTGAAGTAAAGTGTCACCGTTATTTCTGATTTACAAAGATTTTTAAGGAACACATTTTTAATTTCCTTTAACTGTTTTCAACAGACTTGTCGATAAAAGAACAAAAAACGAAAGGCCAACCGGTGTACCTTGCAGTGGCCTTCACGTCTCGACATTTAACGGACACAAAACCTCATTTTTAGGGGATATAATTTTGGTCTCTTGAGGAGACCGGCAACATTTTCCTTTCCCTAAATATATAATATGATACTTATAAGTAAAAATCCAATAGTTAATAATGGAGCAACTCATTGACTTTAAAATGACATAACCTTACTTTTTGCAAGTCTGCTATAAGTACTTATTTTCTCTACTTAATTATATTTAAAAAAATATGTATTATTAGCATAAAATAAATTGATTACAAATTTATAATAATAAAAACCAAATATACCCCCAAAAATATAGTAGTCTATAATAGGATGTGGTGTCTAAAGGTAAGAAAACATCAAAATCGAGAGAAAAAATCACCGCAACAGCAACTTAAACTTGTTAGAACCGTTGTTGGGCTCTTGTCTCTGCCGTCTATAATATAACGAAGATGCCCGAACATGGTTTTTGCAAATTTTCTTCATTCTTTTTGGTCAAATCTAAAGTTAAGCTTGTGTTGCAGTGAATTGTTCCAACGGTCCTTCTCTCGAATTTTAAGTTTTGTTTTGTTTTGTTATTTTAGACATGCTATTATAGACTTTTTCACTTTTTATTTTCTTTTTATGGGATTAATTTGGTTGTTATCAGCGTCCGCCATTTTGCTATAGCAATACTTGTCAGAGTCTAAATTGTTGAAGCATTATTAATTTTATTAAATATTTATTAGATATTTTAAAATATGCAAATTAACAAAAAGATAACATTTTCATTATATTAATCCTCCCTTAAAAAATCAATGGTAAAAATATTGTAGCATTTGAAAACGAGGTATGATACAATGATTTTCATGAAATTTAAATGAAAACATCTTAAAACATTTAATGATTTATTTATTAAATGGAAAACCATTGAAAATTAATTATAAATACTTTTGAACAAAATTACGACCGGAAAATAAATCCCTAGTGAGATAAATATTGATTTAAAAGTCAATACATAAAATTATATAATGTACAATAATAAATTAAATTTCATCAATGCATTTTGTTTTCTTAATGTGTCCTTAAAAGCATCAAAAAAATTCACAAATTCAAAATTCTTATGGGGGGATTCGTCCCTCATCTGAATCTGTGCCTGAATATTGAAATTTAATTTTTTTGTAGTTGAAGTATTAGAGGTCACTTGATAAAGTTTCGTCGAATAATTCGTATCTCTTAAGACAAAATCATGTAAAAAACAGCTTTATCAATTTTTTTACGACATTGAAAAGATTGAAAGTAATTTTGTTAAAAATCGGTTTGACAATGTATTATAATAATAACATAAAAAATCTATGTATAATGAAAAGGCAGTAAGAGTGGTGGGATCTATACTTGTAGTATGACTTTCACACTGGCTAAACAAAAGTCAAATCTAATTGGGAGAACTACTTGTAGTTTCCAAAGCTCTATGGGATGTTCATATTATTTTATTTAAATACATTATTTCCCCCCCTTCAGTTGGTAGATAACATTGGACAAAATGAGAGCTGTAGTACCATAAACCACCCACCAGGGACCATTTTCCAATCATGTATTTTCGTAATTTCTCCAAGTAAAATGGACAAATCACTCAAATTGTTTCTACTTCTCCAATTTCTACTCTCCCTTCAGAAAGTGTTCCTTTTACCTATCATTAGGACACTAATTTGTTTTCTTATTTTATTCTTTTATTTTTAGTTTGCGACCTTTATGATTTTCATTTTTACTTTCCCAGTCCAAAGTAAAGGGGAAGTTATGTAATCGGTCAAAAATTCGATGTTGACCTTTCACTAGAATTTTATGTTTTCTGACTCCCTGATTCAGAAAAAAAAAAAAAAAAAATCCCATGTAAAGCTTAACTACCTATAGAATGAATGTATCGACACGAAATTATAATATAATAATAATAATATGTTTTGGATAAACATATATTATATGTTTATCCAAAACCCCATAAGGACGACACCTAATGATTTTCTGTGAAATTGACTGAAGGGTAGCGGGGATCAGAGTGGGACTCAACTCAAACATCCTAATAACTGATGATGTAAATTTAGTATGAGGATGCGTATGTAAATGAACTTTTTTTTTTTTTTAACACCCGGCGCAAAAGGAGGGGTGATATAAGTTCGAAACCTTTGTGTGTTGTCTGTCGGTTTATGGCATCGTAGCTCTAAGACGGCTGTACCGATTTCAAAGCGTTTTTTTTTGTTTCAAAAGCTGGTACTTGCGAAATGGTTCTTAGCCATATTTGATGGAAATCGGGTTTGCCGTTTCCAAGATCTTCAGATTTCATCAGAGCTTGTGTAGGGATCCTCGGCCTATATTACAATTAGAGACTTGGAGTTTAAGCTCAAATGTTTATAAAACCAAATATTTACAAGCCGGGGGGGCTACGCCGTTCAATCCCCTCCTTCAAAAAAAGCCACCAAGGTTTCAGTAAATAAAACATAAAATAAAAAATTAAAAAAAAAAACCCGACACATTAAAAACATTTTTTTGTTCATTCTTTTTTGTACTGAAACTTTGGTGGTGAGAGCTTTTTTTTTGGGGGGGGGGGGGGGGGGGGGCTTGAAAGTTTAGAGGGGACGCTTGGCCTTATAAACATTTGAGCTGAAACTCCATGTCTCTAGCTGTAAAAAAGGCCGAGATCCCATACACAGGCTCTGATGAAACCTGAATATCTTGGAGACGACATACCCGATTTCCACCAAACATGGCTAAGAACCATCTAGCAAATACCAGCTTTTGAAACGAAAAATGTCACAGACAGACACACACACAGACAAAGGCTTCAAACCTATAACACACCTCCTTTTGCGTCGGGGGTTAAAAAAATGAATGAACAAAAACATTTTTGTGTTGGGTTTATTTTTAATTTAATCAATATTTTTTCGCTCAAACGTTCGATTCGTTCTGGAGGTTGGGCAAAAACTTAGTTGGTTTATTCGTCATAAAGTTGGTAATTCCTCGTCCACTTTTTATTTTAGTGATCAGGGGTTCGAAAAACATGAAATGATAGTGAAACATCGAATATCCGACCAATTACATGAAGGTCAGGTTTATAAACTATAAGTGGAAAGACATTATAAGGTAATACATTTTTGAATTATGGAATATGAACCAAGTTGTGGCTTTGTGGCTTAGTCGTCGGGCAGGATTATGAAAAAAACCTTCGTTATTTTCACTTCTAGAGGAAACCCATGAAGACACGACAGAGAGTGAACCTAAAGGAATGACAGACGAAGCTTCTTTAGTAATTCATAGAGAGAAGTTAGCCACTGGTATGAATGACAAATTCATTCGGTTCGTCTGTCCGTTAGGTATAACTCAGCCAAACTTACTGATCACGTTCAGGGGACGTTGCTTCGTTCTCAATGTGACCAGCCAGTCCGCTAGGTTCTCACAAATAAGTACTTCCTATTGGTTGAGAAACGCGGATTGCATCTTTAGTTCCTTGCATTTTTCTTTTTTCTTTTCTTTTTTCCAAGTCCGTTAGAAGCGCAATGTGTATTTTATACAGTCTGTTATTTAGAAAAATTGCACACTTTTCTCTACAAAATATTGCTCCTCCCATTGCTGACATACGTCCGTTCAATGACACAATTACGTACCCAATGAAGTTCTGCGCTATTTTCTGTAAGCGCTTTTTACTTCTCCACTCATACAGAGTATTGAGGAATTTATGCAATCGGTAAGAAATTCAATGTGGCATTTTCACTAAAATTTAATTAAATTTCAAAAAATTAAGAAAAAAAATGACGTAGAGACTTTTGAATCCTTCTATTAAATTTTGTGTCGATATACATTAATTATATCGATAGTTATTAGGGTTTTCGAGTTGAGTCTCCTCTTCTGTTCTCCACCCCCTCCCCACATTTCGCTGCAAAATAGAAGTTTCCTTATGACGATTTGAATTTAAATATGAAATTTCATATCGATATATTCATTACATTAGTTTCTATAATAACCCCTTCGCTTTAGCCGATTTGGCGAAAAATCAATACGTGTCGTCCTAATGAAAATTTGAATTTCATATCGATACATTCATTACATCGGCACTTATTGGAATTTTTGGGATATGCCCCCCTACTTTCTTCCATTTTTTTGCTGATTTCGCAGGATGTCTATATGTATCGTCCTTATGAGGTTCCGGTTACATATATAAAATTTCGAGAAGCAAAAAATTAAATAATAATGTGTGTATCTAAGATGTAAACCAATTATTACGTATAGGCCTTCATCTACAAAAGAAAAATCATTTACCTTGAATTTTCTGTACTGACATTTGGAGCCGATTCGCCATGCTACCTCATCAGCACTATAGGCAATTCGTATAATCATGTCATAGAAGAAAAGAAGGTCATAGAAGTGTGAACACTCATGCCAGTGGCGTAGGTACCAACATCAATCCCTGAGGGCGCCAGTAGCTCAGAGGTAACGTGCTAGCCTACTGAGCTCAAGATCGCGGGTTCGGAACCCGACCGAGGCATTTTAATGGAAGGTGAAAATACCTTGAGCACGCCGTCCTTCGGATAGGACGTTAAGCGATGGTCTCGAGCCTGTGCGTTGTCAGGTACTCGTTCAATACTCCTTGGTTAGGATTTAGGACTCCACAGTAGATTTGGTCTCATGTCACCAGTGTGACGGAAGAGCGCTCTGGTAGTAGACGATATGATCTCGTAGTTAAAGCCCGGGCATGAGTCACAATAACTAACCAATCTCATCTCCTTCCCTAAATTTCTTATCATATAGCTTTTTATTTTTCGTTTGATCCTGTACATGGCAGTGTATGCTAACCGGGTTCCGCGCTGCTGAAAAGACGGTGTCACCTAGAATTAGTTGAAATGTACATAAATTAAAATGTAAATTTTATATATATAATGAATGTATTGACACGAAATTTCATATGTAAACTTGAAATGCCATAAGGGCGACAGGTTTTAATTTTCAGTTGAATCGGACCAAACAAAGGGAGGATCAGAGGGCCCTCAACTAAAAAAACCTAATATCTGCCGATGTAATGAATTGTGATAATGAGAATTATGTAAATGTATCTTCTAATAAATTTTGATGTCTACAGTAGTTTCCAAAAAGGACCCTTAAAAAATATCGAAAGTTCAAGACGTGCAATTTTAAATTTTGAGGGCGCCGGTAGCTCAATGGTATGCGTGCTTGTCTGCTGACCTCTGGAACGTGGGTTCGAAACCCGACCGAGGCCCTTAGTTTATTTTATTTGGGAGGTAAAATAAATTTAAGCACGCCGTCCTTCGAATGGGACGTTAAGCGATGGTCCCGAGTCTGTACGATGTCAGGTACTCGTTAAAGACCCCTGCCCTAGGTGAATAAAAATTTAGGGTAGGCAAAATTTAGGACTTGCACAGTAGAGTCGGGCTCATATGTCCACCAGAGTGACGAAGAGCGCTCTGGTAGCAGGCGATATGACCTCGTAGTTAAAGCCCGGGCATGGGTCATAAAACCTAACCTATAATATTTTAATAATCTTAATGCATGTAAATTGTTTACATCACAGAATATATCGACACAAAAGATTCAGAAGCTTAGTCAACTATAGATTTTTTGGCCAAACGGTCGATTCGTTTTGGAGAGAGAGTGAAAACTTAATTTGTGCTGGGGAAGCACATTGCCAGTGATTCACCGACGATTCTTTTCTTTTTGTCTGTCTAGCTGAGAGCAAGTCGAGGTGGGTGGGTGTAAGAACTGTTATCCAGGGAAGACAACCCAAATATAGAAGTAAGATTGGTCTGTCTTCAGGATACGTGGGCCAGGGGCGTGGAGCCTTGTCATATGTAGTTTATAGGAACCGTTTTGTTCTTCTTAAACCTCTTCAAAAATACCAGCACAAAACAAGAAGTCTGTATAACAAACATTATGCTGTCCATTATTTATACTTTAAACTGACATGCAAGGCCGTCGAGAAGCACTTTATTTTGTGTAGGATTCAGGCTATTTCGCAAACTGTTTAGTATATGAGAAAGTGTTCAGTAACATAAGTAAGTGTGCGGACTTCAAAAAGCCAAAAGTTCGTCTTATCTTCTTAACATTACATTTTTCGAAAAAATGTTGAAGTTCTGTTTTTCATTTGCATATCACCTTATCTCTTTTTCTTTTTAGTAGATTTGTGGGAAATCTTTTTAATGGAAAATATGATAAAAGATCTGAAGTTCATTGGCTTATTTATTTATTTCCTTTTTGTATTCTTATTTGTTTGTTACCTGTTTTTTTCTTGTTCTTTCTTCTCTGTACTTAACATTGTGATCTGAAAAAGAGACGTAAGTACGACCAAAAATGTACAAAACACTTTTCGAAGTATTAATTACTTATTATGACTCATGTCCGGGCTTTAACTGGTCAACTGATCGCCTACTACCAGAGCACTCTTCGTCGCTCTGGTGGACTTGTGTCTGACTCTACTGTGGGAGTCCTAAATTTTGCCTACCCCAACCAGGTTTGGTTGCATAAGGTAGGAGGGGTCTTTAACGAGTACCTGACATGGCACAGGCTCAGGACCATCGCTTAACAACCCATCCCAAGGACGGCGTGCTTAAGTATTTTCTATCTTCCAGATAAAATAAACTAAGGGTCTCAGCTGGGTTTGATCTAACCCACGATTTGAGCTTGGTAGCACGCTATCTCTGTGCTACCGGCGCCCATTTTGGAAGTATTATAAAAAATATTTATCATGTTGAAATTAAATTAAATGAAAATAAAGTTCATTCTGGGACCGAGGTCCCCTAAGAATAAATACATGAAAGTCACTGAACAGAGCAACAAATACAAATAAAATAAAATATCAGTAATGCGATAAAAGTGCTACAGTGGATAGAAACAAGGACAAAATGAATATAACTAAATAAGAAAATACCATAAAATAAATAATGATGAAATAAGTAAAAAAAAAAAAATAATAAAATTATAATACAAAAATAATTAAATTAACAGCCTCATTATGAAGTAATCATACAAAAATACATGTATCTAAATAAATATATAGAAGAACATGAAATAAATTGTTATAAAAAGTAAAAATTAAGATCATGAAGGAGGAGGAAATCTAGACCAGGCTTGCGATAAATTAATTTAAGAAAAACCTATGAAAAAAAGAAAATTTATAATAATAAATGTGTAGACGATTAGAGCTGGGTCGGCATGGGTGACGTCACTGTATAGGATGACGACGCCAGCTTTGGTATTACCTATCTACTTATCCTATTACCATATTATGGTTTAATGGAAATGAATATTATTTATATTATTATTTCATGAAATGAAATTCATATTATGACAAAAAAAAATGTAGCGTTTGAATGAAGACACTGCATCGTTGAAGGAAAAATGATATTTTCACAATGTGTGAGGATATTGTGGCGTGAGGGAGGTCGGTGTGTTTTCACTCAAGATGTCCACCTTGTTGACTATATTCTTGGCCTGACGTCCTTGGTACCGAAATACCAGAAGTCCCAAACCTCTCTCAGACCGGTTTAGTTTCACTCTTTCTTCATAGCAGCTCTACCTTAAAACAAAAAACTATACACCTAATTATATTTAAAATAAAGTTTGTGTAAAGCATCCCTCGGGGTTGGCAAAACCGTTCGGACCTTATTGAATCAAGACATTTTTATTTTGAAAATAGAGGTTTTTTAAATGGTTAGACTGCTCGTGAGGTTCTGATGAGGAAGTTTAAAAAGATTAATATGGATTTATTAAAGAATAAAAAAAATTGTATTTCGCAAGTAGGCGTTTTAAGAAATTTGCTTTTAAAGTTCTCTCATAAATCAGTGACACAAGATCCTGACTTTTTACCTTGAAGGAATATACTTTCAACCATATGATTTCGTATAATTTGATTGATATGAGTCAAAAGATTGATTTAGGCGATCTTTCAACAATAAGTGATTTGACCTTCTAACATAATTATTCTGATCTCGGAAACTAGGATTGACGATTATTTTCGTAAGTAATAACCTACCGAAATGTTTTTTTTTTTTTTTTTTTTTAAGCAAATGTGTGCTATAAGGCTATTACTGTTTCTTCAATTCAAATTGGCGCATAGAAAGAGTTATCAAAATTTCAATCGTCTCAAAACCTAATTATCCTGGTCTTCTCCCAGATTAACAGATCTAAGGAACCTCTGAACTACTGGCGCCCTCTTTTCAGTTTCACCTTCGCTATCCTTAAGAATATCTCCTCAAATAAAGATATCTCCTACGCTTGTAATCCAAGACGACTGGTCATAAGGTTTATCAAACCGATATGAATGACACTGCTGGTTACTGAAGTCCCAAGTTATACGCATGCTACAGCTGGATGCATGAATCAAGCTTCGAAGTCCAGTATATGCACTTGTCGCCACACACAGTTGTAGGTCGGAATTTAAAGTGCAATTTACTGTTTACAGCTGTCATTGGATGGGACTAATGTGGTTCTTAAAGGTGCATTATGTGACGTGCACAGTTTAGTTGCCTTGCTGTACCTTCCATAAACCCCACGACTGGTGGTTGCAAGCAAGGAGTGCCTTTGATCCGTCCGACCTTATCGTAAACCAGTCTCTTTCATCTTCATTTTGTATCCCGTCTCACTTACCACTGGCCCATTATCTACGTTATATGAATATTGCCGTGGTTAAGGGCCTTATTGAAAAGACATTAGCATCAATTCCTATTTGTTATTATCGAAGGAATGAATGGCTAATCACTGGCCTGAGTCCACACCTAACATTACCTGTCCATATACTCATTGTATTGGGAGTTATTAAGGTTTTGTGGAGTTCAGCCCTTCTGCATGTCCAACGCCAGATTGTATATATGGATCCAGAAGCTCATATGGACGACACCTTATAGTTTTCAGCTAAATCAATGTGTCACTCTTAATAGAACATCAGCAGAATATATCGTCAGATGTATCAGGTCTACCTGATTGTCACTCTTAATTTTCAGCCAAATCGACGAAAGACAAGGAAGATTGTCACTCACATTAGAATTTATATTCACATGAAACGTTAGTTGGGGAATCAGACTATTGATTTTCAGCAAAATCAGCCGAGGAGGGGTTGAAGGATAATTTATTTCAAAAGACAAACAATGCTTGATGGAATGAACATTTTTCATAAACACCATAATTAAGACTTATTGATTTCCTGACTTATCAATCAAAATGAGAAAGAATGTTTAGAGGGAGAGTGGAAACTTAGCATAATAATAATTATTATTCGAAAACTGCATTACCCATAATATTTATGTTTTTTTCTACCTTAGAATAGCGTTAGTAATCCGCTATGAAGTCCATGTAATAGTGGATAACTTATGCAGAAATTATTCTTAGGTCAAGGTTTCATAACGCCTGACTGGAGGAGAGAAAGCTTCACTGCACATCGCTGTTCACTGGGTCAGAGACGACCCTCCGTTATATAACTTGTATTTATGAACTGCAGGAGTTGCATCAAAAACTTCGTTTTCTCCCTCTCTTGAAATCGCTTCACATTTAATCATTCGATCCATCTCCAAACCGAATGATTGTCTTTATTTTATGTTGAGTATGTCAAAGAAGGCCCTCCGAGCTAAGGAATGAAGACGATTTTAGTAAATATGTAGTAAACCAGACAATACAAAAAAACAATTCAAGTAATAGAATGCCGGTAGCTCAGATGATCGCGGAGTGGAAACCGGACCGAGCCTCTTAGGATTTTTATCTGGGAGGCGATATTTGCAAAACATTCAGTTGGGCCCTTGTGTGGGTGGTCTTTATTCTCATCCAAATTTCGCCAAAATCTAATCAGTTCTGAAGTATGATCTCACAATTTTAAAATTTTAAATGTCTGGTTTCAAATCATCCGTTCGATATCGTGCATATAACATTTCTTTACTCACATCTGAAAATAAACTCTTTTTAATCACCATCCTACAGATCACTCTCCCTTCCTCTAAAAAAAAAGTCTTACAGCGTAAGAAAGTAACATGTTGGATGGTTTCAGTGTACAGCAAAATTCTGGGAAGAACGTACTTAGAACTCTAATCTGAGGGAATTTTGATGGTTGAAAATTTAATAAGGAACATTTTTGGTAAGTATCTTTTTTCAAAAAGACTAACCTTTTTCGCATAAATCAAGCAAACGTCCAAAAAAATGTGTTTTAAGACGTCATTATAAGAGGTTTTTGGTAAGTATCTCGAGCGTAGCCTGCTCTTTGATAAAACAAGTTGTAATATCAAATCAAATGTGCCTTTCAGTAGTACGAACAAAATCTAATTCGATCTGAGTTAGCACATAAACATCGCGAAAATGATCAAATGGTTCTGGGGACCTTGAAATGAGATATTCCGTGTGAAAAGCCTCGATCTAGACTTTTTGCACGATTATAGTACTTACTTATACTGAAGGTAAAAGTAAGTATTAACTGAGAGGTTAAACATGCGAGGTCGGGTCTTCAGAAGTCTCAACTACTTTTCTGTTTAATCTTCTGACGAATTTCTAATTATTCCCATATGAAATAGTAGTGTTACGTTTTTGCGATAAGAGACTACTGAACCTAAGAAAGCCTCCCTGACCATATTGAGAACTGGCCAAGTCTCCTTCATTAAGTGGTTGAAAGGAGCGGCTAGGATAAGTAATTAATGGTGGACTAAAGTCAAGGAGACTTATAGAGATGAAACAAAGAGGCAATTCAGTGACCAGAGAGTTGATGTTATCAGGAGCCGAGAGGTAAGAACCTGACCAAGGACAGCAGCCAGTGGGACATCCTCATCCTCATCCTCATCCTCTGTTGCAGCTCCTCCCAGTCTTTCACTTCCAAAATGGAGGGGTTCTGCAGGGGGGGGGGGGGGGGGGGTATAGCTTTTTGGAAAATCAATAATCGCAAAATTTTCCGTAAGCTAATCTAGCATTTACTCGTATTATATTGGGGTGACAGGTCCCATGTCCCATGAAGCCATATCGTCTGAAAGCATAAACTTTTAACGACTGAAAGTACTGTATCAAAAACAGTTAGTTATTGTGGACTCATGCCCGCTTTATTCATATCGCCTGCTACCAGATTGCTCTTTTGTCACTTTGGTGGACATGAGCCCGACTCTACTGTGGTTACCTAGGGGACTTTCAAGAGTACCTGACATCGCCCAGATTCGGGACCATTTTTTTTTAGTTCAGTCCTTCCTCTGATCCCCCTTGGACCTTCTCGTGGACAGATTTTGCTGAAAATTAATAGGTGTCGACTATTAGGATACTGGAAATATTAAAATTCGTGTTAATAGCCGCAATCTTGCTTTTGGGAGTTATCATGTTCACAGACATACACCAGGAGGCAGGAAATTTTAATTACCAAGCTATACAAAGTACTGGTGAAGTTATGTAATAGTTCAGAAATACTACGTTGAGTTTTCAAATGAATTTCATGTTTTCCCACCCCTGATTCTAAACATTTAAAAAAAAAAATCTGTCTTTGAACACGATAACTCTCGAAGGAACAAATCTATCAACACAAAGTGAGGGCGCCGGTAGCTCAGTGGTATGCGTGTTTGTCTTCTGAGCTCAAAATCGTGGGTTCGAAACCCGATCGAGGCCCTTAGTTCATTTTATCTGGGAGGTAAAATAAACTTAACCGTCCTTCAGACGGGACGTTAAGCGATAGTCCCGAGCCTGTAGGATGTGAGGTACTCGTTAAAGACCCCTGCCCTAGGCGAATAAGAATTTAGAGTAGGCAAAATTTAGGACTCCCACAGTAGAGTCGGGCTCATGTCCACCAGAGTGACGAAAGAGCGCTAGTAGGCGATATGACCTTGTAGTTAAAGCCCGGGCATGAGTCATAAAACCTAATCTAACCTCAACGTTTTATTTGTGTATAAAGACCGCCATAAGGACGACGTCTATTGATTTTCAGCCAAATCGGTTGAAGAGATGGGGGAGGGGGCGATGTAAAGAATGTTTCGACACAGAATTTAGTATGAGGATTCAGAAGTCCCTATCCAAGTCAACTATAGATTTTTAGTTTTGCAGGAGGAAAAACTTAATTGATTAATTCTCACTGGGGAAGTACATTGCCCGTGATTTACCAGCAATATTTTATTTTTTGGAAAACATGAAATTCTGGTGGTCACAATTTTTGTGACCGATTACATAACTTCCCCTATGCTTTGTATAGCTTGGGGAAGTAGAACAAAAGAAATATTTATAAATAGAATGAAAAGAGAAAATGTAGAAGAATGAAGTAAGGAGGTTGGTTGGCTGTCAAGAAGGAGGTTGAATGCGCTCTCTGCAACTAGATGTAAATTGAAATAAACAAGACAACAAACCAACTAAATGTAGTTTTATTGTAAAAAGGGGTTGAAAAGGTGAAGGACGGAATTGAAAGTAACGAAGCGGTGTCAGCTCCTGGCTCCAGTTGTAGTCATTTTGTATCCCTTCCTCCGCCTTCATTCTTCACAATTCTAACTAATACACATTCCAAAGCTTGCACCATTTTCAAAAAAAAAAAGGGCATCGGTGAATCACCGACTATGTACTTCCCCAGCCCGAATCAATAACTTTTAACTCTCCCTCCCAGCCATTAAGCAATAAATTAAAAAAATTAAATAAACAAAAATAATAAATAAAATTACCACATTTCCTGTAGAAAATATAGCTGGTCTTCTACTAAATTTTGATTTCTACAGTAATTTCCAAAAATGGCCCTAAAAAAATCGAAAGGTCAAGACGTGGAATTTTGAAGAAAGTGCAATTATTTTTAAAATGTTCAATTAATAATTATTTCAATTGGATTTCTTCTAAAGATACTAAAGAGATGCCATATTGTTTTTCTAAATTTGCAAAATGTTAAGTATAATCCAAAGGTATAAATTATCTTACTGGGTTAACAGGGAAAATGAATAGCATAGAATAAAAGAACAAATATTTGGGTTTATTTTACTTAACCTACATTATGAATTGAATACAAAAAAACAAATTACTTACAATAAAAAAAATCTTAAAAACTAATTATTTAAAACTATATCAGTCTTTTTTCTGTTTTATTTTTTTGGTCATTATTTATATCAAATGCTATTTAGGGCATATGTATAAATAAATAAAAGTATCTCCTTTGCGCATCGATTTCAATGTTATATCACACCTTTTTGGTTCACCACACCTTCAGCCTAAACACTTTTCTCACTACTAGACTGTCCACCTTCACATCTCTCCTGAGACTTCTCACCTCCACAACCTAATTTAGACTGGTTCACTCTATTTAAAACAGCTGATCGTCGTATTTTGTACTCCATTCATTGGTTGTTTTAAAACAAAACGCGACTTCATATACTTATTCACTAATTTAGTTACATCATTTCTAACTGCTGTTTTTTTTTTTTATACCAATAAACATAATTAATATTATAATATATTATTAATAATTACAATGTGTATAATTTTATACATCACAACGCTTATATGAATATTATATTTTGACTATCTCTTACGAAAATGCAGAAGCGTGTTTAGGACGGCAAAAATATCAAAGTTAAAGCCTTGAAAAACTGTCAATTTTCCCATTTGAAAATAACAACAATAATGCAGGCTGACTCGAGGCACAAACATGAGGTTTTTGTATTTTTTTTTTGTATTGCAGATCCTGAGAAACGTTTGTCCAACTAACAGAGTTATTTTGTCCTAATGACTCCATACCCCACAGCGGAAAATCACTTCTTTCTTGTAAGGTTCCTTTCAAAGTCTGTCATTAGACCGTATAATTACGGGAGTATAATAAATAAAATAATACCAATTTCTCTGGAAACCAACCCCATGATGTGTTCATTTTAAGGTTTCAACTTCATTTGAGGTGCTAAACTGGCTGTCTGTCTTGGGAAACAAATTAAGTGGCTAAATGAGATTTCTCTCTCTTTGAGCATTAGCTAGATACTTAAAAAAACCTTCGTTTTTCAATATGAATTTAAAAAAAATTGTTATGAGGTTAACTAAATAAACTATTGTATTTTATTATTTTAATATTTGTTAACTCAGGTAAATTGAACATAAAAACAGTTATTCTGCAAGTGTAATTTAAAAATAAAATGTATAAATTTAGCAAGAAATGTAAATATTGTTTTATATTTATCATTTAAACCCATTTTTCTTTTTTTTTTGAGATTTTATCCTTCCCATGAGAAATTCTAGTTTTGTTTTTTCTTTTCTTTTTTGTATGTTTCACTCATGAATTAATTGTTTGTTTTTGAGACGGATTATAAATGGGGGACCGACCAGCTGCCTCGATTTTTCAAGACAAGAATTAATTTCCTCGCTGGGATCTATATCTCGCTTTAGCGAGGGCACCGGTAGCTCAGTGGTATGCGTGCTTGCCTTCTGAGCTCAAGATCGTGGTTTTGAAACCCGGCCGAGGCCCTTAGTTTATTTTACCAGGGATGGTTCCGAGCCTGTACGATGTCAGGTACTCGTTAAAGACCCCTTCCCTAGGTGAATAAAAAGGGTAGGCAAAATTTTGGACTCTCACAACAGAGTCAGGCTCAAGCCCACCAGGGTGAAGAAAAAGCGCTCTGGTAGTAGGCGATAAGCCCGCGCATAAGTCATAATATGTAACTAACTCTCTCTTTGGCGAGCAATGTTTAAGCGTAACTCAAGCGGCATGGAAATTATGCGACATTTTATGATTTACTAGAGCGAAAGAGCGCTTTAGTAGTAGGCCATATGACCTCGTAGTTAAAGCCCGAATATAAGACATAATAACTAACTATATTTTTCAAAACTTAATTGGGAATTTTTTGAGTTTTTAACTTTCATCATAAATAGAGATAAATGTTAAATAATATTTTGAAACTACGTATTTTTATGCAAAACAATTTGTAAAAGTACACATCTCATATTTCCAATGGTTTCGATTCTCCAACATACTTTCACTTACAAATAATTTAAAAACCACCATAGAATTATTCAAAGTTATTCCTACTTTTATAAATCCCAAAATAAATATAATTGTTACTATTTCCATATTACCTAATACAGGTATAGTTATTTGACTGGAAAATAAAATAAGCTTTCCGGTGTTTGAGAGAGAGTTTGAAATGAAAGTACACAAAGAGAGGGAGGATGTAAGTCCTACTGAAAGTGGTCTGGAGGAGGCCCACGTTTCCGTTGGCAATTAACTGTATTTTCTTCTGATTTTGTTTGTTTCTTCTCAGATTTCTCCATTAACAAATATATATATATATTATATGGTCGTCCGATCGTAGAATTTGGCAGATCATGATGTGCCTGAGCATTTCATGATCTGCCCTATTGTCTAGCGGTCATATCATGATGTGCCCAATGAAAAGTCGGGCGGTTCGATGAGAGCAATACGTTTGTCGATATTCCAAACTAAACGCTTTTCCACATCATGATATGTCTGGGCATGTTGTGAAATAGTTGCATTTTACGCCGCTAGTGGCTCTGTGTCTGTACTCTCCGCTTTTTTTACGTGCGCGCGAGATGGCTGCGTCAAAACAAAACTTTAATAGTTTTCGCAGAACCGGAATACCTTTTCTGTTTCACTAAAAGGACCGATGGGAGGGTCAAATTTTTTTTCTTTCGGATAAATCTCAGCCTTTTTTAATGAAATCGATATGTCCAACTATGGCTGGCCAAATCGTCAAACGATTTGCAATGAACGATATGGCGAATATTAATTAGTTGGTTATTTCATGAAATGGTGGCAGATCATGAAATGCCAAATTCTACGATGGACGACGAATACCGATATAATGTAAGGTGTCGCAAATTATGCTGCATTGATCGTGTCTATATCTGCGAATAAAGAATCAGCCATTAACTGTACTTACAGTGTAAAGATTTCCAAAATGAAAATATCAAAATTTTAGGGAGTTCACCGTCTATCCGTTGCGTGTCATATATCGTAATTTTTTCAGACGTTTGTTTGATTTATGCGAAAACGATTGGTTTCATAGAAAAATTGTTCATGACAAAAATTGTTCTATAACCTGCCTACTTCTGTATGTAATACCGATCGCCTGCGGGAAAATAAACCTTTAATTGTTACTTTCCAGTGTTTACTATATTTGAATGTAAAGTATATTTTTGAAAAACTTGTTTGTTATATATAATATATATACAGCTACATGTCTCCCAATTAATATCTCCCGTGCTCACTTACTGACCTCAAGATCGTGGATTCAAAGCCCGGCCGAGGCCCTTAGTTTTTTTTATCTGGAAGGAAGAAAAACTTACCTTCGCTTGGGACGTTAAGTGATGGTCCCGAGCATGCACCCTAAGTGAATAACAATTCTCCCATAGTAGTGTCGAAGGAGCGCTCTGGTAGTAGGTGTGATGACCTTGTAGTTAAAGCCCTGGCAATCTCCTTTCACAACCCAAAAGTTATTTTTAATATTATTTAAAAAAATATATAAATCAGAAACCATTATAAATGTATAAGTGTTTTCTATGCTCCTTAAACGTGTATACTGGTGTTGGGCAATGCGCAGCTGGTCCGGTAACTAGGTCGGTGGGAGTTAATAGCGAGTAGCCATGGATGGACTGGAGATGAATGACTGTCGTGCCTGCAGCACTATGCACCTAATGTGAACGGGTCAGGGTCTGAGAACTCAACAAAAGTTCATCTAATCTACCCGAAAAAATCGTTTTGGACATCAATTTTAGTATCTAACATATGTTTATGTACCACAGAAAGAGAAAGGAAAGGAGGTACTGAATATGTGTATGAAGATTTTCTCTTTCTGTTCCAGTTTTGGAATTATTATTTTATTCTTTGTTAGTGAGTTAGTTATTGTGACTCCATGCCCGGGCTTTAACTACGAGAGCGCTCTTTCGTCGCTCTGGTGGAAATGAGCCAGATTCTACTGTGGGAGGGACATTTTGCCTACTCTGGTTTTAACGAGTTTCTGACATCGTACAGGCTCGGGACCATCGCTTAACGTCTCATCCGAAGGAAGGCGTACTCAAGTTTCTTGAGAGAAGAAACCTAAGGGCCTCGTCCGGGTTTCGAACCCACGATCTTAAGCTCAGTAGGCTAGCACGCTATCTCTGAGTTATTATATTATGCGTAATTCTGTTGAAGTTTTGGGAAAACCGTTTTTTCATAGAAAATTCACAACACAGACAGTTTATTACATTGCAAATAAATCAAACAAACTGCTTTTTTACTACTAAACCCACATTTCCTATTCAGGTTTAGTTAAACTAAGTTAGTTTAATGAGTGCCAACATATCACATCCTTTTTAGGAACTAAACCCGACGATGGTTCGCTCAATGCCGATATTGTTTGTATATCTATACAATTTTGGGATATTTCAATATAGAACTTAGTCTTATTTCTCCAGATGTTGACCAATCTATCGAAGACGTAGGATATAATGCCTTATAATTTTTTGCTATAATTAACATTTTTGTTTGATAAGACGTGCATTTCATTTGTTAGGTTATACAATCACTTTAAAATATCACCGGTGCTATTTGTGAGCATATGCAAAACATGGAATGTTCCATACAGTAACATAAGTTACTTAATATTACAATAAATCGTCATATTGGCAAGTGTTTTTTGGCGAGTAGTGGTAAACAAACATCTACCACCTTCACCACACGCATCCACTCTTTATTATAAGGCCGGAATAAATAGTTGGTCCGAAACGTTGGCCAATTACTGAGTTTTTTTTTTCATTTACACGACAGAACCTCGACTTCCTTTAACATTCAAAATAAATTATGTTTTTTTTTGTTTTTTGTTTTTTAAAGTAATTAAATTTTTTTCAGTAATTTGTTTATTGAGGTTAGGTTAGGTTTTATGACTCATGCCCGGGCTTTAACTATGAGGTCATATCGCCTACTACCAGAGCGCTCTTTCGTCACTCTGGTGGACATGAGCCCGACTCTACTGTGGGAGTCCTAAATTTTGCCTGTCCTAAATTTTTATTCATCTAGGGTAGGGGTCTTTAACGAGTACCTGACATCGTACAGGCTCGGGACCATCGCTTAACGTCCCATCCGAAGGACGGCGTGCTTAAGTTTATTTTACCTCCCAGATAAAATAAAGTAAGGACCTCGGTCGGTCTACGAACCCACGACCTTGAGCTCAGAAGTCAAGCACGCATACCACTGAGCTACCGGCTCCCTCATTTGTTTATTGATTTTATTAATTAAATTTATTTAAGGCAGATACAATATTTTATAATCAATAACTTGAATCGTAGGCCTGTTTTATTTTTTTTTTTGTATACTGACTGATGATGAAGGCAACCTCGAAAGCCGGCTAACATAAAATAATAAAATTTGTTAGAGATCAGACTATATTTTTATTTTGTAACCTGTCAAATCATCACTTCTCACTACATGAGTCATCCTCACATTTGTTTAAGGTTACTAACCTCCTTAAAGTTACTTCTGGTGACGCCGGGTACCCTGCTAGTCTCTTATAAATCCCATATATCACCTGAGAAAACTGTTTACTTATTGAACAATGTTTCCTCTGGCTTATGATTACGTCTTCGTTCGAGACAAAGTGAAGTCAGACTATGCTTTCACCTTAACAAAACGGGGAAATATCAAAAGGTGCCTTACGTAAAGTTACGAATTACAGGTACACTATTAGTCTTGGTACTTATGGCATTTTTAAAGATTTATGATACGAGCCTGGTAGATTTCTTTTCTTTTTTTTTTTTTTTTTTAATGAACTTTTGAAGGTGCCAATATCGTTAACTGCTGCTTATTAGCGCCCTCTCAAATCTCACGATTCCTGTTTTACACTTTCATTAGAAATGCCAGAAGCTCCTCCTTCCACCTTAGTTGTGCCTCTCGATAGAAGTCAATTCGCCTTACTTCGATTCGCTAGCGAATTGTAGATGCTAATCCTTGATGATATGATAATTCAAAAGAAAGTACATTTTTTAATACTGCTGGGATATACTGGTAAACAATTCATTATAATAACATTTGGATGGTTTTGAAATATTTTATTGTAAGTTATTGTGACTCATGCTCGGGCTTTAACTATTATTATATGATCGAACATAAGTAGAGGTCCTTATCTTTATTTTGTTCCCTAGGGTAGAAGTCTTCAAATGTATTTAGTTACCTAAGGTAGAGGTCCTTATCTTTATTTAGTAATCTGGGGTAGAGGTCCTTATCTTTATTTAGTTACCTAGTGTAGAGGTCCTTATGTTTATTTAGTTACCTAGGGTAGAGGTCCTTTTCTTTATTTAGTTACCTAGGGTAGAGGTCTTCAAATGTATTTACTTACCTAGGGTAGAGGTCTTCAAATGTATTTACTTATTTAGGGTAGTCCTTAACTTTATTTAGTTATCTAGGGTAGGATTTTTTTTTACAGTTTATTTGACTATTTTCTACTGTGATAACACAATAAGAAAATATGATCATAAGAGAAGATAAAAATGAAAAATGAAGGGATTTTTAACTTCATTGTTTGTTATTGTGAATCATGTCTGCGCTTTAACTAGGAGATCATAGCCTCCTTTCAGTTACCTAGGGTAAGGATATTTTCTTGCCCAATATAGGTACAAAATGAAAAAAAGTATCTGACGTGAGCATAACATGACTTTGTTATAGCCATTATATTTTTGCCGCCCCCCTTTCAAATTCATTAGATGCGCTGGGCCTTACCTTGTTATCTAGTCGTACTATCTTCATGAAGGACCTAGACTCCCAGTTTCCTTAACGAAAAGGATACTCTCGTTGTCCTGGTTAAGATCAAATCTCCACCAAAAATCTCATGCGTGCATATTCCGGGCATCTACCCAGGAAGTGAGCTGTCGTTCGACTTTCTTATAACCGGTAATGCTAGTTTGAGGGAACAGTGAATTTAAGAAAATGGAGAAAGAAGGGGGGGGGGGGGGGGGGGGGGGCATAACATGTTATGGCCACATCAGATATCCATAGCAGCAAGGATTCTTTCAATAAAATAGAAGGTTGGTGGGCGACCGTCCTTGTCTTCGCTAAGGACAAGGACCCACTGCTCCTCATCCTCTCACTTTCCGTTCTCAATCAGCACAACTAATTGCCTGCCTCCCTTAACTCTTCCTTATTAAAGTTGTGTCGAAAGATGTTCCGAGCATAACTCCTCTTGTTAAGACCTATAAAGAATAATAACAGCAAAGAACAATACTTGTCGAATGTTGCTACATCCACTAATTGTTATGACACCTTATCTGAATGTCCTTCAGGGAAACAGAAGGGATTTGTGAAGGGAGCTTTCCAACATAAAATGTAAACTTTTTATATATATATATATTTTTTCTTTTTGTTGGGGGGGGCTGAATAATTAAATTTTTAATAGTAATAAGAACAACTAAAATCTGGAGGTAGCGTGCTAGTCTATTGAGCTCAAGATCGCAGGTGAAATAACCTTGAGCATGCCGTCCTTCGGATGGGACGTTAAACGATAGTGCTATTTTTCGTGAATAAACCATAGGTAGGCATAATTTAGGACTCTTACAGTAGAATCGGGCTCACCAGAGCGAGGAAAGTAACTCGTAAAGCCCGGGCATGAGTCAGAACTACTAACTAAATTCTGCTTTGGCGATAATGATTTTAGATATAAAAGAAATTAAAAATACAGTCTTCCTCTAAATAAAGAGGCTTTTAGAAGACGATAACATTTTCAAAACTTTTTTTCGTCGGATTGACTGTACAAGGAGCGTTTGAAAGTTTTATTAGACCGACTTGGCAAGGAACGTTGGATCATTTCGTTGTATGTACTTACCTAGCGAGAAACTACACTTTATTTTTATTGTACTTACTGACTTGGCAAGAAAAGTCACTTTATTTTTATTTAATTAACAAAGCAGGGAGCGTCCCCTTGGTTTTGTTGGATTGAAATAATATAGAAAGTAGCTTTATTTTCACTGGGTTGACTTGAAGAGGGTTCCCTCTATAATCATTGTTAAACTGACTTGGCAAGGAGTACTACCTATATTATTCTTGTAAACAGAAGTAGCAAGGAACTTATTTTTGCTTGGTTGACCTATTAATATTGCTAGGAACTTGGCGAAGGAACACTTCCATTATTTTAGCTAGATTGACTTAACAAGGATCTTTCCTATTATTGACTTAGCAAGGTATACTTACATTACTTGGTTAGTTAGTCAGCAATAATTCGCCGATCAAGGCAAAGTATGCCCCCGAGCCCCCGACAAATTACCCACTACAGAACTCTTTGTTACGTGTCTTGAAGGGTAATAAACATGTTCGTGTATATTTATTACTTCTTGCATATAAATAATTTAGTGTACTCCCCTCCTCTATAAGATACTCTCATTCAAGGAAGCCTAGAAAGAATATAAATTAAAACATAAAATCTAACACAAGTCTTTCCATTAGTAGCAAAATATGAAGTAAAAACATCATATAAAAATATCTAAAAAATTCTCTAGGATAAAAATACTTCTTCACTAAAATAAATATTCTAATTGACGATCTTAAAATGGCTATAACTTTACGAAATTAACTATAAACTTCACCTAGTTTAATATATTGTATTTTTTTTGTTTTATATTAGTCTACGATAGATGTTATAAACTAAGCAATTAAGAAAAGTGGTCCAAAAAAAATTAAAAAACCTACAATTTATTATGGTCTTTATTTCAGTCCCTAGTTTACTTACTTTTAATAGCATTTGGATGTATGAGTTCATTTATTCTAGAAAAATTAAATGTTTTTATATTTTTTTTTGGGTGTTACTGTTTGGAATCATTAGTGGTATTTTCTGGAAAATAGTGTTAAAAGTACATTATATATGGTAAAATTACAAGAAAAAAATAAAATAAATAATAATTTTTAAAAAACATTCAACACATCTCATATTATAGTTGTTCATTATGTCTATATGTTAGGATGCTGTGCACAAAATTTTGAAAATAAAACAAAATTCTAGTAAAGGTCGTTTTTTCTGAAAATAAAAATGTTATTTACCTTCGTGTTTTGATTCCGCTAGGCGACACTTTTTATCAACATTTATTTTTTTAAACTAACTTTTCCCTAACTCCTTAAACAGTTCTTTCAATTTTGTTCAAACTCCTTGTCCCTTTTCCCATATTTCACAAATGTTATTTTTATTATTATTTTTTTACATAGGTATATATATTTATTGTTAATAAAAAATTTATAATACTTAAAGCAAATTTTTAAAAATTACTATTTTTTTAGACTGAATTTATACTTTCTGATCTTAAATTTTATTCTATTTTGGATTCATGTTAAAATAGATAACACATTGTTACCACAAACTTATAAAAGTCATAAAATTGCCAAAAATGAACTACTTAAATACTGTTATAAATTAATAAGGCTCTGATCAACTACTGTTCGTGACACCGGACTGACCTGAGGCTTCTTCTGGACAGAAGAGGTCCCTACACTGATGTGTTATAAGTGACGAAGAAAGAAGAAACCTCTACCTATTTATATTATTATTGTAACCATGGCAACCTATTTTCCTCTGAATGAGACAGTTTCCATGTAGACATTATTTATAACCATATTTCCCAACAACCTGCTTCACTTTTGGCAACATCCTCTGACAACATAGTTCACTGATCCACATCCTCACTGCAACCGAAAATCCGTTAGTTTGTACAAAATATATAATAACAGTTTCGCGATGAAGAAGGATTGAGCATTATAATTATTGATAATAATGAAAAAAATAAATGTATACAAAATAATATAATATACTTACTGAAACTAATAGTAAAGTGAGATAAAAAAATAAAATAAAAATACAAGCTAATGATGAAATATATACGAAATAAGAGGGAACCGGTAGCTCAGAGTATGCGTGCTAGCTTACTGAGCTCAAGATCGCAGGTTCAACTTAATTTAATTTTACCTGGGGCACGATGTCAGGTACTCGTTAAATACCCCAACCATAAGTGAATAAAAATTTAGGGTAGGAAAAATTTAGAATTCCCATAGTAGAGTCGAGCTCATGTCTACCAGAATGACGAAAACACGTTCTGGTAATAGGCGATATGACCTTGCAGTTAAAGCCCTGGCATGAGTCATAGTAACTAACTAATTATATGAAATAATAAAATATTTACAAAATGAAGATTATTAATAAAGTAAAATAAAAATAATATTAAATATATTCATAATTATAGGTACACATAGGTATATACATGAATGTATACATAAATATATACATCGAATTTCTGACCGATTACATAACTTCGTCTATACTGGGGAAGTAAATCTGAAGATCCTTCCTAAGTCGTAAACAATGGAACAAATGCAACAAGCTGTTCAAATGGTAATAACGATAAAAGGCTGGTTAGTGGACAACTCTTGTCTTGTGATGCAAGGTGACACGGTTAATGCAATGGGCGCCGTTAACAGATGCAACAAAGGGGAACGGAATCTGTGTGCATTCTTGTAGAACATCCATCCGCTTAGTGGACCCATCAAAGAGAGTCTGTTTACCTTTCATTGAACAAGCATACTCATGCATCTTAGTCGCCTCTGGGATTCTTGATGCTTGGCATATCTTCTAGAGATGTCCACTTTATCTCCACATTTCGGGTTAATTCTGATGATTGTGACCTGCAAAAGGAGAATGCACATAGTGAAATCGACACGAAATATTGTTCGAAAAAATGGATACATCTTGAAGAATTTCCGAAAATATACAACAACAAACATAAACGTTAGGAAGATGGGAAACCACGACCTAGGACAACAAGTGTCAGAGATAGGTGATAGATAGTTGGCCACTATCGATAGTCCGATTCTATCGATGAAAAACTATCGATAGTATCGATAATTCAGTAACGTGCCTGCCGCTTTTCATGTAAACTACTTTCCAATTCCCATATTATATTATAATATGATAATTATATTTTTATTTTTTCATGTACATCTACCTAAGTTAGATTATTCTATGTTATGGAGGATGAAAGGGGAGTAAAAATATTAAACGAATAAGTAATTGTTCTTTCAAATTGAGCTTTTATTTTATGGAAATAATATTTTTTGTCGAAAATAATCGGTTGAAATGAACATGCTACGTAAGGGAAAGGAGTTTCTTGGAAATAGGTCCGTCATAGAATCATAATAGACTTGTATTTCTGCTTTAGCTCTCTATACTAGGAATTGGATTGGTTTTGTGTTCACAAGTGGCAAGCGTTCATTCAATATATTCAAATATTTCTAGGAAAACAATCTGTTTCCGATCTAAGTTGATTAACATGGGTTGAAATGAAAAGTAACGAAAATTGAGACCACATTCCCCCGGGACCTAACTACTTTTTACAAGATGCTGCTTATGTTTATGACCTAATCAAAAATCGTTACGAGTAATAGTTGTAGAGAATACAAAAATACATAATTTATATGAAATATGATTTTTTACATGTCGTCCGGTTTTCGAGATACTTGCCGAAAACCATCTTGAAATGTAGTTTTGAAACACATATTTGCAGACGTTTCCTTGATTTACTCGAAAACGTTTAGTCCTATCGAAAAATTAAGTCCTACCAAAATTGTTCCTTATAAAATTTCAAATCGCTTATAAGTCCTTAACTTTGTGATAGGATCAATATGACAGAAGTTATAGCGCCCCGAAGAATGTAAACTAAATTTCTATAAGGAATATATCTAATTGTAATTTTTAAATCGTAATTCATAGCAATGAACTATATTGGTATTTTTTTTTTAAATTATAAAAATTAAGAAAAACATATTTTACGTGGTCATTAAAGGATTTTCTTGTATGTACCAACAACAAATTTCCTACAGATTACTCTCTCTCCCCCTCCCCTTCTCAAGATCATTTTGTCTCTTTGTACATAGTTATCTTGAGAGAAGACATTCTTATACCCAGTAATGCCACTTAAAAAAATTTTGAGAAGGGAGAAAGAGAGTGTCTGTAAGCGTGGTTGGTATAAGAAAGTCATAATGACCAAATCACAATTTTTTTGTTACTTTTAAATTTGCTAAGGGAGAGGCCATGTCACCCTCGCCTCCTTCCGAGTCACATCTTGAAGAATAATAGACAATTTGATGTTTCAGTTGCGGTCCGGCACTTCAGGGCGACATGGTCTCACGGAGAAGAATCCTCTCTCGGTCGAGGGACGATCTAAATCTGGAGCTGGGACCCGCGTTTCCTCAGCAAGAAGAAGAGGAGGATGTCTGGTACAACAAGGACAAGCTCTATAGGGTAAGTACCTGCTAATATCCCCCACTTCTATTTCAAGCACCCCAGAGTCATATCTCAAGTGCAAAAAATCACACAATTTACATACATTTTGAATTTGTTTTTTTACATTATCTTACGTTTGTCAATGCAAAAACACGTCATGAATATTACTTGAATAAAAATGTGAAGATAATTATTTTAGAATTTTTTTTTCATGATGCCACAGTATAATAATTAATTAATTATAATAATTAAATTTCATAGTTATTTCAAGCCATAGATTATTTTTGACCCTTGTTTGTTTTGAATTAAATTTTTTCTTTCACATCATCGCTTTATTTCCTTGTTTCTTTGCATTTATCAGATCCTAAAATTGTTTCAAAAATATGTAATATTAACTGTGGGAAATTGCTGAACGCCCACCACCTTTACCACTGGAACGCAGACTTAAAAAGAAGAGACCGCATGTTTTTCTTCTCATCAATTAATCTAAAGAAATTATCTAAGTTTCACAGCTAAACACCCCCCTTGTTGTTATCCGATACTTTTTTTTTTCCCCCCTATATTATGTTAAATTTATCTAGTTTAAAGTTACTTGTCTAGGGCAATTAATGAATTGTACCTGAGTTCATATCTCATGTTAATTAGACCATTGGCCAGGTATTATTGTTATAGACAGCCCAACTATAATATTCATGTATAGAACAATAAAGTTTACAATAATTATAAAAAAAAAAAAAAAAAATTAACTGTGAAATTGAAAGAGTTGCAGTTGTTTCACAAGTCCGCTGTATTTTATAAATAAGACAAGCAAAAAAAAAAGGTTTATGAAATAGTTTATCTTAATTGATCACTTTCTAAGCGAGATAATACATTGAATTAGGTACATGAAAACATACAAAAAAAGTCGTCAGGGAATCACCGAGAATGTACTTCCCCATAAAGGATTTATCAATTAAGTTTCCGTTCTCCCTCAAAAATCAATCTACCGACCTAAAGATCAGTAGTTCACTTCTGAATCCTCATACAAAGAGGATACGATACTCATTACATCTGCAGATATTAGAGTTTTTGAGTCGAGATCCTCTCCTCTGATCTCTATTCGGCCGATTCATCAGAAAATTAATAGGCGATGTGTTTCTTAAACTTCTCTGGGATGTTGAAATGTTGATTTTTTCTTCTTTTTTTCCGGGATTTTTTCCAGAGGTGTCTTCTTTTTTCTTCTTTTTTGACAATATTCTGGACATTTTCACGGCCCTTCTTCTGATCACTATGAACGAAGTTCGAGGGTCATAGTGACCAGGAGAAGAGACGAAAGTGTTCCGAAAAATTGTCAAAAAGAAGACACCTCTGGAAAAAATGCCGGAAAAAAAAAAAATAAAAAATCAACAAATTAATAGGCGTCCTTATGGGGTTTATCTTCATTACGACTGCAGTTATTAGAATTTTTGTGTTGCCAAGTCAACTATTAATTACTAAAAATAAAGAAAACGCATGTTTTTTAAAAAATATTGTCTATTTCACAGATAATATATAATATGGGAGTACTTTCGCTATTGCTACCATCTTCAGCCACGACTTAACAAATACGACTAAACACAATATTCAGTATTTGTATTATATATTATATATATTTCGTGAAATAGACAATATTTTTTTTAAAACTTAAATTTTTTCTTTACTTTTATCAGATGTTTCACAATATCTCGGAAAAATGTTAAATATTATTAATTACTAGCCTAAACTGTCGTTTGTGTATAGAGGGTGAGCGAACATTTAGTTGATTAATTCGTGTTGGGGACGTACATTGCCGGTGATTCACCGATTACTTTTTCTTGGTAAATTCAAAAAGTTAAACAATAAATTTCTCAAGACCTCAATGAAATTTGCTTATCTGAAGGAAAGGAGCTTGGACAGCCTTACGTAATTACAAGAGGGCGGGGTCCAGCCGTTGAGGTCTATGTAAATCAGGAGCGGTCGTGACTTAGCTAACCAACCAACCAGTCTTTTAAAAGATAGTCTATCCAAAACGGTTTTATTACACAAATACCGTCTCCTATCTCTTCATTTTCTTGACAGGATTATATTCAGAATTCCAAAGTTTTTTTTTGCAAAGTGAAAAACATTTACACGTATTTGTCTGCATACTTTATATCTGCATAAGAATTACTGATATTCTCTGAATCAGTCAAATAAGTAATATTTTATCCAAAGATTCCTGCATCGATTCGAGGATACTCTGGTATTTTTTCTTCAAATTCAGGAAAAATTCTCTTTAGAGTAGAAAAGAATAACAACCAGTAAAGAACTTTTTTTATTACATTTTTTTTATATTTTTTTATTGACTTGTTGCTTGTGTATTTGAGTATTGTATGTATCTATTTATTATACATATTATGTACACATATATTTATTTTAGTTGATTTTCTTCTTGTTTTCTCTCTTATTATTTACTATGTACTTTATTTGGAATACCATTTTTTTAGTGTATTTGAATTTCTTGCTATTATTTTTTGAAGTTTATGTTTAAACCCAAATTGGAATTTTTCTTCAGAGCCTCAGACAATCTCATGTAGCCTCAGAATTTTTTGAATATGCCATCTTAGGAAACATAAACTTTTCTTTATGAGCGATCACCGAGCAATCTTTGGTCATCGGTGGTCCTGCCAGTAGTCGACATATCCCCTGGACACTGGGTAGCTGCTCCAGTTGTTCCAGGTCCACTCCTGTGTATGATCCGGTCCCACAAATCAACTGACCTGGTCGTACAGCTGATATTCGAAGAATACATGGTCTGCAGTCTGGATGCCCCCGTATGAACAGTTCTGGTTAGTCTTTCTTTTAAAAATGAAGAGTTAAAATCTCCGGGACCTGCTAATGTCACCCAGTGGTCACCTCTCATCCTGTACCTCGTATAGCCCTGTACCTCCGAAAGTATGAGTGCGTCCTTCGGCCATTCGTACTATTTTTACCAATTTTCGACTATGCAATATTGGACAGTATTCTTGCAAACCCTGGTCGGAACAGTCCGCGCGTCTCTTTTTTCTAGCCTAGGCGTAAACCCACACCAATATCTACTACTAAAGGGGTATTGCATCTACAGAAGTACGAGGCAGCAGGGGAGGCAGTCACAAATACTTTTTGAAGTAGATTGTCTTACATGCAGAGTAGCTTCACGTCACGCGGTCCAACCTCCTGGCGTTGGAAGTTGCTATTGTCCTTAAATACTACTGTTGAACTTTGTGCTGACGATGCGAAAGCCTAAATCGATTTTTTGGAAATAGACAATAACAAAACTTATTTTCAGCTAAATCGGTCGATTGGTTTTAGGGGTGCCAAAATCTTACTTGAATCATTTCGCGCTGGGGAATTACATTGGCAATGATTCACCGTCGTTGTTTTTTTCATTACCGACAATGAAGTTGCTGCTTGACCTCCGCTGGGTTAAGTTGCAGTACGCTACTGCAATTTTACAATCGCTATTTTGATGTATAAAGTTGTATGACGTATCCATGTTATGGTTTAAATATTATTATTAGTTATCCACTGTATTTTCCTCTGAGGGGCCGATTTTATTAAAATTTTCAGTAGACATATCCAAGGCTACATGTTGCCACTACTGACCGGTGAGGTTCGAGAAGCCGGTGTTCACCGTTGGTTACTTTCACTAAGACACACCAAGGACGTACTCCCTTTCATTTTCCACTCTCCTCTTTCATCCATCTTACAAAGAGGTTTCCATCTTTCTGAAAAAGAAAAAAAAAAAACTATTTTTCACTGACATACCGTCGTCTAGTTTGCAGAAAGAGAAAACTTAATGTCATAACCAGATCATTGCCTCTTAAGAGATTTTCTTCTTTTGTGGATTCAAAAGTGAAAACATATAAGTAAATGTTTGCTCTATTTCTACCTAGGCTGTCACACTACTTCTACCTAGGCTATGTCACATTACTATTTCTACCTAGGCTATGTCCCACTACTATTTCTACCTAGGCTATGTCACACTAGACAACAAGATGTTAAAAATTGGTAACATACTTCATTGTGTTCCGAAGTGTTAAATAATATTAACATTTATCTACGTTATACCTTGGTAATAGGATACGTCATCAAAATGTATAGATCAAGGCAATTTATGTATTAGGTATATAAATAGTTATTAAAACTTAGAGTCGGACACACGGATTACCATGTATTTTAATTACCAATGTATTATAAACTACATAAAAAATGAATAAATAAATAATAAAAAATAAATTAATATATTAATAATAATACCTACTAATAAATACAACAAATACAGTTTTTCTGCCGATTGCGCTGAAAATTATTGTGTCGTTCTTATGGAGTTTTGAATTTACATATAAAATTTTATGTCGATACATTCATTGATTACAAGCAGTTTTTACAGTTTTAAGTTAGCCTCTTCCCTTCGGTCGATTTGGCTGAAAATCGATAGGTGTTGTTGTTAGAGGGTTCTGGATTCACATATAAAATTTCGTATCGATACAATCATTCTATCGGGAGTTATCGTGTTCACGGGCACACACACACACAAAAGCACGTGGACTTTTTTTTTCATATTTGGAATCAGGAGGTTGGAAAACATGAAATTTCGTTGAAAACTCGGCATCGAATTTTTGATTGATTACATAACTTTCCCTATACTTCGTATAGGTGGGGTAGTAAAAAGTGTTTTGTGTTTGATCAGCTTAGGTCTGTGTGGTATAAATTCAAGGAACATTTTCCTCCGGATTGGCGGAGACACTCCAGGAGAGTCTGCGTGTGTTGCCTCGTGCAATTACTAACGAGAATTATTAATTTTAACCATAGCCGATGTGGAAATATTTATTGAACTTTACAGCTTGACATTAGTGACTTCTTGTTATAAACAATAAAATCTTCACATTTTTACTTTCATGTAAATCATGAACTTGAAGACGTCATGAACGACAATGTTTTGGTTTGATCTTGCGTCTGCCTTCCTCAACAGTCTATATATCACCTCCACAGTAGCTACTGACGATATACGCAAACAGGAAGACAGGATTGGCTATGGATAGTTGCTTGTTAACGGCTTGATAATACGGTGTATAAGACACCTGTCATTGGTGGACAATGTATGGCCCAAGTGTACAATCACATCTTCATTAGGTGGTAGCGTAGCCACCACAAATCACTACGCTCCCCCTCCTCCGTTCCTGGACCACCACACCGAATTGAATCCTCTTCCCTTGTATTGTTAGCTCGTAATTACAATATCCATTCACAATGAACCTGCCTTCCAATCAAGACAAAAGATAGAAAAAATAAATAAAAATGATTTGAAAAAAAAAGAGGCTTCTTGAGATCTTGGCAATATATCCTACAGTAATACTGTAAAATATAATGAAAAACTCAATAAAAAATATATAGAAAAACATATGTTTTTAAAATATTGTCTATTTCACAAACTATATTGTGATAAATAAATTATTGTTAGGTTAGGTTAGGTTTTATGACTCACGCCCGGGCTTTAACTACGAGGTCATATCGCCTACTACCAGAGCGTTTTTTCGTCACTCTGGTGGACATGAGCCCGACTCTACTGTGGGAGTCCTAAATTTTGCCTACCCTAAATTTTTATTCATCTAGGGTAGGGGTCTTTAACGAGTACCTGACATCGTACAGGCTCGGGACCATCGCTTAACGTCCCATCCGAAGGACGGCGTGCTTAAGTTTATTTTACCTTCCAGATAAAATAAACTAAGGGCTTCGGTCGGGCTACGAACCCACGACCTTGAGCTCAGAAGTCAAGCACGCATACCACTGAGCTACCGGCGCCCTCAATTATTGTTAAATAAAAATAAATAATAAATCATAATTGAATTAATAAAATTAAACAAATGAAATAATAATAATTTACCACATTTCCTGTAGAAGTTATATCTCTCAAGTCTTTTACTAAATTTTGATTTCTACAGTAGTTTCCGAAAAGATCCCTAAAAAAATATCAAATGTTCAAGACGGCAATTTTTAAGAAATTGCACGTAAATTTAAATAATTTCAATAAAAGAATTTTTCATTTGGATTTCTAAAGAGATGCCATATTGTTTTCTAAATTTTGCAAAAATATTAAATATAATCCAAAGGTTGTTTTATTGTCTTACTGGGTCAACAGGGAAATTGAATAGAATAGAATTTAGAGAACAAATAATTGGGTTTATTTACTTAAACTACATAATAAAATTAATAACTAAGAGATAAAAAAAATCAAAATATCTGCAAAAAGAAATCTTACAACCTAATTTTTACATTTATGTTTTAGTCTCATTTCTTTCTAAATACTGGCCATTCTTCAAATTTATAAGAGATCAAATTAAGTTATTTTAGGGCATATAAAACATATAATTAAATTAAAGTACCTTCTTTGTGCATCTATTTCAATTAAAACTCCAATTAATCACAATAATTTCTCTACAACTTAGTTCTCCACACATTAAGCCTAAACTCTCGCTCCATTTCAACTCAGACCACTCCACCATTGACTCAGACCTCGACTCGTCTCCAATTTAAAACATCTGATGGTAGTGTTTTATTTTTTATTCATGGGTTGTTTTAAAACAAAATGCATTCATATTATTATTCACCAATTTAGTTGCTTCTTTATATAAATAAATATAATTCATTTTTATAATATTAATGATTTGAATGTGTATTTTTATACATCACAATATATAGTATATGGGAGTAATATCGGTATTGTTACCATCTTCAGCCACGACTTGACGAATACTAAATGGAAGTTCAACAAGTTTACAAACTGTCCGAACTGTCCCTTATCCTGTACAGTAAAGTCTTAAAAACATGAAAATCATTAAAAATAAAATCTCTCAAATTGAAATTTTATTAATTAAACAAAAAATTGAAATAGTATCAGTGCTCATTAAAATACAATTATATATGTATGTATGAAATAAATCAGTTTTGAGAAAGTAATTACGTACACACTGAGACTAGAGAATTATATTATTGGCGCTAAAAGGGGTGAATATATGAAATTGGTCAGATTGGATGACTGGGAATGTGATATTGGAATTATTTGTGTATATTCATAAATGATGTACCATACGGTTTTCGGTTATGTGGTAACACAACCGACAAAAGATACCCGACTATGTTATTCAGGTTAAACATTTTTTTTTTTGTTGAAATATTTTATTATGCATATTTACAATTGGTGTAGACCATAAGTAAATTTATTGACAATAGTTAGTGCAATAGGTAGTTAATAAAATAAATAATAATAATAATAATTAAAAAATATTAATAATAATAAAAATGTTTCCATCAAGTCTTGAAGAATATGTACAAAATAATAAGAAAATAATTACACCGATAATAATAAAAATAATAATATAATAATAGGAAGAAGAAGAAGAATTAAGCATTAGAAATATTGGCCTCATTGAAGAATACAAACGTCCTGCTTTGTTGGTTTTTTCTCTTTCTTTTACGAGCAACCCGGCTGAGGTCCTCAGATTTTTCATCTGGGAGATGAGAAAACCTTGAGCACACCGTCCTTCGGATGGGACGTTAAGCGATGCTTCCGAGCCTGTACGATGTGATGTACTCGTCAAATACCCCTACCTTAAGTAATCAAATGGTTGGCAATTTATGACTCCCACAGTAGGATGAGGCACATTTCCACCAGAGCAACGAAAGGGCTCACATGAGTCACAACTAACTAACTTTTTTTAGGATAAAAAAGAATTGTAAAATATTGAAAAAGTAAAATATTTTCTTTATTATTATTCCAGGTATATAAATATTTTTTTTTAAATATAAATATTTAACACTACTTTGTAGTAGTAGAAAAGTAGGAAGGTTTACGATGCAATGCAGTGACATCACTGATTAACGACATGCTTTCACTAATGATTTATAATGCGGAGCCCTGCATCCGGCTTCACTTTCTGTCAGTGGAACTCTTATTAGCACAGCGGTAACTGTTCTGCCTCTGAAAAAAAAATTTGAAATCCACGGTCAATTTTCCCGATTAATTCGAAAGTCAACTAAAGTCATCTCCTACCTTAAACTATCTATTATTACTATTACTTCCGACTATTACGAAGTACCTATAGAGGAAGTTATGTAATCGGTCAGAAATTCGATCTTGATTTTTCCCCTGAATTTCATGTTATCCAACCCCTATTCCAAAAAGATGAAAAAAATATTTCTGTCTGTGTTTATTTTTGTGTATGTGAACAGGATAACTCTCGATAGAATGAATGTATCGACACGACATTTTATATGTATTATAACTCTTTGAGGACGACACCTATTAATTTTCCCCAAAATCAGTCGAAGGGAAGGGAGGCTTTACACAGATACCCTAATTACAGCCGATGTAATGGATATATCGACAGAAAATTTTGTATGTGAATTCAGAAGCCACTATTCCCTAAGTCAAATATTGAGTTTGAGTCCAAACGGTCAATTGGGAATGCAAACGTACCTTGTACCTTCCACATCCTTTCGTGTTGGCAAGTACATAACTGGTGAGCAGAACATTTAATTTACCAGTCTAGTCATCCTACTAGCTTGCTACACACAACAGAAAAGTACATAACTGGTGAGCAGAACATTTAATTTATCAGTCTAGTCATCCTACTAGCTTGCTACACACAACAGACAAGTACATAACTGGTGAGCAGAACATTTAATTTACCAGTCTAGTCATCCTACTAGCTTGCTACACACAACAGACAAGTACATAACTGGTGAGCAGAACATTTAATTTACCAGTCTAGTCATCCTACTAGCTTGCTACACACAACAGACAAGTACATAACTGGTGAGCAGAACATTTAATTTACCAGTCTAGTCATCCTACTAGCTTGCTACACACAACAGACAAGTACATAACTGGTGAGCAGAACATTTAATTTACCAGTCTAGTCATCCTACTAGCTTGCTACACACAACAGACAAGTACATTTTCACTGTAGTATTTTGTGCATCTCCAACCCGCCACACTACTATTATATGTATATAGGTTCATATTGACCAGAAGAAGGGACGTGTAAGTGTCCCGAAATATTTTTGGAAAAAAGAATAAGAAGACACCTCTGGAAGTAATGCCGGAATTACCAACTTCCACATCCTTTCAATCCTTATCCTTTTAAGATGAAAAAAAATAAACTTGTTAACTTAAGAAATTATTAAAGTTAATTATACTTCCTCTTATTGAGTTTTAATTTCCATTTACACATTATTTCTTCTTTTTATAAACTATTTTCCGGAAAATTATTTCCGCTATAAATTACAATCTCATTGATAACGTCGTTGTCATTTTAAGTCGTTTAAACAGTATTATATTAACTATATAATTTTTTTCTTGTACCTAATTCATTTTCTTTTCATTACATCCTCCAACTAAATTTCTCTGTTTTGTTGCGTGCTTTCACTTTAATTTTACTGTTGACTGTCCTAGTCTCTCGGTACTTCCACCAGAGGAGAACAAATTCAGACCTTTGATGCTACGCATATTTGGCGATTGGGCTAAAGTAAATCTCAAAGAACAATAGCTTTATGTAATGTTTAGCTGGCTGGCTACCTCGCTTTGGTTGTAATTGTGTTATATAATTTTATCTGAAACTAAGGAGTATGGTTGGCACGGAATGTGGAAGCTGTGTGGAGAAAATGTTTCATTTGCGAAGAAGAAACCGAACATGGAAGTAGAAGGTCAGAGAGTTTTGAAAACTTTTGCTGTTCATCTGCTCCCGAAGAAAGAAAGGGCACCTTGCACGTATCATCTGGTGCGTTGGATCCAATGAAACGGGGCATATTAGAAAGAATTGTCCGAAAGAAAAGACTTAAGCCACGAGATTCAGGAAAACTGAACACTGTATCAATAATGATAGAGAGGAAAGGTCAGCATTCCCTATACTCCCAGCAATATAATATGTTATATTTATATATATATATATATATATATATATATATATATACATTTGTTCTATTGGTAGTTATCGATACTTATGTTTATATATATATATATATATATATAAACATAAGTGATATACTTAGTCAACAATTCGATGATTGTCTGTGTCTTTGTGTATATATGTCTGTATCGATAACTACCAATAGAACAAATGTATCAACACGAAATTTTTTTATGTAAAACCAGAACCCTTTAACAAGGACACCTATTGTTTTTCAGCCAAATCGGCCAAATGAAAGAAGGACTGGAGAGACAACTTAAAAACTCTAATAACTGCCGTTGTAATGAATATGTCGACATGAAATTTCATATTTGAAGTCATAACCCAATGAGGACATAACCTGGCCAAACTCAGTGATGTCGACCGAATAGAAAGGGGGTTCAAGAGAGGGAGGTCAATTCAAATATCCTAACTGCCGATGTAAGTCAACTATTGAATTTTAGCGCAAACGGTCCACGGGTTTTTGGAGGGGGAGCAAAACTTTAATTGATTAATTGGGGAAGTACATTGTCAGTGATTCTCAGGTCACTCCATATAAATACGGACCATATCCGGTGACCATTCACACTGTTTTTGTTTTTTTACGAAAATTAAAATAGATAAAAATGTACCATGGATTAAGCAATATATTCACTTGAAATAGGTATTATGAAATAAATCTTGACATTATTGCAAAAAGATATTAAGAGTAGTAAAAATAAACATTAAAGAAAAATAGAGTTACATAAAAATAATTAGTATGAGTCTTGGGGTGGGACATTGTTGTGGTATTTTGAAACAGAGGTCGGTACTAACTGTTGCTAAAATCTTTCGCAACATCTATTTATTGTCAAGTATTTAGTTAAGTTGAACCACTTTGATACTGCAATGTAGCAATGCACATTCTACACTTGCCTTGTATTGCATTTAGGGTCCGTCCAACACATCTGGGGGTTGAAAGCAGTGACAGTTTGTGACAGGAAGGGTCGGAAGGATAGGGGCACTTGAAAGTAGTGACAGTTTGTTATATAAAGGGTCGGAGAAGGAGCGGAGATCAAATTTCGTTACATTATTTATGGACATACTCTTATAACTATGATCTGATTGTCCACATCTGAGAAACTCTGTTCCCGCTCAACGATTTTACAAACGCAATTTAATGTTTTTTATTAACGGAAACAGTTTTTTTTTTCTTTTTTATTACAGGAAAACGAATTATTACTGTGTCTTTCGGTTTATTACTTCCCCAACTAAACGATGCATAGGGGAAGTTATGTAATTGGTCAGAAATTCTATTTAAATTTTTCACCTAGAATTTCATTTTTTTCGACCCACTGAAAAAAGTAGTTTCTATCTGTGTTTGGTAATACAGTAACTCCCAATAGAATGAATATATCGATATGAAATTTTATATGTTTATCCCAGAACCCTTTAGGGACAACTACCTATTGATTTTCATCCAAGTAGGCCAAAGGGAAGAAGGTTGGGGGGAGGCTTAACACAAAAATGCTTATAAAGTTATAATATATAACAGTTCTGTCATTGTTACGAATGTATCGACATAAAATGTCAACACTATAAGGACGATATCTATTAATTTTCAGCGAAATCAGCTGAAGGGGAGGTGGGAATCAGAGGTCGCTCAACTTAAAAACCTCAAACTGTCGATATAATGAATGTATCGATATACAATTTAATATGAGGATTCAGGACTATGTATGTCAGATATTGAGTTTTGACCGAAACGGTCGATTGGCTTTGGATGAATTAATCCTTGATGGGGAAGAATAAATTCGGTGATGTACCTGTCTTTTTTTTTTTCCTTCTTGAAGCAAATACTCTGTGTCAGACTCAAAACCCTTTTTTTTTCTTTCTTTCTTCGGGTGCTCCTGACCCCTTAGGGGGGTCGGTCACATCACCCTATGTTCTCCCGGCTCTTTACACCGAGTGATCTCAGGATCTTCTCGGGGGTTCTGTTCTGCCTGTGTCCCGGAGCCGGGGGCAGCCGCCGCACGCGTCAGACTCGAAACTGTCCACCCCTTAGTTTTCCCCGAGACCGAATATTTACCAGATAGAAGTTGGGTGTACCGAGTTACTTGTAATTGTGGAACGGCCTATGTTGGTCAGTCAGGGCGAAACATTCATTGGATAGGGAAACAATTTGAAGAAAATGGATTAAGGGAATTTAAGGACCACTTAGTAGCCTCAGGTCACAAGTTTCTAGTCTATTTTTACACTAGAATTCAAAAATGTCTTAAACACCGCCATATAGTTCTTTTTAGTATTTCTCTACTGTTTTGGTAATTTATCTCTAATAATAGTGTATAGGTACATACTTTTCAATATATATGCATTTTATCTTGTTTTTATTTTCACATACTTATAGTAAAAAAAATTGACAATAGTTATTATTTTAGTAATTCTAGAGGTTTAAAAAATTGTAGGCTCAGATTCACCACCTGATTTGCCGAAACTACCGTTGATTGCCAAAACTATTGTTTATCGAATATATATTGCTGGACAGAAACCGCTTGATACTTATTTAGTTGTTGTTTCTTAACTCTTGCTATTCCCTCTTGATCTCTTAACTCTTGCTATTCCCTCTTGATCTCAACTTTTCCTAAGTTTCAGCAACACTGTGTATTGCATTATATCCTGCTATCAATATCTGCAGAAGATGTTCCTTTTATGGACCTTCAGATAATGACACAACATGTAATGCTAAGCTTTCCCTTATAATCTTTTAGTTTAGTGCTTATAAATCACACTGTAGAAATCACAATTTCTCCACCAATTGGTAAGCTTTGGAGAAACTACTTACTGCAAATTATCACTAACTTATTAATGAAGTTATTACTTCAGAAATATAGGAGAAGTTGAGTTTTAACAGGAATTTCATGTTTTTCGATCCCTTGATAGAAGCCTGTGTATCGATATCTGCCGATAGAATGAATATATATCGATACAACATTTTATGTGTGTCTAGAATAGAACCCCCAAAAATTGATTTTCAGCCAAATCAGCCAATGGGAAGGTGGTATGGGGGGAGGGGCTTAACATAAAAATCCCAGTGACTGCCGAAATAATGAATGTATCGTTACAAAATATTAAATTCAAGTCCAAAATTCCACGAGGATGACTACCTGGGGCTCAATAACCCTATTTATATATGGATCCCAGAAACTGATAGGGGTAACACCTGTTGATTTTCAAGGAAATCGTCCGAAGGGAATGAGGAGAGGAATCAGAGGTGACTCTCAAAAACTCCTAATAAGTGTCAATGTAACGAATCTATCAACTGTATACTGGATGTACAAAAATAATACACACATGAAATGATTAAATTATAAAAATTTTAAAAATTTGTTATATTTATTTTTATATAGAAAGAAAATGTCTATTTAAAACAAATGCCAGTAAAAAACAAAACACGGCCATCAGCTGTTTTTATTAGAGAGTGTGTAGAGTGAGTCGAGGCCTGGGTTCTATGGCGGCGGTCTGAGTGAAAAATGTCGAGTGGTGTTTAGGCTTATGTTGTAATGAACTAAATAGAAGTGTATTGATGGTGAAACTGATCCAAAAAGAAGGTACTTTTATATGAACAGGATATATGCCCAGAGATGTACATAACTTAATTTTAGAGAATGACCCAAAATATAAAACAAAAAGATTGAATTAGTGTTAAGAATTTAGTTTTTAAGATTTTTTTCTTTCGATTTTTGTTTGTTTCAATGTTTAGTTTTTAATTTCAATAATGTAGATTTAACAAAATAAACCCAATCTTTGTTCTAGTAAATTCTTTTCTATTCATTTTCCCTGTTGGCCCAGTAAAATTATTTGAAAACCTTTGGATTAGATTTAATATTATTTAAAATTATTAAAAATGGCATCTCTTTAGAAATCCAAGTGAAAAGTTTGTAAATTGCATTTTTTGTTAATACGTGCACTTTCATAAAAATTGCACGTCCTGAACTTTGGATATTTTTTAGGGCCCCTTTTCGAAAAACTACTGTAGAAATCAAAATTATAGTAAAAGAAAAGAGATCAAATTTCTACAGGAAATGTGGTAATTTATTGTTTATTTAATTATTATTAATTCAATTATTATTTATATTTTTATTTGTTTATCATTTATTTAAGTTTAACATTTAACACTTAAACCTTTATAAGCATTTTCTTTACCACTCTCAGGTGACTCTCAAAAACCCCTAATAAGTGTCAATGTAACGAATGTATCAACATAAATTTTAGTCTAAAGATTCAGAAGTCCTTGGAGTAAGGCATCCACCCTAAACGTCATCGCTAAATTGATCACAGAAAACTCAGTTCATTAATTCGCGCTGGAAAAGTTACCTAATTTTTTTTTTTTTCCACTATTCAATAAATATTTGAAGGATAAATGTGTATATATTATATCAAATGAATCTGTTTTGATATTTATTTATTGAGAGATCGGAGGCCAAAAAATAATAACGAAATTAATCACTTTTGGCAAAAAGTTCAATCCCGATCCTCGTAGCTCTGTCGGTAAGTGTGATTACTTAACCATATTTAAGGATGGATCTCGTTTTAGGTCACGGGATTTTCAAAAGTATTACCTCAGCTTTGCTATTCATTATTTATTTATTAACATTTATTATTTCTTTTTACTTTCTCCTTCCGTCTATATATAATTTTTTTTTTTTTTTTGTTTTAATGAAAATAGTTGTTGAATAATTCGAAAAAGACTCGTCTCATTGACGAATATATACAACATTATCATTCGTCTTGCCCATTTCTCTGTTCTTTGGAAAATGTCTGACGTAAAAATGATCCGAAAAGACAGAACCCCCCTCCCCCCCCCCCCCCCCCCCCCCGGGGTGACTACCAAATGTGCATGAGTTAAGGGCACTCGACTACACTTTTTTTTTCCCGTGTACCAGACCCCTCCACAAGTCCGCCGCGTAGAGGGGAAATAAGTGTTTATTCTGTTTTCAGTTTTCATTCATGTTGCTACTGCTGGTTGTAGGACCCCACCCACTCGTCCAACATACGTTATTGGCGTTTCCCGAAAGTATGGATTAGAACTAACAACACTATTAATAAATTTAAAAAATGAATAAATAAAGATACTTGAAAATATGAGTACAAAAATATTTTATATTGTAGATAAATAAAGTATATAATAAATACAGTAGATAAATTTTTTTTAATTTAATAAAATTAACATAATAATTGTTGATAACTTTTCCGGAAATGTATTTTTATATCTTTAATAAAGACACTAATGGGACGACAAGTTTAAAGTTTACTTCATATGACCAAAGGCGGACTTCAACCCCTTCAATTTTAGAATATCTAATATGAAAAATATAAAAAATATATTTGTAGGTTCCATATCGGTCGTATAATTGTTTTGTATAGTATAAGTTCTGTACGGAGATAATTTAGGTTCCCTTTTACTCTCATCGGATTGTAAAACAAATTAAAACGGACAGTTTAAATTTAACGTTCCCACCCCTAGACTGCTTGAAAAAAAATCGCATTCAATAACTCATGTTACTTAACCATGTTCCATGTTTCCGATTTCTAAGTTATAAAGTAGCAATTGAGTCCTGCATAAAATAAGAGTATCTTGTATAATCATATACATTAGTATCCTTATGTAGGTTCAGTGATTGTCTATTGTATGTATATCACGTTGTTTGACATTTTATGTAATTTGTACCTAATTCAACTTCTCTGTCAACTATCTGAATTTAACGAATTGTTACCTTAGCTATTTGGTTTTAATACCGACAAATATACTGGTTAATTTTTAATTGTAAAATTGTTTACACCAGTGTCTATAATACAGATGTTCTTTATGCTAACATTCCTTTTGTCAATCAGAAGCTTTCTTTTATAGAAGATATTTATTGAGATTCTATATTTTGCTTTGACTAGATGTTTGAGTATAGAAGTCGACTCAATAAATATGTTCTGTTACAGGAAGATTCTCATTGACAGAAGGAATAGTTAACATAAACATATGTATTATAGATACTGATGATAAGAATGCATCCCTATATGTTGCTATATTTTGAGAAGGTATATTATAAATGTGAGAAGTGAAGTTACAATAATATACTTTAAGTTATTATTATACAATGTAAAATTATATGTTATTAATTAATTACTAAATCCATAGTTTTATTAATGTAATGAAATAACTAATTTTTTTTTTTCAGGTAAGTCGACGTTCGTGTTAAAGAAAAAATGGCAAATGGGTAAATATAAAATTTAATGTTTTTAATTTTCTGTAGTTACAATAAGGTTTGTTAGCCTTATTCGTAACTTTGTAACTGGGGTTGTAGCGCACATCTGCTTACACAGAAGATCGTGGGTTCAAATCCTACCGTTGTCAGTACTGTGAACATGTGTATATCTGTTTGCATTCCTGGTGACCACTCATGGGTGTTCAGAGTAGGACTGCAACCTGTTGATGCAACATGGATAATTTTTAACCATAATATAACTGAATATTGATGACCCATTATTACCTAGTGACTGTCCATAAATAGTGTAACGCAATTTTAACCTCTTCTGACCCCCCGTAACATTTTCATTTTATGATTTTGAAAATCCCCATTCAGTTATATATTTGAAAAAAAAAGTATATATCATTTAATAAAAAGTTTTCTACGAGAAAAATAATTTACATTGATTCGAATTTAAAGTACAATTGTTCAAAAGCCGGTTTAGACCCTTAAGATAATCTTCTGTGTGGTAAAATCCCTTTTCATTAATGAGAACGATCAGCCCGTTTATAAAAGAACTTACTCGTTAAAGACTTCTAGGTGAATAGAAATTTAGGGTAGGCAAAATTCAGAACTTCCATAGTCAGGCTTATGCCCACCAGAGCGATGAAAGAGCGATCTGGTAGGAGGCGATATGACCTCGTAGTTAAAGTCCGGGCATGAGTTATAATAACTAACTAAAAGAAGACAAGAATGAAATTTTCTCACAACGCTTTTCGACGGTTTGCTCAAACATAACAAATTCATTTAGTCTGTCATCATATAAAATTATACTAGAAGAAATAATAACTGATCATGGTGACATTGTGAAAGTGCACTTCCCTTGCACCTGCACCTCTAGGATATATGCAGTTATACTAAATGGTCACTTAGAAACTTTCTCTTCATCCTAGGTCAAAAAAAAAATTTCAAATAAATAGTTTCTTCAAGGAATAGGAAAGGCAAACATCTAATTGACTAAAAGAAATCAATTTTATGTGTAATGGCCCATGATCGACCGGATATAATTTTATTTAAAAAAAATAAAAATATAATTTTATTTTTACTTCCCCCTATAGTAATGGTTGTATTTAATTCGATGTTGAATTTTCAAAGAAATTTCAAGTTTTCCGACTGCTTGATTACAAAAATTAAAAACGTTCAAGATGAATCAGCGCGAATTAACTAAGTTTTCATATGTGATAGTAAGATGTGGGACAAGATTTCTTATAGAAATCAAAGACGTTGTCTTCTCTCTGTTTTATTTTTGACCAGAACCGGTTTTGAACGCAACAGCGTCATCATTAGTGGCACATCCCACTCGTACATCGTAGAGGCTAAAGGACGGAAGTCCCAGTCATGACCTTTGGGCCGCGTTTCTCAGGCCGAAGGCCATGACTGGGAATTCAAATAACCATAAGGGGGTTGTGATAGCCATCTTCACCACATCGTCTGGATGCACAGGAATCTGATGATAGGCCTTCATGAGGTCAATCATGCTGAAAATGTTCTTGCTCGCCAGGCTATGGGCGAAATCCTGTACATGGTGGATGGGATACTTATCGGGCCGCGTTAGGGCGTTGAGTCGTCTATAGTCGCCGCAAGGTCTCCAGTCTCCCATTTTCTTAGAAACCATATGCAGTGGGCTCGCCCAGGGTCGCCAGAGGTCTAGATGCAACATGTTATCGAAGTCCTGCTTGGCTGCTCTAAGCTTGTCTGGAGGGAGGCGCCGACTTTCATTTTTAAATGGTTCATACATCAGACGGCAGTAAATAAAACATTTAACATTAGCTTGACCCGAAAAGGAGCCAATTTTTGGTAAAATTCAAAACTTTCTTCGGCCTTTTACCATCACGTTTGCAGATAAATATATTTCAATGAAGCCTATCCTAGGAAAACAGTTAAGTTAACATTTTAAACTGTTTATCCATTAGAAACTAATTTTGTATTTTATCAGTTGTTTATATCACAACTGCTGATGAAATTCCCCAAGAATTTTGTAAGGTATTCATTATGTAATAAGAAATCCATTAAAAAGTATAGAATGCCAAGCCAATATGTTGCTTGACAGGTTTGGATAGATTCCATATGTACAAAAATTCCTTATAAATATACATTTATATATATATAAATACATTTTTGCGACCTGTAAAGATATAGGACCCAGCCAGCTCACCTCACCACAAGTTCCTTCAGGGATCAGGAGTGTCTGTTCCTTCTTCATGACAACATTACCCCCTCCGCTTTACCTTCCCTTTGGTCCATTATTAATAAATAGGTATTGTTTTTATGGGGTTTTGGATACACATGTAAAATTTGAGTCGAGACATTCATTCGGAAATTATCCAGTTCACAAATGAGCATACATACACACAGACAGTCATGAAAATTTGGCCAGATATCCTATATTGAATTCTACTTGGAGTTTAATGTTTTTCACCCCCCTGATTCCAAGAAAATGAAAAACAAAATGTCCTCTTTGTCTGTCAGTCAACACGATAACTACTGGTAGAGAAAAAGTATCGACACAAAATTTTATACGTATATCGAAAACTCCATAATGACAACTATTGAATTTCAGCCAAAACGGCCGAAGGGGAAGAGAGGATTAGAGGGAAGGTTTATTACAAAGACTCTAATATAAAAACTGCCGAAGTAATCTAAAGTATCGACAACATTTAGAATGAGGATTTAGAAGGTCCTATGTAAGTCAACTTCTGATTTGTAGTCTAAAGGGTCGATTGGTCTTGGAGGAAGAACGAAAACGGAATTAAATGTTTCGTGTTGGGGAAGTACATAGCCGGCGATTCACCGACTACTTTATATTTTTGTATTCCTGTCGACACAAGAGACATCGGCCTCTCTTAACAATACTATTTATTTGAACACATTACGAAGAGGGAGGTTCACTTATCTGGACTAGACTCATTGCTGACTTGATTTATTCTAGGGGCTCTGGAGGTAGAAGTACAGCCTACACCACAATGATGAAACTGTTACGGTTTACGAACTCAACGGATATAATGTGTAGTTATTTTCGCTGGTTGTAAAATCCGCTACCTTAACACGCTTTTCGGTTTCATAAGTAAAACTCTCTCTTTGGTAATTTTATTGTATCATTAACTGAGAGTTCCTGCAATAAATGATAGATAAAATCAAAATTTGACATTCGCGTGTCAAGAGTCTAAACAAATAAAAATATCCCATAATAAAACTGTGGCAAACACATGAATTATCTATAATTCAGAAAATTATCAACATTACTTGAATATCGTAAGAATTGGGATTGCTTATTTAAGAAATATATTTATATTTTGCAGGAAATATAATTTACTAATTTTACAAGTCAAGTTTACAATGTTAAGAAATGTACTCATGTATAACGAAACTCAAGAGGCATAAGAACAAATTCGTTTTATCGAGTTTTTGCCGTAATAAGAATATTGAAAATTTAGGACTCCCACAGTAGAGTGGAGCTCATGTCCACCAGAGTGACGAATGTGCGCTCTGGTAGTAGGCGATATGAACTCGTAGTTGAAAGCCCGGGCATGAGTCATAATAACTAACATATTTATATACTAAATTACGTATCTATCTGAAATTAATTGTAGACATATAGTTTTCTGTTATTATTACTGTACAGATCTAAGGGAAAACATATCTCAAGTTAATTTAGAAAAAAATATATTTTCTTAAGATAATAGCTGTGATAAAAAGTAGGTCACTAAGAAGAAAAAAAAATCAAAGATATTTCATGGGAATGGGAATATATTGAGCACGATTCCCCACGAAGGCGTAGGTAGGTGAGGTTTTTACTGATTTTCAGCCAAGTCGACACCAAATGAAGGGGGCTTACAGTACCTTCAAACCCAAGTATCTCTTGAATAAAAAATATATATATATTTGTAAGGGCATACTAAAATGCATAAATAATATAAACTTGCATTAGATATGTATAAACTCAGGTCACGAAACGCAAAATATAGAAAAAAACTTATTTAGAATTAAATAAATTAATAAGAAAGTAAATAGTAAATAGCTTATAAAATTAATGATAATAAAAATATTAAACAAACTCCCTTATCGTAAGTTCAGAGCGTATGATTAGATTCTGTTCCATATTTTTGGTAAATCTTCCAGAGATCTCCACTTTTTTTCTGATGATATTTCCGATTGTTTTCACGATCCTTCCTCAAAGCAAAGTGACCTGAGGAAGGGTCGTAAAAAAGACCAGAAATATGGTGAAGAAGAGGTGGACACCTCAGAAAGATTTGCCGGAAATGTGGATGAAACATCTCAGAGAGTCCTAAGAAGCACAATGAGACTATGTCAGTAAGCCCCCCCACTGATGTAAGTAGGGGGTCTTGTTACGCCCATAAAGTTGAAGTGTGTAGTGTGTATAACCTAAACAGTGGTAGGTAACCTTCCTGGTCGACCTTGCCCTGACGTCAGTGCTCCCCAGCTGGTCCTCACTCCTCCCGTTATCCTTTCACCTCTACACTACACTATCTTGCTCACTTTTCCTTTCGAACTCACCATCAGCTGGAAGGAAAATCTAACCTCATTCAGCTCACTCTATACTGTCCACAGTAAAATATTTATTGAAATTAATCAATTAGTTTTCGCTCTCCCTCCCATACCAATCGATAAGTTTGCGCTAATTATCGATATTTAACTCATATAATACATCGGCAGATATTAGTATTTTTGAGTTCCTCTCCTCTACCCCCTTCCCATCAGCCAATTCCGCGAGATTAAATAGATGTCGCCCTTTTGTAGTTTTGAATTTACAAATGAAATTTCATGTCATTTATTACAACTGTAGTTTTACACTTTTTGCGTAAAGCTCCCTTGATCCTCCTCTTCCACTTGGTTGAAAATCACCAGGTCCTTATTCATTCACTACATTCAAACTATCGGGAGTTATAGTGTTCACAGAGATAAAGACACTTTTTTTTTTTCATTTTTGAAATGAAGGAGTCGGAAAATATAAAACTCCATTGAAAAATCAAAATAGAATTTCTGACTGATTACATAACTTCCCATATACTTCGTATAGCTGAGAAAATGGAACAGGTTAGGTTAGGTTTTATGACCGGGCTTTAACTACGAGGTCATATTGCCTACTACCAGAGCGCTCTTTCGTCGCTCTGGTGAACATGAGCCCGACTCTACTATGGGAGTCCTAAATTTTGCTTAGCCTAAATTTTTATTCACCTAGGGCAGGGGTCTTTAACGAGTACCTGACATCGTACAGGCTCGGGACCATCGCTTAATGTCCCATCCGAAGGACGGTTAAGTTTATTTTACCTCCCAGATAAAATAAACTAAGGGCCTCGGTCGGGTTTCGAACCCAAGTTCTTGAGCTTAATAAGTAAGCACGCATACCACTGAGCTACCGGCGCCCTCGAAAATGAAACAGGAAAGGATGGAAAACGTTGTCAACTTACCGCTAATTAATCAAGTCATGGTCCCAATTCTCAGGTCGGAATTAATATTACTTATTTCCTGCTGGTGGTTACCTCAGTGATTATTAGTAGTAACCTCAGCAGTCTGTCATTTTATACTTTACTCCCAATGTCCCTGAGGCGGATCAACCCTTGCGGCAGTATTTTCGTACCGATGAAAATTTTTTGAAATGAGGGGGAAAAATCTTACGCAAATGAATAAAGCCCTCCGCAAAAACTTTTCAAAATAAAATGTATAAAATTACAAGAAATAAAGAATGAATGACGTAATTATCCGATGAAAATTGGCGAAAGCATACTTTTCATTTTAAAGAAAGAGAAAATCGGCATGGGGAGGGAAACGTGGAGTGAAATTCGAGTAAGAGTTATGTTCCATTAATGAACTACTATTTTTCAGTCCATTCTCAATGTCCTTCTGCTCATTAATCTACATTTCTAAAGAAAAACATCCGTGTTTACTTTAACCTTTGGTATAACCGTGATTTTGCTTATATATTCATTCTAATCCACGTTCTGGAATAATTTCCGTATTAGTTAGCTCGGTCTGAGCACAACTCACAATACTAATAATATTTATATCCGTTAAACCAAAACATGGTAATAGGATACGTCATAAGAATGCATACTATATTATAATGTATACTATACAGCTTATAAATTCGATACATAAACAGATATTAACTCTTATGACACAAATGGATTAGGGTTGACAATTCTACAAAAAAATAAAAAGATGAGAATATCAGTACAAAAAATAGTAACATTAATAAATACAGTACATTTTTTAATTTAATTTAAATTGACGTAATAATTTTTTATAACATTAACGGTAGTGTCATTTAAAAAACCCCAACCTCCAATTAACCAGTCTCAGAATTGCCATTCAAATCAAAATATGAAATAAAGTGAAAGATAAATAATACTAACATATTTTTATGAATACTTAATAGTAAATGAGTCTTCATATATAGAAATCACATGTATCCGAAATAATAAAATGTTGTCTCGTCCCCGAGGGAGAGAGTAATCGACTTGACCGTGGTTGGTATAAAAAAGTACTCTTGTGACCAGATCAGCTTTTATCTTTTTAATTTAAAAATACCAATAATATAAAGTTATTTTAAGATGTGTTGCTATACGCTACAATTTAAACATTAGTTTGAAATATTTCTTGTGGACATTTATTTTACATTTTTGGGACATTATAGGTTCGTTCTTATCGAGTTAGCTTAAATCTGAGTGCATTTTGGTGAGTGGAAATTTAATAAGAAACATGTTCGGTAAGAACCAATTTTTCTATAGGACTAACCATTTTCGCGTAAATCAAGCAAACGTCTAAAAAAACTGGGTTCCAAAACTTTTAGAACGGTTTTTGGCATGCATCTCGCAAACCAAGCGACCTTCGAAAAAACGTATTCGATATAAAATGTGTCTTTCAGTTCTCTTTATAACTTTTATTTGAAAAGGTTTTTGATTGGGTCATAAGTAATAAGTATAAGCAGTATCTTATAAAAACTTGTGGTCTCAATTTTCGTTCGATTTCGGCAAAAATCTATCAGATTTAATCTTCAGATCTTCATTTCAAATTTAATGTTCATTACGACAATAGTTTTTGAGTTCCAATCACACACAGACAGACAGACATAATCTGACCTAGAGACATGAAACTCAGTTGAAAAACTCGTTCTCAGATTTTCGCACGATTATAATACATCCTTATACTAAAAGTAGAAGAAAATAATAAATTAATTTTTTTTTTGCCATATCTGTTGTAGCAAGCTTCTGATGATGTGGAAACGGTTTCTGGGTTAGGGAAATAATAAATGTGAAATCCAGTCTCTCTGAATTTCCCAGCCCGATGAGAACCCACTGCGCAATCTTTACAACCAACTTCCGTCAGTCTTATCTAATACTGCCATAGTCCGGACTCCGGAGTGGGACCGCCCCCTCTCTGTCAGTCTCTTCGCTTCCACCTATTCAGTTTCCTCTGTACAATTTATTGGTTAAATTAAAATGTATTTGAAACGGGACAAGAAACTGCAAGGAGAAAACTATATTCTTGCGGCAAGAAGAAATCTTCTTGACATTATCTTGTTACAGAATTAAATTAAAAAACATTCCTCATACTTTGTATATCTTGGGTAGTGAAAATCTATTGTCACCGAGAGAATCACCGACTGGTGTCTACTATACCCTATCACCGACTGGTGTCTACTATACCCTATCACCGACTGGTGTCTACTATACCCTATCACCGACACAAAATTTAGAATAAAACTTTTTTGCCGCAAGAACATTTTTTCTTCCCACAAGAATATTATTCTTGCAGCAAGAATATGTCTTTCACCGTGTATGAGCACACTCCAGAAATTAATTTCTTCGTATCATTAGTGAAAACATTTGTATTTTTAGTAACAAAAAGAGTAAAATACTGACAATTTGGTTTTTCTCCAAAACTCCTATTCCAACCTCTAAGACTTTTTAGTTGTGAAAAACCGAAATGGTATAAGATGTTTTCGACAGAGATCTTGTGGAAGTTCATTGTGTTTACTACTGAATAAAATACTTGGAACAAGTCAAAAAATGCCACTATATTTTTATATAAAATACACAATATATTTCGCTGGTTAGAGCATTGTCAAGTGTACAGGATACAGACCACCAGTCATAAGTCTGTATCCTTTACACTTGACAATGCTCTCAACCAGCGAAATATGTTGTGTATTTTATATAAATATAATGGAATTTTTTGACTTGTTCTAAGTATTTTATTCAGTATTATTCGAAATGGTATATTTCTAATACTAGCAAAAAAAGGCGTCGGTGAATCACCTGCGATTTCTCCAGCAAGTATTGTACAATTAAGTTCTTGCTCTCCCTCCAAAACCAATCTACCGTTTGAACTAATTGTCAATAGTTGACTTACATAAAGGCTTCTAAATCCTTATATTAAATTTTGTGTCGATAAATTCATTTCATCGGCAGTTATTAGGGTTTTTGAGTCGAGTCCCTTTTCTCTTATCAGAACCCCTCTTATCACAACACCGCCCCTCTGATTCATTTTTCCTTCTGCCGGATGCTCGGAAAATCTATAGGTGTCGTCCTTATGGGGTTCTGGATACGCATATAACATTTTATGTAGATACATTCCTTCATTCGGGAGTTAGTGTGTTCACAGAAACAGTTTTTTTTGTTTTTTTTTTTGGTATCTGATCGGAAATTATGAAATTCCGGTGAAAAATGAACATAGAATTTTTGACTGATTACATACCTTTCCTCACTTTTCTTTTAGCTAGTAAATTAAAACAATAAACTGTCACTCATACTTTTACAATATTATTTATAATGATTTTCGAAGAACGTGCACGAAATATTGATTTAAATGTTAGCATAATCCAAACTAAAAGACTGGAAGAAGGATTTGATGTAGATGTTGAAATGTCGTGTTGTAACTCCTAGTTGTGGCAAGGCCGTCTTGATCTTCGGGATAGTCTACCCGTTAAAAGTGAAAACATTTTGAAACACCTAACCTACTCTTCAGGAAAAGCAAACCTTCTTTGAAGAAATATCCGTATAGTGAAATTTGACTGTTTCTATTACCCATGATGACTACCACGAAAAAAATAAGTTGAATTTTTAGTTGTTTATTGTCATTAGTTGTCCATTATCGTATGTTCCTTTTTTCCTCAAATTTCGATGTATAAGAGACAAGAACCAGCTTGAGACACAACTATTACTTCATCTAAATGTTTAATTTAAAGTAACGATAGTTGGTATTTTCTTGAGACCTAGTCTCCAAGGTGAAAGTTTTTGAAACCTTTTAACTATTTCCTTCATCATGAACATCACTATCGATCGAATCGCATCGTCACCAAGCGGCGATATTATTCTTCGATTAATCGTCAATAAATGTAGATAGGGGTGACAAACAGACAAGCACTGGAGGATTTATTTCTTGATTGGTAGGCGGATGTAGTGGACCTACTTCTTAAATAATACAGAGATATCTGTCCAACAATATATTTTATTTTTACCACAGCTAGTTTCGGCAATTATCTGCCATCTTTGTCACTTTGTAATGTAACATATAATATGTACGTAAGCAGTGTTGTTGGTTGTTTCCGGCATTTTTTTCCAGAGGTGTCTTCTTGTTTTTTTTTTAACGATATTTCGGGACACTTACACGTCCCTTCTTCTGGTCACTATGAACGTTCATAGTGACCAGAAGAAGGGATGTGTAAGTGTCTCGAAATATCGTCCAAAAAAAAACAAGAAGACACCTCTGGAAAAAAATGCCGGAAACAACCAACAATACATCCCCAGAGAAGCTTAAGAAACACAGTAAGCAGTGTTAATAAAATGTGTTTTGGCGGAGTTCAGTGTTTTTTGATTTATACCTATTTTCAAATGAGCGCAGTTCAGTACAAGGATTACGTGAGGGTATACGATTTGGCGCAATTCATTACCGGCCGGTTTGCCATGCTTCATCTAAACTAACTCGCTTAATAGTTTGATTTGATGTTAGTTTTCCAACAGTTCCTAGCCCATATTGCAGTTGTACAAGGGACCTGTTACCTGCTGCTACCTGTCAATAAACAATTACACAACCCGCATCATCGTAAAGCTGGGCCTCCTTGGTATGTGTCGGGATTTTAATGGCATCCCCCTCCACTCCATTGTCTAGTAGTTGCCAACTAACCTGCACAAAAAATATCTATTAACTTTAACTCTATCTCTTATGTAATGCAATTTGAAAGAGATGTTTTATTATTGTAAAATGTCTTTATGCGTTAATTTAATATGTTATTTTTTTATTATTTACATTTATTGTTATTTGCACCTGTGTACATACTTGTAAAAGTGCATAGAGTATGTAAGAAAAAATATATGTGATGTGGGAACAAAGGGATTTCTTATACCAACCACTTTTGTACTGATCACAAATTCATATTGACATTATTGGATTTATATACCAATAATGCCAGTTTGAAATGAATTTGAGTGGGGGGAGGGGGGGGGGGGGAGAGAGAGAGAGAGATCTATATAAAAATGGTAGATATATGAAAGTCTTATTATGGCCACATCAGATATATTTTTTTTCTTTATTTTTTATTTTTTTAATTAAAAAAAACTACCAGTAATAAAGTAATATTTTAAAATTCGTTGATATGCCCCCGCCCCCCACCCCCCATCGATTATACCATTGGGATTACTGTTAAAAATAAAACAAAAAAAATAATATAATAATAAATACACGTTGTACTCATATACACAATCCTCATGTTACCTGTGATAATAAAAAAATATAGTTGCAAGACATTTAAAAAACTAAAGAATGTGATTCAAAGTAGGGAGTACATAGTATATATAAAAAATAAATGAAATAAAGACTATATGACTTAATATGTACATCAACGTATTTATCTCCAAATTTCAAGTATTTTCAGTATAAGCCTGTTCGTATATAATATTCATAACATTCTCATCTTGGATAATACATGTTTAATAACGAAGACCGTAAATATCCAATTTATGAGAGTTTTTGATAGATGTTGTTGTTGGTGTTGCTCATACCCGGGCTTTAACTAAGTGGTTATTCTGTGGCCTACTCCAGAGGGCTCTTTCGTCGCTCTGGTGCACATGAGCCTTATATTGGGAGTCTTCTCCATGTTCGCAACTTAGGATAGGGGTATTGTTGTAGGCCTAAAATCTCTTATTATTTTATCCATTTGTCAGGAGTTGATAACCTGATCCATTTTTGTCTTTTTGCCCGAAATTTTTGTTATTACATGATATTTATAAATAAACTGATAAAAAATTGATAACTTGTCAGTTTAATTATGAATTAAGGGCACATTAGTTAGAAAGCTGTACGAAACATTATAATTTCCGTTCTAGTGAAAGTTTCTACCTGCCTCAAACCACATGATCTGAATCTTTGCTGTGTAATAAGATAGTTGGTACACTTATTTGAAGTTTGAAACTTGTGGTTAACCAGTGGCTAAGTTCTATAGATTTAAATGGAATGTTCTGAAGCAATTTGTCAAGATATTTTAATACTATCTGTAATATTCGGTGTTGCGGGGAAAAGTCAGTAGTAGGACTGTGATGGAGCTCTCTGGTAAGTTGGCGATATGACCCAGTTGTTAAAGCCCGGGCATGAGTTACAATAACTCATATACAGGGTGATTCATTTAATCTGAAAAACAAGAATAAATCGAAAAATAAGCTTTATCGAAAAAAACTGTTCAAACAAAAGTTGCAGGGTTTAAAGGGGGACATATAATGGTAATACGAAATTTAACCTCGAGTGGCGTTTTCAAGGTTAAATCAAGGGCAACTTCAATTTTTTCAATGGAAACCCATAGTTTTAATTGCATACTTGGATTCTACGTGAAAAAGTACGTATCTTTTGTGGGAAAAGTTTTGTTTGAAAATGTCAATTTTTTATGGTTTTGAGAATTCAAAAACACAAATTTGATGCACAAAGAAATAAAGATAGATTAAATTAAAATGAGTGTTATTGTAACAAAGAATCAATATTTTACACAAAATATTGAAAACAAATTTTAATTGAATAATTTCACACCACTTATCAACAATTAATTATCATCTTAATAAATGTTCAAAATGATGTCCCTGAACTATAATACATTTTTCAACACGTGTAATGAAACATTGCACCGTCCGTAATAAAGTTTTTCTGTCAATTTCTCGACATGCATTTCTGATTCTCTCTTTCATATTTTCAGTTGTAGTTGGCACATTTTCGTATACTTGTTCTTTTAAATATCCCCATAGAAAAAATCTGGCGAAGTTAAGTCCGGTGACCTAGCTGGCCAGTTTACTGGACCACCTCGACCAGTCCATCGGTTAGGATAGTCTCATTTTAATAATTCACGTGCTGTTATTGCATAATGCGCTGGACAACCATCGTTTTGGAACCACATATTCAATCTTTCTTGAAGGGTCAAATTTTCAAGAAGCTCTGGTAATTGTTGGTCTAAAAATTCTGCATACTTTTCTCCATTTAAACACGATATCAACTACAACATAATTAGCTCTATTGTTTACACCTCGTAGTAATAAATAACTTTTTTGTTTCAGTTCTGTTTACATTTTATTTACTTTTAAAATAAATAAATAAATACATTTTGTGTAAAATATTGATTCTTTATTACAATAACTCATTTTAATTTAATCGATGTTTATTTCTTTGAGCATGAAATTTGTGTTTTTAAATTCTCAAAACCATAAAAAATTGACATTTTCAAACAAAACTTTTCCTACAAAAGATACGTATTTTTTCACGTAGAATCCAAGTATGCAATTAAAACTATGGGTTTCCATTGAAAAAATCGAAGTTGCCCTTGATTTAACCCTGAAAACGCCACTCAAGGTTAAATTTCGTATTACCATTATATGTCTCTCTTTAAACCCTGCAACTTTTGTTTGAAGAATTTTTTTCGATAAAGCTTATTTTTCAATTTATTCTTGTTTTTCAGGTTAAATGAATCACCCGGTATATGTTTTAAAATCCTTTTTAATACGATAAATAATACGAATAATAATGAGATTACTATTTAAGCATTAAAATATTTCGTACGGTTTATTGTACATTGTTTGGAGCGCTCTAAGTTTGTTGGTATTGGTTCTATCTCAAATCTGAGGACACGCTGATGATTGAAAATTTTATAATGAACATTTTGGTGATGACTTATGTTTCGATAGGACTAACCGTTTTGTAGTAAATCAAACAAACGTCTAAAAACATGGGTTTCATGACATCATTTTTGGGACGGATTTCGGCTTGATTCTCATATAAGCCGGGCTTTAAAAAACTTATTTTATATATAATGTTCTCTTAGTATTCTCTACAACTTATATTTGAAAAGAGATACACACAGGGTGAATCCACCATCAATCTACATCCCCAGTCAGAAAGTAATTTTTTTTTTAAATGTTATTTTCGCGACATTTCCAATTGCTTAAGAAGCTTCTGCTCTCCCTCGAAACTCTCCCCCTTCTTTTTCTGTTTTGCATGAAAATCAAGAGGTATATTTTCTGTACTCAGGGCAGTAACCCGGGGCCCCCAGCCACCTGCATATGAGAGGAGCCCCAAATAAAAGTAACATATTGTTGGGAGCAGGTGAATACGAAGGAGAAATTGGTCTTGAATGGAAAAATGTTTTCCGGCTAAATTCATTAAATTCCCTTTAAATTAAAGTATATTTTTAATTCGATTCTAGTATACATAATATTACGATAAATTTAACAAACTTGTTATGTACTTGGTTGGCAATCTTGTATAAAATACATCGAGGGGGGCCACACTTCAATGATCTGCCCCGGGGCCCCAATGAATTACTACGATATAGCACTGATCTGGCTGAAACCAATAAATGACAGAGAATTGTACTATGTAACAAAATAAATCATTTATAACTGAAATATGAAACAATGAAAGGCAGTATACTACCTACATCAAGTTAGTTACCTCACAATAGACTGTATTTGAAAGTAAACTCGACCCTGTTGAAGGAAAACAACATTTTTATTGTCTTTTTTTCTAAATACGAGTAGTGAATATCAACGTTTTGTTGTCTGTATTGATGAGACTGCTATTATTGAAGTTATTTTGATAAACTTTTGTCAAAATGCAGCCCTCATCGAAGCTTTATGTTACATTGTATATAAAGTTTTGGCAGATTTTTGTTTTTCTAATTGCTTAGGTTCTATATCAAAAAGTTGGGAACTATTAAACCACGATGGTATACACTTATACTCAGCTAAAAGTAAAAATAGGGAGGGGGGGAGTGATCTATACAAAAGTGGTTGAAATCTCGTTGAATTTTGACTGAAATCAGTCGAAAACTATCACCACTTCAGTTTGGAGCCTCAGTAGGTTTTACAATACACCGCTTATATTTATTACCTAATCACAACTCACTTCCAATAAACGTTGTAGACAATACTAAGAGGCACATTATATATCCAATACATTTTTTCGAAGGACGTCCGCTTTTCGAGATACATGACGAAAACGATCCTAAAATGACTTCGTGAAACCCATTTTTTTAGACGTTTGTTTGATTTACATGAAAATTATGAGTCCTATCGAAACATTGCTTTCACCAAAAATGTTTATTATTAAATTTCCAACCATCAGTATGCCTTTAAATTCGAAATAAGACCAATACGAAAAACGTTACAGCGATTCAAAGAATATTTTTAGAAAACAGTATCATTACTTTCTTATTCCAACCATTTTTGTATAGATAACTCTCCCTCCACCCTCTCAAATTCATTTCAAGCACTACTGGGTATAAGAGAGAGAAACAAAGTGCTTTTATGGGCCACATTACATATATTTTTTATTCCTAGACACATTGCCAATTATGAATGTTGAAATTGTAATAAAATGCTCGACACGCCACTTATACTTCTGAAATTTTACTAATAGAATTTCGCCTTCAGACTCTTTGAATAGGATATATTATGCTCTACAATTTTCAAACAATGAATAAATGACAAATCTACCAGTTTTCTTTGGCTCCTTCACTGTGCGAGCTGACCTTACTTCTCTGGAGTATATTTCTTCTTTGAATTTCCTTAACGACTAGAAAACTGACTTCACACAGTAATATTTCTTTTCTGAAAGCTCCCTTCCCCCATGGTAACGATATTCTTTATTGACGTAGCCTCTTGCCTGAGTTAAGGCCCTCGGAAAGACTTGATTTAAGATATTCTTTCATGATAGACTTTCTTTTTTTTTTTTGCTTCGACTATGTTTCCATCTTATAACAAAAATAAATAAAGAAAGAAAAGTATAGAAGTCTTGGAAGCTAAGAGGACTATTTATTATATCAGATGCTGAAAGGAAAAGTGGTTGAAGTCAAAGAACTTACTTTTTCACTTATTTTACTCCTTAGGAGGCTTTTTGTCTTTTGCAATATATTTCAATTTGTAGATTTTTTTGGTTTCTTTGTTCTCCCGGTATGTAGTACCAACTGAACGTTCATTTCTATTCACTAGCTGCAGTTCCCGCTGTTGGCCCTAATGTAATTATCATTTTAGGTTTTTAGGCATATACTTCTACACGTAGAATATTATTATAAGAAGTAAACTGTCATAACTGCAAATTCGATTCTATAGACCAACATACGAAACTGTCATAACTGCAGCTTCAATATTATATGAAGTGGAACATCATAGCTGATCATACTATTATATGCTTCAAACTAAAAGATGCACTTAAGTTAATGCACTCTCACCTAGCTCCACTACCTGAAACTTCATACACAACAGTTTATGTACCTCTAGAAAACATACATATAATGATCTACTTACAATAAATATATAATTACGTCCATTTACCTCTGATGAATAGATATCTGCATTTAGTTCAATACTTACATGGCATTAGATGAGAAAATGTCGTAAGTTCTCTGATGTATAGATATCTGCATTTAGTTCAATACTTACATGGTATTAGATGAGAAAATGTCGTAAATTAATTATTATATCATATTATTGATGACGGATCGAAATCACCCATGGATTGATAACCAATAGCAACAAATCGTCACAAATGTTTATAAAAATGGGCCGAGTGAAGGTTGAACTGCTCGAAGATCACCTTTGAACTGAGTCCGCTTAGCATTGAAATATTGATGTTGAAGTAAGGCCCTGAGGGACTAAAGTAAGTACTTGCTGATATGAGACAAAAGTGGCAGACATTTTTGAAATCTTGCTATAATTTTTCTTATCACTCAATAAGTCGTGACTTAGTTTCTTTTTTCTATTGGAACTTACTAAATTATATTGTTTCTTAAATTACTAGGTGAACAAAAATAAGTAATTAGAATTTCGAAAGAAATGTGCAGTAAACTGTGCAAACCAAAGAGGTTCCATTATAAATTTTTCATGTAATATTAAGAGTGAAGAAGCTGGTCGACCTTGCTCCTGGAAAGGTCGCCTAACATCAGTTTACAAATGTCAGACAAAATCCAAAAGTGAATCTTGTGTAAAGTTTTCACCTCACGATTTGTTCTCTTAAATGGTACGCAATTAGATTTAGGTTGCAACACGCCCCTCAGACAAGAGCAGTTTACTGCCACTCATCTTTCTGCATAATGATTTAAGATGATATAATGTGGTGTTCTAGACTTGAGCGTTCATCGTGTGTGTCGTGTGTCTTGAAAGAGATGGGATCGATGTGTGGTTTGGGATCGATGATGCAGTTTCATGAAATCTGACGAAATATTCCTAGATCCTTCCAGGGGCTGAGATAATGGCACATGCTGACGTCCCTGTCTTTGCGCAACTCCATTGTATTCGGCAAAGATCCTCATTCAGTTGTAACAGCTCTTGAGCAAACCTCCACATCCCACCTTTTTTTTTCATTCGTAGCTATAGAAATGTTTCAAGTGTGTATAATATTTATCATGTAAACCAGAGGAGATATTCAAAACTTCATATGTTTTATAAAAGCATGAGAGCTCTGTTTATAACTATACTAGCATCCTCCGAACACGGCTATCCCCGTGTTTTCAGTAGTACAGTATTCTACTACTTTTGTATTCAGTTAAAATTGTTTATATTATTTATAAACTTAATTAACGAAAAGTAACATTAGTTTTTATATACATTTAGGAAAGAAAGTTGAATTGACATTCCTCCCTGAAGACATTGAAAACACTATACTCACGGACAAACACTCGTTAATAGGGTTTAATATAGGGACTTCGGAACCATAAAAAGAGAACTCTTGAGAGATTCGATTAAAGGTGATATGGCAAAGTTTTTTAAAAGTACAACACCTATGATTGTATATATAGGACGTTAACTATTCCCCTCAACCGGCTGTTATAAGACGACGCATGAGCATTAGCTCCAAAACAAAAATTGTGTATTTTATTTTAAAAAATGTAAAATAGAAATTGTTTTGGTCTATAACCACCGCGGAAACGTAAGGAACTCATACAAAAAATATATTGAAAATCGGTCCAGTAGTTTTTAAGATTAGCCCAATCAACAAACGCTGTCTCATATAATAGTTAGATGAAGGTTGGCATCCTGGACTTCTTCAAAATATGGCTCTTGTCTGAGGAAAGAAAAATCTGAAATTGCAAAGTGCAAGCTTTACCCTAAGACCCGTATCTGTACAAGAAATCTTTGCTATAGTCATGAAAGCTTCAAGATATATTTGAAATGTCCAACAAGCTGATGAAGGATTGCATTGGAGACATTGCACTACCATTCCAATTTCTGTCAAACGATATTCCCTTGAAGGTACTTTCCCTGATTGTCTGAATACAAGCGAGATAAACCCCTGTGTACAAAAAAATGTGATGAATTGGACAAAAATAATTACAGGTGAGTCGCTATTGATCTAATAATATCGAAGAATATAGAAAAATTAGCAGGTTAATCATTAACTGAACACGCGGAAAAGGCCACAGTACAATTTAAGCGGTTGAGAAGCTAGTGACAGTGATCTTTTTGACATCTTGAAATAAAAGTTGCGAAGATTTGGACTCGCTCAAATGTAGAGTTTTTAAGCAGCTACATAATGTAGAAGGAATTTGAGATTCTGTTGAGTAAATGAAAATTCAAAATTTGGCCAACGTTTCGAAAACTATTTATTTCCTTCTTCAGGGCCTACAGAATACAAACAAACAAATTAGTCTATATATTCACATACTCTATTCATCAGCAGTTACATAATGTTTTAAAGATTAAAAAAAAAAATGGATAATATAATATTAGTCATAACTGATTAACTTATTGACATATTGATAAATTTGACTAATTAAAAAGTATTATACTCAAGGGCGTGGTTCTGTTTATTCTCGAAAGTGCAGTAGAGGTTGGCACTCGGTGAATTTCGTCTTTTCGTCGTGATTTTCGAGTTGCGATTTTCCCTGAAATCATTAATTGAAGAAATTTTTAGGCAAAACGTTGATCATACATTAGCGCCATAATAAGGTTAATATTCATTGAATCTTCTGATCCCATGAATATTCTGCCCCTTCCCATGGTGATGTTCCTACACTTGTGTTCTTCCATAGTTGTGTGATGCTCCCTACCCTTACGGACAATAACATAGTTTTACAATTTGTAGAAACATTTCTTGTTTTCTTACAAAATCTTCGTGTCTTCTTTTGAAGATACTTTATTCTGAAACGTTCATACAGGATCGTTTATCTTGTTTGAGTGATGTCAAGATCGCTGTAGGAATTAGTCAGGCTTGAAGCGAGGTTTCCAGTCTTTCACAACTCCTAATACATATTTAGCATTGAAAATTCGGTTCTGTTTATTCCAAAATATTCCAAAAAAAACTATTGATGAGTAAGAACTTGAAGTTGTCATAAGTGCTGAACTGTTAGACGGGATATTCGGCTGCTCTAGGTTATTTGTACTTCTCGAAGCCTTCTTCCTAAAACTGTAACTTCAATTACTCCAGGCAGTAGGAAAACCTCAGAAAAACAGAAATATATTCCATATTGATAGAATCCTCATTTATATCTTCTCACTGTTCTATTCCCCCGTTGAAATATCCGCCTTATTATCAATCATACAATTATATTATTTTTTTTTTCGCCATTTATCACGCTGCATTTGACAGCACTAACTCATCGACTGGATAATGACGGTTTCTCTAGGCATCTCTTCTACACACTCTCATGGAGCAGATGATGAGAAACTCTTATTGCATATTTCAATTAGAATATGACTTTCTAATTGGGCCGCCATTATGCAGGAGCCCCGGAATCATAACCGATGCGTCTTGAACAGTATGATCTTTAGCCTTAATGAACTTTTCATTCAAGCTTTCTCCCGTTTTATGTTATTAACGGATTAATTCGAAATTTACACTTTTTATTTTCTCTCTCTCTTTTATACGAGTTGTAATAAAACCTGATTTAAATTTTTGATGGCCCTGAAATGAAACAGAAGTGAAAGTTAAAATTTTTTTTTATTAAGAAACTTACTGGAGCATAGCCTATTTCTATTTTTTTTTTTAATGTGGCTACGCCACTGGTTAACGCCTACATTGACGTTTTAAGTATACACAAACCAATTTTGGCTCGACGATAATAAGTGAAAAAATATCTGATGTGACCAAAGTATAACTTTTTTATACCTACTTCGTTTTTACAGATCATTCTCCCCCACCCCCTCCGAATAATGATGACGTTATGAATTCCTTTTGACTAGAGAGTTCCAACCACCAACGCTATTCACCCCACCGCCAAAGCCCCCTAAATTTTATTAAAATAAAATGTTCCATTGCTAAAATTTCATCTATCATACTCGTACATCTCTGCCTATTTTCATTTTTTTTTTTTTTTTGGCCTAACGCAGTAAATTGTATTTGGATATAGCCCAAAAAAATTAAATTATTAAGTCTCTTCCAAGTCGTTTCTTGTTCGACATTTTCCAACGTAATACAAATGACCTGGGCAGCATACTAATGCTGTATCATTTCGAAAAGGGAAAGGGTGTTTTATAAGGGCATAGAAGATCTGCCGAAGCGAATTGGGGGAGGTGTAGAGTATGATGAAGATTAATGGTAGTTGTGATTTCGCAAGACATGGCTGGCAGGAGCGGAGTGGTTTTCGCCCCAGATATCCTGGCTAAGGTCCACACCCAAGGTCCTCCACCACACCCACCTATTATCTACCTTTCTCTGTCCACACTCATCTCTCTCTACCTTATTTCTTTATTCACTCATACATTTTAAAAATTGTTACTTAGATTTGGTAGTAGTAGAAATAATGATGTTCAGGAAAGGCATTTTTCTTTTCCTGAAATTTAAGGATAATATGAATATTTATGAAAGGAAGGTAGCGGCCTACTGAGCTCAAGAACGCGGGTTCGAAACCCGGCCAAAGCCCTTAGATTTTTTATGTGGAAGGTAAAAAAAAAAAATTAAGGACGCCGCCCTTCGGTTGGGCCGTTAATTGATGTTCCCGCGTCTTTACGGTCTCAGTTTCTCGTCGAAGACGAGCTCTAGGCGCTACGTTATTAAACCTGGATCTGTCCTAATACATTTTTTGTGACTTTTGTTGATATAATGGAAAGCTAATAAAAATAAATAAAAACTGAAAGGTTTCGTAGACGAATAATGAATAGCAGTCTTCATATACACTGGCAGCCATTCAAACGAAAATGTACACTATGTTTCTGTACCGATTAATAGGGCGATGATGACGTACAGTTGCAGACGAGTAATTGTCACCGTAAAGACGCGGGAACATCAATTAACGGCCCATCCGAAGGGCGGCGTCCTCAATTTTTTTTTTTTACTTTCCAGATAAAAAATCTAAGGGCTTTGTTTCGAACCCGCGTTCTTGAGCTCAGTTGGCAAGTCATAAATATTTATATTATTCTTAAATTTCAGAAAAAGAAAAATGCCTTACCTGATTTTTTATTGTCTAATTTCACAAAAATATGCATACATATAGTGTACCGGTTTCAACTTACACCGTCATCAGCACAAAATTCAAAATTGATATTTAAATTTGCTAGGTTGTCATATTTATTCAATGCTCAGATTAACTGAGATTGATCTTTAAACAGAATGTTTCATTAAGGCAGGATCCCTTCTGCCACCGCCCCCCCCCCCCCTACCCCCCTCCCAAGGGACCGGGAGTCACAGCCTTAGGTAATCTCAGGTAACCTGAGAATTGTATAAATTCAACAACACAACAACCTAGCAAACTTAAATGTCACTTTTGAACATTGTCCTGACGATGGCGTAAAGAAAAACCGGTAAATGTCTGTACATATTTATTGTTGAATTAGACAATACAAAAGTTAATCAAATACTTTGAGTAGAGTCGGACTCATGTCCACCAGAGCGACGAAAGAGCGCTCTGGTAGTAGGCGATATGTCCGGGCATGGTCACAATATCTATGGCAAAATTAAATGCGTAATGCTTTCGGTTCTTTTTTTTTCACTGGATGTATAGGTAATTTCTTTTCTTTTCAGTCAAATAGCTGCGCTTTCAAAGGTACCTAGGTATCATTAGCGAAGAGATTGGTCATAAACTCGTTATAACAGCCCTGTTTATTCTTAGGACTACTTGGTAGAAACTAAAAATGATGGATAAGACATGGATCTGAGGAGAGTTTACAGGTGAGGTTCCTGAAAGAACAGGTTATCGTGTGGACTTCAGGAAGAACTCACTGATCCGGTGTATTTCCTTGACTGATCAACGTCACGAGACAACTTTCAAAGGTGACTTTATATGACTTTTATATTCAGTTCAAGTGAAGGTTAATGTCATGTGAAAATTGAAGTATTTAAAATTACTGGAGTAAAGACTTCATTACTGAGAAAGTTTATGGAAATATTTTTTAATTTTTAAATGTTAATAAACAGGTTTCTGTGTGAGAGTTTTATAATGTCCTTATTCCCCTGCAAATTCTTGTGCCCTTCCCCACTTCTTAATATCTTAATACCAATAGATACATTAAAAAAAAAATTAAAAATTCATTAAAAATGATTATGTTAGAGGAAACTCTCTATTTGGAAACAGAACATTTTTCCAAAAAGAAGAATAATAGGTATATGTGATGTGGTCATTAGAAGACTTTCCTATACCAACCATGCTTTTACAAATCACTCTCTCCCCCTACCCCCTCACTAATTCACTTCATACCGGCATTAATGGTGAGTATAATAAAGTCAGTCTCAGAATTACACTGTACAATGAAACAAAGAAAACAGCTGACGCCCCACACACTACTTTCATTTCAGGATTGTATCTCACAAACCGTTTTCTCTACAACTTTTACTTGAGAATATTTTTGATTAAGTCAAAAATATAAAAGGTATCTTGGAAAATGAACTTTTCTCAATTTTGGTCCGATGTTGGTCACTACCTGAGCAATTGTAAGTTATAGCACATGTGACTGTTTTATTCCAAAAGTCACGTTTGTAGCTACAATCGTATCTGCGTTAGAGCGCTAACAACTTCCTATATTCACTCAGACATCATTGCGAAAAATGGTAAAAGTCTTTAGGGAACCCTGAAACATGAAATCCGTTGAAAACTCAATCACGGATTTTTGCACAATTTCAACACTACTAGAAAGTAAAGGAAAAAACTATAATATAAAGTCATGTTTCATATATAAAAGCTTTACTTTATTCTTTGCTTTCATTTTTATATTCTTGGCAGAAGTCCTCCACAAATATTCTGTAAATTATTTCGTAATTAATTTTCGTTTAATATTATAATTAATTAGTTATTTACTATTTATTTTATTGCAATTCGTTAAATTATACTGAGCTCAAGATCGAGGGTTCGAAACCCGGCCGAGGCCCTTAGTTTATTTTATCTGGGAGGTAAAATAAACTTAAGCACGCCGTCCTTCGGACGGGACGTTAGGCCATGGTGATGTCAGGTACTCGTTAAAGACTAGGTTATAAGACCCTAGGTGAATAAAAATTTAGGGGAGGCAAAATTTAGGAGTTCCGTAGTAAAGTCGGGCTTATGTCCACCAGAGTGACGAAGAAGCGCTCTGGTAGTAGGCGATATGACCTTGTAGTTAAAACCAGGACATGAGTCATAATAAATAATTAAATTATATATTTCGCTGAGGAATGGGCGTTTGCACAGAAATATTTTCTTGAAAGAGGACTTCTTGAAGAAATATAAATATAAAATATTTGTAATAAAAGTAGTATCTATTGTATCAAACAGAACAGACTTTAGATGGATGCCAGGACGTCAGAGATTTGAGGGCATGGAAAGGGCTGATTAATTAGACCGGTGAGGAGCTGATACAGGACCCACATAGGACCGGAACCCTTCTGCGGGATCTCTAAGAGCACCGCAAAAGGCAATAAAAACCAGGGTCTGCCGTAACTGAACCGAGGCAGGCTATGGAGGGAACCTGCGGCTGAATTCTGGCCTTTATTAAAGATACAGGGCCGTTGTTGGGATCAACACACCCAGGGAACACTAAATTTATAAATTCGAATCAGAAATTGCATTGTACGAAATACACACCTTCTAAATAACTTTTATTTTACTGGCTGGACATTCTTCCTCAATTCCTGAAAGTATTTTATATATCAAAGTTGCTTTTATGGATCAATATACCGATGTGAGTTCACTTCCATGGACTAACAAGATCCCTTTGATGAAAAAAGCGGCTCATGAAATATTTAAATCAAGTCGCCGGAACTCTTGTTCATAAAAATAGTGAAGTACCGAACAATCGGCCATTTTCTGTTCATCTGGTCACAATAGACACTTATTCAAATAAGTATGATGTTCCACACCTACCTGCACTGCTAAGCACGTTCTTGAAGCAATCATTTCAGAATATCTTATGACTAGTCGTTTCAATTATTTCTTGTTTAGATTTGAGTTTGCAATTCGTTTTTCCAGGAAATGTACTCGTATGTTGCTCTGAAGGTTTCCTTTAGTATACTTTCTTAATTTTTGTAATTCCTGTGGTTCGGATGTACTTTGAAAAAAAGGAAACTATATTATTAAAATCCAGAAGAATGAGGAAGACCTTTTGGCGTTTTTGTATAAAAAAAAAGAACCAGGATTGGATCTGTATTTGTTATATGTCTGTAGTAGTCCTTGAGAAGACAGGGCGTGTCTATTTGTTGAAGTAGGCCGCACGTGGCCATCGAGGCTTTGCTCTTATGACCTCTGCTCCCGGAATCTGACGTTGAGAGGTTTATGGAGCAGATAGGCTGTTCGATCGGTGGCAAGGACGAGCGAGTTGGGTTCAAGGAGGCTAGGGTCAGCCCATGGCAGGGCTCCCGACGCAGAATGCTCCACTTTAATTCTACTATATCCACACCTAACTCTTAAAAATAGTATTTATTTCTGTTAAAACTATGAAATGTTTGCTATTTGTTAAATGGAAGGATGCTATTTGTTAAATTACAAGAAAATTCAAACAACCGTTAAAGAGCTCGCACTCAGTTTACGTTTTGTCTCACCCTTCCCCTCCCGTTCAAAATTTTGAGATACCACGTAGCTTATCTTCTAAGTTGAACGATCCTTGAATACTATCAGCCATTTCGAAAGCCGTAAAGTTGAGACAAACTTACATACAGACGGAAATTGAACTGATGGCTCTGATAAAATCAAAATTATATTAATAATTAATGTTTGAAAAAATTATTATGGAGATGAATAATAAAAAAATAAATATTTGAAATATATTGTAATAAAAAATGTTTGAGGGCGCCGGTAGCTCAGTGGTATGCGTGCTTGACTTCTGAGCTCAAGGTCGTGGGTTCGTAACCCGACCGAGGCCCTTAGTTTATTTTATCTGGGAGGTAAAATAAACTTAAGCACGCCGTCCTTCGGATGGGACGTTAAGCGATGGTCCCGAGCCTGTACGATGTCAGGTACTCGTTAAAGACCCCTACCCTAGATGAATAAAAATTTAGGGTAGGCAAAATTTAGGACTCCCACAGTAGAGTCGGGCTCATGTCCACCAGAGAGACGAAAGAGCGCTCTGGTAGTAGACGATATGACCTCGTTGTTAAAGCCCAGGCATGAGTCATAAAACCTAACCTAACCTAAAAAAATAAAATATTTATAGTGCTGAGAAAATCTCCATCTGAAATAAATAAATATAATTGCCTATGAAGCTCTTACTATTGAATCAAATAAAACTTGAAGAACATCTTCTGGTAACTTTTCAGAAACCATAACCTGACTAAATAACATTAAAAATAAAGAAAACTTAGGTATGTTTTTTAAAAAAATATTGTCTATTTCACAAATAATATATAATATGGGAGTACTTTCGGTATTGCTACCATCTTCAGCCACGACTTAACAAATACTAAATTGAAGTTCAACTAGGTAGGTAGTTTACAATCTAAGCGGTAGGTAGGTATCCTTTTTCAGCCCCTACGGGGTTTTCCTATCCTTTCTGTACAGTTAATATTTGAAATATGGAAAAACATAAAAAATGACATTTCGTCCCAAATTGGGATCTTAAAAATAAAAAATTTGAAATAGTATGTGTTGATTAAATGCATATATGAAGTGAATTAAAGATAACAATTGTTAATATATGAATAAAAATAAAATAAAAAGTTTTATAAAATAAAATATAGTTTTTTTGAGAGAGTAAGTACGTATACACAGAGTCTAATTATATTATTGGCGATAAAAGGGTGAGTATTTGAGATTGGTCTGATCGTTCATACAATTTCCTTTTGTAGCGATCTGTTTATTTCTAGTTGTTCCAGTGAGTTGAGTAATGTACCTTTGTCACAAAAATGTAGGTATTGTATGCCTGTATTTATATCGAAATGGTGTTTGTTTTCGTTGATGTGTTGTGCGAAAGTTGATTTTACTGAGTTATATGATGCATCGGTGTTTTATATTATGTTTTTAACAAAAAATGTTAAATATCATAAATAGCTTTACTAAAAAATAAATAAAAGTGGCAGCAGCAACATTCAAATAAAATTTATAGATTGGGATGTCATCGCCAAGTATTTATCTGAAGAGAAAATACTTAAAGAAAATTTTGAATGAAGTTACTTGTAGTAAATTAAACCTTCCTTTTGGTGCCCAAGGCATGAGTGGGAGAGTGACTCCAAGTGTAAACTGTATCTACTTAGATGTTCAAAAAAATTATAATTAAGATTTAAACACATTATGAAGGAGAATATAGAATAAGTGTATATAAGACTCTGAAACCTTTCGGATCAGTAGCTACTAAAAGGATCAATGGCTACACCCATAGTAGCTATTCAAAGGTCTTTTTTCTAATACCAAAGAATAATTTCGTGATCTACCAGATTGAATTTAGTTGAATTCGCAAATATATAGTAACTAGATTTAATACCACTTCGCCATGCTGGATCTTTTATACATTGTCAGCGCGTGCGTGGGATATTAAAATTAAAAAAAAAAAACAGAGTAGAGCTTTACATGTCGCATTAGCTTGCTCGGATGTCTCTTCTAATTAAGCCCATGGCTCCTATGGGGTAAGTAAATATTATAAGGAATATTGCAACTAAATGTAATATTATCCGTAGGGTTTTTTTAAATTCCATCAATAAGTCATAAGTAATAGAATGAGCATTATTAACTCGAAGGCCTTTCCTGGTTTCCTTTATTCATGAATATGAACTTTTGTGAACCCTTAGTTGTGCATTTTAATGAAACAGTGCGGAAGAATGTAATACGTTTAGGTTTAAATCGCGATATGGATCCTTTTAATTATTTTAATAGTCTTACTGGTTAGTGGAACAAATGAGAATATCACTACAATAATTAGAATTTCCATGTATTATGTTAAACCTTTTTATTTTTCCCTTTTGAAACTATTAGATATATCTCATGAATATCATGACTGATTCGATTTATTTTCTCCCTATTTTCTTATTATACTAAATATGTAGGTTATACAAAAAGTATATACCTGCCTTGGATAGCCATTTCTGAACAGGATTTGCAATACAAGAAATAAGATAAAATCATTGGTCAGTTGTTTAATATTATTTAGAAACACAAATTACATGAATTTCTAATATATTATGAAATCTATAATATATGTAAATTGAAATATATCTTCCATTTATTTACAACCTTCGACGTAGAAACTGAAAAAATGAAAAGGATTCATGCCGCTTTCTAGTTAAACTAAAATATTTGCATCACTTTCTTCCGCACTGTTTCTTGAAAATTCACGCCTTAATCTTCCGTAGTGGCTAGCACGTTTCTCACGCTCATCTTCTCAAGTAATAATGTGCACAGCTGGAAACGCCAGATGCAAAATACAGGCGATATCGTTGTGGGTCAAAAAAAAAAAAGTATTGATATTAACTACTTTAATTTTTATAACTAATGTTTTTTAATGACCAATGAATCAAAGAATGAAGACAAACTTATTACTTGTGTACTACATTTCTATTCCTGTTTCTTTAGAATAAGAATTTTTTTTCAGTGTGAAATTGTTATCAGTATCTCTAGAAAGTACATCCATCCTTTCTGTTATGCGGAACAGAATAATACAAGGAAACTCCTGAAGCAAACTCTAGCTCCGGTTCATGATATTTGAAACCAGAGTCATGATACGTTTTTGATCGTCAGTAAAGCGCGTTTGTTGGTTTGAATAAACAAAAAGGTGTCCCAAGACTCCTCACGAGGGAAGGAAGGATCGTCCTAGAGGGATATAGAATAGTAATGACTAGAAAGCCGATTGGGGAGAGTTTGAGTTCGAGATTCATCCTCGTCACGATCTCAGAGAAGATCCACCCGACACAACTACACTCACAATCAGTGACAACCACTCTCTAACTGTTGGCTGGGGTCTACAGTTCATGAGTGGCTCTTCAATTAGATTGTGTAGAGACTAACGCCAGTTTGATGAACGACTTTAACAGTGGTATAGGTGAGAAACACGCCGTGAACATTCTCCCTCGAGCATGAGAGGGCTATCCATAATCCAACCCATATATGTATATAGTTAAGTGACACCTAACTACAAAAAGCATAGACTCAGCATCAGCACTTTTAGAAACAATATAACGGCGTTCGACTACCGCGCGCTCAGTCTATTGAGTTCCGTCTTGCTGTTCACAACACCTTTACTTTGTAATTTTTCTGTATTTTAATAAAAGTTATTTTTTAAAAACTACTTTGTTGAATTCAGAACTTAATTGGCGCTGCGGACAGGATCTCGCGAGTGATTTTAGTGGTGTTTCTCCATTGATCATTTGAATATTAATTCTTCACGCGGGATTCGAACTTATTTCAGTAATTGTGATCTTAGTGACAGTGCTTTGGCCCACTGGTGGAAATTCATTATTTCCGGCGACCAAACAGAAGACGGACAACTCTACTTTAGACCCAAGGACCTCCACAAGGGTATCTGCGATGTACATCATCCAACTCCTGTAAGTCCTTGCCTTATTTATCCTTAACTTTAGGTAATCATTTTGAACCAAATTTATCAATTTTTTATAATCTTGAATAATTAAAAAATAAAATAAAATAATAATAAAATAAATACTTAATAATAATAATTTCTTTTAAATTTTAAATAATTCATAATTAGATAGATAAGTTTCTATTACAATAAATTGTATAGAAAAAAAAAAACATTTCTTATTTTAATAGACAAATTAAGGAAATCTTTAATCTTTATTTCTTTGCACATGAATTCAGCACAAGTAGAACTAATTGCAGATAATACCCAGTTACTTGAACAAATTAGAAATAATTCAAATAGACCGCTTGTTCAACCTGCTAAATTTATTATTAATAAAAATCAAACTAATACAAATATGTCTCCCCCAGTACTCGAACCAACACCTGTCGCCCCCACACAAACCGAGCTTCAGTTGCTAATCAATTCTCTACCTCAGTATTCACCCGGAGATAATTTATCGATTTTTATTACGGAAGTAGAAAACTTGAATAAACATTTAGAAAACAGACTGACACCCGACTTACAGTACATAGTAAATTGCTCGATCAAATCAAAAATAAAAGGTGAAGCTAGGGACTTTTTAAGTTACCTTGCTGCTGACAACTGGACCGAAATCAAGAAAACTTTGTTACAAAAATATGGAGATCAGAGATCGGAGGACGTACTTCTAACCAACTTGAAACAGACCGTACAACAACGAAACGAGACGTACATGGACTTTTACGCAAGACTCGTCAAAAATTATAACAATGTATTACAAAATATAATGCTTAACGTAGAAGAGCCAAATTACTTAGCCTTTAAAAAATTTGAATATACCAAACTAGCAACAAAGACATTCCAAATAGGATTGTTAGAACCTTACCGGTCCTTCCTCAGTCATTTTGAGCTAAGCTCACTGGAGGGATGCATAAATAAATGCCAACTCCTTGACAATCGTCAAACCGAATGGGACTACACAGAATTCATTCGTAGGACCCAGGGAAGTTCAAAGCCTCCGCCCCAAATTAAACCTATTCAGATTCATTCAGTACAACCGCCTGGATATCCAAACCTTTATGGATATAAGCCTAGACCAAATCCCAACGTGCTAGGGTATCGTATGATGCCACCTATGCAACAACGGGCCATCCAACACCCACAATATAAGCAAGGTCAGCAAAACCTAGTTAGACCTCCTCCACTTCCCCCCAGACAAGGTCAACAACCGTTTACCCCAAGATTTCCTGTTAGACCAGCTTCTGGAATGTACCAGAATGCTAGACCAAAACCAACCCCTATGTCTATTCAATCCAGGGTAAACACTCAACAATTTAACCGTAATAGACCTTGGACTAACACTCCGCCCGTGCCAATGGACATAAATACATTGGAAACGGACCTCACCGATTATAATCCTTATTTTTATTATGATGATGGAAATTACACATACCAACCCTATGAAGAAGGAGACGTAGGTCAGAGCGAAATAGACTTGACCAACTCTCACTTGACCACCCCCCACATTGAGGAACCAGACGAACAAACCGAACAAATTGAACCAACTGAAAATATTGTAAATTTTTGGGAACCAGCCTCAGAACTGCCGACCACGTAGACCTTAATTGCTTAAATTCCAAACCCAAATTACCTTTTCTATATTTACCTCAGACTAACTTAAAAATTTTAATCGATTCAGGAGCCTCAAACTCAGTCATTAATACACAACCTGCTTTTGAAAAATTCTCTCAATATCTGTTCAAAAAACCATTCAGCATTACTGGATTGTTAAACAAGAAATCAGCTGATGACAACGTTCAAGCCCCTCTATTATCAGAACTTGGTATTCATGAATCAATCAATTTTCACGTAATTGACTGGCACAAACATTTCGACGCACTAATAGGTAGCGAAGATCTAGAAAGACTTGGAGCGATCATAGATTATAGAAATAACACACTCAAAATCGCGAATCAGGAAATTCCATTCCTCCTAGGATATACTTCCCAGTCAATCAAACCTTGCAAAGTGCTTGTAAATAATTATGTCAGAATACCGGTGACGCAAGAACAAGGTGATGTATGTCTCCCAGAGATAAAACTTACCAACGATATTACGATCCCCCAATCTTTAGTTACTATACGCAATGGCTTTTGTCTAGTACCTATAGATGTAAACAATACAGAGATTTATTTTGACGAACGAATTCCTGTCACACCTATCTCAGCCACAGATATAGAATACCCACAGCCTTCTAAACCTTCCAAATTAAACGTCTCTGAAGCAATTAGGACGTCACACTTGAATGGAGAAGAGAAACGAGCCATACTCAATATTTGTAGACAGTTTAAAGACACCTTTTATGACGATGAAGAGGGATTACCTTTCTCCAATTCTGTCAAACACAAAATTAGGACAACAGACGAAGACCCAGTATACGTAAAATCTTTTAGACACCCATATCACATGATGACCGAGATTCAGAGACAAATACAGAAACTTTTGGACAATAAAATCATTCGACCGTCAATATCGCCTTACAGTGCTCCCGTATGGATCGTACCGAAGAAAATGGACGCATCCGGTGAACGAAAGTATAGAATGGTGATAGACTACAGAAAGCTTAATGAGAAGACAATTGAAGATCGTTACCCCCTCCCGCGAATAGACGAAATTTTAGATAACTTGGGTAAATGCCAATATATTAGCACTCTTGACCTAGCTCAAGGATTTCATGAGATAGAGATGGACCCCGGATCAATAGAAAAGACAGCCTTTACAGTAAACAATGGACATTACGAATACCTCAGGATGCCATTTGGTCTCAAAAATGCACCAAGCACATTCCAAAGGGTGATGGATAATGTATTACGCGAGTATTTATACAAATTCTGTTTCGTTTACATGGACGATATTGTAATTTTCAGTAAATCTCTAGATGAACATTGTCAACACTTGAGAAATGTATTTCAAAAATTACGAACATTTAATCTCAGAGTCCAACTGGACAAATCCGAATTCTTGAGAAAAGAAGTTCAGTTTTTAGGTCATGTCGTGACCCCGGATGGTATTAAACCAAACCCAACGAAAATAGAAGCTATAGAAAAATATCCCATACCGCGAACTACGTCAGCAATAAAATCATTTCTAGGACTAATAGGATATTACAGACGTTTTATTTCCAATTTTGCCAAAATAGTAGCACCAATGAGCAAATGCCTCAAGAAAGGATCAAAACTGGACCCGAATGATCCAGACTACGTACAAGCCTTCCAACAATGTAAAGAATTATTAACAAATTCACCTATTTTAGCTTACCCAGACCTGTCAAAACCATTTCTTCTTACAACCGATGCATCTAATGTTGCAATAGGAAGTGTTCTATCTCAGAATAATAGACCTATTGGATTTTACTCCAGAGTTCTCAACAGTGCAGAAAAAAATTACTCCACAATTGAAAAAGAACTACTGGCTATCATAGACTCTACAAAACATTTCCGACCATACCTATACGGTAAGAGATTTACAATAGAAACTGACCATAAACCTTTAGTTTGGCTGTACAAAATAAAAGAACCAAACTCTCGTCTTATCAGATGGAAAATAAAACTGGAAGAGTTTGACTTTGAGATCCAGTACAAGAAAGGGAAAGAAAACTTTGTAGCAGACGCCCTATCAAGAATTGAAATTAATAACTTTGATGACGAAGAAGCTGACGATTCAATGTCAATCCAGGTATGTTTGGACGAAGGGGAAGCCAATCAGCTGCGCAGAGAAGCTCAGGCACTCTCAAACAATGATCTGGATGAAATACTAAATCAACCCCCAGATAACAGTGAACAGTATCAAGAAATAATACAAGATCTTGAAAAAACATTAGACGAACAAGACAATGACACTGATCTGGAAACCGTGCACTCAACTGATGGAGACACTGGAAAAACTGTCCCTATCAGCGAAAGACCACTAAATGTTTTCACCAACCGAATTATATTTAGCATCGGAGAAACTCGTAAAAGTAGATTAACTAGACCTTTCAATAGGATGACTCACTTCGCAACTATCAGAAGAAGCGCTATGGAAGAGGACCTCTCCATTCTCCTCAAACAAATCATAAGACCAGACCAAAATTTCGGTATATATTTTAAGGACGAAATAATTCATAAACCGTTCCTTGACCTTGTATACAAGATATTTAATAATTCAATAAAAATATTTATCTGTACGAAATTCTGTCAAGATGTAACCGATGAAGACAGACAAAATAACATTGTAATGGAATATCACGACCAAAACCACAACGGTATAAACGAAACCCTGAACCAATTAAAGGAAAAATATTTCTGGCCAAAAATGAAGGATACCATCAGTAGTGTTATCGATATCTGTGATCTATGTCAACGATCGAAGTATGAAAGAAGACCGTACGACCTAAAACTTTCAGGACCAATGACGGCTCAAAGACCATTTGAGGTCATCCATATTGACACCTTCTCTTTCGATGGCTCAAAATTTCTAACAATAATCGATTTATTTTCTCGCTACGCTCAGGCATACCTTATCAAAGATGGAACTAGTCCGACAATTCTAAATAAACTCCGACATTACTTTTCACATCATAATCTACCTAAGAAAATAGTTTGCGACGAAGGGAGAGAGTTCAAAAACAAGACTATGATAGAATTCTGCAAACTAAACAAGGTAGAACTCCACTTCACAACAGTCAACAATCCCAATTCAAACTCGCCCATAGAAAGACTACACTCGACAGTGCTAGAAAAATTAAGAATTATAAAGTTAAAGAACCCACGTGATCTTCCATCCAATCACATGATAACTGCCATTCTTATATACAATCAAGCAATACATTCATCAACTGGATTCTCCCCATTCTAATCATTGTATGGACCATACGATCGACCCATAGATTTCGACCTAGGACTCACGACTTTCGAACAATATAACGAAAAACGTAAACAAGAATTAATGCCCTTCTATGATAAAGTCCATAATAAAGCCAAAGAAAAAGCCCAGCAGGTACTAAATAAAAGAAATCAAAATAAAGAGAATAACCCGGACGTACAAGACCAAGAAATTTACATTGAAAGGAACAGACCTAGAAAAACTGACCCTCCATTTGAAAAAATAAAAGTCACAGGACAAACCAAAGGTAAAATTCAAGGAACTACTAAGAAAGACAGACCAACTACAGCCCACATAAGAAAGGCAAAAAGACTAAGGAAAAATGTTTCTTCTGTGCAGGTCGATCCTGATCCCGACCAGCCTGGCCCTCCAAATAACGAAGCTTGAAACAAACGGATACTTTATAGAACCACTGTCAAATGTTAGCTTACTAGATCACTACCACAACTTTCTATTTCATGTTAATGTCTCTAAATACGAAACAAGCTATAATACACTCATATTGAACTCTAATATACTAAAGACAAATGTAGTCAACAATACTATAATGAGTAGAATTAGTAGCCAATTAAAGGGAACTATTTATAAGATAAGGAAAATTTTAGATAAGTTAAGTAGTAATAGGCGTGAAAAACGTGGGATAGTAAACGGACTCGGAAGTATAATTAAATTTGTAGCTGGAAACCCGGACAATGACGATTTAAATACTATAAATAATAATGTCGATGCTCTCTTTAAAAATCAAAATAATGAAATTAATAAGATCTCTCAGTTTACATCTTTCGCTAATCATGTTAGTAAAAGAATTGAAGACGAAACACAAATATTCAACCAAAACATTAGAGATACAAAAGTCTTTTTAGATAAGTTGAAATCTTTTGAAGATAGTCAAATTATTTTACAAAATGAAGTTTATCAAGCCGAACGTATACTGAACTCCCTACTTGTCCTTGAAAGGACCAGTAGCCTAGCATTCAACAATATACCTAATCTAGAAATAATTAGCACAAATGAATTAATACAAATACAAAACTATCTTAAGAAAATGTATAGGGATAATCAATTAATCCCTTTAGACAAAAATCATCTATTTAAATTGTTAAACGCTTCTAAATTATACATATTTGGTATAAATCAAATGATTACCTTCCTTCTCAAAATACCAATCCTAAAACCTTTCCAAGCAACCTATTCCAAAATTTACCCTGTACCTAATAGTGAAGAAATTATCATTCTACCACCTAAAAGATTTCTCGTCATCTTGGAGGACACTGAACTCTGGTCTGATGAAGAATGCAAGGTAAATAATGGAATCACCCTGTGTACTCAGCAGCCTAGTCAAGAACCCTGCACCACCACTAGCCTCGACCGCTGCAACTCTGCCAAAGTCAAAAACTCGTATAAAATAGTGACTGCACTATCTAATAAACAAATATTAGTTATGTTTCACCAACCAAATGAAATCATCGAAGACTGCGAAGGCATACCCCGCACAAAGACTATACAAGGAGCCGCTCTACTAAGCTCATCCTGCCGACTTATAATCGGAACATTGGTATTTACATCAGCCGAACCATCCTTCGAGATCACACCACCTAAACTAAATCTAGTGCATTTGGAAAGCAGTCATGAAATCAACCTACAACTTCGTCATCTAAGCCCGTCAACTGATCTTCATCAAGAAGCTGTGGAACTGGCCCAACAACCCATCCTACTGTCACCAATAGCCCAATTTTCTTATTTAATCTTAACCATAACATTATTAATTTGTATGTTACTTGTGTTAGTCGTGTTATTCAGATACCGACATAGACTACATGATCTGTTCTGCAAACCTAGAACAATCATCACGGTGCGCCCCTCAGACGACCAAGAAGCTGGACCCCCCATGGTGAGCTGCCAAAATTCGAACGGGCCGTTCGAAAAACTTAGGAGGGAAGAGTTAAGTGACACCTAACTACAAAAAGCATAGACTCAGCATCAGCACTTTTAGAAACAATATAACGGCCTTCGACTACCGCGCGCTCAGTCTATTGAGTTCCGTCTTGCTGTTCACAACACCTTTACTTTGTAATTTTTCTGTATTTTAATAAAAGTTATTTTTTAAAAACTACTTTGTTGAATTCAGAACTTAATTATATATTTTTTAATAATTGACGTTACTCTAAAATGTTACCAGATATAGGAAAATATACATCCATTTGATCCGTACTACCGCAGCACACTGCAGTAACTATTGCCTACGACGATGGGAGAGAATGTTTTTATGTGGTAGATATTCAAAGCAATTCGAGTTGCTACCACAACACTTCAAACACATTATCTCTTCTATTACCCCTTTTCCTTGCTCATAACTTTAAATCATTAAGTACTCCAATCAGAGCAGGCCCAATTGTGAATAAGTGTTTCAGTTGTCATATTTCTATGAAAATAATCCTAGCCCCGTCTTTATGACTGATCCCAAGCCCCGAATTTCCTTCTTCCGGCTCTGGCCGTGAGATGATTCCAAAGGTTGAAGGGACCTATTATCTGTAATTGTCTGTATTATTTTTCCTCTGAGTGTAAAATAGAATGCTAATAGACGTATTTGATTAATATTGGAATTCGACAGTTGGAGATATAAAAACCCATAGGTTGAGTCCTATCCCAAATAAATCAAAAAAAAAATCAGCAAATCACCGGCAATGCATTTCCCCAGCACGAATTAACCAATTAAGTTATAGCTCTCCTTCCGGAATCAATCGATTGTTCGGACTAAAAATCAATAGTTGTCTTTGCTATGGGCTTCTGAATATTATCCCTCATCCTCATACTATATTTTGTGTCGATACATTCATTACATCGGCGGTTATTAGGCTTTTTGAGTCTACCACCTCCCTTTGGCCGATTTCGCTGAAAATTCATAGCTTCCTTTCTTATGTCGATACTTTCATAACATCGGCAATTATTGGAGTTTTTGAATTGATCTTCCTCTGATCCTCATCTTCCTTTCAGCCGATTCTGCTGAAAATAAATATATGTGGTCCTTATGGGGTTCTGGATAAACACACAAAATTTCTTTTCGATACGTTGATTCTATCGCGAGTTGTGTTCACATACACATATACATATCTCAATCAGGGGTCGGTAAACCTGAAATTCCGGTGAAAACTTGACATCAAAATTCTGACCTATTACATAACTTACATTATACTTTGAATGGCTGAGGAAGTGAAATGGAGAGAAGCTAGGTTCAAAGATTTGTAAGTTGAAAACAAAAAAATAAAATAAATAAATAAAATGGTCTTGAGACAATGTCTAGTATTTAAGTTAAATCAGAATACATATTATCATGATCCTGTACCTAAGGGAAGTTCTCCAGACTTTAAGAATATAGATTATTGCCTTCGAGTAACATATGCTAATATTTTTTTTTTTGTTTTCAGGTGAGTTGACATGAATATGATTAGCTCCTAACTCAAGTGGTAAGATAAGAAAAGAAGTTCCAAGTAAGTGTATATTAGTCTTATTGTATTAAGCACCCTAGAACCAAAAAGAGTAGTCAAATTCTTTTGATCAGTAGATCTAATTCATAGATGAATCTGTCTATTTCACAATATGCAGATTAAACGACCAGATTCCCATAAAATATTCGTGTGTAAATCACCGACAATATCCTTCCTCAATCAATTAAGTTTTGTCTCCAAGACCAATCTACCGTTCCAGCTAAGAATATGTAGTCGACTACTTCTGAATCCTATTACATTTGCTGACGATACCTTACATCGGCAGTTATTAGGTTTTTCGTTTCGATCCCCCTTCCCTGACCCTCCCTTTTCCTTCGGCCGTTTTAGTGGAAAATTGATAGGAGCTGTCCTTATGGGATTTTTAATTTAAATATAAACTTTCTTGTCGGTACATTCAACACATGGGGAGTTTTGGGGTTTTTGAGTTTTCTCCTCTGATCCTTCCTTCTCTTTGATTCAGCTGAAAGTACCTAAATAGCTATAGTCTTAATTAGGTTTTGAATTTACATATGAAATTTCATGTCAATGTATTCATTACAATGGCAGTTATTAGAACTTACCGAAATTTCATAAGTAAGAATTTTATCTAACAACAATCCTTTGCCTATCGAATGTATATAATCTTTCTTCAGTAACTGAGTCTATAAATAAGAAGTAAATTTAGAAGGGCTGTTGGATTTTATTAGACAAAGGATGATGTAATGGGGACAGCAAGAAATGTGGTCGATTGTCTTAAAGAGAAGGGGTATTTGAATGGCGTTCTGGCGACTGTAGAAAGTGGAAGGAACAAGACTGTATGACCAGCTCAGTTGGAGCAGAATGTACATTTTGTAATATCTGTATTATAATATGAATGAGGCTGAATTGCAACCTTCAACAACTGCAGTTTTGTTTTACTTCTCCAGCTATATCGAGTATAAGGGAAGGTATGTAATCAGTCGGACATTCCATGTTAAGTTTCCACTGGGATTTCATATTTTTCGACCCTGACCCCAAATAAGTCCTATCTATCTGAGTGAACAATAACCATCGATACACTATATATATCGACAAAAAATTAACATAGAAATTCTAATAAATGTCTTTGTAATGACGCAGGATGTCAAATATAAGGTAGTCTGACCTCTCACAGATTTTTATTAAAGTAATAGCTAGCCGGCTTTCGAGGTTTCCCTCATCATCAGGCAGTCTACAAAAGAACCATCCTTAATATGTAATATAAATAGCAAATAAATAATTAAAAACACAATTTTTGATAAAACATACCTGACAAAAAATTTGAATAAACTAATTAATAAAAATAAATAAATAAAAATCTACAACAAACATTAACAATTTAAAATATCATGGATGGGGACAGACGAGTTATTCCTGTCCACCATCTGAGTCACAACTGGGAGAACGGTGTACGTGAGACTGGACAGACCTCCCATCCCCTCTCTAGAGTTGAGGAGGGGGGACTCTCTCTTCCTCCTTTCCAATTTGATTTCGATACTTTCCAATGTATCCATCTTTCTACCTTTTTGGACATGATGCAGTAACGAGACTGAACCGGCCTCATGTCCTGTGTTCTGGAGGTGTTGGAAAAATTCAGAGTCGCCCCTCCTCAAATGCTCCCTCACTCTAGTCCTCAGCTTCCGGCCCGTCTGCCCAAGATAAAAACATTCACAGTCTTTACAAGTAATCCTGTACACGCCGGATTTGTCAGGGAGGTCCACACGATCTTTGGTTTTTGAGAGCATCCCCTTGAGAGAAGTCCTACTTTTGAAAGTAGGCCTACTTTTTTAGCTCAAACGGTCGATTGGCTTTGGAGGGAGAGCGAAAACTTAATTCGTGTTGGGGAAGTATATTGACGTATTTAGTTTGTTTTGGAGGTCTAGAATATAATAAGTAGATTTTGCATTAAATTGTTGTTTCAAATCAAAATTCTAATTTTTTTAAGAAATCTCTACAACAGTCCTGCCCAGCTTTAGCTTGCTACTTAAGTACATTTTCGCTCTAATATTTTGTGCATTCCCGACCCGCCACGCGCCTGAGAGAACGTAAGCGAAGGCAGGATACCCTGCATTCAGTCAAATCGGCCAAAGGGATGGAGGCAATTAGGGGAGGCTTATAACAAAAACTGTAATAACTGCCGATGTAATTAAAGTATCGAGACAAAATGTAGAATTAGGATTCAGAAGTTTAACTATTGGTTTTTAGTCAAAAAGGTCGGTTGAATTTAGAGGGTAAGCCAAACACTGGCTGGTATTACATCGACGACTTTTTTTTATCTATCTCCAAATTTAATCTATACTACTATATCTCCAATTCGTAGTAGCTTTAGTTTAGGGGTGTAAAACTATCGATAGTTGACGTTAACGATAGTTAGGACTTTGTATTTCTGGGATCCACTGAATCGAAGGAAGGTTACATTTACTGTTCTTGTAGAGTGTTTCGTTGCCTTGAACTGAAAATTTACTATTCTTGCAGCGTGCTTTGTTGTTTTGAACTGAAAAATGAGTCGAAAACGGAAGTCCGATGTGTGGAGTTACTTCGATAAGGATGTGGGGTCCAAAAAAACTGGCTAAATGTCGTTTTTGCAGTGCCGAATACAGAACTTCCGGGAACACTTCCAATTTGAAGGATCACTTGTTGGGTTTTGTTTTATTTTATTTTGTTGAGGTTTCTGATGTTCTAGTGTTTGATTTTAGTTGTTCGTTTTTGATGTGATATTTTTTGTTAGTATCTAACAATGGAAACTCATCTGGTCAATATATAATATATACGTGTTTTGAATTCATATTTTTATGTGCAATTGAAGTTTGTAGTTTAGTTGCTGATTGCGTTAACGAACCGATCTCATCAGTTGAAGTACGTACTGTTGTTGAGCTTTTTTGCTACTAAAATAAATATAGGTACCTACTTACATTGTATGACATCTTGTTTATTTGCCTTCCTTAAATTACTTACATGGAACATGAGTGCATATACATGAGCATAGAGTGACTATATGTCACTTCTGCTTGAAAAAATATTTCAAAAGTACTATCGATAGCATTGATATTTAAAACTATCGATATCGCCATCGATAGTTTTACACCCCTACTTTGGTTGTTTTTCCTGTTTTATTTTCAGTTTGGTAGAATTTTGCTTTTATGTTAAACTTTTCGGGAAAAACTTGAATATTGGACTCATCAAATAGTCTAGATTACAAAATTATGAGAACATCCATATTTGTATATCCTAAAGGTGTCTCCTGAAATGTTTAACGTTATCAAGTATTAAATCTATGATTTTACATAAATTGAGAAATATATAACTGCATTAAAAAAAACTATAATATATTATTTCATCTTGTGTTGCGTATTATTTTCTGAAGAAATCAATATAGATGTTAGCAATCAAAATAGACAATTTCTTTGATTAGTATTGAAAAAAAAAGTCTGAGATCACTGTTATTGGTTCAAGTGAACTAATTGAGACACGGACTGGACAGACCTTGATACCGATATTTCCCCTCGATAGTTTGCGGGGGTGCTGCAATCTTAATGATTGCTACATAGCAAATCGGCCAGTTGTGACTTTATTGATCAATAACGTTGGTCTGCATTGCTCCATTCGCTCCGTAACTCGAAAGGTTACTTAAAGGTTTCTTAATCGGTATCATTCTTTTATTTCGTCTTCAAGATTAAGACGTAAGAAAAGAAAGACTAGTGTGATAATTGTCACTAGTTTTTCCTTTCAGTTGAAATTAATTATTGCTTTATGAATTTTATGAGGTATATTAACAATGATAGCTGACGTAATCAGAAATATTTTCAGTTGGATCAGAATGTAGTTCACAGGCTTTATTTATTGGGCTCAATACAAGCTTCAGTTTATTGAGCCCAATAAATAAAGGTTGCTAGAAGTTAGACTGCATTTATTCACAACCAAAATCACTTTATTACAAACTAGCAGATAACCCGGCGTTGCACGGTTAGTAATGTTTTCTGCCTAGTTAGTAACTTATAAGCCTTTTTAAGTTCAAAGGTCCTTGAAAGGCGACTACATGAATAAATGACTCTCCCTTCCAACAAAAGATTTTTTTTTTTTCCGTGAAAAGTTAACTATTTTTTTATAATTATTTTAGGACGACACCTAGGTGGGGGGGGGGGGGCGTGCCCCCCTTGGCCAGAGCAAAAAACCAAGATAAAAATTAAATAAACTAAAAAAATCGTTTTTATTAAAAATGGATTGCTTGCAAGTGCGTCTGATTCCTAAATCAGCTGTTACATAAATGTACATGTACAAAACCAGTCATATTACATTTATTTAAATATATATGAGTTCGATCATTTCATTTTCTCGCTCAAAATCGTCATTTATGTTATACTTTATACTCTTAAAGCTGATTTTACATGCGCAGTAAAATTCTAAAAGCACAGAAACCACAGCGTGCATTTGCTGCTGCTGCGCTTTGCATTTTTGCTGCTCATGTAAAGTCAATTTAAGTATTACAGTCAGTGGTTACCTCAGAGGGAGCTTCTAGAGGTTCGAGTCTCCCAAATTAGTAACAAAAAGTCTGCAACGCTAACCACGGAAACTGTGGGCTGTCACCGGGAGTCTATACCCCTACCCTCGTAGCCTAACTTTGCCCCCTCCCCCCTTCTCAAAATCCTGGCTACGCCCCTGAGGACACCTATTTATTTTCAGCCAAATCGGTCAAAATAAAGTAGGAATTAGAGGAGGCGCGAGTCAAAAAACGTAATAACTCTCGATGTAACGAATCTATCAACAGGAAAAGTAATTTGTTGATTCAGAAGTACCTGTGTAAAACACCTATTGATTTCCAATCAAAGCTGTTATTTGTTTTTAGAGGGGATTAATTAGCGCTGGTGAAGTACATTACCAGTGATTCACCGGTTATTTGACTAATTCTCATGCTAAATTTGAAGATGATGGAAAGTCGTGTTAGCTAGAGGAGCGTTGAGTACAAACAGACAGGTTGGTATGACGTGTTTCACTTCAGCTCTGACCACACTGAAGGTAGTCTTTTGTAGCCTCTGTATACAAAAAGGTGACAGGCCGTTACTGACATATCTGCAGATATTGTCTTAACGGCAATGTAAACATTATGTTTACCTAACAACTGTAAGCCATTGTTTGAACATACCACAAGTCACAGATAAAGGATTCAAAATAAAACTACCATATATTTTTATCTATCTCCACATACATATATATCGAGAACGAGGAGTAGCTTGATTGCCTACTGAGCTCAAGATCGCGGGATTGAAACTCGGCGAGAACCTTAGGTCTTTATCTGGGAGATGAAATAACCTTGAGTATGCCGACCCTTCAGATGGAACGCTAAGCTAGGCTCCTACCCTAAATAACTAAACCTAGGTATGAAAAATTCAGACATCCCATAGTAGGATCGGGGTCTTCTTTTTTTTTAAGCTGCTTAAATATTTACTTCCCCAGCTATACGAAGTGTTTGGAATATTATGTAATGTAATTTTATATGTTGAGTTTCACCGAAATTTCATGTTTTTCAAATCCTGATTACAAAAATAAAAACAGAATCGCTGTCTGTCTGCGTCTGTGAACACGATAACTCCCGATAAAATGAATTTATCAACACAAAAATGTATTTGTGTATACAAGTAGGGAAGGTGATAGGACTTCAGAACAGAGGCTAAAGAGCAAGATGGCGGCCGTATCTCCAGCACAAATCACCGGCTTTGTATCCAGCACGTTGTAGTATAGGAGGCAGTTGGACCAGATAGACACAGACAGCCTCTCCAACACAGAACCGGTTATTTGTGCTGGGGAGGCTGTCTGTCTGTCTGTGTACTTATACTAAACTCCATAAGGTCGACACCTATTGATTTTCAGTTAAATTAGTCATAGGGTAGAGGTGGCTAAGCACAAAAACTCTAACAACATGTGTTGTTTCAAATGTAAATTCAACACCCCGTAAAGACGACACCTCTTAATTTTCAGCGGAATCGGCAGAAGGAAGGGGTGATCAGAGGAGGGTTCAACTCAAAAACCCCAATAACTGACATGAAATTGAAAGCCTCATATGGGAGATTTTTATTTCAGGTTAAAAAAAAGGCTGGTCACTCAAACACACATGTACTATTCTGCTATACAAGACACTCCTACTTCCACTTCTAACATACGCCTGTCCAGTCTGGATCGGTACCAGCAACACTAACATGAAACGACTACAAACATTTCAAAACAAAGTACTCCGAATAGCAACGAACGCACCCTGGTTTGTCAGGAATCACAAAATCCACGAAGAACTGGGAGTTCCTCAATTTGCAGCTCACATTGAGAAGCTAGTGAAAAATCACCACGAAGCCCTAGTGCATTGTTCCGGGGCTGTACACTACAGTCTAGGTGCGCCTACTCCTGGGAGGCGACTCAAACATAGACTGTACCAGGACTTTCTTTTTTAAACCCTATTTTATATATTTGTGTAAAGCATTTTGCTGGTCCAAATAAATGTGGTTGTTGTTGTTGTATTTCAGGTTAGGTTAGGTTTTATGACTCTTGCCCGGGCTTTAACTACGAGGTCATATCGCCTACTACCAGAGCGCTCTTTCGTCACTCTGGTGGACATGAGCCCGACTCTACTGTGGGAGTCCTAAATTTTGCCTACTCTAAATTTTTATTCACCTAGTGTAGGGGTCTTTAACGAATACCTGACATCACAGGCTCGGGACCATCGCTTAACGCCCCATCCGAAGGACGGTGTGCTTAAGTTTATTTTACTTCCCAGATAAAATGTATTCATATTTTTTAAATGTACGCGCGGTCAACTTTTGTTTAGAATTACGCCTTATGCGGTCCATGCTAGCCCAGAAGGATATTTTTTTCAAAGAGAAAGTGCGAGTATATAGGTTTAATTATCGCACTAATTTAGTAGCCCATTATCAAGCCTATCTTAATAGCAATACTAAATAGTAACCTTACAACTTTTTTTTTCTTTTAATTTTATTCATTTTTTTTCTTATTTGAACTTAAACATTAAGCAGACAATATCTGATCATCCGTTCGGTTTCTTCTAATGTTTATTGTTATTATTTCACATAACTGTTTTTACAATTCCCATTATACACATTACTGTCACCTTGTGGCTAATAATGAGGTATAATAAAAAAATATTTATTGTAACTAAGCTATAGTCGGTTTATTTAAAGTTATTACCAAAACAAACTCCATTAAAAGTGAAAACATTCCCAGAAAATAAGGGCCGCATAATACCCTATAGATTTTCCGAACCGTGCGCATATCAAAATAATGAATTGACGGGGTTAGAATTAAAGGTCTAAGTGACATTTTTAAAACTTTGAAGAAACTGTGTATTAAGTTTTTAACTGATTTAAAAAATCTATAATTCATCGAAACCGCAAATATTTTGTCTTCTGCTTTTATGGTGAATGTTGCTGTTACCAAACTATAAAATATAATACAAATCTTAATTTCAAGGTCACTATTAAGTTACTTGTTCATGTCACCAAAATGGTAAAAGTGATTTGCCACTAGGTCTCAGCTCTGGCTAGGATTTCACTTGTACAACTTTTTTCCTGAACAGAACTATCATTTTTTTACCCGATTATGCACATAACGAAAAAATTTCAAAAATGTCACTTGGATCATTTTGATTCTAACCCCGTTAATTACCGGCTACGTACTTCTCCACACGAAATAATCAAAGCCAATCAATCGATAAGGCTAAAACCCAATATTGTCTTACATAGTGGCTTCTCATTCTAATCCTCATACTAAACATTGTGCCGTATTCACTACATCGGCAGTTATTAATAGGTACCAAAATAATAGTTGCCATCATTATGGGATTTTAAATATAAAATTTCATGTTGATCCATTCAGTAGATCAGAAGTTATTGAGATTTTTTTAGTTTAGCCCCTTCGATCTTCCCTTCTCCTGATTCCGTTGAAAATTAATAAGTGGCATCCCTATCTATAGGCCTTTGAATTTATATATGAAATTTCTTGTCAATATATTCATTACAACAGCAGTGATTATAGTTTTTGTGCTGACTCTCCCCCCTATCCCTCTCTTTTTTTGGCCGATTTGACTGAAAAAGGTGTTGTTATTAGAGGGATCGATACATTCATTCTATCGGGAGTTACCCCAAATACACAGCCAGTTTTTTTTTTTTCATTTTTTGAAATCAGAAGGTCAAAAAATGAAGTGATTCGTGAAGAATGTTCTCGGATGACATGCTCCAAGGAGCGTTAAGAAGTTTGCTCTGTTAAATATTTTTCAATGGCGGACTGCACTCGCAATCAGAAGTTGAGATTTGCATCTGATCCCTGGCTTGCAGCCTGCATTGAATACCTTCCATATTTAGTGGCCTATTGTCCAACAGGGGCACATTACTTACACCATCTCCCTCAACAATAAATGTTCTTGCCGATCACTTTATTAGTACTCATATCAGTAAATACAATTGCCTATTTATTTTCCTTTTCACTTACACAGCTATAAGAAGTAGAGTTATGTAAATAGTCAAAAATTCGAAGTAAAGTTTTCAACGGTATTTCACATTTTCCAACCTCGAGATTCCAAATATATTTTAAAAAAATTGTCGGTCTGTGTCTGTGAACACGCTAACTCCCGATGGAAGAATGTATCAACACGAAATTGTATATGTGTGACCGGAACCCTATAAGGACAGCGCCTATGGATTTTTAGCCAAATCAGTCGAAGGGAAAGGAGATTAGGGCGAGGCTTAACACAAAAACTCTAATAACTGCCACTGTAATGAATATATCAAAACAAAATTTTATTTGTGAATTCAAAACCCCATAAGGACGACACATCAATTTTCAGCGGAATTGGTTGGAGAAGGGGGGATCAGATTGGGGCTTAATGCAAAAACTCCATTCGATGTAAGGAATGTATGGACGTAAATTGTATATATGAAAACCCATCGAAGACATTATCTGACAAAGTCCTGCGATATCGGCCGAGAGAAGAAGGTTCAGGGCGGGAGCACAATTCAAAAACCCTAATAATTGCTGATATAATGAATTTATCGACATAAAATGTAGTATGAGGATTTAGGAACCCCTATGTAAGCCAATTATTGAATAATAGCGCAAACGGTCGTCTGTTTTGGAGGGGTGATCCACCGCATGGTCCCCTGAATAAGTTTTGGCTATTTTCGCCATGTCTGGGACTGTATGGGATTTGAAAGTTGTGAACGCTCTAACGCAGAAGCGATTCTAGCTTTGAACATGGAATTTAGAATAACGAATTCTTGGAAGAAACTAAAAGACACCATTAATTTGGAATATTATTTTTCGTAGGTCGCACGGTTTACGAGATATATGCAGAAGACCGTCCTAAAATGTCGTCTTGGGTCGTCATATTTCTAGACGTTTCCTTGATTTACTTGACAACTGTTCGTCCTGTCAAAAGATTGGTTCTTACCAGAACTGTTTGCTATTAAATTTCCAATAGCGAATGTGCCTTACATTTGAGATAGGATAAAAATGACTAATGTTATAGCGCCTCAAATAATGTAAAATTAATTTCTATAAGAAATATTTCAAAGGTTACGTTTTATGACTCATGCCCGGGCTTTAACTACGAGGTCATATCGCCTACTACCAGAGCGCTGTTTCGTCACTCTGGTGGACATGAGCCCGAATCTACTGTGGGAGTCCTAAATTTTGCCTACCCTAAATTTTTATTCACCTAGAGTAGGGGTCTTTAACGAGTACCTGACATCGTACAGGCTCGGGACCATAGCTTAACGTCCCATCCGAAGGACGGCGTGCTACCTCCCAGATAAAATAAACTAAGGGCCTCGGCCGGGTTTCGAACCCACGTTCTTGTGCTCAGAAGTCAAGCACACTTACCACTGAGCTACCGGCGCCCTCAAGAAATATTTCAAAGTAATGTTTAAATTGTATCGCGTAGCAACGAATTATAAAATATAAAATAAAAAAATATATGTGATTTGGACATTATAGGACTTTCTTATACCAACCACGCTTTTACTGATTACTCCCCCTTTTCCCTCTCAAATTCATTTCATACTGGAATTACTGGTGGGAATAAGAAAGTCACTCTTATGCTATATGATGAAACAAAGAAAACCGCTCACGTCATCTCCAAATACCCAATAATGCCATCATAAAATGATTTTGAGTGTGGGGGAGGGGGAGGGAGAGTGATCTGTAAAAGTGTGGTTGGTATAATAAGGTTCTGTAATGGCCACATCACATATATTTTTTTAATGGAACTATATTAGAAGGGATGGTAAGAGAATGGCATTAGATAATCATATGGGTATAAACATGTCACGTAACCATGGTAGGCAGGGTGAGTTCCTTTTGTGCGCTAAATGGGTCCAGATAAGTAGGGACAGGAGTGGTTATGGCATTAGTATGGGAGACAGACCGGGCATGGAGCTGCGCTATCTTGATGGTTCATCTTGTAGACAAGGCAGGATGTAGGGTGTCGCCGGGCCCCAGTCAGATTCTCTACCCACACCAAGAGGGCATCTTGATGACAACCTGCACACGAGCCAACAACGTTTGTTGCGAACAAATGCAAGTTTAACAATATTATCCAGGACGTTTACGTTTTTTTTTTTTTTCTTGGAAGTAAAAAACCTTGAGCACGCCGTCCTTCGGACGCTAGGTAACTAAAACTTAGTAGGCCAAATTTAGAATTCCCACTCTAGTGTCCGACTCTTGTCCTCTATATAATATCCAAGTCTGTCAGAACCTAGCAATAAGTAATAGTTATTATACCTCATGACCGGGCTTTAACTACGAGGTCATATCGCCAACTACCCGTGCGCTCTTTCGTCACTGGTGGACATGAGCCCGACTCTACTGTGGATGTTCTAAATTTTTATTCACCTTGAGTAGAGGTCTTTAACGACGTTAACATACCCTACATTGCACAAGTTTGGCACCATCGCTTAACGTCTCATACGATGGACGGCGTGCGCAAGGCTATTTCACCTCCAAGGAATCCGATGGAATTTAAACAAAATCGAAAATTAAACTCTTCTTTCTGAGACCATTATACATACGGATTAGTGATATACTCACACGTTCTCCAAAAACGAAAAATAATTCCAAGCAAAGCAAACCAAGGCATATTTATAAATAATTTTCGCCCATAGATATTGCAGCTCTACGCGGCCCAGTTCGCCGACACAAATACATTAGTAGTACCGAATATATACTGTAGCTATTATATGATAAATGTTAGTTATTGGAGCAACTTTCAATCGTCCTTCTGAAGGCTACTGGTAAAATAAAAGACACCAATTGATGTAATTACAATTCTATATTATAAAAACAAATCAGAATAATGCATTGGAATAATGAATACCTAGGTGGTGGCCATGAGATAGGAAAGTAGGTTTCATGAAAGACAGTACGGCCTTGGCTCCTGGCTCCCTCTGTCTCTGTTAGTCACAGTAAAGGGAAAATGTACAACTTATCTATCGTAAGTCCCCTTTAGTAAGTCGTCTTTCGGAGGGAATGTTAAGCGATGGATCCGAACTCTTCTTCATTAGGAGGAAGAACAACCCAAACTGTTCACGCTGTATGACCAGACTAGAGGGTGGAGTTGATTCGCGGCACCGGATCATACCTGGGACTGGATCTGCAACTGGTGATTGAGACCGGCTGCCCAATGTTCAGTCGGTTTGTCGGCTCTTGGCGGCAGCAGAAAAAAAGGGTGTGACGGGCTGGGGCGACCACCGATCGCCACACGTTCGCCACATGGTCACCATAACCTCAGTTAAGCTCTAATCACTTGCACAAAAGCAAGGTGCACCCGAAACGCAATTATAAGGCGACATAAGATCTCTCCGGTGGTATGCGATATGAGCTCATAGTTAAAGCTTGGGTCTCACTACCTAACTAATTATGTTTCTTTTTATCACATGTTTAAGGTCTCGTAAACTAACAAACATATCAACATTCTTATGGCGAGTTCTGTTGACCTCATGATTTGTCACTCTCCACATGGTTGAACATCAGAGTAGTTTTATAACTTTTTTTTTCCATTGGAAGTACTCTGAAAATGTATGTACTCTTGAAAAAATTCCATAAAATTAGGAATATAATTGATATTGAAACGTATTTCTCATTTTCACTTTCTTATATCTAATATAAATAGTATAAGTTATTGCAATCGAGCAATTCGAGAACCAGTTTAAACGGATTTTCAAGTTTCAAAGTCCCCCTGTTTTTGCATTTTCGCGATCCTGTATGTGTGTATTTGATTGGAACTTTTTGTGGAACAACAGATGTCGTTATTAAACATAAAATTCTGATGAAAACGTAACATCGAATTTCTGATTGATTACATAACTTCACCTATACTTCACATAGCTGGAAAAGTTATCTCGTGTGATCACGTAGTTAAAGGCAGGCTTGAGTCACAATAACTAATTATTCTAATTTAAATATCCCTGAAATACAAGTACCTATGTGATGACTTAGCGGCTATTGTCCCATTTTTAATCTTCATGTTTACATGTGATACCGATAAACATTCCTGCTTCATATGCATCTCTAGGCGAGATCGTGAACAGAACGGCTGTTCAAGGCTGCATTCTCGACCTGTGTTCGCTTCACTTTCATTGACACCTAATAAAATACCCCAGCTAACATGCCATGTCCAATCACTCAACAATATTCAATTCCCTTTGTTTTATATTCAATTTATTTATTATATATTGTTTTAAAATTACTGCTTTATTTATTATTTTTCTTTAGCTCCATTTCTCATCTATTTTTTTCATTCTTATTCCTATGCTAGCCCGTACGTGCAGACTATATCTTTCAGGGTGTGGAACACGGAAAAACCTTGGCCAAAACAATCAACACTCCACCTTATAGATAGATGACTAAGAGATTTTTGGGTTTTAATTGACATTTATTCTTGTAACTAGGGGCTCTGTTGAATAACTTATTGTAACTCACTTCGCCCGCTAACCCCGCCTGCACTTTCAGCCTCTCTTTTGAGGTACTGTACTTCGGAGCTCGCTAGCTCCGCTATAACATGGCAACCTCGGTCATACCAAACCCTGGCAAGAAACTTATAGTTACTTCTAACCTCTGAACCTCCTAAGACCCGGAGGAGTGCTCCCCTTGCTCAGAGGTAGTGTGCTAGTCTACTGAGCTCAAGATCGCGGGTTCGAGCTCCCGGCCAGAACTGGCTTTTAAGTTTTTTATCTGAGATGTAAAAACCTTGAGCACGCCATCCTTTGGATGGGAAGTTAAGCGATAGTCCCGAGCCAGTGTGATGTCGAAAAAAACTTAGGTAACTAAATCTGGATAGTCAAAGTTTAGGACTCCCACTGTAGAGCTAACAGAGAAGAGATGAGAGCATTGAATGCTTAAAAATGTTTGATGATGATGGCAACTTCAAAAGCCGGCTTGCAAAAATAATAAAATATATGAGAGGTCAGATTACGTTCTTATTTGAGATATTGAAAAACGGACTACCCCAAAAAACTTTTTCGTTTCGCCAGGGATACGAGAAATCTGTTTTCCTCTGGAGGAGCAAAGTTTCCAGACACTTAGCCCCACTGATGCTGCCCTACTGACTGTGAGATACACTTTCTGGAGCTGGAGGGAGACTATGGAGAGAGAAAGTGGTTTACACGCTCCACATGCAGATGGCACCGTGCAACAGGGGGAGGTCCGGCCCTCGCTCCCGTAATTAGACGGCTATCAGTTTCGGAACGGCCAACCTGGAGACGCTCACATTTTCCTATTCAATGGAAAACTTTCATAGAGAGAAAAAAAAAGTTCTAAAATTACTACTTGAAACCATTTTTTTTTTTTTTTTCCACGTTTGATTTACGCGAAAACGGTTAATCCTGTAGATAAATTGGTTCTTACCAAAAATGTTTCTGATTTAATTTTCAACTGTCAATATGTCCTGAAATGACCAAAGTAATAGCGCCCCGAAGAATCTACAATAAATTTCCGTACGAAATATTTCTAACTAATTTTTAAACTGTAACGCATAACTAATTTTAAAATTGATTTTTATGTAAAAGTATAAAATAAAAATGTATTTGTTGTGGCATATCAGAACTTTCTAGTACTAACTACCTTGGAAAGATCAGTCTACTGGCATTACTGGGTCTAAAAATATATGTGTCATCATTCTTTCTTTTACGGTAATGCGTAATTCGGGGAGTGACTTTCTTATCAATTTTAATTAAAAACTACCATTAATAAAATTATTTATTATGCTTTACAATTTAAGCAAAATTTTGAAATATTTTCTAGATAAATGTTTTGTATATTCTTTGGGGTGTATATACAACTGTTATTAGAAAGAGATTAGGTCATAACTATAAGTGGTATTTTGTAAAATGTACTAACTGAAGTAAAGTGGCTTTAAATTTCTTCTTATTCCGTCAAAATCTAATCAGATCTAAGTTAGCAGAAGTTTCAAATTTTGAAATTTGAGACTATTACTACAAATACTAACAATTGTTACACAGACACACAAATGACGCGAATTAATTATCGAATATAATGGGAAATAAATACATTGTATTTATATATTACACTAAATACATTTTATTTTATATATTACAAATAACAAATATAAATACATTTTATTTATATATTACACTAAATACATTTTATTTATATGTTACACTCTTGAGTCTATTGATACAATCGTTTCTATGTTACACAGACGTACAAATTACGTGAAAATCGTCAAAACATATTCAGAGATTTTGAAACGTAAAAATCCTTTGAAAACTTCATCTCGGATTTTTCCACGATTACAATAATTCCTTACGAAAGGTATAAGAATGTAAAAAACGGAGAGATGAGTGAATAAATATGTTACCTAACATTTTGTTGGAAAATCAAGATTTTTTGTGTTAATGTTATCGATTACCTAAAACACTTTTTTTTCTCAATTTGACTACCTCACATCTTCATCTATCATATCTTCAATTGTTTTCCTGCTTATGGTATCGATCTTCATAATCATAAATTTGATTTTCAATATAGTTTTCTAGGAAGTATTATGATACCTTCATTAAATGTAATTCGGACACGTTCTCTTCAATAGTTCTTTTGATTTTGACTGATTGAAAATGTTATTACTGAAACTCATATTGAGAAAAACAACCAAAGAGAAAGTAAAATGCATTATTTATTTTATTTTTTAATTGGTTGTTATATATACAAAACTGGTTGGTATAAGAAAGACCCGTTAGGCCCATATACACTATAATATTTTGTCCGGCTAAGTCACACTATTGAACGAACCAAAATTATAAAAACCAACCACTGGCAATTAATAAATAAATATATTTTAAATATAGTACCTTGATATGGGATTAAAAATGTATTTCATAATTATTTTATTTATTTCCTTTGGCCAATTTTCTGAAATTTCATAGTCGTTTACTTAATTCATTAAATTACTATACTCATGCTGGCTGAGCTTCCCAGGAAAAGCTACTTGATTCGAATATAAAATGAAAAAGAAATAAGTAATATGCAAGTAATAAAATAAAATACGTTTTAATACGACTTCATTTAGTGATTAAATATGCGAACGTGAATAACAGGAACACGACATGAAAACGTGATTCTCAAGGACATTACCAGTTATATGGTGATTATAGAAACCGTTAAAAAACGACTATTTCACATTCCTTCTCAATTGAAAAAAAGAAATAAATGTAGTAACAAGCTGGGGAAAAAAACGTAATGGACATAGGCAGGGACATGTTGTTTCTCGTTTGAGGTGGAATATATTATCAGTGTTATTTGAAAATACATTATTATTATTAAATGCTAGTCGATTGTTGTGGGCTTCTGAATCATTTTAAATACATATTCAATACTTATACGCCTACACCGTCACAGACCGAGGTCCTTGAGCACTCCGTCCTTTGGATAGGACGTTAAGCGATGATCTCGAGTCTGTACGATTGTCAGATACTCGTTAAAGACCCTTACTTCACGTGAATTAAAATTCACGGATAGGCAAAATGTAGGACTCCCACTATAGAGTCGGGCTGATGTCCACCAGACGAAAGAGCGCTTTGGTAGTAGGCGATATGTCCAACTCTTCAAAAGTTAATTCAAAATATTTAAATTTATTTTGTTTCGAGAAATAACTTGTATTAGAGATAATACAAAGTTCAAGGCAGTCCTCCCATGCAATTAAGAGATATTTTTATGAAGGTTCTGTCTGTGTGTGGGCGAGGCTTCAAGGTTGATGGCAAAATTTTGGCCCTAATAAATTTCTTTCCTGCATTGGTTTTTTTTTTCTGTAGCGTAGCCACAATTTTGACATAGAAAGATGTTTTTCTTCGCACTGGTTTGGGAGCACATATGCAACGAAAACATGTCACACTTTGAACGCGTATATCTTCCAAGCTAATAATCGTAAAGTAATAAATAATATATCACTAGAAAGCTTATGGAGTCCTATTTACATGTTCAATCCACCACCCATTGATAACAGTTGCCTTAGAGAGTTAAGGTAAATTTCCTACAATTTTTGTTTGCTTGATAACATTATAGACTGTGGCACACCACGCTTTTTTGTTTCGATCGAAAGTATGTACAAGCAAACGGGAAGGTCATTATGATATATTTTATGACCATGCCCGGACTTTAACTATGAGGTAATATCGCCTACTATCAGAGCGCCCCTTTCTCACACGGACATAATATACTCTACTATTGGAGTTCAAATCCGGATAAGAAGGTGGAATCTGTCTTTGTGCCTTTGTGTATCTGTGAACACTATAATTCCAGATAGAATGAATTATTAGGAAATTTTATATGTGTATCCAAAACTCCATTACGATGACACCTATTGCATTTAAGCTAAATCGGTTAAACTTTAATGATCATAATGACACTTATTAATTTTCGCGGAATCAGCAAGGATGGTTCAGAAGGGGGGAGGTGTCTCTTTAGATTCCATACTGTACAGGTGATGTTCCACTGATAATGATGCAGTTGCTTTGAGAACCGATTCTGGCCGGAAATAAAACAGAGGAAGACAACGTTCTATGAGAAATCTTATATTTTATTATTTTTTTATAATTTTCCGGCTCAGGCTCTTAGGTTTTTTATCTGGAAGGTGAAAAAACCTTGATCCCACCATCTTTATGATGGGACGTTAAGCGATGGTCCCGAGCCTGTACGATGTCAGGTACTCGTTAAAGACCTCTTCCCAAGGAAATTAAACATAGCTAGACAACATTTAGAACTCCCAGTGTAGAATCGGGAATGCTCGATAAAAGAGCGCTCTGGTAGTAGGCGATATGACCTCATAGTAAAAGCTCGGGCATGAGGTTATATTAACTAAAAAATGTTTTCAATTTAAGCGAAATGTTACAACCATGAACACAAATTTCAAAATAGTTCTTTGGCAATGTAGCAAATAGTAGTCTTAATTATGTAACTCTGAATGTCTTCAATAGCGAAGCGAACAGCAATTACTCCAGATTACTTGTCTTAATTGACTAGGATCGTAAAATCCTTTATACGGGGAATAGAAGTATAAAAATGCTTCTAAGTTACGCTCAGGATCACTTTACAGCCGGTTATCTCTTGGAATAAATTTTAAAAAAGAATAAATCTATCAAATTTATTTATTACGTTTCTTTTCTTATAACTGCTCTGTGATATAGGACAGCTTTTTTACATCGTCCATAATCCGATTGGCTTTAGTAGGCCTGTGACCCATGACTTGGCTTCACTAGAAGTTTGAATATTTATAGTTTTTGCCTTAGTTGAGAATACAGCCAGCGAGTTTCGTACTTATTTAAAAGAAGATTAAGACGAAAAGAGGACCCTTGGATTATTTTCTTCAATAATATGACTTCTCATGTGAGAAAGGATTATTTCACTGGTTGCAGAATAAAAAAGACCGCTTGGGTTAAAAATCTATAGTTGACTGATATAGGAGCTTCTGTATCCTTATATTGAATATTGTTTGATACATTAATTACATTAGTTACTGAGGTTTTTGAGTTGTCCCTTTCTCATCCCTCTTCCCTTCGGCCGGTTCTACGGTAAATTAATTGATGACGTCCTTATAAGATTTCGAATTTACTTATGAAATTTTGTGTCGATACATTCATTACATCAGTTATTAGAGTTTTTGTGTTGTCTCTCACATAATCCCCCCTCTTTCTCACATAATCCCCCCTCTTTCTTTTGACCGATTTGGCTGAAAATCGTGAAGTATCCTTTTGACGTTTTCGAAACACATGTAACATTTTGTATTGATACATTCATTCTTTCGTGAAAACTTAAAAAAAAGTTTTTAAAATATCATTGGACGGTTTTCAAAAAATCATATTTCGTATAAATTGTGCCTTTGTTGTGAATGTAAGCAGTATCTTGTAAAATGTAATTAGGCCCCAAAGTAAAGTATAAATCGTCAACTTCAAGTTCATTGCCAAGGGCGTAGCGCGTGCCCCCCCTGGCCAGAGCAAAAAACCAAGATATAAATTAAATAAACTGAAAAAATTGTTTTTATTAAAAATGGATTGCTTGCAAGTTACCAATAGGATCTTCAAATTTCCCGTGCGTCTGATTCCTAAATCAGCAATCAGCTGTTACATAAATGTACATGTACAAAACAAGTCATATTACATTTATTTAAATATATATGAATTCGATCATTTCATTTCCTCGCTCAAAATCGTCAATGATGTTATACTTTATACTCTTAAAGCTGATTTTACATGAGCAGTAAAAATGCAAATGCAAGGCGCAGCAGCAGGAAATCCATGCTATTGGCTGTAAGTCATTTAATTCTAAAAGCACAGAAACCACAGCGTGCATTTGCTGCTGCTGCTGCGCTTTGCATTTTTGCTGCTCATGTAAAGTCAAGTTTTACAGTCAGTGGTTACCTCAGGGGGAGCTTCTAGAGGTCCGAGTCTCCCAAATTAATAACAAAAGGTCTACAACGCTAATCACGGAAACTGCGGGCTGTGCCCCCGGGATTCTATACCCCCCACCCTCGTAGCCTAACTTTGCCCCCTCTTACTCAAAATACTGGCTACGCCCCTGTTTATTGCTACAATCGTTTCTGAGTTAGAGCGCCCATAAAGTTCATATCACATATACAAGACGCAGACATCATCGTGAATGATCAAAACTCGATCTCGGATTTTGGAAGTACTTGTAGTCAAGCAAAATCCTTGACTACAAGTGTACTGAAGGTATAAGAAAGTAATAAACAAGTTGTAATTTTGAATTTTTAAGGCATCATTTCAGCAACAAAACCAACAATCCTTCGAAATTCTTCTTTTTTTCGTATTTCTTTTTTTTTTTTTAACACTTTACATGAGTTACAAAGAGGTAGTCTTGAAAGCTAATAAAAGGGACCACCTTACAATGACAGAACTGCTAACATGGCTCGAGTATTAGAGTACATAGGACAAGAAAAGATAACCAACAAAAAAAATATAGGTTTAGATTAACGAAAAAGACCTTTTGTTAATCCTCTTTGTGATAGGTTAGCTATCTCGCATCACCTTTCCTCTCCCATCACCCTCAATAAGCCCCTTCATTAGGTTTTTTCTCATTTTTTAGTGAATGATATGAATCATTTGTCAAGAGGAGTGTCATGGCGAAAATCTAACAGACGGGAACTAATGCTCGAATGAATTAGCTGCTTATAGCTTTTGAAAGCTTTAGGGGGTGTCTTGTTGACCTTAGCAGAAAGAAATACATCTCTTCCTATACAAGGTGTAAAAAGTCGTCGGTGGATCACTTAATGTACTTCCCCAGGACGAATTAATTAATTACGTGTTCGCTCTCTCCCCAAAAGCCAACGTCGACCGTTCGGACTAAACATCTTAGCTTAAACAGGGCCTTCTGAATCGACATATTAAATGTCGTATCGATACTTTCATTATATCGGCAATTATTAAGGTTTTTGAGTTGAACCCCTTCTGCCGATTTCACTGAAAATCAATAGTTGACTTGCATAGGGACTTCTGAAATCTCATATTGAACGCATTGTAGATAAAATTCCCTATATCGGCAGTTAGGGTTTCTGAATTAAGCCCCATCCTCTTATCCAGCCTTCCCATGAGCCAATTTCGGGGAACATAATTAGGTGACTTCCTTATTGAGTTTTGAATTTAAATATAAAATTTAATGTTGATATATGAATTATATTGACAGTTATTAATGTTTTACTATTGACTGGAGATCAGTAGATGATGTTTTCACGGGGTTCTGGACACACATAAAATTTCGTGTCGCTACATTTATTCTAACGGGAGTAAGGGGTCATTCATAAATCACGTAATACATTGAGGGGGGGGGGGGGGGGGTATAAGCTCAATATTACTAATTCTTACTATAGGGGAGGGGGGTAAAGAATTTGATCTTATGTAAGTTTTTGAATTTAAAATCTACTACTTTCGAGCTAAGAATGGCGCTATTGGATAGCGCCCTCTGTACTTAGTTCTCAAATTCAGTATTGAATCCTACAGAAATCATATAGTCTCAGTACTTCTGGACATTTTTTAATCAAACTGTCTTTTATTTTATCAATACGATCATTTCTTACGAAAATTTCTTATCAAGGGGGAGGGGGGTGAGGGAGGGTCAAATTAACTTTAAAAACCCTTACGTAATTTATGAATGGCCCCTAATCGTGTTTCTTCTCCAGCTATACTCAGCCAAATCGGTCAAAGGAAAGAAGGGGATTAGGGAAGTGAACGATTTACGAGAGCCACTCTGTCTAGAAGCGGCACTACTTGATGATTTCTCCTCTCTTGACAGATATTCCCATGTTTTGAACTTATATGTTTATCGCATATTTTGTTGTAAATCTCTATTTGTTATTTATTTATTTATAGTTTTTGTTCTTCATCTTTGAGAGTTCTAAATTTTTAAGAAGTTCTAAATTTTGCTTCCCAGATGAGTTACCGGCGCCCCCATTTTAATAAATTAAAAAAATAATCTTTTTTTAAGTACTATCTTTTAAAGGCGATTACGAAATAAGGTTTCTTCATATTGAGGCAGAAATGCAGAAAATTGACTATTCCATGACTGACCTTTACGAAGAGGAAGTTTAAAAGCTAATTTTTAAATGCAAATATTAAATTTTCTTTTCTTCTACATGAAAGCGAAACAGCTATGAGGTTACATGAGCATTCCATGAGTATTGTGTTTGAGTATTTTGTAGAGATATGACCAGTAACAGTGACTGTAACAGGAGCAGGGAGCAAGAAGCGAGAGCGGCCTTCCAACGTCCTTGATGCCACACCCAGCATGTCGACCTCCACATCCCCCTCCGTCCGCTACACCCGTTTTGGCACAACTTCAACAGCCCCATGTCACCAACAATGGAAAACAACTCATAGCATGATTGCACATTTATTATGGAGATGTTAAACATGAAAATTTTAAATATCTTGTTTCATCTTCTCTGCTGGCGTAAGAAAAATGTCGTCGGTGAAACCCCCAGCACGAATTAATCAACTAAGTTTTTGCTCTCCCTCTATCAACATTCGACGAATTTAATCTAGGGTTGACTCACTGACTGATTTTCAGCCAAATCGACCAATGGGGGGGGGGATTTGGAAAGAGGTTTAACTCAAAAACTCTAATAACTGCCGTTGCAATAAATGTATCAACACAAAATTTCATATGTGAATTCAAAACACTATAAGGACGACACTTATTAATTTTCATGGGAATCAGCAGAAGGAAAGTGGGGGTTCTTCAACGAGGGGGCTCAACTCAAAAACCCTAATAACTGCCGATGTAATGAATCTATCGACACAAAATATAATTAATTCGTTATTTTAATGTCGTCTTTTCGACCATTAATGGAAACTCATCTGGTCAATATATAATAGGTTAGAGGGCGCCGGTAGCTCAGTGGTATGCGTGCTTGACTTCTGAGCTCAAGGTTGTGGGTTCGTAGCCCGACCGAGGCCCTTAGTTTATTTTATCTGGGAGGTAAAATAAACACCTATAATAGGTTAGGTTAGGTTTTATGACTCATGCCCGGGCTTTAACTACGAGGTCATATCGCCTACTACCAGAGCGCTCTTTCGTCACTCTGGTGGACATGAGCCCGACTCTACTGCGGGAGTCCTGAATTTTGCCTACCCTAAATTTTTATTCACGTAGGGCAGAGGTCTTTAACGAGTACCTGACATCGTACAGGCTCGGGACCATCGCTTATCGTCCCATCCGAAGGACGGCGTGCTTAAGTTTATTTTACCTCTCAGATAAAATAAACTAAGGGCCTCGGTCGGGTTTCGAACCCACGTTCTTGAGCTCAGAATGCAAGCACGCATACCACTGAGCTACCGGCGCCCTCCAATATATAATATATATACTACGTGTTTTGATTTCATATTTTTATGTGCAATTGAAGTTTGTAGTTTACGAATTGATTGCATTAACGAACCGATCTGATCTGTTGAAGTACGTATTGTTGTTGAGCTTTTTTGCTAGTAAAAGAAATATAGGTACTTACACTGTACATTTTGTTTATTTCTCTTTCTTAAATTACTTACATGGTACATGTGTGCATATACATGAGCATAGAGTGACTGTATGTTACTTCTGCTTATAAAAATATTTTGATAGTATTATCGATAGTTTTTAAACTATCGATATCCTTGATATTCTAAAATTATCTATACTATCGATATCACCATCTATAGTTTGACACCCCTAGTTATTTCCTTGTTCATAATCTTTTACTACTTAGTGGAATTAACCAACTAAAAACTGTCGTCGTAAATTCAAGAGAAAATATATTCCTCTACATTCGTACCTACGTGAATAATCGAACATAACTCGTTTTTCGGGAAGATACTCGTAATGATTTCACAACGTTAGCAACATGACGAGTCTCCCTAATTATTTGAGATCATTAATTTTGTCATGCCGAAAAAGTAATCCAGGTGAAGAAACAAAGAAAAATTATGTCATTTGAGTTTCTTTTTTAACGTTTCACGTCAATTCAGGTCAGAAAATGACATAACAGTGACCAAACCTCGTAAAGCAGACCAGAATGGAAGCGGTAGGTAATACTCTTTTAGCCTCTAGGTATTTACCATGAAAATACTAATTTTCATTTTTAATTTCTTGGAAATACAATGGAAATAGCTGAGGAAGTAAAATTGAAGTCCTCTCCCTTTTCTTGGTAAGAAATTCAAAAAATCTTAATTTGTGTGAGCCCAAACTTACGTATTTTCATAACTTAACTTTTTTTTGTAAATTTAACCGTCTCCGAATTGGAGAATTATTCCGAATTATTATACGGAGAAAAAGGGGGTCTTTAGAAAGTTCGATCCGAAGTTTTCAACGGAATTTTTTTATTTTCTTACCTCCCTATTCAAAATATGAAATAAAAAATTTCTTTCTGTCTGTGTGTGTTTCTGTGAACACGATAACTCCCGTTGAAATGATTGTATTGACACGAAATTTCATATGTGGATTCAAAACTCTATAAAGACAACACTTATTAATTTTCAGCGGAATCGATGGATGAGAAGTGGGGATCAGAGGGGGCTCAATTAAAATACCATTAACTGCCGATGTAATGTTTGTATCGACATGAAATTTCGAATTTAAAGTCAATACCAATTGAGGACCTGTTGAGTTTCAGCAAAATCCACAGAACAAAAGGGAGGCTTTAGTGTAGGGGGCTCAACTCCAAAACGCTCTTCTGGGGAAGTACATTACAAAGAGATTATAATTATCCTGAGCGGGAGTTGAGTGGACTAAGGTGGTGAAGAGAGCTGGTGAGAACGTCATCGTAGCCCGACTACTGTTTGTCTTATTAATTATACTTTTTTATAGTCACAGTTACTGTGGGGCAATTCTCTTTCAAATAACAGTTCCCATGCATCGCGACCATGACACGACCCAGGGTCACGAAGAGAAGCTGCCTCTTCGTCAGAAACCGCTCGTCACAACAAACGCTTCTGAGGATCACTCTTGTAACCTTCAGCGTGAGAGCGGACCTGCAGTCAGTCAGCCTTATACGGATCACGATGTTTTAGGCAACAAATGGAACTATAAACTACTCTTTAGAAAAGTTGAGCCATTTCAAAATAAAAGACCCACGAAGAGAAAGAACAAAAAAAAAAAAAAAAAAAATGAAAGATAAAGCAAAGATGTTACGAAATTTGTGAACAGTTGTGGCAACAAACAACCATAAGAGACAGACAATAACTTCATAATTAGTACAACAAAACGTATATTTTAAAGATTTCGTACTTGAAACCTATATATAATTAGCGGAGGACACAGGTAGCTCAGAAGTAGTGTGCTAGTCTACTGAGCTCAAGATCGCGGGTTCAAAACTCAGCCGAGGTCCTTAGTTTTTATCTAGGGATTGAAAAAACCATGACACGCCGTCCGGATGGGACGTTAAGCGATGGTCCCGAGCCTGTGCCCCGGTACTCGTTAAAGATTCCCTAGGTGAATAAACCTAGGTAGGCAAAATTTATGACTCCCACAGTAGAGTCGGGCTCATGTTGACGAGACTGAAGGAAGAGCGCTCTGGTAGTAGGCTATTTGACCTTGTAGTTAAAGCCTGGGTATGAGACTATAGAATTAGCAGGTTGCCAATCATCCAAAACACCCGATTTCGATCCTTTCCTCCTTTTCATAAGCTTGTATCTCGTTTTTGGCCACAATATTCCGAAGTTATAAATATGAGCTTTTATATTTGGGAAACTTCCATCGTAGATGGCTAAGTTCATTAAAGGCACAAGGTAAGTCTATAATTATAATAAAACATGACATTTAAACAAATATAACAAATCATATGTGATAGTACGGTGTTGTAGGACAAGATTTCTCAAAGAAATAAAAGAAGATGTCTTCCCATTGTTTTATTTCCGAGCATAACCGGCTTTAAACACAACTGCGTCATCATTAGTGGCACAACATCCTTACAGTATGGAGTGTCACTTTAGACTACAAACTGTACGGGTGATGTGCCACTGATGATGACACAGTTGTGTTGAACGTTTTGAGCTCAATAGGCTAGCACACTACTTCTGCGTTACAGGCGCTCTCAAAAGTAGATGTAGCGCCACGAGTCAACGGACAACCAAATTAGAACTGCGCAGGCTTACCCCTGTAGTCAACGAGCCTCGGTCTCTCCTATAATTATCATTTAGATGAACAGAATAAAGATTGCAAAACATTTCTCAACTCAAGAACCCCAATAACTTCCAATGTAATGAATGTCGACACAAAATGTAGTATCAAGAAACCCCTACGTGACAGATATTGTTTTTTAACCCAAACTGTCGATTGGGTTTAGAGGGAGAGCGGAAACATAATTGTTAATTCAGGCTGGAGAAGTGCATTGCCGGTGGTTCCCTACTTTTTTTTTCTTTGGAAACTGCTTTCCCATTGATCTCAAATAAAATAATTAATTGTTGATTACTACGATATGGCTATCAGATAAATAAGTTATCTTTATTTTTTGCCTTGGATGGTAGAACGAAGTGGTACCACGTACCACTGATGAAGAAGTGTCCTTGCGGATGCTGGGTCTGTGTTTTTCAGCTAGTGCTCAAAGAGTGAGCTCCGACTCAGAATGAGTGGCGTTTTTCCCAACTCCCAGCCAGGCTTCTCTGTCACGTAACATACACAATAAAGATGACCGTTTTATAAAAAGGAACCGTGGACTAAATGTAGGTAGGACGGATCGATTCAGCTCGTTTAACCTCATCCTGTGTTATTCAACTCAGTTGCTCCTCTTATCTTGGTAACGATGTACTATTCATTTCACAAGTACTGTAGTGAAGGCTAGACATTTAGGGAGCGCCCACATTTGAAAATATCAAATGTATTATCCATTCGATGTGATTGTGTAAACAGCAGAATGGCTTGGTTGGTATATGTTTATCAAGACAGTGTATAAAAACAATGGTTATTAGTTTATTATATTATATAGACAGTTTAAGACTCTTTATCTTTAAAAAAGCAAACATTAAAAAATCTATCTTACAATAAACATTTTAAAAAAAAATTAAATTAAAATTAAAAATAGAGGACAAAAAAATAATAAAGTTAATGAAAAATGAATTAAAGTTGAGATTTTCATATTAAGTTTTTGTTAAATACTTGTACACTTAAGTACAAAGTGGTTTGACTTAATGTTTATTAATTTGTTTTTATTTAAAGTCATTGTAATATGTATAGGTGTATGTATGTATATGAAAGTATATATATATTTTTTTTTTTTTTTTTTGCATTTCTCTTGGCTCTATGCATACAAGTAAATGTGCGCATTTATTATAATATTTAGATCTTTAGAAATTTATTAAGCAGTAATATTCTTACTTTATTATTATATCGAATGTATATTCAAATTGTACCCCAACTCTCTACAATAAGCCTAAATAGGCTTTTTAAAAAAATGACAATGGTTATTGGTTAAGCGCAAGGCGCACCCTTTTGAAACCAACTAAAAAAAAAAAAAAAAAAAAAAAGTTATTGGTTAAGTATAACAATATTTAATAATGTATAACATTATACAATGGTCATACGTTTATTAGAGAGACAACAGGTTATTTCCGATAGTTTAAGGCTGTTTCATGTTAATGGTTTATTGTAGCAATGGTTTTTGGTTTATTATAATAACAGACATTGGTTATTTTTAACAATGATTATTGGTTTATTGTAACAATATTTATCGTTAATTATAAATACGATTATAGGTTTATTGAAACAATGGGCTATTGATTTATTATAAAAATGGTTCTTTCATATGTGTGACGTTCATGTGTAATGACTAATTCGCTATATAATCTATATAGTGGATTAGTTAGTCAGATCGGACGCATCTCCTAAATACACAGAGAACATTGGCTGTACCTCCCAACAGCCTATATTCCTTGTATTTTACTCTAGGATTGCGACAGATGGGCATCCCTTTTAGTTGTTTATGATATGTTTATGTCTCCTAATTTCTCGAAATAGTCTATGGAAAACAAAATTGAATATTGGGACAGTCTGTGTGTTTTATATTTATTTTTATGGACATATTTCAGTATTGTATGAAATATTGTCTAAATAAAATTGGGAAAAGGCTTTTGAATGCAATAGTTTAATATTTCTTCGAACCATTAGAACAATTAATTAAAGCAAGTAATTTACATGCAGTATATTTTTTCTAAGGCCGCGCATTGAATTGTAGTACTAAAAAAAATCGGATCAAGGTTAACGACAACTGTACATAAAGACATAAATGCAATGTCATCAACATAGATCTATTTCGTTTTGAACATTTTTTCCAAGGATCGATCAATTAACTCTTCAATGTATTTACGTGAGAAATTAAAAAAATATATAGGTGTGTTTCAGAATTATTATTATTATTATTTTTTATTCCCCATTCCTTGTCGCTCCTCCAATTTTTGAATTTCCAACTTGATCTTTCTTTTTTCAAGGACGATTATTGTGTAAAGTTTGAAGGAAATCAGATTTAGCTACAGGAATATCCTGATTTAAATTTCAAACCCTCCCTTGCCTGCCTGACCTATTTATAAGAATGGTTCGCATTCAGCAAAATTGTCTTACTTTATAACTTCATTTCTTTATTTTGAGTATTTACAATCATCATAAGTAAACTATGTATAAAATAAGTAATTAAATATGTACAGATACATACAAGAATTAAAAGTTAGTTTGTAACTGACTACAATGGGGTAAGCCCATAAGCTGATGCTAAAAACCTAACTTCGATTTTTTTTACTCCGAGCTATACAAAGTATATGGAAAGTCACGTAATCGGTCAGAAATTCGATGTTCAATTTCACCGGAATTTCATGTTAATAAATTTGAATAACTTCCAATATAATGAATTTAACAACAAATAATTTAGTTTGAGGATTCACAAGTATATATCCCAATAGTCAACTATTAAAGTTTAGCTCAATTGGCCGATTGTTTTTAGAAGTCGAAAGAAAACTTAATTAATTAATTTTTGCACACTTTTTTTTTTTCATGATTGCATAATATGTTCTAATATAATTTATTAATTAAGCGATATTACTCACTCGCTTAGTGCTACAAACAATCCCAGGTCTACCTGAGACGAGGTCTGAGACAGAGATACACCGGGCTGAGATGGGTCGGTCCCGATGACATCACTCTCCTGCATTTCATGGCACATCTTCCCTCCGACACACTCTGCAGATGTACAAGATGAACCCTCCCTAAGTCGAAACGATTTGATCTACTCTCCGTTTCCTGTTCCTTGTCACTCACTGACTTATGTAACAGTCACACCAACATACTTCAAATTACGCCTCATTCTTCAACAACTACATGGGGGGGAATAACGTAATCATTCCAATTCTTGTATGCATTTTATTTTATTTTTTTCATAGGAGAAATTAGGTGGATAACAGGTTCTCCAAAAGGGTTACCGCTACGAGTGAAAGTATGTACGTAAAAGGGGGATAAACATATAACCCATATAGAAGATCTGTGGGTTTGATAAATGTATGAGCCCGAGCGTAGGTATGAATCCCCAAAAAGGGGGATAAACATCTAACCCATATAGAAGATTATGCGTATGATAAATTTATGAGCCCGAGCGTAGGTATGAATCCCCAAAAAGGGGGATAAACATCTAACCCATATAGAAGATTATGCGTATGATAAATGTATGAGCCCGAGCGTAGGTATGAATCCCCAAAAAGGGAGATAAACATCTAACCCATATAGAAGATTATGCGTATGATAAATGTATGAGCCCGAGCGTAGGTTTGAATTCCCAATAACTAAATTGTTAAACAGACAAACCTCATGAACTTTACAGTAATAATATTACTTTATTAATATTCATATTTTGAAGTTAGTAATACAATTATTACTTGATTTTTATAATATTTTACAGATTCTAAAATAAAAAGTCTGACCTATCACTGATTTTATTATGTATTAGGCGGCAATCGTGGTTGGCTTCTTCGTCTGGCTGCCTCGGGAAAAAAACAAAATTTTTGTAAAAAGGTATAACAATTCTAATGACTGAAAAAAGTACCAACGCTTTTGATTGACGCTATCTATAATGAATTGTTCTTGAAAAATAAATGAAGTGAATATAAATAAATAAAATATATGTGATGTGGCCATTACAGGACTTTCTTATACCAACCACGCTTATAGTTCACTTCCTCTCTCCCACCCCTTCTCAAAATCATTTCATACTGGCTGTGTATAAGAAAGTCACTTTCAGAAATAAATTGCTTAATGAAACAAAAAAATATCGCGCACATATATTCATATACGCAGTAATTCTAGTAGGAAATGATTTTGACAAGGGGCGGAAGAGAGAGTGGTTAGTATAAATCCTGTGATGGTCACATCACATTTATATTTTATTTTCACCTTAAATATAGATTAGAGTATAAGATTACCCGTTTTATTAAATAATAAAAATAAAAATGGCGATCCCATGAAATTACTCAGATTTAATTGGCTATATTAGAGAGGGCGGGGCCCTATTTCCTGCGATCTTTATTGTGAGATCAACTTCACCATGAATGGAGTGTACATTAACTTGATAATGCCGTTATCATTGGTTAGCTCTCTGTGACTGTCATTAGACTCCTATTTCTTGTTCTTCAGTAAATCAGCAATATCAGTAAATGTCCTTGAAATATAACAAATTGAAGATCATCATTGCCAATGACAGATTGACTACATATTTTCTATTATCAATAATGAAGATAAATAATAATAATAATAATAAAAGGATGTCTTTGTTTGAGATGATGTTTCCTACATTTAACGATCTGTATCTAATTTTGAAGGGCGTACATCGTCTTGCGGCTATAAACTCGCTGATGGATACAGGCTGACTTAAATATCTCCATGTAATGGTAGCCTTATTTGGTACGTTATGATGTCACAAGATAATTATGAGGAGGTTACCAGTTCGATCTTTTTCTTCTCCGTTTTTTTTTTTCCTTACAATGACTCTTCTTCACTCCCGATAGCTGTATTTGTTAAAGAAGTCCTTTATATAGAACCCTATACAGGCAGGACCACTTTAAGGCGTCCTGAGTATTCACCGATCTTCTGTCATGTTTCCAGAATGTTGGACAATTTATTTCAGGAGCTTTTTTTTAAGGATGTGCCGAAATGTCCATTAAAACATGATGAGAAATGTTTAAAGAAACATACGGAAACTGACAGGGTATCTCTGCGTTAGACACTTTGAGACTTTGGTGTAGTAAACATATTTTTACTCTTGATTTTGAAGTTATACCCTCTATTTTAGACAGAAAAACGTTCTGTAAAAAGGTCAGCTTACATTTAACTAGCAAAACAACAACAACATCAACAAAAAACACTTGGTTGAAGTCTCCTCCTCCCTCCTTTGGAGCAACTCTTTTGTCCATGTTGGTATTCCAAAATATATATATTTTTAAAGTGGATAAATCCATAAATACAAGAGGTTTGTTCCGCCAGTAAATATATTACTGTTGTCATACCTTTCGGTGGAAACCGTCGTCAATGGCTGCTGGTCGATGTGAAGACATCATCTTCAAGTCACTTCCACACTCTTCACAGTACTCTACCAGCATCCAGTGACGACGGTTTCCACCGAAAGGTATGACAACTGCCATAACTATATATAGCTAGTTATTGCGACTCATGCCCGGGCTTTAACCACGCTGTCACATCGCCTACTATTAGAGCTCTCTTTTGATGCTCTGCTGAGCCTGACTCCTGTCGGAGTCTTAAATTTTGCCTAACCAGGTTTAGTTACTTAGGTTTTTTTTTTACTTTCCAGATAAGAAACCTAAGGGCCTAGGTCGGATCATCTTGAGCTCAGTAGGCAAGCACGCTATCTCTGAACTACCGGTGCACTCTTTATGAATATGTATAACTAGCGGGTAAATTGGTTTTCTCGAACTTTAAAAATTTTATCTGTTGTTAGGTTTTTAATTTCAATTAGGTAAATACATATATAGAAATTTACATGTTAAATTAAACAAGAGAAGGATTTTATCATTTTATTTATTTATTTTTTTTTTTGGTTTGTGGCCTTATGGTCTAAGCATATCAGCCATTTATTTACAATGATATGTTATACAACAATATGGTTAACAAAAATGTATCTAAACAATGTATCAAGAATTTCTCGGTTTTTGGTTCGCGACACTATTAACTGCACTGTAGTGGGGAGCACCATCTTGTTTTGAATGAGGACACTACATATTTTCACGTTCTGAGTTGGTAAGTGGACAAGCCAAGAGGAGATGGTTCGCAACCGCTTCTTCTTGCTGTTGGCAGGTACAGTACGGTGATGGAAGAATATGAATCTTGTGAAGGTGACAAGGGAGCCGATTGTGATTTTATTTATATTATTATCATTACTTAACTATTTTTCATTAATTTATCTATTTTATCATTAACTTCTTTTTAATTACTATTTTCTACATCATTCTGTCTTATCATTTTGTATATATCACCATTCATACATGTCGTAATCAGTACTCATCACATATATTTAATAAAAATGAAAATATTAGGAAAATTTAATTGAGAAGGAAGACACTAGGGTGACTAGTAGTTTAGAATTAGGTAATTAGGTTATTGACCTATAACAATACAAAGAAATAGTTATTACAAGTATAATAAGACTATATGTCATTCTAGGTTGTTTGTGAACAGCTCTGATACCAATTAGAAATACAATTGCGAAATAGGCTTTACAGGTCATGTGCGAGGTCTTAACAGTTGAACCCGGAGACAGAACTAGGCTTCATATAGGTGAAGTGTCGCCTTTAGAATGGGAGAGAATTGCTGCAATCGTCATTCTTAAAGTAGTGTATGTCCTGCAGCTGGCCGCGGCAACGGTGGGGGAGTGGTCGGCGACGTGAGACAATGAGATGGCGCAATTGTGGAGCGGAGTCGTGCCAGCCACAGCCAAACTAAAGGTCGGACATCTGGTTGGTTGTGCAAACTGGGCCGCATCTCTCGAAACATCAAGACCGCTCTGGGCACGACACTGTCGTGGGTCTGTCTCTCCTAGGCGACATTCCCCACCCACCCTTCAATTGGGGGCTTTTCACAATAATCTGGTCAGTCTTGCGCATTTGTCCCGTAAACCCAGGCGAAAGGCTATCGTATCTCATTGCATGCATTATGTTTGTATATATTATAGCACTGTATACATTTTATAAAAATATATTTTACTTAAGTGTGACGCAAGTCAAAACGCATTGGTTAAAAAAATAGGGACAACTCAGGGAGGGAAGCATAAAAATATCCGATCGCGATTTTAAAATTATACTCTCTGTCTTTCGACTGTTTATAAACTTACTTTCAATTCAGTTATTTTATATTTGTTTTTTTTTTTCTCCTTTTTCATTAAGAGTTTTTTAAATTTTCTCTTAGAAAGTAGCATTGTTTTTTTTTTTTTTTAATTTACTGATTATTTTTGACTGTATTTGTATAAGGGTAATGGTGAAGCAACCTTTCTGTAAAATTGTATTTTCTACAAAAAATAAAATAAAATATTTAAAAAAAATAAAAATAAAAATATAATCCGTAACATGGTAGTAGGATAGACATAAAAGACGTTGTCGTCCGAGGATTTTATTTTATATCACAACTAAGTCATCATCAGTGGCACATCACCCGTGTTCAATTAGACACCACACTACTCTGGTGATGTGCCACTGATGATGAAGCTGTTGCGTTGAAAACCAGTTATGGACAGAAATAAAATCATGGGAAGACAACATCTTTTATTTCTATGATATATCTCTTGCCACAACATCTTACTATGTGGTAACATATAAGGGTAATAAGATAGGTCAGCATCCAACATGACCCTGAGATGAATCTATAACTTAATTTACCCCTTTTTTATTTTTACATTCACCACCTAGTGATGGCAGATAATTTCCGAAATTTAGTTGTGTTAATTAAATATACTGTTGACTCGATACCACCGTATTACTTATTTAATTAGATATAGTTACTTATTGTAGTTACCTACTACCAGAGCGCTCTTTCGTCACTCTGGTGGACATGAGCCCGACTCTACTATGGAAGTCAAAAAATTTGCCTACCCTAAATTTTTATTCACTTACGGTGAGAATCGATGCTCCTAATGTCCCATATCCTGGAAATAGTACCTTTCGCAAATCGGCTGCTCATACGTGTAATTAATATTTTTTTTTTATTATGATATGGCTTTTTACTTTTTCTATTAAAAAAAATATAATAATAAAGTAGCTTAGTAATAGTTTATGTGTGCTGCAACACGTGAAGCCTTCTGGTAAGAAGTGATCATTGAAAGGTTTTTTGTTTTGCGTGGTTGCAATTGACTTGTTTAGGTCCTAATGGTTTATACCTAAAAAGTGGTCATAAAGCCTTTCGTTAACAATAATAATTAAATATAATAATATAAATATGGTTAATTATAACATACCTTGAAGCTTTTGCTTTAGATTTTGCCCAATTACTTACCTATGTCTCTTTATACTTTTTCTCGACTTCTGTTGAGGTGTTTCTTCAGATAATACTTCCATCGTAAAACAAAAACACAATAATATTATTATTAAATTAACGGTTTTTAAATTTCTATTTATTTAATAAATAAAACCAATATATTTCTTGGTGGTAGGCAAATGTAGTGGACTAACTTGTTAAATAAGTAATTAGATTTATCAGTCCAACATATTTTATTTATTTTTTTTATTTTTACCACAACTAGTTTCGGCAATTTGCCATCTTCAGGTGGTGAATCTGAACTTATTTATCAGTTAATGATTGACATGAACTATAAAAGCTCGTAAATTCTAATTTAATTTTTGGTTTATTTATGTTCAGATTCACCACCTGAAGATAGCAAATTGCCGAAACTAGTTGTGGTAAAAATAACAAAAAAAAATAAATAAAATATGTTGGACTGATAAATCTAATTACTTATTTAATAAAACCAAAGTAAAACATCACTAAAACAATAACAAATGACCCAAAAACGAATAGAAAACCTGCAAAATATAACCTTTTATGACGTATACCAGTGCTGCTTCCTAGTTTGCTTACTGTGAACTAATACACTTGGCCGACTTTGGAACTAACCCACTACTTTCCAATCACTTTTAACATAGCAAATGGCCGAATCTGGAACTGTTCGCTACACTAACTTGTACTTTTCAACAATATTGACTTGAAAAATATATATATTTTTTATCTCATTTTTTTGCACTTGGCCGGGTTTGGAATTAGACGACTCAAATATATTCATGATAGTTCGCGCAAACGAATATATTTGTATTGATTTTATAAATATTTATCGCTACCATCACAAACATACAGGCAACACTCCTGGTGGTGGTGAGGATAGCACCTCTTCCTACCATCCGTGAGTTTGTTTGTTCGCAACTTGTAGATAGCCCGTCGCTTATAACTATTACGATGAGCTATGAATGCAATAAAAAATTTAAATTAAATAAACACGAAATTACACCCCTAACGTGTTGGAAATACAGGACACTTGACTGAAATATATATTTTTTATTTATTAATATTTATTTGCAGGCAATAAACAAAGTGAATGTTCTCCTTCTCGTGTGAAGGAGTCATAAATAAGGAGAGTGGAAGAGGTGTAAGGATTGATGGAATACAACAGGGAGAGGCACAAATACAACGTGCAATGGCACAAATACACAAGCACTGGCGCAAATACAACGGTGACAGATACAAATGAACCTCGTACATCTTCTTAGGTCAACTAATAGGTTTCTCTAGGTGACAGTGACGGCGAGTGAAGAAATAATAGGGTTCAACATCGCTAGTGAGGCTCTTATATAAATAATACAAACTTTTTTTTAAATTATTGTTTATTTCACAAAAAATGTACCTACACATTAACTACCCGCTTCGGCACTATAACATCGGGTTTAGTTATAAATCACGTGATTAATTAATCAGGTAGGTAATTGTGACGGGATTGGAATTTTTCTGGAGTTGTTCTCATATATTACTTCCCTTTGTTTCAAGGTCATTATTGAAGTTATCGTTATTAAATTCTAACAAGATAAATTAATCCATATATGATATAGAGAAATAATTATTGTGTATTCAACAAAACTTGACGATAGTGTAATGTCGAAACCTGCAGTTTATGTAGAAATATTTGTAGAATAGACAATATTTTAAAAAATATGCTTGTTTTATTTGTTTATTACAATTTTCAACAATTTGTTAAAGTTTCCCAAGTGAAGTGAAGTGGTGTATAGTTATATTTTTTTATTGTTACTAGCTGTTGTACGGGGGTTTACAGAAAAGCCACGACTCTAGAAAATGTACACTATTCAGGGAACACATGACGAAAAAATGGGCTGAGGTTTGTAGAATTGGTTTTCTTTGATCAGAAACGCCCTCTAGACGAATAATGTCTATAGCGCCACTCACTAACTCTGCCAACTAGGCACAAAGAGCCAAAGTCCCTCGAAGAGGTAACTTATTGTTGATGGTTCGCTTTGTGTTTGTTTACCTGTTCTGTGTTTTCAAGACGCCTGTTATTAGTTAGTTATTGTGACTCATGTCATAGCTATAAGGGGAATCGCCTACTACCAGAGAGCTCCTTCTAGTGGACATAGGCCCGACTCAACTCTGGTTGTCTTAAATGTTGCCTACCCAGGTTTATTTACCGAGACTAGGATTCTTTAACAAGTTTCTGACATCGTGCATGCTCGGAATCATCGCTTAATGTCCCATTCGAAAGACGGCATGCTTAAAAGTTTTTCCTTCCGGTACAAAAATCTAAGTGGCCTTGGCTCGGATTCGAACCTGTTACTAAAGTGAAGTAGTTGTACCGCTACAATCCGGAATTTCCAAATAAATGGGCGCACCATTATATATGAAGATTATTTTGTAAAAATGTGTGATATAAACAATAATGAAAGTAAAGACAATGACGCTATATACATTATTTATAGATAAGTTTTCAGTAAATACAATTAAATGTTTACATAATTGAAGAAAGAAAGTGTAAAGAATCTATAAAACAGTGAACAACAAAGACCGTAAAACTGTACTACAAAAAAATACTTCCTTTATCTTAGCGGCTCCTAAACTGTGCTACGCCGGGATTTTTAATTCCAACTAGCTTTCATATATTGTTTATTGATGATTATTTGTTAAATAATTAATATATATCAAATAATTATCTAATTCAGATCCAATCAATAAATAACACACTTTTTAATAGGAATTTCTTTGTGAGACTTACTCAGTTCCTTGATTAACCTGAGACTTATAATTTTCAATATATCTACTTTTAGTTAAATAGGAAAGCCTGTAACTAATCTATATGCAGGTACTTATGTCAAGATTTAAAAGGTTTATTTAAATACGAAAAATAATCTTATAAATCTTGACTTACATGCATATAGGTTGCTTGATACAAATAATAATATAATATTCTTTCACCTCATAAGGAAGCAAATAAATAATAAAGTCGAGTCTGCTCTCACTCTTTAAAGGGTTATGTAGATCAGTTTCGCGTTTATTTTATTCTACTTTAATTTTTTGTTGCCTTAACTACTAGATATTAAGAACATTTTGTTTTGTTATTAGCGACGTACTATCTACAAGTTGCCATCCTGTTTCAAGCAACCGTGGGTATATAAGAAATATATTAGTTATTATGATTCATGCCCAAACTTTAACTACGAGGTCATATCGCCTATTACCAGAGCGCTCTTTCGTCACTCTGGTGGACATGAGCCCGAATCTACTGTGGGAGTCCTAAATTTTTATTCACCTAGGGCAGGGGTCTTTAACGAGTACCTGACATCGTACAGGCTCGGCACCATCGCTTAACGTTTCATCCGAAGGACGGCGTGCTTAAGTTTATTTTATCTGGGAGATAAAATAAACTAAGGGCCTCGGCCGGGTTTCGAACCCACGACCTTGAGCTCAGAAGGTAAGCACCCATACCACTGAGCTACCGACGCCCTCTTTTAACATATTTATTGAGGCTTTAATACTCATGGTTGATATCAGATGAAGAGATATATTCGGTTACGCGATAGCTTCTCGATTGTTCTTTTGTCTTAAAAAAATCTAAAACATGAGAATTCTAAAAAGTCTGTTCTCATTATATACTCTAAATCCTTTATATGGAAACCCCGTATGTTAAAGATACTTTTATTTTTGAAGCGGCGCAAACGCAATATATGTTTTATTTTTCTTGTCAAGTTGTCAGTTATTGCAAACATACTTACAACTTTGTAAGTATTACGATTAGCGAGAACTTCGAAACATAAGATTTTGGTCTCTTTCTCGACTCAGTATCACCTCCTGATTATCTGTGATTTTTCAAAATTTGACCTTTCCCCTTGAACATTAGTAGTATATATTTAAAATTGTATGGATATATTTTACAGGGGATAAATATGAATACTATCCCCCTCCCCCACACATCTTCTATTTTGTCATGCCTTCAGGCTAAAAAGAATGAAAGAAAGAAGAGAAAAGTTTCAAATTAAATTAGAATTATTTATTTGAGTAGAAAGTTACCGTGATGGAAATCGTGTGTTGTTTGGGGTTTCTCTGACTAGGAACACTTGACAAAACATCGACATCACTCTGTTGGCGATACGCTGATTTTGTATTGTTATTGAATGTAAATTGACTGGAATAACAATATTGAAATTATACCATGTAATATGGGAGTATCCGGGAAAAATGGGTAATTGTCTGGCTATAATGTAAAATACAAAACCCTTACGACATGTAATAATGACAGAACTCAAACTGCAGGTTGAATTTAATAATGAAATGGGGAAAATTAGAATTTAGTTTTAAAATCACACAACTCTGTTACAAAACACTTTTTGGGAATTTAATTATTTAAAAAAATTCTTAGGCGAGATCATTTGACAGAAATGAACTTAAGAACACCAAAGAAATCTACAGTAACTTCATCTTATGTTTGTTGTCTATGTTATAAAATGATCCATGGTTGGACGTTTTGAAAGTGAAAAGAGATTTTCACGCTAAGAAATTTATTTACAACCATAAAAATACCATAAAAGGGAAGTGTTAGTTTTACCATCTCTCTTAAAGAATTTCACTATGTAACCAAGAGACTTTTTCTACTTAAAGAACTGACATTACTCTAAAATAGGTCCTCAGTTTCTTGAGATTACCATACTCTTCACTATACTGTAGGGCGCCATTAGCTTAGAGGTACCCTACTGAGCTCAAGATTGTGAGTTCGAAACCCGGCCAAAGCCCTTAGGTTTTTTATCTGGGAGATAAAAGCCTTGAGCACCCTGTCCTTCCGATGGTTAAGTAATGGTCTATAACTTTCCGGTGCCAGATACTCGTTAAAGACCCGTAACTATACCTGGGTAGGCTAAATTTAGGACTCTCACAGAAGAGTCGGGCTCATGTCAACCAGAGTGACGAAAGAGCCCTCTGGTAGTAGGGGATATGAGCTCGTAGTTAATGCTTGGGCATGAGTCATAATAACTAACTAAACTGTTCAAAAGTTGAAATATACGTCCATTTAGTTTATACTCCTCAGTTTGGTTAATTAGCCTGACAGCCTGATGTCCAGAAAGTGACCATCTTTGTCAGTTGGTCCTCAGAAATTTTCCCTGTCATCGCAACTGATGAAAGGTACCTCGTCGGCTTTTAACAAATTATAGGGATAGAAAATAACCAATCTCAAGCAACCATTAACGGAGGATTCCAGATATAAATAAATGCTTATATTACGACATTGGATCTCGTTTAATGTATCAACTACTGTTTGTGATTAGTTGCTTACTAGTAAAATATATTGTTAATATTTTGTCATATTACTGTAACATTCAGCAGGTGGGAAAACAAATTAATTGCTTCTGGTCCGTCAGGGTTTAGGTGTTAAACATTTTTCATTTCCGCATTCTATGTCTATTAAAGTTATTCGATATACTAGAAAAAAATATTTACATGAATAATGTTTAGCCAATCTGACCGATTCTTCCAGTGTCCTCACCTCGTTCATCCTCCATCATTCCATCCTTTATATCCTTCACCCACCTTCTCATGGCTCCTTCTTCTTTTACGATCTTACCAGTGTTCTTACCTCTTCCACTCGCCATCATTCCTTCCTTTATATCCTCCACCCATCTCCTCATGATCCTTCCTCTTTTCCGATTCTCCCGGTGTTATTACCTCTTCCACCCTCCATCATTTCTTCCTTTATATCCTTCACCCACCCTCTCCTGGCTCATTCTCCTTTTACGATCTTACCAGTGTCCTTACCTCTTCCATCCTTCCTTCCTTTTTATCCTCCACCCATTCTTCCTCTTTTTCGATACTTCCACTGGTATTTCCGTTCCTCAGTGCCTATACGCAGATCATATTCCCTCTATTGCTGTTACACATTTATTCATTGTTTTGGGGCCTCATGACTATTTTACAAGTTGTTTTGAATGGTAAAAATGACTTAGATCAACTTCGTTTTTCTCTACTATTTTCCCTCTTTAATGACACCGCCTAGCGCTTATTCAATTCTCTTTAAGTACAAGGTGGTCTCATTAGGCACAACTTTGGATGGTTTTCGACATAAACATCACTAGCCAGATTAGAGATTTTTCTTTAATTATATCCAAAAAAGGCATGAAAAAGTAATTTATTTACAACTTTTTGTTCAATAGTCCACTCCATATGTAGTATATTAGAGACAAGGCGCTAATGACCCAGGATGTTGAGCACCTACAAAATTGACCAAGTAAAACATCGTCAAATGACCATCTCCATATTAATGCTGTCGCTTGGGTATGTCCACCTGCCTTGTATTCTGTTTGAAAGAGATTTGAACGCTGTGAAGCCAGGCAAAAATGAAGAAGTAGATATTTGATCTAGTCCTGAGGCAGAGAAGCAACTACAAAAGGAGCAAATCAACTAGCCATTCCTCAGTCTTAGCGATCATATCAGACCCCGCTTCCAGGCATTAGTTTCAAAATAAATATGTTCTATGGTGACCTTGATGCGCTCTGGTGGCCCCAATCAGTACTAAATTGTTCCTGCATCCACTTGGCTTTGCTACAAATCACAGGGTCTCCGGGCATCATTTTAAAGGGCTAGAAAAATAAAAAAAGTCAGTGAATCACCGGGAATCTACTTCCCCAGCACAAATTAATCATTTTGTGTTTTCGCAATCCCTCGAAAACCAATCGACCGCTTGGGCAAAAAATCAATAGTTGACTTAAAGGGAGCTTTTGAATCCTCATACTAAATTTTCTATCAGTAAATTCATTGCATCGGCAGTTGTTGGAGATTTTGTTCTCTGAACCCTCCTTCTCTTCGGTCGATTTTGCAGAAAATTGTTTCGAATTTACTTCTGAAATTTTGAGTCAATACATTCATTACAACGGCAGTGATTGGAGTTTTTCATAACCCCCAATCCATTTGGCTGATACTCTGTATAGCTGGAGAAGTAAAAAAAAAAAATCCGAGGTTGCGAGGATGATATGACCTAGCAATTTTTAACCTATCCCCTAACTTGTCCTAAAGTTTGCTATTTTAATTATTCATTTTCTGAATTAAGAAGTTATCGACGTATTTTTAACAATTTTTTAAAACGTTCAGAATTAGGTTCGGGGCTCCTGGGGCATGCCCAGATGACGTAGTTACGCTAGCATCTCAAAATGTTGGACCACTGCTTTACTATCTCTCGTTCCTTGTTATTTTCGTTATAAGAAAAGATTCCTTGTCTTAATTTTTTTTTCTTTTCTTCAATCAGTTTAGTTTGAAAAGGTGTTTCGCTACCTTGTCTCTATAATTTGATAACCTTAGCTTCCGCCTTGATCGAAGGTGACTATTAAACACAGGTTATTCTATAAGAAAAGGACACTAAACCTTTTTTTTTTCTATACAAGTGTACTGTAAAAAATCCTATTTTATTTATTCTTTTCCTTCCAAAGACGGTTTTTTTCTATGACCAGATAGATATACCGTGATCTGAGAGTGCAACATTAAATGAAAAATTAATATTTTTGAAAATATTGTCTTTTTTACAAAATATATATGTATAATATATGGGAGTCTTTTCGGTATTGCTATCATCAATCACAGTAGCAATACCAAAATTACTCCCATATACCTATTGTATATCGTGAAACAGACAATATTTTAAAAAATACTAGTTTTTTTCATTATTTTTATTGTTTTACAATAAAAAGGAAATTTTAAGTAACAAATGTGTCTATTTGTAATAATTTGCCGCCTAAAAAATTAATCGGATTTGTTTTTTTAGATATTTGCTCAAATACTCAAAAATGGTTAGTTCTAGCCAAAAATGTCTTCACAAACAATGTTCCTCGTAAAATTCACAACTATTTTTTTCTTATCATTTTTGAGACTGAATGAATTTTGAAGACATTGCAGCGTGCTAAAGAGCACAACTGACTAATATCTTGCTTAATTTGTTAAACTAGCGCGCTTAGGGCGAAAATTAGAAAAGCTTCGAATTTGAAAGATTATTATTAAACTCCGGCAGTCCAGTAGAGAGTTTTAGATTGAAATGTATTTTGATGATTATAAATTTGTAAGCCGTAAGTGGAACTGGAATAGATCGGTGTAGCAGTTAAGTTTTTGTCTAGTCAGTAACCACGAACACACTTTTCAGAGCTTACAGTAGACCAAGTCATCGATGGAAAGGTTAAACACTAAATCTGCTTTCTTCGTAAACAAATAATTGCTTACATGCGGAGCTATTAGGAAGAGAAAACGTAATAGTTAATAGGTATTAACATAATTAATAACACAAATAGGTAATTATATCAGGTTTAACAGCCTCTAAATAACAGTAAAATAGTTGTTACATTTGAAATAATTTATTTATATATTTTTCATCATTACAAGCTCTATGTAAAATGTCCACATTAGATCCTCGGTACAATCACAATGTCCACACTACGTTTCAAACATAACGCTACTCACCATTCTTACACGAAGTCACACACCTACTACGTAAATATATATATATATACGTATATATTTGTAAAATGTATATGCACTAACTAGTTCATGCCATACCCGAACACACTCGTGGAACTAATGCCTGTCCGGTCCTTGTCGGTGCATTCCTCCTCGTCGACTGAATCGTCGTTGGCCGCGTGACTTCCTGGCTCAGTAGGCGATGGTTGGTTTTCAGTTCGTTTATATTCTCTTGTTGCGAGTAAAGTTCACAATTGGAAATTTCATAATAAATTTGTTAATAAGTTAATTCATACATTTAATCAAGAAAGGATTGTTTTATCGACCGATCTGTCTCTGAAATGTATTCCAATTCTGTAAATTATCAGAAAATGGCTGGGTCACTTCCTATTCATTCCAGCTTTTGGTTTTGGCATTTTTAAAATACATTTATTTGAAATCTTTGAACTTTTATTAATTATTATAATGTTATTTTTTTGCAGGATCACATTCAAGAAGTTTTGGACAAGTGGACTCAGATAGACGACGAAATTTGGGCGAAAGTGATAGTTTTGGAGAGGAATCGACGAGTGGCCAAGGCGTATGCTCGAGCTCCCGTCCTCACAGTCAACGGTTCTGACGATGGATTCGATGGTTTCAGGTATGTCTCATTTATAATTTCTTTTTATACGGGTTAAGCATGGTTTCGAAAATATACCGATGAAAAATTTAAAACCACATTTTGAAAAATATCTTTTTTCTGATCTGATCATAGAAATGATATTGTGTTCTTCCTCTCCCTCAAAGCTGGAGCATATAACGTAATAATTATAAATTATTTATAATAAGAATTTCAAATGAGAGCTTATAATTTTTAATTAATATTTTTAATTCACCCTCCAAAACTCCCAAATCCGAAAAAATCGGAAAAATCAAAACCCCATAAGGATAGCTACCTATTAATTCTCCAAGAAGAGAGAGAGAAAATAAATTAAAATAGTTATACTTAGGTTCTTGAAAATAAATAAATAAACTTAAAAACATAAAAAGAAAGATTTTTATTAGTGATGAAAAAAACATACCAAATTATAACGAAAGGCCGGAATATCTTTTCGGTGCTGCGTCAGGGGTGGTTATTCATCCTTATTTTGCAAAGCTGTAGCTCTGGAAAGTCTTATCCAATTTTTCTCGGGATTTAACTAAAATGTCCGTTTTGGAGGGTAGATTAAAAATTTGAGATAAAACCTTACCTATCATTTAATTAAAATAAACACTTGATTAAAATTACTTTATATGTTTTTATGATATACCCAAATTCTTCACTTGGTACTGGACGTAATGGGAAAAGTTACAATTATATTTAGTTAAAATCAATGTTCATTTTAAAAAAAATTTTAAATAGTGTTTTTATAAAATTTTAACAAAATAAATGTAGTACTCTACATTATCCATCTTTTCTGACCATATGGTATTGTGTAAAGACGCCAAAACTAATATTACCTAATAAAAAACCGTTAATGAAATCACTTAGATTGTAGAAACGTTTGTCGTTAGGAATGGTGAGATATTTCGAAACAAACAAACCTTTCTCACCCACTATTGTATTTTTTTACGCAACTCAACCTAGGCCTAGATTCTTCAGTCATTTTGTTTCTCTTTATTTGTTTTTTTAATTAATTTCCCTTCCTCTCCTTTTTCTATGCTTAAATATATTCATTAAAGATATTTTAGTCAGGTAGTACGTAAGCAGCCCGTTTCTAATGAAATTTTTACTTTAAAAAAACTGATGAAGATGATTGAATTAATGAAGTAAGTTTTCGCTCTCTCTAAACCCAATTTATCGATTTGGTTAAAAATCAACAGTTGTTATACTCAGGAATTTCTGAATCTACATGCTAATTTCGTATTGATACATTGGTTACATCATCAGTTAGGGTTTTTTGAGTTTCAATTTTTTTTTCTCTCATCCCCTACTTTTCTATGGCCGATTTTACTGAGAATTGATAGGTATTGGTCCTTATGAGGATTTGAACATATAAATAAAATTTTGTGTCGATACATTATTTATTTTGACTGTTATTGAAACCCCCTTCCCATCCCCTTAATTCCTCCATTTCTTTGGCCTATTCGATTTTGGAATTACATTTAAAATTTCATTTCACATTTTGGCAATTATTGGGTTTTTGTTTTTCCGCCACCACAACTTTCTTCCCCTTCTCTTCGGAAGATTTGGTTAAAAATGAATATGTGTCGTGATTCCTTATGTGAATCTAGATATATTAATTCTGTTGGTAGTTATCGTGTTGTATAAGTTAAAAATTTGTTGATATCATAGAAATAAAAGATCTGGTCTTCCCTCTGTTTTATTTTTGACCAGAACTGGTTTTCAACGCTACAACGTCCATCATCAGTGGCACATCTATGAATGAATACATAAAAAACATAAATAATGAAAGGTAGGTAACTAGCAAAATCTTAAAGCATCTAGTGTAACGGATTACTGGCCAGTATTATAAAAGTTTATATTAATATTTTATATTTACTCATAGATGTGTCACTGATGATGCCGCTGTCTCATTGAAAGTCTTTCTGGTCAAAAATAAATCAGTGGGAAGACAACAACATTTATTTCTTAGAGAAATCTCGTCCCACAAAATCTCACTATCACATATCTGTTGATATCACTCAGAAGGGATGATGGAGGAGAGAGGAGAGAGTATGTGGCTCATAAATTACATACTATTAAAAAAAAATTAAAAAAACTACTTTATATTCGAAAAGTCGTACATAATTACAGCGAGACTTAACAGGTTGAGGTGCACATCAAGGAGTGAATTGCGAATGAATTATATAGTTAGCTATGTCTATTTAGTTTATTTGAGGAAAAAAAAGATATTCCAAAGAAGAATTTTGAGGAAGTGGTCAAAGAGGGGTGTCTTACACAAGTCGATGTGAAAGTGGTGACTGTTCTGACACAAACACTACTTGTGGGGCTGGTTCTGTTGCCACCTTGCTGGGTTACCTAATCCATGACATAGTGTCCATTCAATCAACCAACCGTTCAAAGTTTTATACAAATCTGTCCTCTGAAATTAGTAAAAATAAATAAAGCACTTGTTCTATTTTTATACTATCTAATTCCATAAAATGGTATATAGTGTACCGGTTTCGGCTTATGCCTTCAACAGCACAAAAGTTCTGCAGGTTCAAAAATGACATTTTTTTTTTTTTTTTCATTTTTACTATCAATAATACCATAACTAAATTTGTTGACAATTGAAGGGGCTAGAAGCAAAGGGATGTAAGTGGCAATTCGGCTGAAATTGAGGTATGTGTGTTAACTTCTTCCTTGACACCTACCCTAACTACTGGCTAATGATTAGAACATTTGTTAGTACCAGTAATGCTGTTACTAGTGGAAAATACCTGGGTAATACCTGAATTTACGATGTTACTATAACTTTGAAGAATCTCGAAATGACATTTTTGTCACTTACATCCCTTTGCTTCTAACCCCGCCGATAGGACAAAAATTAATAAATGGCAATATGTACATGAATGTACCGAGGGATGTCGTGACATACCTCCTTCAACTTAACCTTTAAGTAGGGAGGTGGTTTACCCAAACGTAAGTAGGGAGGTGGGGTGCTCAACCTTTAAGTAGGGAGGTGGTTTACCCAAACGTAAGTAGGGAGGTGGGGTGCTCACAACACCCAAACGAAAAAAATCGTAAAAAATAAATTCGCTTTTGAAAATTAGTATCTATATTACTATTTCATTTTTTAAACCCTACACCTATATTATATAAATGAATAATTAACTAAAATGCTCGAATTTTTTGGTTTTTTTTAATGATACTATTTTAATAGGATTTCTTCTTGATTTATTATTTTTCTATACTTTTATCAAAAATTTGATATTGTAAAATAATATACAATTCTAAATTAAGTTAAAATTGATTGTTAAAGGATAGAAGGAGACAAAAAAACTACTTTTTATGAAATATATTGTTGCTAACTATACAAATTCAAGCAGTAAAGTAGTATCTATCACTTACTCTAAACATTCAGAACAAATTTGTTTCATGTGATCCATACACATAATTGTTTCGCAAGAACAACAAAAAAACGTTGTTTTCTTATCAGGGTTTCTTGGGCAAACAGTACATCTACCGGAAAGTCTCTGCTCTGATTTTGTTGCTGGTTCTGGTGTGCTCTTCCCGGACATTTTTGCCGCCTTTAGCCTGATGTTTTTGGGAATCGAAGATTCTGATGACCTCTTTTCAATCTCTGGTCCAATCAAATGGAACCCAATGTCTCTCAAAAAGTTTGATCTATCCAAGTTTGTGGTAGGATTATTGCCCATATATATTGCCTGAGAGTTAATGTCGAGGATTCTAAACAAGACAGTTAGGGGCCAACGTTTACATCGCTGAGCTACAGTATATGTAGCGCACATCTTCTCAACGACGTCCACACCACCTTTCGTTAGATTATAGAATGTAGTTATTTCTGGCTTATTCGATTCATCCAAATCTTTAGAATTTGGCACATAAGAAAGTGCAGTACCAGCTCTCTGTAGGCAAAAATGGTGCTCTTTTCTGTCCTGCCTTTTATCATAGTTAGCTCAGTAGGAAGCTCCAGTTTATTTTTCCTTATAGTTCCGACATTGGTCAAATTTTTATCTAGGAGTTCTCACACGACATATTAAACTGAAGTCGAACAAAAAATTCTATTTTATATTATAATAACGTAAGTAGGGATGTGGGGTGTTATGAGCACCCTCAGACAATAAATGATCCTAAAGATAAACAAGAAAGGTTAAATCTGATGCCATTGCCACCTCAATATATAAACAGATGTTATTTAGGAAGGTAGCAAATAGATCAACAGGATTGCAAACATATTAATTAAAAATACAGAGCAACTAATGTCGTGGGGTGCTGTGAACACCCCACCTCCCTACTTAAAGGTTAATGGAGGTAGAGGAGGCCACGGTAGCCCGGGTGATCTCTCGAACCACCTCCCTCTCTCAGCGTCTGACCAGCAGTGGTGGCAGACCGAGAGGGACAGTAAGTGCTTAATGTGAATACATGAGGAGATTATAGCTTTCCACTATATCAATATAGATCGAAATAGTAATACTAAAGAGCTAGTTTCCATTTCTGACAGCCAGTATAGATCGTCTTACAAGTATTGTACAATTTCTCGCACGTAAAACTAACTTTAATTATTTTTCAGGTGATTGTTATCATTTTGTTGGGTGGAAACGTTTTCTTAATTCAAATTTTGTGTTTCTTGAGCATTTCTATGAAGACGAGAGGAGAAAGTGTCCCGAAAAATTGCCAAAAAAAAAGACTCCTCTGGAGCAATCTAATATAAATTTTGTGTTAAAACGTACCTTTTCAGCAAAAAAGAACTGTTTAAATATTAATAATAGTTAACTACCCTAATTATTACCCGATTCTGCATAATTTAAAAAGGGAAATCATCATTCCAAACGTAACTGCCAGCCGGCAGCTTAAATATAGCGTGCTTGCCTACTGTGCTCAAAGTTGTGGGTTCGAAATCTGGGGAGTTAAAAAAAAAAACCTTGAGCATGCTGTCCATCGGACGGGACGCTAAGCGATGGAGTCTCTGCTATGTCAACTATCCTTAAAGATCCCTACCCTAGTTACCTCAATACAGATTTAGGACTCCCATTGTAGAGTCGAGAACATCGCTCTGCTGGAGATGAGTTCACCAGAGTGACTAAAGAGCGCTCTGGTAGTAGGCGGTATGACTTCATAGTTAAAGCCCGATCATGGACAGATAGATAGGGAACAAAAATTGTTTGTATTGACCTGAAACATTTTTTTGTAATAGCCAATTTTCTCATAAAAACAACCGTTTTCATCTAAATCAAGCGAACGAATAAATGACATGATACATAAAATACAATGGATAGAGGGTGAACTGCTCGACTCATCTGGCTGAAATTTTGAGCTTTTTTTGTGCTTTAGTTGTCCAGGTATGAATGTTGTCATGTAGGTAACATGGAGTAGTTAGTGACCCAGATATGAGGTGTAGCAACATTGTACCGACTTATGTCGGCCATATGTCCCATTCGGACGTCCCCATCAAGGTCTTCAGGTCTATTTGCATCTATAACGAATACCTACCTACCTTACTTAACCGCTTCAGATCCGGTTCCACAGCTGTACCTTGGAGACATCCAATAAGTCTATAGTATTCTTACATTATAACAATGTATTCAACAAAGCGAAGTGTATTTAACTCTTCATTAACACACAATGACTTATACAAACTTTGATCAAAACTGACAATTTATTTTAACGGATTTCTATAGTAATGATCTTCTGTATTATGATTATTTAGACTTCTGGAAACTGCAAATTGAAAATTTTATATTTTTTAACTGAGAATTTCTTTATTTTCACTCTCTTAAAAAAACAATTTTTTGTTTCCTTACACTTGTTGAGTGGATAAGCTTATTTATATAGAAATTTGCTAAAATATGTACATGAAAAACCATTCGATATTAAAGCAAAACGCAGAAAAAATAAAAGTTCAAATTTCTTCTTTTAGAAGAGGAAGCAAATTTCTCGTAATCTGTTAAAAATTTGATGTTGAGTTTTAACCGGAATTTCATGTTTCCCGACCCTCTGATTCAAGAAAATCATCTGTTATTCGCGAAATCAGCCGAAGGAAAGTTGGGGGGGGGGGGGGGGGGGGGGGGGAGAGGGGCTCAACACGAAAACTCGAATAACTGTAAATGTAATGAAAGTATTGACACGATATTCAGTATGTCAATTCAAAGCCCCCTAAAACCGAGACATATTATTTTTGAACGACATAGGCCAAAGGATGAGAGGAGGGGGGATCAACTCTCAAAAATCTTATTAACTTTATTTAGTTAGTAGGAAATTTAGTACGAAGAGATAGAAGTCTCTGTGTAAGTCAACTTTTAGCAAAAACGGTCAAATTTTAGTAAAAGAGCGCAAAATTAGTTGATTAATTCTTGCTGGGAAATATTGCCGGTGATTCACCGAGTCTTTTTTTTTTATTAGCTAATGGAAATCCGTAATTAATTTTACGTAACACCAGCTAAAATAGAGAGAGCTGAGGATTTGCCTATAGTCCAACGGTAGGTCAAGCCGTGGTCAATCGCTCTGACCTTTAGAGGAACCCGGGGACAGTCCTGAACAAAGGCTGGAGAAATTTCAAGAAAGATAAATTAAATTATTGAAAAGAAACCTCGGAGCTTGCTCAACCACGAACCGGATGAAAGTGATGAAAAGCACTTATTTTTTTTATTTATTTTTTTTACCGCGTGAAAAAAAGTGTACCAATGGAATCAGTTGTAATTTTTACTGAATGAATTGCAAACTGAAGAAAATAGAGAAAGAAAAAAAAAACGGAATTAAGGTTGTCGAACTATTGTCATAGAGAAATTGCTGAATGTCATTGAATTGGTGAAAGTGCGTGCTCAAGTCTTCCGCATAATGATAAAATGCAGAATTGTGAGGAATGATTGGGGACTAAGGCAACTTTCCCTTGGGTGACACCTCACGGAATCACAGGGAGGATGGTTAGTTAGTGCAGCAGTGTCGTAAGTTTCGCTTTATCTGCACCACAAGGGTTGGCAATGCAGTCAGTCTGAACAACAAAATGGTAATAGCTACTGCATCATTAATTGTCCTGGTTACTGAAATAGAGGAGTGTTAGCGTTCAGTTACGTTCATGTTAATATAGTCCATAAACTATGAAATACCGGCAACATCTGAAATGGATATCTGTTTTTACTTCCTCTAGCTTTACGAATATAGGGGAAGTTATGTAATCGGTCAGAAATCACCAAAAGATTTTTTTTTTTAAATACAATTAAAAAGATGATAAATGAAGCACTTCTTATTGAACGCTTATATTGTCTAATTCCACGTACATAGATATAAATGTGTACCGGGTAGGTTTCGGCTAACGCCATGGTCAGCACAAGGTTCAACAATAATGTGAGAGCTAGGCAGATATATTTATAATAATTTAAGAGTACCTGGGGTAGGAGGTAAAACCTAGGGCGTGGAAATTCCTATTCTAACGGTATTTACAAACTGTGGATATATTTGAAAACGAGAAAATAACAAGAAACCCAAATAAAATAAAATATAAAAAGTTTCATGATATCAATATGACATAACATGACTGTGCAGTATATAGTTACTATATATCTGAGTAGAAGAATATTTGCTCTACGTTAATATTAACACCAATATTTGTTAACTAAAATAAAATCGGAAACAAAAAATTACTATTACAAGTCTGAACAGAAGAAATCGCTGAAAGAAGACATTTTTTTTTTTAATCTCTTGGCCTGATGTTCCGTGCATATTGGCCATAAAAAATTAAAAATGTAGTTAATTAATTTTTGTTTATATTTTTTCCCGGCCTATAAGAGCCAAGAAGAACCAGAGGGACCCAGCCCAAGCCCCCCCGGGGACCCAGTGGGCCATCCGAGGAGGCCCGTAGACGTCACCACCGGATCACTCTATTTGACTAATCTGATATAGATCTTCTAGAGTCAAAACAGCTGAACTAATTTTCATTCAACCCCTTCACTGAGGGCGCCGGTAGCTCAGTGGTATGCGTGCTTGCCTTCTGAGCTCAAGAACGTGGGTTCGAAACCCGACCGAGGCCCTTGGTTTATTTTATCTGGGAGGTAAAATAAACTTAAGCTCGCCGTCCTTCGGATGGGACGTTAAGCGATGGTCCTGAGCCTGTACGATGTCAGGTACTCGTTAAAGACCCCTGCCCAAGGTGAATAAAAATTTAGGGCAGGCAAAATTTAGGCCTCCCACAGTAGAGTCGGGCTCATGTCCACAAGAGTGACGAAAGAGCGCTCTGGTAGTAGGCGATATGACCTCGTAGTTTAAACCCGGGCATGAGTCATAAAACCTAAAACCCCTTCACTGGGGAATTGTTCATTTATCCGAGATTGACATAGGGATACATAATACTATCGGCAAGGGGGTAAGTTTGGGGCTGAGTTAGTATCACACCACCCACTACTGATCCGATTTCGATAGGGCTGATAAATTTTTCTACCGTGCCCTCCCCTGGAAAATCCTATTCGGCTGTCCAATGTCATCCATCTACCAACTTGAAGGTTGGTCTTTTCACATTCCTTCAACACTCCCATATCCAGCAGCGCTAAGATGACAAATCATAGAAAAGCCGTCTTCAGACATATCCATAATTTAGAAGGAAAAATTATCCTATAATTCATATTCTTCCTAATCATTCTCAATGCCTCGGTGTCCTTCGTAATTCTGCAATTAAACATAAATACCGTAATCATGCCTACATTATAAATTTATCGTTGACATATTCCATCTCGGCTATTCGAAGTAAAGGTGAAGTTATGTAGTCGGTCAAAAATTTGATTCGGAATTTACAACGGAATATCATGTTTTCTGAACTCCTGATTTCAAAAATGACAAAAAAAGTCTGTGTGTCTATGAACAAGATATTAATGTATCTGCATAAAAATTTATGTTTGTATATAGAAGGACGAGACCTACCGATTTTCAGCCAAATCGGCCAAAGAGAAGGGGGGGGGGGGGGGGGGGAGGCTTAACTCGAACACTCTAATATAACGTTATAATGTATTTATTGACACGAAATTTCGTTTGTAAACTCAAAGCCATATAAGCATAACATATTAATTGTCAGCGGAAACAGGCAAAGGGAAGGGGGGATCTGAGGTGGCCTCAACTCAAAAATTCCAATAACGGCTGACATAATGACTATAACGACTTAAAATGTTATATTTAAATTCATAACCCTCTTAAAATTGTCACCTATTAAATTACAGCGAAATTGGTCGACGGGAAGGGGGCACCTTATGTATGAATAATTATGAATGTATCGACACAAAATTTAGAAAGAGGATTCAGAAGCCATTATATACGTCATATATGGAATCTTAACCCAAACGGTCAATTGGATTTTGAGGGAGAGCAGAAATGTAATTGATTAATTCATGTTGGAGATGTACGTAGCCGATGATTCACCGATGACTTTTATTTATTTATTTTTAGAGAATTTATGTAAGAAAATTATTTTTAGACTGAGATCTAAAGGGTGCGTTGGTGGGCCGTTTCCTATTCAGGGTCAGCATTACACAAGGATTCTAATAGTCATGGGCGCCGATCAGTCTATTCTCGGTAAGCCATTATTGGTGAGTAGGTACTTGCTTCGACGGTACACATACTCGTTTCATTATGGGTGATTACTATTCACAAATTTCTGTTCCTCTTTTTTCATATAGGTATATTTTTTTTCCTCAAAATTAGTCCTTCGGCAAATCGTTAGTTGTTGCCGTCAGGATCCTAAAGCAGGACACAGTTTCAGCACTTTTTTATTTATAGTAATTTTTTATACCTATTGTTTTAGTTGAGCCTTCTCATAGCAACTAGACTGTTTAGCCTTATGTTGTTGATAACAGATTTGGATGAAAGTTTTACTGGAACGAATTTGAAAACGCATGTACTTTTGATGTAATTATTCTCAAGCCAAAGGTCTGAAAAAATAGGTTTCGAGATGAAATTTAAGGCAGTTTTCGACAAGTATTTCGTGAACTGGGCGTCCTTCCAAAAATCATGTTTGATATCAAATGTGACTTTCAGTATTCTCTACAACTTTTATTTGTAGAGATTTTTCATTAGATCATAAATCTAAGCGGTATAATATTAAGACTTATTTTTTGCATAATTTCGTCCAAAATCTGATCAATATGTCCTTCCTCAACAAAAGATTTCCTACGTTTCTGTGAACACGATATATATAACTCCCGAGAGAAAGAATATATAGACCCGAAATGTTATATGTGTATTCAAAACTTCATAAGGGTGACTCTCTGTCGAATTGGCCAAAGTAGAGAGGAGAATTAGAGGGGGAGAGAGAGGAGGGGGTTCAAAACTGATATCTCAATAACTGCTGAAGTAATGAATGTGTTGACACGAAATTTTATATGTGTATCCAAAACTTCTAACTATTTTCTTGAATTAACTCTCACCTCGAGTCAACAAGTAAATGGTACAATTAATTCTTGGAGTTTCAGACTAATTACTTATTAGTTAGTTTAATATGACTCATGCCCGGGCTTTAACTACGAGGTCGTATCGCCTACTACCAGAGCGCTCTTTCGTCAGTTTGGTGGACATGAGCCCGACTCTACTGAGGGAGTCCTAAATTTTGCCTACCCTAAATTTTCATTCGCCTAGGGTAGGAGGGGTCTTTAAAGAGTACCGGACATCGTACAGGCTCGGAACCATCTCTTAACGTCCCATCCGAAGGACGGCATGCTTAAGTTTATTTTCCTAGATAAAATAGGGCTTCGGCTGGATTTCGAACTCTCGAACATGAGCTCAGTAAGCAAGAGTATGTAAACCCAGGTCCTGATAATAGATATATAGGTAGATAGTGAGAGTAGGATATGATTTTGTTGAATTCCTATCTAATCGTTGAAGTCCTTGTGGAGTTGGGAAGAGGGAGCGAATATGCAAATGAGTGGCAACCAGATAGGGTGATTGTTGGACCCCCCCCCCCCCCCCCCCCCCCCCCCCCTTCGACAAATTGTCTACAAACGAGACACCTCACAATGACAATGGCCCATTGTTGGGTGGCTACGGCAATTAGACGGGGGACACACGCCTATTGGCATCTCTCCCTGAAACTCACTGTTACAGTCTCTAGATCCCGCTTCTCCCCTACCAACACCATCAAGGAGAACAACTGCATAAAAACTTTTTTTTTTTTTTTTCCTTTTAATGTCGCGACTACCTGTTAAATATATACAGTAAGAAGGGCACGACGTAATGTCATTGAGATGTTACAACATTTTTTAAACAAGAAAGGGAATATGGGGCTTGCCGAAACAGACACAAGAAATCATCAATTTTTCCACCTTTTTGAAGGAATATGAGGCAAGTAAAAATATTTATACATTTTCTTGATGAAATGGAATTTCAGTAATTTTAAGTAGGTACCTATTTTAAAAATTAAAATGTAGTATATTGATAACCTTTAATCCATGATCCTGATGGCATGTGTAACCCGGATACATCTAGTTCTTATAATATATATTTTCTCATCAATACATCTGCCATTGGTGTGCATATATTAATATTTAGCAATGGAGATAAGCTTCTCCCTCTAGTATTCTACTCTCTTACCCTCCACATTCGCACTGACTATCTCCGCGCACATTTGAATGCCATCTCAGAGCCCGGCTCTTGTTGAACATGTAGAATGCGTTTGCCCCTCCCCTCGCTTTCTCCATATTTATTTTCGCCCTCAAGTTACCTCAAGTAAAATTTTGTTTCATCGCTACCACTTTTCATTCCGAAAATGCTACCAAACTGATACGCTAAGAGAGAGAGTAATCTAAGAAAAATACAGTCTTAAGATAGTAGAAGTTTGAGGAACAGGAAACCTACAGGTGGCCTTCCCGATGAATTTTCAACTTCATTCAGTCTTAAATAAAATTGTAAATAATAATTGTCACCTATAATACATTATGATCAATTATAAATCAGTAATTGTGCACTGTACAAAAGGACTTTAAAAAAATTACTTCTCCAGAATGTATTAATCAATTGTTGTTGCTCTCCATCCAAAGTCATCGACCGTTTTGGCTACAAATCAATAGTTGACTTATTACATCGACAGTTATTAGCGTTTTTTGCCCCCCCCCCCCCCCCCCCCCCCCCCCATCATTATGTGTTGTCCTTAGGAGTTTCTGGATACACATATAAAATTTTGTGTCTATACTATACTACTACTATACTACTCTATTCAATTGGGAGTTATCGTGCTCACAGACAGGGCATTTTTATTTTATTACTAGCAGTAATACCCGGCGTTGCCCGGGGAACTTTGACTTTTCTCCCAATATCTCCTATAAGGCTATTCAGTTCCTCGACAGTACATTCATGATGTTATAATTTTCAATTATTCATACGGAATAAGGCTTATAGTCCTTCAGCTGTAGTAACGCTAGCTTTGGAGCTAAAACTAATTTATTCAAAAAGATTTCTCATTAATCGTTGCAATGGTTTTCGAGTTACAAAGATTGCGTGAGTGGATGCTGGGATGGACCAGGGGTTGATTAAAAAATAGACCTTAACCTTCCGGTAGATAAAACTTATCTATTCAAAAAGATTCCTCATTAATCATTGCAGTGGTTTTTGAGTTACAAAGATTGCGTGGGTGGATGCTGGGATGGACCAGATATTGAGGTACTAATACGCCTATAACCTTTCACAGACGATGACGAACAAATTAAAAAAAAAATTAATCAAATCCATCAAGCCGTTTGTGAGTTATAGCGGTACAACGCACAGACATTTTCAGCTTTATATATATGATTGGAATCAGGGGTCGAAAAACATGAAATTCCAGTGAAAACTCGTCATCAGATTTCTGACCGATTACATAACTCTCCCTATACTTCGTATAGCTGGAGAAATAATATTATATTTGACCAGAAAGTATCAGAATGTATCAATGTTTTATGTTGATATTTATATTGTGAAAAGCCAAGACGAGAGTGTTGTGAACATGGCAAGGTAAGGAAGCCCCAGTGACGAAGGTCGATCCCAGAAAGCCGAAACCGAGGTGTCTTCTTACAGAGAGCCCTGTGTTGCCTTCCCAGTAACACACTGGCCCACTTGGCAAGCCTCCTTGCACAGCTTCTAGTGAGTGAAGCCGAGGGAGGTACTCTGGAACAGCATCATGTCAATTGGCTGCAGATCAGAGGCACTCGGCTGGGTTTCGAACCCGCCATTTTCTGAGCTACCGACGCTTTCTGTTCTTCTCTTGTCTTCTACAAATCAACAATTTCTGTCAAGGGTACTATGGTAATCATAATAACCCACGAGTAGTTTTCTTTATATTTGTAAGTTATTTTAATTTCCCACAGACATCACCCCGGCTACTCATGTTTCCACACAAGAGGATACATCTTATGCAAGTCCTCTACGACTACATAAAGACCAATAATATAAAAATTTTAATTCATCAAGAGTAACCATAAGAATGCCAATAATTTTTTTCTTTTTTTTTTCCAAGTATTAAAATATCAATTCCAATTAAAATAAATATATATATATATATATATATATATATCAAATTAGTCAAATAGAGTGATCCGGTGGTGCCGTCTCCGGGTCTCTTCGGATGGCTCACTGGGTCCCCGGGGGGCTTGGGCTGTGTCCCTCTGGTTCTTCTTGGCTCTTATCGGCCGAGGAAAAAATAAAAATTAATTAAATGAATTATTAATTTTTTGTGGCCAATATGCACGGAACATTAGGCCAAGAGGAGAAAAAAAATTTATTTTAATGTTGCTATTCATCTATAAGATTGTTTTAATTCAACTAATCACTTGTAGATGTTCCAAGGCTTCAGTTTATCTATATAAATCTGAGAAGAGAGTCAGTCAGCTGATGAATTGAGTCTATTAAAATGTAAATATTTGTAAATAGTTGCTTCCATTGTTTATTTGAGCCTATTTTCTAGTACTTGTTTGTAAATTGGCTTTTTTAAATGTAAGTAATGTTGTTTATTTTGAACTAGAGTGATTTGTATTACGAGTAGTTATATAAATACAGTCGTATCTTTTCTCACATTTTGAGTGTGTCTAGTTTTCTTTTGTACTGTGGACTAGCGTGTGGATTATTAAACAAAAGAATAAGCAAATCAATAATTTTTTTGTGTAAGACAACATCGATCTTTTCTACATCGATATAGTGATTCCATCCAGGACCTAATGACGGTACTGAAAGCGTTGCACCTACTGTGTGAAACGTCCCAGATAGGATGCAATATAATTTAATATTTGTTTCTGTTTACTGCCGGTTAATCCTGCTTCTCAGAACAGGTTCCTCGGCCTGAAAAGGAGACCTAATTTCATAATTAGCTCACCTGTTTGTTTAAATATCACCCACTCTTCTTGACATATCTCTCAGTTTGCGTCTTCTCTTCTTTATAGATGTAATTATATAAGTAATAAAATATATGTACGTAAATACTTGAGTAATAACATATAAATTTATGTAAGTATGTAAATGCTGAAAAGTAATAAAATACTGCATAACAACTACAAATAAGGGCGGACTGAGTTCTTATTTAAAGCAGAAATTAAGTGAGTGTAAAGTTGACAAACCCGATCAATAAAAAACGTTAAATACACAATTTTTTCTCTTAACAACACTGCCAATGGCCACTACTTCAGATTCATAAAGCAGCCATCTTTGTAAAATGGAGGTATTCTGACCCCTCACAGATTCCCTAGCTATAATGTATAGGGACAGTTATATATTCGGTCAGAAAGTTGATATTGAGTTTTCGCCGGAATTTCATGTTTTCTTGAGTTTTCGGAACCCCTAATTCCAAAAATGAAAAAAAAAAATACACTCGGTCTGTGTGTGTCTCTACATATCTGTGAACACGATAACTCCCTATAGAATAAATATATCGACACAATATATTTTATATGTGTATCCAGAACCCCATTTTCATAACCTGATTTGTATTTTTAATTTTTCTCGATTTTTAAATGTATTTTTCTGTTCATTTTGATGTGTAAACATCTCAGCTTTCTGTAGAGGCTACGTCAGGCCGTCAGAGAATAAGTCTCGTTGATGTGCATACGTGAGTGTGTCGGATGGTTGCGCGCGCAGTGCACACACACCATTACACACTTCTTTATCTGTGATGTCAGCTGTTTTTGAGCATTTCTACATTGTAGTGAATTTAACTAAAAAATGAATATTACGAACTATATTCTTCTTAACTTTTAGGTTAAGATGCTTCGAAAGCTTAAAATTGTCACAATAAATAAAATTTGTGATAAAATAAATTAATATAACAGTGTAAATCTAAAAAATATATAATATATAATATTTCAATATTTACAGATAATATTGTTATTAATATATAAAAATAATAATAATAATAACTGCTGAAAATATCGATCAATAAATAATATATTTGTTGTCAAATTGTCACAACAAATAGGTAATATAATGTTTAGCCCGTTTCAGGAGATACCGAAGAGCTTATTTCATTTTCAAATGACAAACTTAATGTATAAATGAATACGAATCGAAGCATTTGAACAATAAATTAAACTACCATCGACGCTGTATTCTCGCGGTATTTAAAGAATTACAATCAAAGTTGTAGTATATATTTTATTTTAACTATCACAAACCTATAATTTCATGAATAAAAGAAATTGAAGAACAATAAATTTGAAAGTTTAATTCCTCATACTACTTTTCTTATTGTAACATTATAAAACCTATTTTAATCAAAATCATTGCACGACAGCAAATTTGTGAAACTAAAGCAGATGTTTACACATCAATCCTCGTTAGTACCGCGTCACTCACACATTTGCTTTTTTTTTCTTAATAAAATATATTAATTAACTATTTTACTGTCATGTTTACTTGTATTTTTGTATAGATTTTATTTTCTTCTGGCATATGATCGTATATCAAAGACATAATGGAAACCTCTTATCATTAACAAGGATTGTACTGTCCTAGCTCACTGCACCTCCTCCCACACTCAGACTTTATCTTTGAGGTAGCGTTAACAAGGATTGTACTGTCCTAGCTCACTGCACCTCCTCCCACACTCAGACTTTATCTTTGAGGTAGCGTTAACAAGGATTGTACTGTCCTAGCTCACTGCACCTCCTCCCACACTCAGACTTTATCTTTGAGGTAGCGTTAACAAGGATTGTACTGTCCTAGCTCACTGCACCTCCTCCCACACTCAGACTTTATCTTTGAGGTAGCGACTGGTGTAATCATTTATCTGTCTTGGCAAATATTAAATGGCATAGTAGAAAAAATTGTTTGGCATTTTTGCTGTTGCAGTCTCATAACGGATTGTGAAGTTTCAGTAGAATATGTTACTTCTTCAGCTCTACTAAGTTTAGGGGCAGTTATGTAATCGGTCCGAAATTCGATGTTAAGTTTTCGCTAGAATTTCTGTCTTCCTACCCCTAAATTTTCCGACCCGAAAAAAAAAAAGTTCTGTCTGCCTTTATTTGTGAACACGATAACTCCCGATTGGATGAATGTGTCGACACACTCTTATGTGTATATGCAGAACCCCATAAAAACGACACCTATTGATTTTTAGTCAAATCAGCCAAAGAGTAGGGGGATTAGGGATTGCTTAACCCAAAAAGTATAATAACTGCTGGTGTATAATATAATATATCGACATGAAATTTCATATTTAAAGGACAACACATAATAATTAGCGGACAATGGGAAAGGGGTGTCAGGAGACGGGGGCACAACTCAAAAACCCTAATAACTGTCAATATAATGAATGTATCGATGCAAAACTTTAGAGGTTGCTCATATCATCATGCATATACTTTTGCTCTCTGATGTTGATTTTTTTTTAAATCTGATATCTATAGAAGGACACCTCTCCCCCTGGCTTTGCCAGTGACTGACGGAAGGAGGGAAGGAGAACAGGCGACGTTAGTGAGATAATGACCACGTGACCATTCATGGCCAGACACACATTCTCCAGTGTTCAAAGAGACAGTCAGACGGAAGTCACCGTGCTGCTATAGACAGGGAACTCTGACATCTGGGCGCTCATTCAGCCCAGGACAGACTGCTTTCTGAGCATGACGACATTGTTTACTAGGTGTGGGTTCCGCGCATGCTCTTTTCATGCTTGTCAACTCGCAGCACTAAGGTTCGCCACAAGATCCGTAAGTCGTTCGATGATGTTCGATCAGTGGGTTAATGAGAGTGGCACACAACTCTGAACATCATAACTCCCGATAAAATGAATGTATCCACACGAACTTTGATATGTGCATCCAGAACCCTCTAAGAATAACTACAATTCAATAAATTTATTGACACATATTTAGTATGAGGATTCAGAAGTCAAATATTGAGTTTTAGCCCAAACGGTCGATTGTCTTCGGAGGGAGAGCGAAAACGTTATTGATTAATTCTTGCTGGGGAAGTACATAGCCGGTGATTCACTGACGCCATTTTTTTCTCAGAAAGCATGCATTTTTGGAAACTTATATTTGGCTAGAAAAAACAACAAAAAAAACAGACAAATCTACAAAAGGGTAGATTCCGCCAAATCCGTCTTTAGGAAAAAGAGTGCTCTGGTAGTAGGCGTTATGACCTTATAGTTAAAGCCCGGCCATGAGTCACAAACAAACAAAACAACATTTAGAAAAAAACTACTGGATCGCGCCAGGTCTTTCATCACCCGAGGCGTTGAGGACACCGGTAGCTCAGAGGTAGCGTAGTAGAGTAGTTCGAAACCCGGCCGGGTCCTTTGGTTTTTTATCTGGGAGGTGAAAAAACCTTGAGCACTCCTTCGGGTGGGACGTTAAGCGATGGTCCCGAGCCAGTACGATGAACCTGGAAAACTCCCACAGTAGAGTTGTGCTTATGTCCACCAGAAGGAGCGCCCTGGTAGTAGACTATATGACATCATATTTTTTTTTTTTCTTCTTTAAGGCATTTCGACCACGAGGGTCATGGATGTCTGATGGATGCAGGTCTGTGGGGATTCTAGCGGGCTAATTTGGATAGGTACAGATTAATAATAATAAAGGAGATTGCTGTGTACGGAATAGAAAGGCTACGTGATGAAGATAATTTTGTTTTATAATTTAGATAAGAGGTTTGTGAATTGCAAGAAATGAAATATTTGGGTAATTTGGGAGCTATTATTGGATAGAATTTCGGAAATATCCATAGCAAAGTAGCAATTTTCACGCTGGGGACTATATGCCATGCATTCAGTAAGAATGTGTCTAACAGACAGTCCCACCCCGCAGCACTGACACAGAGTTGGGGGTTCCCGAGCCATCAGAATCCATGGGTCAGCCTGCTCTGCCCTATACGTAACCGAGTTAACATTACTTCTTCTTTCCTTTTTTCTCTTATTGAAGTGTTCCAGACTCGAGTGGAGCTTTTGATGATCCTTAGCTTATTATCGGTCATACCGAGCCACCGAATCTGTAATTTTTAAAGCCCGGGAATAAGTCATAATAACTAATTCTACCCAGCCTAAGTCGTTAGTTTTGTGCAACAGAATAGCTGAGGATCCAATGAGTTGAGTTGCAACTTTGATGAATGATTGCATAGTTGCACCAATATGGACCAATCATAACTCATTGAAACACTTATTCTGTTGTTTCCACGAAAGAGAAACTAACAAATACACTTCAATTGAATGTAGGTTAAGATTGTATTTTAAAAATCACGTTCTCTTTTCTCTTCGAAACAAAACGAGAATTGAATTTTAACATTAGTGAAAGTACAGACTTCTCACTCCTTACAGCTATGTGACTGACAAATAATAACATGTGTAAAGAAAAATAGACCACATTTGAAAGAAGGGAGAAAAAAATTAGAGTCATGTTAAGAAGGTGTTTTGATAACAGACTCGGGACGTGTTCTTTCCACCGCCTTTTCCACTCCAACCAACAATACATCAAAGAAATTCATTTCCGGAAAAACATTTTTTACTTGTATTTTTTTTTTTTCTCCATTTCCTCAGAAGAAAGTCCTTCATCACTCGATGATTGTTTCATTGCCACTTTCTTCTTCATCGTAATTGTTTTCTTGACAATGAATGGTAACGGTCTAAGACACTGTGGACCCGCTCTACTCCATACAACAGAGAGATCCTGATCCGATTAGAGCTGACGTATAGCGCTGGAGCAAGACGGCACTTTAGTTGGGGAAGAGAGAGAACAAAAATGTCGGCGAATCACCAGCTATGTACTTCCCCATTAAACAATAACGTTGTCGCTCTCCCTCCAAAGCCAATCAACTGTTTGGGTTAAAAATCAAAATATTTGTCTTACATAATGGCTTCCTACATTCTCTTACGAAATGTAGTTTCGATACATTTATTACATCGACAGTTATTTCTAGTCAAACCCCCCTTTTCTGGTTCCCCTCCCTTCGACCGATTTTGCAGAAAATTAATAGGTGTCAATCTTATGGGGTTTTGAATTTAAATATAAAATTTCATGTCGATACATTCATTACATCGCCAGTTATTGAGATTTTTGAGTTGAGCCAATCTGATCCCCTCTCTTTTTTGACTCATTCCGCTGAAAATTCATACGTGTTAATGCTTTGAATACACATATAAAATTTCGTGTTAAAACACTACCTAATCCCCCTGCATCTGCCAGTGCCATCTTCCGTTCATACGGCGAGGAGGATTGTCAGGGTAGGAATGAGAGGTTAAAGCTATTGCGAAAGTAGTAGTGCATTTAAGAGTTTTATCCGTTGTGATAATAAAATCGAGATCACTGTACTAAGCATAAAAGCTGACTCAAAATATTTTGTCTACTTCAAATAGGGCATGCCTCCCGCCAAAAAAGTGCGATCTAATGTACCTAATTCAAAAAAATTATAATATATAACGACAACTCCACCACAGACAAACATTACAGTCAAGACAAGGACATAGAAAACTTCAGTTCCCAGTCAAAAGTTATTCGGATTCAAATTACGCTTTCTTAAAGTTTGGACTCCAACGAATGCTGCCAATCGGCGAAGTATGAGAGTTTATCGAACGCATCGTCGTGCGAGTCACAACAAAACGTGCGGCAATTTAAAAATCCCCCAAAAACTCCGCACGGCAGTGCAATGTTTACCTAAAATAAAAAGACTATTAATATTAAGACTAACTGCATATTTAAGAATGTATTCAATGAAAGCAGTAAAAAGGAAAAATAATTGTTTTTTTTAGAATATATTTAGTGCTATCAGCTGAACGAGAATGAAATAGTAAAAAATAAATTTCAGCTGAAAAAGTGTTGGACCGATTTGCCGGAAAAAATAAAAATTAAAGCTTATTTAATTGAGGATACTTACTACCACTACTTATTGTATAAGACTGGATGACTGGACTGTTGAAAATTTTAATTGTTGATATAAATTTGTGTTAATTATTTTGTTACATCATACTATAATTTTGTGTTGGTACCTGATTGTTAATTATTAAGTTTAATTAAACTTAAACTAAAAATATGATTGTAAAATGTAAAGTATTGTTTTACTACTCCCCCCCCCCTCCTCCCCCCCTCCCCCGAATAATCCTAGCTAGGCCAATGACATTTAGACGAATCACCAGAGATCACATTACCTATTTTGTCAACAAAAGAACCTCCAAAATGACCTCAAGAGTCTTCATAGAAGATTTTTGACAAATTAGAAAGACAGCTAATCTTGAAATACACCTATATCTAAAACACTTACCTCTTTTAGCTGAGACAGGAGACAGGAGACTGGAGAAGATGGAACCCCCATTTATCACCCCCCAAATTTGCATTTCCATTTTATACTTCTCTTTTTAAACCCCCTCAATTATTTTTAAAATTACACTCTGCGGAGCTATCGCTGGATCTCCACTCTTCTCTTTTATCATATATATATACTCATTTTTCTCCCGATAGGACTGAATTAAGTTGATCTTTCAAATTTAAAGAAACCTAGTTTCAAGACTTTCTTCTTTGATGGGTCCTCGTTACCTCCCTGAGAATAGAAACGTTTTTTTTAGTACTACACTATCTTAGCTTTATTATTATGGTTTATGTTTATTATAATTTATTTATTATTATTATATTTTTTTTTAACCTATTATTTTATTTTATTTATTATTATTTATTTATTTTTTATTATTTTTTTTATTTGGGATATTTATTTATATATATAGTTTTTTTTAAATCTATTATTTTGTACATTTTTGTATATAACTATATGCTTTCGATGTATTTATTATCTATTTTTTATTTTATTATTATTTATTTATTTATTTTTTTTTTTTTTTTGTTCTATGTATCATTTATCAAATTTACTTATGGTTACCGATTGTAAATATTCAAAATAAAAAGTTATTATAAAAGTTCTATACTAATCATACAATTTGCAACTTTCCATTCTCCACTCTTTTTTTAAATTTCCCCTTTAGGACCGCTAGGTGGCCTTCCTCTCTCAAGACATCTACCCACTGCTACCATTTGGGCTAAGATGAATAGTTGACTTAAATTCTGAATCATCATACATACAACATTTTGTTTTTGATTAATTCATCCCTCCTTATCCTTTGGTTTGTTTCGTGAAAAATGATTAGATGTATTTCTTATGAGATTTTGAATTTACATATGAAATTTTGTGCCGATATATTCATTACAACGGCAGTTTTTAGAGTTTTTGTGTTAAGCCACTCCCCTAATCCCCCTTCCCATTGGCCGATCTGGTGGAAAGTCACTAGCTGTTGTCCTTATGAAATTCTGGACATACATATAACATTTCATGTCGTGTTCACAGACACAGACAGACAGATTCAAGGGGTCGGAAAACATGAAATTCCGATGAAAATTCAACATCGAATTTCAGACCGATTACATAACTTCCCCTATACTTCGTAGGTATAGGGAAGAAAAAAAAAACTTATATTTTTCTTATATTATATAAAGCTAAAAAATGGAAAGATATTTATTTTTTCAAAAACTAATAAATAAAAGCCAAAACCACCAAGTGCATAGGAACACCGACCTCTGTAATGCAAAAGATGATAAAAATGCAACTATAAAAAGTGCATAAAAAGGTTAAATAAATAAAATTTCTGACTGTAAAAGTAAGTCTGATAAAACAAGAACTTTTAAATTATTTTATATTTAAATAAATCAAATAAACTTTAACAGTATTTTTTACGAGTTCGTCCCCCGTGGAGCACTTTGTTAATTGATTAGGTAGGTATATCAAATTTACTCAGCACACTGCGTGCATTTTTGTATTGGTCCATTTGTGTATAAATGATATGAACACTTATACATCACCTCGATAATTTATTGTTATGCTTCTTGAATAAAATATATCCACATTGAAAGAATAATAAAAAAAAATAGGATAAGAAAGTAAATCTCGAAGTCTCATTAAAAGAAAATTGTGAAGACTTCGATTGATAAAAAAAAGTTCGGTGAATCACCGGCAATATACTTCCCCCGAAAGAATTAACTTTTCGTTCCCCCTTCAAAATCAGTTGATTGTTTGCGCTAATCATCAATAGTTGACTTACATAGGGGCTCCCAAATCCGCATACTAACCAAATTTAGTATCGATAAATTCATTACATCGACAGTTATTAGGGTTTTTGAATTGAGCCTCCCTCTTACCCCCTCCCCCCCCCCCCCCCCTTTCCTAAAAATTGATAAGTATCGTCCTAAAGAAATTTTGAATTCACATATGAAATTGAGTGTCCCTAAATTCATTACAACGGCAGTTATTAGAGTTTATGAGTTAATAGTCTCCCGTAACCGCCCTTTCCTTTATTCGATTTGACTGAAAATCAATAGTTGCTATCCTTAGAGGATCCTCCTTCCCTTCGACCGATTTGGGTGAGTAATCACTAGGTGTTGTTTTTAGAAACTACTGGATATACATATAAAAAAGTGTGTTGATAAATTATTTCTATCGGGAGTTATCGTGTTCACAGACACACACCGACAGCCATTTTTTTTTTTTTCATATTTGGAATCTGGAGTCGGAAAACATGAAATTCCCCGGATAACCTTGCATCCAATTTCTGACCGATTACATAACTTCCCCGATACATCATATAGCTGGAGATGTGAAATGTGAAATGTAATATTACTTTAAATTCATGTAAATAGGTGAGGAGATCAATTGTTTCATTTATCTATAAACAATAAATAAATCCCATGTCGGGGAGGTTGACATTATTAGTTAGTTATTATGACTCGGGCTTTAACTACGAGCTCATATCGCCTACTACCAGAGCGCTCTTTCGTCACCCTGGTGAACATGAGCCCGACTCTACTGTGGGAGTCCTAAATTTTGCATACCCTAAATTTTTATTCACATAGGGCGGGGGTCTTTAACGAGTACCTGACATCGTACAGGCTCGGGACCATCGCTTAACGCCCTATTCGAACCCACGACCTTGAGTTCAGAAGGCAAGCACGCATACCACTGAGCTACCGGTGCCCTCTGGCTGACATTGTTGATGTCACGATTTGAAATTTTGAATTATTTTCGAAAGTTTAGGTTAGAACGTCAGAAATCCTATTGGTGAGGGCAGTTAAAGAAATGTTAATATTATTTGGGAGAAAGTGGTTTTGAAAAAAGAATATGATAAGGATTGAATACATTACAACCTGTGGGCATTCTCATAAGAGATGTATTTCGAAGTTAATATTGTTTTAATTTTTAAAAATAAGAGACATTTAAAACACTTCAACTGGAATTGTAGTCAGTCATCTGCTCTCTCCAATCCATGCCTCCAATACCTTGTATCTTCGCCGCCACCTATCTATGTTTATAGAACTTCCCTGTGGACTGGTATTTAAAATTCTTTGCTCTAGGATAATTATAAATTCGTTCTTGTAATTTATTGATAATATATTTTTAGTAATGAACACTAGTGAGCTGTCTGTAAGATACAACGCGGGCCTAGGGCCGCTCGACTGTAGATCGCTCGTTATGAATAATTCGAGTTTCCAAAAAATTATTATGTTAATCATAATATATGATAATAGCAGTAATTTTAATCAAAATACCGTAACAGCAGTGAAATAAACTTTGACACATATAATATAGACTTTGGAAATCGCCCTGAAATTTTTTTAGATAGGGCTAATACAAAAGTTATAGCGCCCCAAAGAGTCTACAGTAAATTTCCGTAAGAAATATTTAAATTATATCGCATAGAACGAATTTTTAAAATATGTTTTTCATATTGGTACTATTATTAAAAAGGATAAAAAATAAAATGTATGTTCGTTAGTTAGTGCGACTCAAGCTCGGGCTCTATGTACTAGGTCATATCGCCTATTACCAAAGGCTCTTCCGTCGTTCTGGTTAACTTGAGCTCGATTCTACTGTGGGAGTCCTAAATGTTACCCAAGTTAATTCATCTGTGGTAAGGGGGTCGTGGAGGCTCGGGAGATATAATATGTGTGTGTGACGTGACCATAACAAGACTTTTTTTATACCAATCACTTTTGCACAGATTACTCCCCCTCCCCCTCTCCAATTCATGGCGTCAACTGTCGTTACTGTGTATACGAAGGTCGTTGTACAATGAAACAAAGAAAGCCGCTGGTGACTAAATATTACTTTTATATGTCAATATGGAATGATTTTGAGAGAGGAGAGAAGGAGGAAGACTGATCTTCAAACATGGTTGGTATAAGAAAGTCCTATTATTTTCTCTTATCCCGGCGTACCCAAAAAGAAGGTGTCTAACAATCTAAGTATGTTCCTCCTTGATCTACTGCGTCTATAGCTCATTTATCCGGGAGTGACATAAGATATATAGTATTATATATGAGTGTGTGAGATGCAAAACTCGCTCGTTACAAAAATTGAGATGACAGCAGATTCTAAAAGATGTTTTGGCGCTTTATAAGACTAAAACATCAGATTGTATCAAAACTTGTTCTTTCCAATGGTTTTAGGTGACTGAAAATATCAGTTAGTATCAAAACTGGTTCGTTCCATGCATGTTTTTTGCATTTTCTCAATATTCGGCTAATGTGTAACGAGCGAGTTTTGCATCTCACACACTCATATGTTATAGGCATAGTACATATATTTTTTGGTATAATATTAAAAATTAATGCGAGATTACATTATGATAATCGTTGGAAAGATGCCAAAATGACAATTGTATAAAGAATGTTAGGTAGAACATGCTTCCAGTGGGATCAGACCTCCAAAACTATATAGCCTTGAGGTAAGAGCTTGGCTGGACCCGGGCCAAGACTCAGTCCGGTTTGTGGGCAAAGTTACATTTATATACAGCATACAGAGGTAGCCTAATGAAACAACACCCAAACAAAGCATGCTTACCTAAAGCATGATGCCCATAATTGAAACACCCACTTGCGCTGGAACTGTTCCTGGAACTGAGATCCCAGCCTTCATCCATCAAATATAAGTTAGTAAATAAAAAAACGGATTCGGACTAACAGAAATTTTAATCAATGATAATTAAGAGGATGTTTCGACCCAAAAGGTAATGATACCTAACAGTTTTTGCAGAGATATTGTGAAACAACTAATAAAAAGTAAAGAAAAAAAAGTATGTACTTTCGCAACAAATACTGTTTGTATTTGTTAAGTCGTGGCTGAAGCAGTACCGAAAGTACTCTCCCATATCATACATATTTGTGAAATAGACAATATTTTTTTTAAAACATACGTTTTCTTCATTACTTTTCAAAAGGTAATGTTCAGCCCTTTTTTTAACCTAAGTATAATACTAGCCAGGGTGTTCACCGCTTTACACTTACTAGCTACGACGACCATCACTGCTCAGCCTAAAATTTTATTCATACCGGGATTGATTTCAGAGTGATTGAAAATTGCAACGTCGTGAATGTACTGTCGAAAAATTTCTTAGGATTCGCATGAGAAGTATTATTAGAAAAAGTCGAAGTTCTCCGAGCAATGCCAGGTAATACTGCTAGTTATTAAATAAAATTTCCGAAACACCGAATTGAGTTTTTTCATCTACTTCACATAAGATGTATTTCTCTCTCCCTCTATCTTCTTGGAATATAAATATTTTTCTCTCCATCTAAAAGTTCCTTGACCAGTTTAAACAAAAAGCGAAATGAGATTTAAAACTGCAATGAATCAACTCCAGCTTAGCAATAAGCATATATATAGCAACGCATTTGTATACATTCATTTATTTAAGTCCACCAGACTTGGGGCTACAACCCATAAGCTGCTTTTCTCTAGATGGTTTCGTCAACCTTATAAGCTTCTTAACTATTTAGTTTAAACATTTTGGTGATTTTTTTTTTTTAATTCCCCCACCTAATGTATAGGGGAAGTTAAGTAGTCGGTTAGAAATTAGATGTTGTATTTTCAGCGGAATTTCATTTCGGAACGAGATGATCGTGAACAAACGTACATGGCAAATACTGAACCACCTCTCTTTGAAATCTGTTAAAAAGTTAGTTAGTTATTATGAAAAATATATACATAATTATTTTAGGGTATTATTTACGAATATACCATCAAGCCATATAGTCTCAATTAATGTTCTTTCTTTATTTTTCATTTTTTGAACAATATTTCGTATTTTTAATAAACATTTTCAAGTTCATTAAAATTTTCTGAAAAACATATTAACATACAATTACCTATAACTTACACCATAACATTTTTTCAACTTGGCTTTCATTTAATCTTTATCATTAATTTAAGTACAATTAATTTTTTATATATATTTCTTACCTTACATAACGTCAAAAGATTGTTCCATTTAAATCTTTCTTCGTTATTAAACAAAGTGTGTCATTTATCTATATCTTTCTTTTATATTTTAACATTGTTCTCCTAAAATCAAAATATGTAAATTCTTTAATTTCTCACAATAACCCACCCTCCTCAAAAACCAATTATTTATTATTTGCGTAATATAATTTTAAATAATTACCATAAAAATTTCTTGAGGAACGTCATCCCCACCACATTCTTGGGTAACCTAACCTGAGGTAATTAGTTCAATCGATATTAAAAACATTTTTTCTATTTATATTATTTCATTCTTTTTATAAATTGTTTTTTATTCTATTCTTCCCATTATATATTTATGTTATTTTGTTTTTTTTAGGTCTTTCATTATTGTATTTCCCAAAATGTTTTTATTCTCACGTATATTAATCAAAAAAAAAATTTATTTCATTCATCAAAATTCATTCCTAAATTATTAATTTATTTCTGTTATTTCTTATACACAATATTTATATCACAACAATGTCATCACTACATGTAATTTGTACCTTCAAAAAAGTCAGTTCCAAATTACCCCTTTTTTCCTCATGAAGTTCCAAATACACAAACATACAAGAAGGTATCATTATGTAATTTAGCAGATTGTATATAATTAAAAAAATACTTTGTTCCCTTCTAATTTTTGTATTTTCTATTATTTTTCATTTAATTTTTTTTCTCCTTAGTTTCTTCATCTCATCTTAATTTCTTTTACACTTCCTTCTAGATTTCACAGATTACACAACTTCTGTTGACAACTACTAGGCTACAATTTTTAATAAAACCGGCAATTCTCCGTGGTCAGTTATGAAACTTTCTTTAATCCGATCATAATAGTAGAGAGAGACAGTTCAACCGTTAAATATTATAATCAAATAAACATTCAAATTTTTTGGGGGGGCTGAAATAAATAAATAAATGCAGTTTTGTTATTTGGCGCTCTCTTAGTTGGTCAGACCTACGGAAATTACCATTTTCTTTTATATTATAGAGCAATTAGGGCACTGTTTCAGTAGACTCCACACTGTACGGGTGTGATGTGCCACTAATCTTGACGCTATTGCATTGAAATAAAGGTTCTGGTTTGTATTAAAACAGTGGGCAACGTCTTTTAGTACCTACCTGAATAATGTGATTGTGTTCCTGATCAAAATTGTTTTATTCCACAGCATTGGTTTTTCACCAGGATCCAGAGTGTCGTTTGGAAACTGGTGTGAAAAGTTAACGAATGTTACGATGAATGTTAGCCTAGGTGAATAAAAATTTGGGGTAGGCAAAATTTAGGATTCCCATTGTAGAGTCAGGCTGATGTCCACCAGAGTGACGAAAGAGCGCTCTGGTAGTCGGCGATATGACCTCGTACTTAGAGCCCGGGCATGAGTCATAAAACCTAACCTAACCTAATCTATCTTTTAAATTTTTTTGTTTTCAAAATAATGTTTTATAAGACAGCCTGATAATGAGGGCAACCTCGAAAGCTGGCTAGTACAAATATTAAATTCTGAAATAATCCCTTCTCACTACATGAGCCATCTTCACATTACATATAACATGTTTTATGAACCAAAATGGAATGACCAATTAGGATAGAACTGAAGACTGTGTCCATGTGTGACGTCCCACGCAGACCCCACTACACCACAAAGTTACAACATGTCTCTTAGTTTGACCTAATCTGACTTTTAGAGCCATCTCTCAAGATATATACCTAACTCCTATAAATAATTGTACACGACATGCCTATAAATAAACACTACAGGACACGCGCCGATAAGGAGCTAAACCTATCATTCCTTTTAGTGCTCTATAAAATAATCTTACTACGTACTCTGTATCAAATTCTCTGTATCTGATGTACATTGATAATTATTTGACCCAGCTAAACAAATTACAGGGGAAGTTATGTAATCGGTAAGAAATTAGATTTTGAGTTTTCACCTTCTGGTGTTTACATGGTATTCTTACCATGTTTTCCGATCCCCTAAATCCAAAACATGAAAAAAAAATTTCCCATCTGTTTAACTGTAAACACGATAACTCCTGGTTGAATAAATATATCCAATCAAAATTATGTGTATTCAGAACTCCATTAGGACAACACTTCTTTTCTATATCTCGCACATTGTGACCTGATGATGGGACGTAAGAACGTCCCGAAACATCGTTGGGATAAAAACAAATCCGAAGAGTTTTTTTTGAAAAATAGTTATCATTTTTATTAAATTGAAAAATGTGTCTACTTATTATAAACGTATCATGTATTAATTTTGTTTATGCACTCATATATTTTTAAGTATTTATTTGTTCAGTTTTTATTAATTTCATTTTACTTTTTTTAATAGTTTTGTTATTACTACTAATCGAGGGCGCCGGTAGCTCAGTGGTATGCGTGCTTGCCTTCTGAGCTCAAGATCGTGGGTTCGAAACCCGACCGAGGCCTTTTAGTTTATTTTATTTGGGAGGTAAAATAAACTTAAGCACGCCGTCCTTCGGATGGGACGTTAAGCGATGGTCCCGAGCCTGTACGATGTCAGGTACTCGTTAGAGACCCCTACCCTAGGTGAATAAAAATTTAGAGTAGGCAAAATTTAGGACTCCCACAGTAGAGTCGGCCTCATGTGTACCAGAGTGACGAAAGAGCGCTCTGGTAGTAGGCGATATGACCTCATAGTTAAAGCCAGGGCATGAGTCATAAAACCTAACCTAACCTTACGGCTAATCATAGATGTGTTAGACTCAAGTGGTTATAAATCTAATTTATAAGCTATCATAATGTATAAATTCTTTTGACGTATCCTATCACCATGTATTGGTTTAACGGAAATAAACATTATTATTATTATTATTGATTTTCTGCCAAATTGACAAAAGAGAGGGAAGGGGAGGCTTAAACAACAGCTACAAAATCTCTAATAACTGCCGTTGTAATTAATGTATTGACAAGAAATTTTATATGTCTCATCAACTAGCTCCGCTGTACGACAAGCTAGGGTGGAGTTGATTCATGGGATAAGATCGTATTTGGGACTAGATCTACGGCAGATGGTGACGGAAACAGACTACCCGATGTTCTGCCGATTCGTCGGCTCCTGGTTGGAGCAGAAATATGCACCGAGCTTTGACTGAACGTTGACTGGGTGATGTTGCTGCAATGCAAGGCGCACCCTCTTTTAAAACCAAATTAAAAAAAAAAAATTTCTTATCAACTTCATAAGAGCTACACATATTAATTTAAGCGAAATCGACCTAAGAGGAGGGGGAATGAGAAGAGTCCTCAATGTTAAAAACCTTAATAACTGCCAATGTAATGAATGTAACGACATGAAATTGTTTATTTAGATTCAAAACGCCATAAGGAAGACACCTATTAATTGTCCACTAAATCGGCCGAAAGGAAGGGGACTAATCCTAATAACTGTCGATGTAGTGTATTTATACTCTTTATTTTGAATATTTACAATCGGTATAACCATAAGTAAATTTGATGAATGATACATAGAATATACAATAATAATAATAATAATAATAATAATAAAAATAAAAATAAAAATAAAAAATAGAAAATAAATACATCGAAAGCATATAGTTATGTACAAAATAATAGGTAAAAAAATAAAATAAAAATAAATTTAACGACGAGGAACAACAGTGTGAGAATTCGAAAGGCTTTATCTTAGTCAACTATTGATTACAACGGTCGATTGGTGTTAGAGCGAGAGAAAAAACATTGTTGATTAATTCTCGGTGGGGAATAACAATGATTAATTTTCTTTTTCAACTTAATTGTCTATGTGAACTGTTTCTATTTGGTTTGAACAAGTATGAAAAAAAGGCGAGGTGAGGGGAGATTTCCAAAACATTAGTGCTTTCTAATGATGGTTGGGATTTTCATGAAATTTAACTTGTAGCTTTCTTATAAGCCAGAATAAAATATAGGCTCTACTGATCAGTATTTCTTAGGCTAATTTCACCGGATACGTCCATTTCTGCCTCTGCGTACTCCTATATATGTACTTGATTTAGTTAATCTGACTCTTTGCTATTTCCATCCAGAAGACAATATATGAGTTAAGAGCTCTCACCCTCCCACCTATCCTATCTGCATCTTTATGCACTTTAAATCCTTTCATATAAAAAACTGATATTAACATTTCATATCATAAATAAATTATAGTTTCCATCATATATATATTGGCAGTAAATATCTTGATATTAATTCATAGAAAACCCATTTTCATTTATTGCTGAAAAAATAAACATTTTTATTTAAATATCTGTATTCTGATCCACTTACTACTCTCATTCGTTATTATTTATTATTCTGTTTTTTTTTTTTTATTTCTCCTGCCTAGTAACCCTAGAACAGGAAGCATTTATTTTCCACATGTTCCACCTTACGGTATTACATGTTGCTCTACAGAATTTAACTAAATATTCCTATGAATCTATGAAACGGTGAACATAACAGTATGTATTATTTTCTGGTGTATGTACATATATATTATCTAATGTATTATTTTTATATTTTTCACAGGATCGGATTATGCGGTTTTGATAATCCGATGCGAGACCCTAAAACAGAAGAACTCAAAAAACACATTGGACAGGTAAGTGTTTTCCTTTTTTTGTATTATTATCTATATAACAACAAATGAAAAATTTCACGAGATAATTCAACCAGCGATGAAAACTTCTAGAAATTTTAATTTATATCATTCATTATCAAGAGAAGATTGTGAGGCCACCTCCTGTTTAACCGACGAGGAGGATTGTCAGGTTTAGAATGAAAAATATAGGACTTGTGCAAGAGGGAACCAATGAAAATAAAGGTTTCTGTAGCATGTTTTGAATCGGGGATTGGACTAATTTATTGTGTGCGGTAATAATCACTATGTACTCATATGACTTTTTTGGTGATAAAGAAAGGAGCGTTAAGAATCTGCCAAAGGAGTTTGGACTAAAAGGCTCTGCTGGGATTAATATCAGGTGGACGTGAATCGTTAGTTCAATCCTAAGTTTTCTAGTTGGTTTTTTTTCAAGTACTAGACATATCATTGATTCAAGTCTTGTCGTTGAAGTCTGGTATATTGATTCCACGCGAGTCTCCTATCGAGGTAAAACCCGAGGTTGACAGAGCGATTTCATGTTTTCATCGGCGAAACTAGGACTAAAAATCTGGAATGCTTAAGCCCAATGACAGATTTAAGGACAAAAGACCAAGGGGCAAAGGGAGGGTCCCCCCCCCCCCCCCCCCCCCCCATTTCTTGAAACAGTAAGAATAGATCAACCTTTGTTCAATTGTCAAATATGTTCTCAATATTATCAAAACAATTATTTGTATTATATATTTTTGAAAAATGGCAATAGAAGTTGAAATACAATTATTTTTTAAAATAGAATATTTATTTTTTAAGTTAAGATAATCCGTTTTCGCGAGGGATGACTAGATGTGGAAAGGGCCAAAGAAGATGGAATGGGGATTGGATAGGCTTTCATAATTGGTCGTTCTCCCAGTGCCTCCGGTATTGTAAGTAAATATATAAACAGTATTTAGTGGCTAGCATTCTGGGATCGTATGCCAATAAATTCTGTGATGTCAGAGTAAAAGTGGGTTACATCTAACATAATAAGTATCTCACTTTGAAGCCGCAATTAATGATCTGGGTATATTATGTGGAACTACGCAAAGGTTAGGAACTCCTTAAATTAAGATTTACCAAACTCGTGAACTTTAACATAACATATACATCAATATTTGACCAAAATCTGACAACCTTTCTCTACCCTCATTACGTAAAATAATTACTAAACTATTTTTTTTAAATAATTATAATTTTTATCTCCTTTAAACGGTTATATATCTCTATAATATGGTTAGTTAGTTATTATGACTCATGGCCGGGCTTTAACTTCAGAGTTATATCGCCTACTACCAGAGCGCTATAACGTTTCTGGTCGATATGATCCCGACTCTACTATGGGAGTCCTAAATTGTGCCTATCCTAAATTTTTAATCACCTAGGGTCTTTAACGAGTACCTGACATCGTACAGGCTCGGGTCCATCGTTTAACAGACCATCCGAAGGACGGCATGCCTAAGTTTACTACTAAGGGCCTCGGCCAGGTTTTCAACCCGCGATCTTGACCTCAGTAAGCAAGTCAGCCACTGGCTCCCTCCGCTCTATACGGTAACTGGTCACACAATTTTATACATCAAAATAGCTTATAAATTATATACAGCAACCTACATTAAATCCTAGAATATAAACAAATGTGAGGTTAACAATAATAATTAGGTATTTAAAAGATACCTACTAATAATAGAAAATAAATTAATATAAAATTAGTAATGTTAATAAATACAATAGATACTATTTTTATTGTTTAATATGTTATATTTATTTATCTGCAAAATATGTCTCAATTATACGATGGAATATAGAAAATAAAAATATTAATAAATAAATTAACGAATAAAAATAAGGTAAATGGCAAATAACTAATATTAATAAATAAATCCCGTCATCATTAACAACATCCTGATTCCCTCTTCAAACCAAGTCCGCTATCTCGGGTTTTACCTAGACAGTAGACTTACGTGGAACCCACATACACGACTTAAACGACAAGAACTGAATCGAAGATACGGACTGTTACGTCGACTACTTGGACCAAAATCGAAACTGACGACTAACAACAAACTTACGATTTACAAGACCATTATACGTCCAATTTGGATTTACGGACTCGAACTTTGGGGTACAGCTAAACAATCCAACATCAATCGTATCCAAGCATTCCAGTCCAAACTCCTCCGACGAATTGTCAACGCTCCTTTCTATGTCACCAATAAAGTCCTACACAGAGATCTCAGTATTCCCACTGTAAATGAATTAATCAAATCCCGATTCCAATCATTCCACAGAAACCTTTCTTCCCATTCAAATCCTCTCGCACAAGACCTTTCCTCTCATTCCCATCCTGACAATCCTCCCCGCCGCTTGAACAGGAGGTGGCCTCGCGATCTTCTCTCGGAGGATAGTGAATAATGACAATTAACTTTCGAGGGAGTGTCAGCGCTGGCTGGCTTCTCCCATCAAGTGACGTTATATTTTTCTTTTACCACATATTTGCTTATTATGTATATATTGTATATAGATTGCAAATAGAATTAAAAAAAATAAAAATAAAAAATAAAAAAAAAATAAATAAATAAATTAACGAATAAAAATAAGGTAAATGGCAAATAACTAATATTAATAAATGAAATTAATGATAATAAAAATATTAAACAAAAGTAATTACGCGACAAGTTATAGAATATTGGTGGAGGAGCTCTGCCAAGAATATACAAATGAAAATAAAGAATGAATTGAAGCTTTTATATACGAAATACTATTTTTTTATTTTTTTTATTACGTTTTTGAATAGAGGTTTTCGTTTAACATATACATTTTAAATTCTTTGTAGGTATTTTCAATATAAGTTTGGCTTTTTGTTTTCATTCTGGTTATTTATTTTTCTGCTTAAAATAACGTTTGTACGCTAAAATAAATCTGGGCGATAGATTATTATCGGACTAAGATTGGATATAAGGGTTATTTCTTTTCTTTTAATCTTTGATCTTTGCCTTCCTCTTGGTACAAGGTTCAGTTCGGAGAAAAATAAGAAAGAAAAAAAGAGAAAAAATCATGGAAATCAAACGGAGAGGGGAGTGTTTGATTACGGTTAGATAACGTCGCTCAGGTACTCTCTCATGTCTGATTTGTTTGCTACACCTGTTTACACAAATATCAGAGCCGACATCAGATCGACCCGTTAACACTTTTTTTTTTGGTGTGCCAACCCCCGGTGGAGGCCATATTCCCCCTTCACCGAGTCGTCAAGGAAAATGGTCCAAGCTGTGTAATTTACAATAAAAACTGAAACTGTTGCTGTCGGCTGAGAGCGACCACCGGCCACCATCTGCGGTCGTTGTTTTGATAAAATAAATGTAAGACGGTGGGTTATTATCGTACTAAGATTGAATATAAGGGTTGTTTCTTTTATTTTGTATAGGCTTATTTCGGTAAAAAAATAAATAAGAAAAAAGGGGAAAAATCCACGAAAACTGAGAGGAGAGGGGGTTAACTTAGGGAATATGTGACGTCTTCGAATCTCTAACCAACATCGAATCGACTCCTTAACCGTACACTAGATATATTTTTTCCTCTACTTCCCCAGTATGGAAGTTATGTAACCGATCTTGTCGATGATGAGATTTCATCTGAATTTTTATATTTCCCAACCCACTGGTTACAATGGAAATACAATCCTCTGTTTGTCTATACAACTTTCGATAGAATGAATAAATCGAAAAGAAAAATAGAACCCCATAAGAACGATATCAATTTTCAGCCAAATCGGCCAAAGGAAATCAGGGGATCAGAGAAAGGGGACCCAGCTCAAAAACTGTTAATGTGACTAATGTGTCAACATGAAATTTAATATTATGATTTAGAAGCCTCAGTTAAGTAAATTGACCAGAAGGAGAGAAAAACCTTCCTTAATACACGTTGGGAAAGTACATTGCCGGTTATTCACCGACAACTTTTATAATTTTTTCAAAATATTTTCTTTAACTTAAATAGGTATCCGTTTCAAGTATCTTAAATTTTAAGAATCACCTACCTACCAGTTAAAATAAGTGTTCTTTTTTTCTTTTACCTTCTCTTCTTCTATGTAGAGAAATTGAAATCGTCAACAATGTCAACACTATTAAGACCTAATTCGATGTCTCTAATCCAAAAATGCAAAAAACTCGATGTATGTCTGTAAAAAAGTGTAACCACTTTTCTCTGAACTATCGAACGGACTAAAACACGTTCATTAAAGATCTAGATATGGCATTTAGAAAATGTGTGTTTTTTTGCGCGATAACTATCTATCTATTGGAATTTGATGAAAGTATGAGAAAGTACCATCTTTCCAGACGCCATTTTTTAAACTTTATTTCACCCAGTGGATATATACAGTTGCGACCAAGGTACTTTATTTGGGACAAAATGTCGAATTTATTTTAATTTTGTTTGAATTTAATTTAATCAAAAAATTTCAAAACTAATTTTGATTGTTAGCACATGAGGCTCTATTTTTTTTTTTTTTTTTTTTTTTTGAGAGAGAGATTTAACGCCTAAAGCAGCTCTTATAGAGAGCGGAATTATACATTTGTTTGTTTTGTTAAACATTCAAACAAAAATACTCCGAGATCCAGTCAATTTGACATCCTGCTTGACTATATACGAAAGAATGTTAATTTTCTTTTTGACACAAAAAACGGCGCAACAATTTTTCTGAAACCTATCAGTGTATCTAGTAACACCAATTCCGAGTTTCATGTGGCCACGATTTTTCGAGGCTCAAGTTACGTAATCGATCAGAAGTTCGATTTGGAGTTTTCACCCAAATTTAATTTTTACTTCCCCTGCGTTCAAAAATTAAAAAAAAGTTTTTTTAATATATCCAGAATCCTAAAAATACGCCACTTATTGATTTTCAGCTAAAGCGAAAGGGAAAGGGAGGATGAATTGAGGGGGAGTTCGAAGGGAGACTGAAAACAAAATTGGTTACAAATAATTCTAACTGAGGAAGTACATTTTCAGTGATTCATCGACAATTTATTTTTGTTAGTTCCGATGCATCTTATGGCTTTATTTGAGAGTGTTGCGTTCATCCGCCGGTAGGGGTGCTGCTTCCAACCTCTCCTTCGTGTTGGTGTTGCGTGCGGGGGTGAGGTGGCCTCATTCTTGTTCAGGAGCGTCCGTGACTTCCTTCTCAGAAAAATTAATCACACATGTTTTATTTTTACTATCATTTATATATATTATATAATTATATTTATGCACTAATTTTGTTTACACTACGTTCCGGGGCATGAGGATATTATTATCTCGTTGCGCTCTAAGCTTTCTCCTTAAACCTAGGTTAGATGTGGGCCAAAGTTGGTTATCCTGATCATGATCTGTCTAGGCAAAAACTCATAACTGAAAATAAAATAAATTGGCAATATATCAATATACTTCCCCAGCTCGAATTAACTAAGTTTTTACTCTCTCTCTCTCTCTCTCTCTCTCTCTCTCTCTCTCTCTGTCTGTCTGTCTGTCTCTCTCTCTCTCTATCTCTCTCTCTCTGTCTGTCTGTCTCACTCTATCTCTCTCTGTCTCTCTCTCTCTGTCTGTCTCTCTCTCTCTCTCTCTCTCTCTCTGTCTGTCTCTCTCTCTCTCTCTCTCTCTCTGTCTGTCTGTCTCTCTATCTCTCTCTCTCTGTCTGCCTGTCTGTCACTCTCTCTCTCTCTCTCTCTCTCTCTCTCTCTCTCTCTCTCTCTCTCTCTCTCTCTGTCTGTCTGTCTCTCTCTCTCTCTGTCTGTCTGTCTCTCTCTCTCCCTCTCTCTCTCTGAGACTAATCTATAGATTTGGTTGAAAACCAATAAGTGTCTTATTCAGGAATTTAATCCCTGTTAAAATGAGATTAAAATAACATGATGCATTCGTTACATCGACAGTTATTAGGAGTTAGACTTCCTTCTCTAATCCTTCATTTCCCTTTGGCCGATTCGGCTGAAATTTGATAGATATTGTCCTTATGGCTTTATTTAGATTGACATATAAAATTTCATGTAGCAATTGGTTTCTTATAGGCTTTATGTGTGATGTATAGAAAATAAACACATTCAAATTATTAATATTATACAAATTATTTATATTTATTTATATAAAGAAGCAACTAAATTGGTGAATAATAATATGAATGCATTTTGTTTTAAAACAACCCATGAATAAAAAAACAAAACACAACCATCAGCTGTTTTTAATTGGAGTCGAGGTCTGAGTCAATGGTGAGACGGTCTGAGTGGAGCAACAATGTCAATCAATAAACAAGAATAAAATTAAAAAAGTTATTATATGAAAGTGAAACAAACAGAAAAATAAAATTTTTATGGAAAAAATAATAAAAGCTTTTATCAGCTTCATCTTTAAGCTGAAAAAATATAAGAAAAGGTATTTTTAGTGTTCCGTGCCAAAATTAGCAAAACGGAACACTTATGGAACACTTCCATATGGCATGGGACACTAATTGTGCACTTGACCGATTTTTATTTGATTCTGGTTTAACCAGTCTTTTGACGTTTGATCGAATATCTTCACTTTTTCGTAGAACCATATGAAGTGATCTGGTACAAAGACAAGCTGTCACTTGAGGTCTTTAATTTTTTCGTCTGAAAGTCTGCCTTCATGATCCTTCAAAAGTGTTATCATAAAATTATTCTTCGTACGTGGTGTTTGCTTCCTTAAAAGACTAACTTTCATCGTAAAATTCATCAACTCTTATCCATTTATGTCCTCTGAAGGGCACATTTTCATTTAATTATTAAAAATTATTTTGATGGGTACAAAACAGGGTTGACAGTTGTGCAAGTCAAGTTTGCCTATAAGGAGAAAGGAAGGGAGTAAGTAAGTAAGCTGGTGGTGGAAGACACTGACCTCTGGAGGATGAAGAGGCGTTTTGATTGTGTCTCTCCACGCTAACCACCCCGCTCCGCCCTACTCCGCCGTTCTTCCACCTCCACCAAATTCACATTTTTTTTTTTTTTTTCCTCGGAGAAGGCGATATTCGGAACTTAGGCGGAAATCCCTGTCATTATGAAATAAAAACTAAAAATCTTTGAGATATTTCTATCTCGATCAGTGTGACCACGTCAACAGTCCATTGTGACCCTTTTATTTTTCCGCACAAAGTAAAACAGAAAATGATAATAGTTACAAATTTTTACTTTCTTATATACTTTAATACAAGGAATATTGTAATATTGGTGTAAAAATCAAATTTTCTACAGATTTTCATGCTTCAGGGTCCCAAGAACACATTTTTGCGGTGATGTCTACGTACGACTGTACCTAATTGGAATCTTTGTGAGCGCTCTAACTCAGAAATTATTGTAGCTATAAACATGAAACTTGAAATGTTCCAAATATTGCCTTCCTGCTGAATAACCAGCGGAAAAATGGAGATCAGAGAAGATGGCTTAACTTAAAAACTCTAATGACTGTGGCGAATCAACCACAACCACAATGAAGATGGCTAATGTAGTGAGAAGTGATTATTTCACAGGTTATCAAATAAATTATAGACTGACCTCTCACAGGTTTTTATTAATTCTTGCTTTGTCTTGATCAGACTGTCTGATGATGCGGACAACCTCGAAAGCCGGCTAGCGAGAATTAATAAAAAATTGTGAGAATTAAGACAATAGACTATATTACAGTCTGTGAAACAACGAAATCTAATATGATGATTCAGAAGTCTTGTATGTAAGACACGTATTGATTCTTAAATCGATGAATTGGGTTTAGAGGAACAGCGAGGACTTAGTTGGTTAATTCGACCTGGGGAAGTACATTGTCAGTGTTTCACCGGCCACTTTTTTTTTAATTCTCTGCGTTCCCCCCTCCCCTTCTCCCACTTTACATGTGGGTCTCACAGCTCTATATATTTACTTCAGAGAAAAAAATTCTGTAGTTATCCAAAGAGGATGATACAGGAAGTTTGTGGTTGGCTGATTTTTAAGTTTCTTTTCTTGTTGTTTTTCGATAAAAGAATTCCTGTTTGTTGGTATATGGATCGTCTGAGTGATCGCATGTAAAGGATGAATAACCGGAACATGTCAATTTCTAGATGTTCAAGAATGAAAACGAATGCCAGAACCAAAATCACTCTTGTTGAGATATTATTCTGCAATATAAAGGAAAAGGACAGGTTTTATTTTTATATGAAGTAGCGCAGACGAATATGAAATAATTTGAAGATGGCTGAAGTGATTATTTCATAGATTTTATTATTTTGCTAGCCGGCTTTCAAGGTTACTCTCTCTACTTACGTATACAAAGAACCCATCATTCAGTAAATTAATTAATTAAATGTAAAATAAATAAATATAAAAATAATAATAATAAGTTTTAACTTCAGTTATTATTACTAATTTAAAAATGTAAGGGTTAAAATAAATACATAACAATATTGGATAATGTTCATAAAAGTAAATAAATTGAATTATTAAATTAATAAATAACTAACATTAAATAAAGTAAATAAAAAAATTCAACAATGAACCATAGCTGATAAAACTGTTTTTTCTATCTATATTGTCCACATTATTTTTTTTTTCACTTACCTATCTTTTAAACAGGTAGCATTTTTTTGAAGTTTCATTGTTTTGTTATTAATATTTTTATTCCTTTTCACGAGGGCAGTTTTAAGGAACCTTATTGTTCAATATTGTTATTTGTAAACGTATTCAAAATAACAAACGTTCTTCTTCTTTTTTTAGCATAAAAAATTAAGAAGGAACTCATAAAATGAAACGGTATAGTAAATAAATAAGCTACGAATAAGCAAATCAAAATTTAATTGATGGGGACAATTACGGTTTTCCTGTTCTCCATCTGAGTCACAAGTGGACCACAGAGTGCGCGAGTGCTGACTTGATTACGCCCTCTCTAGAATTGATGAAGGGGACTCTCCTTTCTTCCTTTCCAATTTTAACTCTGCTTCCAATTACATCCATCTTTCTATTTTTACAGATTTTGTTTACAACTTGTGAAGAAGATGAAACGTAACTCTCAGAAATGTTATTCCTAAAATAGCTATTAAACAATCTCTTCTTCTATGATCTCATTCTGAGTTCAAAAACGGTCATAATTGGATTTGAGGCGCCTAATGCATGAGTCCTTTTATATCATAAATTGGATGAGATATATAGAATGAAACTAGCAGTTTTCGACATTATTGTGTCATCCTCAGTGGTACACCTACGATATAAATATTGTGTAGAATATATTTATTTATAGGATGACACAGTAGTGTCAAAAAATGGGTTTTATTTTATAAAATAAATAATGAGAAGATAACCTATTGTTTCATTTGAAACCTTTCAATACCTCAAGGATCTATATTGCCTATAAAAGCTAAGTTAGTGATAAGATGTCACGTTTTTGCGAAATTCTTTTCATATGACTGGAAAGTGTTTTTCTTCTTTCTCCACCGTTTCTTTTTTTACTTCAGTTTTTATAAATATATATATATATATATTTTTTTTTTTTGGAGACTATTGAAAAGAGTGGACAAAGACTGTCTGACACTTTGTTAATGGTTCATATAAGAGATAAAAAGTCTTGACAGGCTTGGAGGGAGGGGAGGTTTGAAGTTGTTAAATAAGCTGGGATGTGCTTGGCAAAGTAACAAAGAGAGGAAGGAGGAGCAGCGCTAACAAGATGGGTCGTTGTAGACCACGATCTACCTCACCACTCGTATATTATACGAAGGACCTCAGGTCTCATCAGGCTTCTGGTTACGGCATACAGTAAATCAGTCCCGCGCTCTGCTACTATTGTTAAGGTCACTTGCTGCCCTTTGGTCGTTAGTAGCTCTAGCCTTCTCCGAGAAATTCACTAACCTTCATACCATTTTTCACTCTCTGTATCTTCATGGGTCATCTTTTAGATCTGATAAATGCCTCGATTATTATTTTCGCAACGACTTGAATTTATATAAAACATTAAACAATAAAACTTGTTTTTGCACTTTATGCCTCGTGCCATAAAGGATCTGGATCTTGGAGATGGGAGTTGTTGAGGTCAAAGCGTCCGGTCGATGGGACGTGGAATAATGGCCGATATGGATAAAACTGGACCTGAAATACAGAGCACGTCCTTCACAAAAATTTCAACAATTCAGCCTATAATCTGAAAAAGAACATAGACAGAGGGTCTGAGAAATACAGGAGACAGTGCATCAATGATAGTGAATGTCTCCGTCATCTAACAATATACAATATATGTAATAAAAAGGATCTAAGGATTTTGATACGTTTCAAACAACGTTACTTTCATCGAGTTGGTACTTCATCATAATTCAAACATTTTTCACTCTTCAATAGGGTCGTGCATACACTTTCTTCTGATCTCTTTAGTTCAGACTGTTCTTAAGGCAGTAAAAATAATGTTATTCTCAAACTCACTTTTCCCCAGTAAATATGCATAATACTTTTTATATGTACTAAAAAATGTATTTGGTGCTGACAGTATTGGTTTGGTATGTTTTTCTTTGTTTCCTAAGAACTGGATTTAGACCTCTTTGATTTTCAATGATTCTTGTAGTTAATATCCATTTTCTTTTCAATTCTCCAAGAGAATTATTGAAATAATATATGTTTTATCAGCTTTGTGTTATTACACTCAATAACTCAACAGTTTCTATGTGCGTGGCTCTTTCTTCTTGTCATAGTCATTTATTTATAGTCTCTTTTTTAATTAAAATATCATTGGTATTTTAAATTAAAATATAAATAGACTAGCCTGAGCGACACAAGTTGTTTGTCAGCTGTCACTAGGCAGCGAGTCCCACAGGAAGTTACAAATCATCCGCTAGGAGAGCCACTAGTAAATTTGCACGTCACCTATAGGGAATAGTACATCAATGATTGTGAATGTCCCGGTCACTATACCTTCAATACTTTAAAAGAGTTGTACTAAATAGTAATAAAAAAAGTTATTTGTGAATCATTGGCCATATATACTTCCCCATAACGAAATAATCAATAAACTTTTCGCTGCCCTAATACGGATCTTATGTAGGTTTATGGGAAGGTGGAAGCTCAAAAGGGCAGAGTGTGCAAAAGGAACAGTAGACCGTAATAAAATAAGAAATCAGGCAAGTAACATAAAATATATATATATTGGTACTTACAAAAGTTCAGGGCAACGACTCACATAAATAAAGAATAAGATACTGGATACAAGAATAATTACAAATGAACAGAATAAGTGCTAACTAGTGAGTGTTCAATTATGAAATGTGAATGATCAAGATACAAAGCGAGAGTGAGTGAGCTTGCCTGGGCGGCCATTTATATAGGCCCATAGAATGTTCTGAACCCATGTTCCAGAAAGGTCTATACATAACTTGGCTTTTTCTATCTCTACCGGTATTAATACGTACATATTTGTATTTCTGTATTCTACATATATTTATTTATCATAATTAATCTATGGCGACCCTTATATAAGACCTATACTAAATATATTTAAAATAGAAGGTTTTGGAACTTGGCCGTTTCCATTGTCGATCATTGCTTCTAGAATGTTCTATTTAATCTATTTGGTCAATTCGCTCTACAAACCTCTTATTTGGGCCCATGTGGTTCCACACAATTTAAACATTATATACATACATCATTATTGTACATATTACATATCCTAACTTATACACACATCATCTAAATTGGTATTACGCACTATTTCTTATGTTATACATAAATATTCCCCTAACTATAGGTTTGTGACAGTGTCAGAGAATTAGGGGCAGGATAGGGTATATGTATATTATATATATACATATATATGGTGACATCCCTTCCAAAGCTAAATCAATAGTTGACTTACATAGGAGCTCCTAAATCCTCATACTGTTCATAAATTTATTACATCGACAGTTATTGAGTTTTTGAATTGAGCCACCCCTCATATTCTTCCCTTCTCTTAGGGCGATTCCGCTGAAAATTAATAAGTCTCGTCCTTATGAGGTTTTGAATTAGTTATTAGAGTTTATCAATTAAGGATTTTCCCTAATTCTCCCCTTCCCTTTGGTCGATTTGACTGAAAATCGATAAGTATTGTCTTTATGTAGTTTTGATCGTACATTTAAGGTTTTGTCTTGAGACATTCATTCAATCGGGAGTTATCGTGTTCACAGACAGAATTTTTCTCCCCGATATACGAAGTATAGAGAAGTTATGAAATTGGTCATTTTTTTTTTCCGTTTTTGTAATCAAGAGTTCGGAAAACATGAAACTTCGTTGAAAACTCCACATCGAAGGTTATTATATTATAATATATTTCTGATCGATTACATAACTTCCCCTATACTTGGTATTGCTGGGGAAGTAAGACAGCTGCTTAGATGTGAACTCATAGCTAGATAGATGCATAACTTACAACAATTATGTAGGGGTGATGTTGTGTTATCACATTAGCATGATTGCATTGCTAACGGGGCTGGGTAGCTAATGGTGATGAGATGCGCTGTGTGGGATGGACCCTGGCTCCAGTTACCAACCTCAGCCTCTGTAACATATATCCCCAGGGTCAGACGTTTGTTAGGATCCGATGGGACGCGTGGGTCCGTTCCTCCTCCTTGTCAACCACCCCTCACAGAGGACAACGACATTCATCTAAATGCACAACTGCACGTACTGCACAACTGCATAGACACGTGTGCACTTTGAACATGACCTTGATCCAATCTTCTTTTCTTCAAGAGAAGATAATTATATTTATGAGGAACTATCTGACGATCTGAAGGAATATCGTTTACTTAGAAAAGGTTAGTTGAAGACATTGTTCTGTAACCCCACTAGAAGCCGACATCAGTGGAACAAACCCCTCTCTCAACTCAACACAATTCTTCATTTTTGAAAAGTACCTCATTACAAAATTAAGCCTCTGATTTCAATTATTAATATTCTCATGTTATTATTAATCATTTTGTTAAATGCACAAACATAATTTCATCATTTCATTGAACTGAGTTTAAATGTTACTTCCGCAGCTATACGAAGTATAGGGGAAGTTATGTAATCGGTAAGAAATTTGATGCTGAGTTTTCAAGTGAATTTCATGTTTTCTGACCTCCTGATTCCTGAGATTGTGAACACGAATAACTCCCGATAGAAAGAATGTATCGACACGAAATTTTATATTTGTATCCAATATTTTCTAAGAACAGACCCTATTGATTGTCAGCCAAATCGGCCAATGGGAAGGAGGAGATTAGGGAATTTAGTACAATTTTTAGCTCAAACGTTCAATTAGATTTGAAGGAAAAGAGAAAAGTTAATTGATAAATTTGTTGTGGGGAATTAAATTTCCGATGATTCATCGTTGACATTTTTTAGTATTATTTTGTCTTGTTTAAGAAACCACAGTTTGATATTCGTTTCAGGTTTCAAGACTCCAAATGGGAGTGTAAAAATGAAGATAAAGTATTGTTTAAAGAAAAAAAGAAAAGATAGAGAGAAACAGAAGGAGGATAAAAAGGAATGGGATTGTGAGAGCTCGACCTTGGAGTTAGGAGACTAATTCGGGGTATTTGTCAGAAAGGGAGGATCTGACGGCTCCTGGGATGTGGGTGTGAAATCGAATCTACCAGCTCGTGACCGATCACAAGATGTCCTTAGCCACGGAGATCGAACTTTGATCCTCAATTATCACATCCGCTGTGCTAACCAGAAAAGCCGGAGATAATAGTTGCTTGCTGATGGTGAAGAGGCTTCACACCTGTAGCTGTAGGGATGATCAAATGGACCATTGCGGCGCACGACTTCAGTTGCCTCCTCTCTTCATTCCATTAATTCATTTAGTACATGTCCTCTTACTTGTTTTATGAATCGGTGCCCTTTCAAGCATTCGTGAATCTACATTTTTAGGGTTTTACCTATCCACCTATGCGAAGTATAGAGAAAGTTATGTACTCGTTACGAACTCTTGATTCCAATTTTGAAAAAAAAGTAGGTATGTCTGTCTATGTGTCTTTGAACACAATAACTCATGATAGAATGAATATATCAACGCGAAATTTTACATGTGAATCCAGTACCCTCTAACAATGACACCAATTGATTTTCAGCCAAATCGACCAAAGAGAGTAAGTGGATCTAGGGGGAGACGCAAAAAAAAAACTCTAATAACTGCCGTTGTAATGAATGTATCGACACAAAATTCCATATCTGAATTCAATACCCAATAAGAACGACACTTATTTATTTTTAGCGCAATCGGCAGAAGGGAAGAGGGAAGGATCAGAGGGGCTCAACTCAAAATCCCATTAACTACAAATTGTATCGACATGAAATTTCATATTTGAAGTCAAAACCCGATTACGAAAAAGACTGTTGAATTTCAACAAAATTGAGAGAAGGGAAGAAAGTGCTTAGAGGAGGGGGCTCAACTCCAAAACGCTAATAACTGCCTTTATCGACACAAAATTTAGTATGAAGATTTAGGAGTCCCTATGTAAGTCAACTATTGAATATTAGCGCAAACGGTCGACTGGTTTTGAAGGGACACTGAAACGTTAATTGATGAATTTGTTCTGGGGAAGTACCTTGCCAATTATTCACTGACAACTTTTGGATGAGGTTAGAGGATAGGGACAACACGTTAATAAATATGTATTGGATCTTATTTCGTACCGTACTGCTCCCTATATTCATTGGTTTTGTACTTTTGACAACAAACTAATAATTGTTTCATCTATACAACCGGAACATTGTTTCGATGATATACTGGAGGAAAAAACCTCATTATATACATAAATCTGGTATTTTATTGTATAAATAAAACTGGTCGGTAAGGAAAAAAGCTGGGTATCCCAGTCCTTTTCACATCTACTCTTGCCCGGGCTTTAACTATGGTCATATCGCCTACTACTAGAGTGCTCTTTCGTCACTCTGGTGAATATGATCCTAACTCTATTCTGGGTGTCCTACATTTGGCCTATCCAGGTTCTGTTACCTAGGGTAGGTGTCTTTAACAAGTACCTGACATCGCACAAGCTCGAGACCATCGCTTAATGTCCCATCTAAAGAATGGCGCTTTCAAGATCTTTTACTTTCCAGTTATAAACTTAAGGACCTTTGTCGAAAATGAGTTAAGTGACTGTGATCATCTCCCAAGCCATCTGCGCACTGTGAAGAAGTTGGGAGCTCAGGACTCTATAATACTTTCGGAATTATAAAGATGTGGGTTTCTTGGTATCTCATAAAATTGTGTATGTTCTCGGTTAAATCAACTTAATCTACTTCTTTGAGTGAAGAGGGTGTTTTCGGCTAAATCCCCTTGCTCAACTTTAGAGAGGCTGCATTCATGGGTATTTCAAAATGTGCGTATAAAAATTAGGTAAGTGTGGTCAATAATTAGGTAACTAAGGGAAAATCCAAGAAAGGATTAACAATATTCATTTTTATTCACTCCTATAGATCTAGAAGTTATATGATTAATAATGATGCAAATATAATTTATTTATTCCAAAAACTGGATTTACATGATTGATGCAAAAGTAAAAAAGTGCTGCCCTGAAAAGTTACGAATTTAGACTTACCAATTTATTCCGTGACCACAGAAATATAAGCATACCGCTTATATATGAACTTAGGTCCTGAAGTAAAGTAGCTACAATCGTTTCTGCGTAAGAGCGCTCACAACTTTCCAATCAAATACACACATACAGAGATCATCGAAAATAGCCAAAATGGGGATCTTGAAACGTGAAAATTCGTAGAAAATTCGATCTCTGATTTTCAAACGATTACAATACTTGCTTATACTATAGGTATTGCTGCTATACATGAAGTTGTCTTTGCTTGTTGAAGGGAGCGAGAAAGAAGCTTACCGTACAAGCATTGAAAGAGTATCATAATGTTTATGATCTTTGAAGCTGGGTGTTAAAATATTCTTTAAAGTAGGTATTCTTTTATATTTATATTTTGTCGTAGAATGCGTCAGCGGCTCAACTGTTTTTCATATATTCTCCAGAAAACTCTTCCCAATCTAGTTGGAACTCTTTTCGTTTGCCAAATTTCCATAATCAAGACAAAAACCCACGTGGGAGGCGTGTTCCCATAAAATAAAACTGTTTTATATTTATTTTATTTTTATTTCTTCTATCCTGCTCACATAACGCCATTCACTCTAATAGGATGATTATTGATTTTTTTTTTCTTTAAAGATAGAAATTTAATGATATCTCTTTCAATGAACTTATTTCTATTCTCAGAGTCTGAATGGTCCTTTTCTGAAAATGTCAACTTGTAAAATATTGGAGTTGTTTTTATTCATTTATTATTATTTTTTTTTTTTTTAACTCCTACACGCGGGCTAGGACGAAGTGTAAGAATTATATTTAAGTCATGGAGCCCACACTTGTTAAGGGGCAATGTCCTGTGACCACCAGGGACTAGGAATATGTTAATACTGTTCTTCTGCATTAACAAGAAGACTGAGTGACGCAATATCGCCTCCTCCAGGCTATTCCTGCCATCATCTTAAATATCGATGCTGTTCGGTGCATACTTCAATAGATCCGCATACATTTATTCTTGCACATAAAGGATTATTACATAAGCACACTTCATCTTTCAGAGAACGCTACAATGGCAAATGAAACTGCGGTTATTAAGATATTAAAAGTTGCGGGGGAAAAAAAAATGTTATCATACACGCCTATAAATTTTGATTATGCCATTTCTGATGGCCTTTCCTTTAGAAGGGGGTAAGGGAGTGTATCATCCGTAATAATAAAGGCATTTAAAAAAATTCCACTTTATGGATACTGATCGTAAAAATGTATTGAGACAAAAGAATATTAGTTAACTATGGACGGGGTCTTTAACAAGTAACTGACATTGCACAGCTCGGGACCATCGCTTAACGTCCCATTCAAAGAGCGTAATGCTCAAGGTTTTTTTTACCTTCCAGATAAAAACCTAAAAGCCTCTGCCGGGTTTCGAACCGAAAGAATATTAACTTTAAAGTTAAATCAGAGCTGATGATTGATCAATCTAAGTATAAGAACCGAACTATTCAAAGTTACTCGATCGATTGACAGGCGCAATATACCAAAACTCTATATTCAAAAATTTGATCTCACACATATCAAATCAAGCTCCATTGAAATGTTTCTTGTCAAAAACAACCAGGCTTTTTTTGTTTCAAAAATTATCTTTTGGCGGCATCTCGAAATACGTAGCCTCCTCGTGCCTAAGGCGCCCTCTGGCACTACTGGTAACTCCCACCTTCAAATGTTGTTTAGCGAGGAATGGGTAGAGTATTTGTTCAGTGGGAGTGTTGACTGCATAATGTGACAGATGACGAGGCAGTGCGAGAAGGAACAATAAGGAGTAGGCTGGGCTAGGGACTGCCATCTCGGTAGGAAGATGTCATCACGGCCTACTGACGGTGAGTCACTTCGGGATGACCATGTTTCATAGTTCCACGCTTCCCTCAACAGCAACTGCTGGCACTGAAGGAACAAGAAGGATTAGGCTGGGCTAGGGACTGCCATCTCGGTAGGAAGATGTCATCACTGCCTACTGACGGTGAGTCACTTCGGGATGACCATGTTCCATAGTTCCACGCTTCCCTCAACAGCAACTGCTGGCACTGAAGGAACAAGAAGGAGTAGGCCGGGCTAGGGACTGCCATCTCGGTAGGAAGATGTCATCACGGCCTCCTGACGGTGGGTCACCTCGGAGTGACGATATGTGGACTCCTGCAGTATAGACAGGCTCATGTCCATCAGAGCGAAGAAAGAGAGCTCTGGTAGTAAGCGATATAACCTCGTATTAAAGACCGACATGAGTCACCATAACAATTTTTTTTTTTTTTTTTAAATTATAAGTATTTTATATTTATATTTCATTAAGATAAATCTACTTCAGGATATTTTGGGGCAATTATTCTCCCCTTCCTCAGTTCACAAAGAGCGAAATACAGAAGAGAAAAACAGCATTTACATAAATAGCACAGATAACAACAAATAAAATATTAAATTACTAATGAAATTAATGATGATAATAAAAGTGTTATTCGAAATTAATTACTAAAGAAATTCTAGGATATCTAGGGGGGGGGGGGGGGGGGGGGACCTATGCCAATAGAATAAAAATGAAAGTAAAGTATGAAATAAACTTTTTATATTGAAAACACAACTTTTACATGATAGAACTTGCAGAGGTTTCAAAGGAATAAGAGATGTTATTGGAATGGGATTATTTCTTGTACTTTGAAGATATTCGTGGAGTGCTTTGTTGGCGATGTAGAAATCACGAATCTCTTCAGAATCGCGAAGTACATAATAATTTCATGGCCAAGTAGTGATTTGTATTTTTTTTTTTTAATTTACAACTGTTAGAAAAAAATACCATAAATAGTTAAACTTGTAATGGCTTTAGTAGCAAGTAATAAGAAATTTTTATTTTTGAAACCCTTCAGTAAAATAAAATAAAAATGAAGAAACAATTTTTTTTATTTTTTTAAAAATAATAATGTTAACAGATTGGTTTATTACGACGTTATCTTGGTCACGACGAGGAAGCCACTGATTTTAATGGTTATAATCCTATACTCGGGAATTCTTTTAGGATTTAGTGTATAATTCGGCTGGCTACTAAAACTCAGCAAATGTTTCGTGTCGTGAAGTTAATCACGTTACTTCTGTCTATAAAGAAGGCAAAAAAGAATAAGATGTCTATCCAAGTAATCCTGATTAAAAAAGGAACTATCCTTCTGTTTAGGCCATAGATGGCTCTCAAACCCAATCTAGCAACAATTACTTCTCCAGCTATTCAGTATAGTGGAAGTTAAGTAATCGGTCAAAAATTAGATTTTTACAATGGAATTTCATGTTTTTCGACCTTTGAATCACCGGATATGTACTTCCTCAGCAAGAATTAATCAATTACGTTTTTACTCTTCCTTCAAAACCAATCGACTGTTTGGGCTAAAACTCAATATTTCACCTACATACTAGTGGCTTCCAAATTCCCACAATAAATTTTGTGTCGATTCATTACATCGGCAGTTATTAGGATATTTAAGTCGAGCCTCTTTTCTGGTCAGCCCCTTCCCTTCGACCGATTTCACGGAAAATTAATAGATGCCATTCTGTTAAAGTTTTGAATTTAGATATAAACTTTTATGTCGATACATTCATTACAACGGCCGTTATTAGAGTTTTTGTGTTTAGCGTCCTCATAATCTCCCTCCCCTTTGGCCGAATTGGCTGAAAAATAATGGATGTCATCCTTAGAGGGTTCTGGATACAAATATAAAATTTTGAGTTGATATATTCATCTGGAGTTCTCGTATTTACAGACAGACAGACATTTTTTTTTTTTAATTTTTGGAACCAGGAGATCGGAAAAACATGGAATTCGGTTGAAAACTCCATATCGGACTTTTGGCTACATAACTATAGTAGCGCCGGTATATCTTGGCCTTTCGGGGGTGTGTGGCCAGTTCGCTTGGAGAGGGGAAACGACGCGGTCCCTATTGGCTATCCCCTCCTGTTCCCCCCCCCCCACCCCTACCCCCCCGAAGGGCCAAGATATGCCGGCGCTATTATAACCTTATACTTCGTATAGCTGAGGAAGTACAACATAAGGCCCTCGGCCGTGTTTCGAACCCGCGATCTTGAGCTCAGTAGGCGAGCATGCTACCAATAAGACCCTAAATACACCTACTTCTATGTAATTACAAGATATAATACCGCTTTGTAACTTGGAAGTTTCTTCGCAAATAATTTTATTTTCTTAACTATTAGTTATTTTATGCAGCAATTAAAATTGATTGTGATTATAAATGTTAAATGTATATTGTGCAATTTTGAGATATAATTTGCCACCTATAAATGAAAACACTATTTCAGTTCTTAGTAATGATTGCTAAATTATACCATTTATTGATACATGGAGATTTTCTTAGAGAATCGAGAATTAGATCAAAGACTAGAAAATTTATTGTGCGCAAAATGATATTTCGAAATAGATACTTAACGCTTGTCAAATACTACACTACTACTATCAGCAGTTTTACAAAAGTTAACGGTGTGTAGCCAAGTTCAGGCGTTCTCTCTAACGGCCATCTTGTCTTACTATTATTAATAATAATAGTTTTGTTTGTAATTAAATGTTTCATATTAATCATCAATGAAATGTTACCATTACATATTGGTAAACTGCATATTATTCATATACATTTTTTTAAAGTCCTAGCTATACAAACTTATGGAATCGGTCAGAAATTCGATTTGAAGTTTACAACGGAATTTCATGTTTTCCAAATTTTTGATTCCGAAAATGTAAAATAAAAATGTCTGTCTGTGTGTATCTATGAACACGGATAACTCTCGATTGAATTTTTCTATCGACACGAATTTTTATATAGGTGTCTAGAACCCTCTAAGAACGACACCTCTAAGGATGTATTGACACAAATGTTATTTGTGAATTCCAAACATTTATAGAAGTGATAAATCATCTCATTCCTTATCGAAAATATTCTTTGTTGGCTCCTGCTTTGGTTTGAGCAGAGACAGTTGTTCCTTAGCCATACAAAATTCTCTATCTGCCCCCTCTATCACTAGCGAAGTGTCATCTGCAGATTGAAACAAACTCAATCTAGTGTCCACATTACCCACATATGATATATAAAGAACAGAACTGGTCCTAGACAAGCGCCTTGAGGTACCCCCGCAAGTCTGAGAGAACCCCTATGCTTTTTACTGTTTGTGTTCTTCCCTAAAGATAGTAACCAACCACTCGACCTTGCTTACTAGTTTAGCTCTAACCAGAGCCGAGTAAATTTGGATGAGTAATACCCATGAGTGAAAATATTACTCATAATTGAGAATATTACTCATTAATCATTTACTCATATGTTTAATATCAGTCGTTAATCATTACTCACTGAAAGTATGTATTACTTATTAATCATAACTCACCCACGGTAGGAAACATTTATTCGTCACTTTATTTTTTTTTCTTAATGCTATAGAGGCTAATGCTATAGTAGCTTTTCCCCAACACTGGCTCTTATCCTTCGCCATGTTGGCTCGTACATCTTACAGTCCCAGCCAAGTGCTCCTTAGGGCATTCAGTACTTCGACGCAGGGCCTTGAGAAGGTACTATGTTCCTTGACCCCAGATTTTCACATCTCTCTGTAATTTTGCATAATCCGCTAAGCAATTACTAGTCTAATAGTGTTAACACATAAATTAATTTAACTAAAGTTGTAACATAATTTTTTTTTTTTTTTTTTTTTTTCAGGGCGTTAAGGTAAAAATGGACGACCAGGGGAACATCCTAGTAAAACGAGTGTCCAAGTGTAACGTGTACGTGAAGACAATGGGGGCCGGCGAAGAAACGAGCATAGGAGCTGAAGTGCTCAAACTTCCCAACTGTGCCTTGGAACCGGACAAGCCCGTCAAGGTGAGTAAAGTACTTCTTGGAGTAATGTTAGTAGTCCGATGGCACATGTGCGGCTCCTCCAACCCTCAGTCAGTTGGAGCTACTCGGCAGCTTTCTATCACCAAGCTTATTTTATTGTTTATTTAATTATAGTAATCTCTTAACTAATTTAAAATTATATATAAATCCCAGGATTAGCGCAAATTTAAAAGCGACGGTAGGGTATTAGAAAGTAACTAGCAACAGTGTCTTAAGCATGGGGAAGTCATTAATTCACCGCTAATCGGTGACATAAATTGAAATCAAAAACGGAAAAAACAATCAAAGTAGGAGCATCCTTGAAAGAGTTATAGAATGCCAATCGCTTGTAAGAGCGAAGTCATCGTGATATAGGCGAATATTAAATAAGAGGAAGGCAGCAGGCAGTAACCATTTTCTCGATGACTTTTCTAAGGAAAATTTCCAGTTTTCTTAGAAAGAAGATGGAAGAAGAAGCCTCATTTAGGCGCGCCTCAACTGATAGGTGCTGATTAATAAAATATCTGGGGTGATTCGGACATTTTCAGTTTTTAAACTGTTGCGGACAATACGGTTCTGTAGTTAGTTATTGTAACTCATAACCGGGCTTTAACTACTAGATCATATCACCAACTACCAGAGCGCTCTTTTGTCCCTCTGGTGGACATTAGCTCGATTCTACTAGTCTATATTTTGCCTACCCAGGTTAGGACGAAGTGCTCAAGGTTTGTTTACCTCCAAGTTAAAAAACCTAAGGGCCTCGGTGAGGTTTCAAACTCGCAATCTTGAGCTCAGATGGCAAGATGCTTCTTTTCCTCCACTTTCCTTCTATTTCTCAGGTCTGCCTTAGTGTTAAAGACCGCTCTGAGATGCCTCAAAAAAGCTGCAGAAGCGGCAGAATGCCATGAAATAAAAATTAAAGAGAAAACAACTGACATATATTTTCATTTTCTATTGATAGGGTGATAAACGCCGAGCTGTTGTTTTTTTCAAACTTTTGCCTAGATTCTCACAAATAATAATTATAATAATAGAAATTCGAACACTATTGATTGATATTTTCTTCCTTGGTAGGAACCAGATTGAATTAGTTTCTGTCTAATGATCTAGCTAACAAAGAATTTTATCGCTATGATAAACAGAAAAATAGTTCCCAAAGAAAGCTTTAAGTAGGGTTTTGCTGCTTATTTCCGTTACGGGTTCGCCCACGTCCCCTTATGCCCACACCGTTAAACGTAGGAAGTTCAAAGTTGGTTCATTATCCGAGGTATGTGTAGGAAATTGACTAATTGTCGGCAATACTATATTGCCTGATAATTGTCTTTGCATAAATGGAATCAAGTAATAATTAGATTGTGAATTGATTTATAGTGCCGATAGTCTGGTTTAATATAGTTATTACATGCAGAACGATTTGTCTAATGTTCCTTTGAATGTATAATATCTTATATGTCGTGCATAACTTTGTAACAAAAGAGATATTTCCATATTCAAATACGTCTTGTACAGAAGGATGCATCCTTGTCTGCACGTTGCTTTCTCATTTCGACTTACTGGATGGCTCTATGAAATAAGAAATAATCATTGATTATTTTAGAAACTCTCTCAGCAATTGAATTTTCATTTTTATAAAAAGTCGATATTTTTGGAACAGTGATAAAAATGGCTTCCTCTCCTCCCCTTGCTTGCTTGACCTATCTAGATAACTTGTTGGCTTGCAGATCTTGAGGTTCGCCGCCCTCACCAACCGTTTCCATCTGTCCCGATCCAAGGCTTTTTCTTTCTTTTTTTTTCCGCGTGTACCGGCCGGGAAATAGGTCGTTATAATATGTCTTAATACGTTTTATTTATGTGGCTAAGGCCAGTTGTAAGACCCCGCCACTCACCGGGCTGAGTTGCGCCGGGGATGGTCGCAGATAGACTGTGTTAGAGCATTCAGCGGTAAGCCTGTCGTACAGCGGCATTCGAGAACCACATGTTTGCAGTCTCAACGCCGCCACACGAGCAGTTCGGGCTGTCCTTCTTTAAAAAGAAGAGCTTGGAAATGAAATCCCGATCTAAGGTTGCCTCCCTCCAGTCACCACAAGGAAGAACCGTGTCCCTGATGACAGTGTCCATCCACCGGAGCCAGGGTCTTCTTCCTTCCAACCTGGCTCTCGTATCACATGGTATGCCCACTCCTCGACTATGGGGGTGATTTGTCATGTTCTTCTTAGCTCCTCATTGGACTTAATCCTCCACATCTGGCGTTCCCGGTCCCAAACTGGACTTGCGATTTTCCTTAGCACCTTTCCTGCGGGTCATCTCTGTAAAACTTCGTATATGGTCCCAAGGAGATTGACGCCATACTCCTTCAACTTTCTTCAATGTGATATTGAACTCTTAAACTGCTTCATGTTAAATCTAGAACTCACCTAACAACCATTGTGTAATATTTAATTATCATATGAGTGAAGTGTAATACTAGCAGATACCTGGGGTTTAAAAGCCAAAAGAAAAAGCATTATTTCAAAAGCGATTGACTTCATGGAAAATTACTCAATTAGAAAGAGAAAGCAGCAAACTATAAAAAAATTACGTGTTGCAAGGAAGAATATTTTTGTGATGAAAAAGAACAATATTATAAAAACTTAATTTTACAACAATTCAATTATTATCTTTAATTATAGATTTCAAACATTAAAAAGCAATAATATCTTCCTGTAGAAAAAATAATGAATTTAGCTCATTGGAATTAAATTATTAATTGTCGCTAATGCATTCATTGTATGCCAAGAAATAAAAACTTATTTGGAAAGTGGATTTCCAAGTTGTATCACTTCGAAGGATGAGTATCGAATATCGTCTGGAAAGAGGGGAGAAATAATTTTAGAAACTTTTCGATACTCCTGTATTATTCGAATTGCGCCTCTAGAATAAAACTTTTTTTTGAATAATATGATAGTAGGATGAGAAAGCATTTAAAAACCTATGGAAGAGTTATTGATGAGTTGACTAAGCGCTCTTTGTGCGTTTTATCTCGAAGTCCTTTACCTAGAATAGGACGAAAAGAAGCATAGGTAAATGGTTACTTACCCAAACGTGGGGAAAAGACCGGAGAATAACTTTCCGCAAGGATCTGTAGATCCCACCGCTATTTCGGATCACTTTATGAACTCATATTGCTATCAAAACTTACCTCATACTAACCTTTTAAAAACATCCGCCTCCAGTCATAGTTTTACCTTTTATTTCTTGTTATTCCCTTGACCTTCATATTTCTTCCCTAGTTTTACGAAGTATAGGGGAAGTTATGAAATCGGTCATAAATTCGATATTGAGTTTTCACAGGTATTTTATGTTTTCGACCCATTGAACGATTGTAAACATGACGACTCCTGATAAGATGAATATGTATGAATGTATCTATACAAAATGTCATAGGTGTCCAAATCCATATGAACGACACCGCTTTTCTGCCAAATTGAGGGAGGCCTTGACACAAAAACTAATAGCTGCCGTTGTACTGGATGTATTGACATGAAATTGCATATGTAAGCCCCATGAAGACGACACCTATCAATTTTCAGGCAAGGAAGGGGGATCACGGAAAAGGGACTCCACTCAAATGCCCTAATAACAGCCGATGTAATAACAAAATTACATAGCTTTGTAATATAGCGTGTTTTAAACAAACGTACCTTAAAAATCGTTTCGTTATACTAAGTGTAGGTATAGAAATGCATTGTTTTTTTCGCTATTTCGAGTTTTTGTCAAGGGACCAGGGCTTTATCATCATATATATATGATAATATTCCCTGTCCCCAGAATCCCCTATATCCCACCAAATATACAACACTACATTTATTCCAAAGGGAAATTAATAATTTGTATATCGGGACATATACCATTATGGATCAAACAATCTGGTTGATGTAATATAGAACAAATAGGCCTTATAAAACTTATAGAACTTTTGGACCCCTTGTCTAGATTTTAGTTTTGCCAATATAGGCCGATATAAGATAATGTTAAGGATGTATATATATATATATATAAATTATTAAATAAATGTATATAAATATATAAAAAATGTATAAAAAAATTATTTAGATATAAAATAAAAACTTTGTGAAAACCTTAGATATGGACATATCCAATTCTCTATGGAAGATTCCAGAACGCCAGTCTAGGCCATCCCATGACAATATAAATACCCAGGCCGGCAGAGCTAACTCAGTCACTAGAGACAATCACTATTGTTAATCTCTTACTTTTCAATGTAAGTCGATTATATTATATTATTTGTATCCAGTTATTTTATTGTATTTTATTTTATATATGCCGAGCCGTGCCTGGACCTCTACTGTAAGTACAATACATATATTGCTTGTTTCTCTTGTGACTTCTTTTTATTACAATTCCGCTCCCCCTTACGCCCTTTTGACTCCCACTGCGCTATTATAATAAGATGGTAATATAATAAACTGGTAGCAATCGTAATAGCTTCATTTTGTAATATCGAGTTTTTCGTTGATTGGATTTATATCGAGAGTCGACTATATATATATATATATTTATATATTGGTGTCGTCATTGTCAACTCATTGTAGCTTGCTGATCTGCAATTTCGTTTTTTATTAAAGATAATGAACGTAAATCAAGAGGTGTTAATATGTCAAAGTATAAAACAATTTGTATCTTGTAAATTAACGAGGAATGACGTTGCGCTACCTGCCATTTGCTGATGTCTCTTTGATGAATTACAATGATCGCGTATTGCTGATTTGTGACCTTTCAATGTGAAACAGAAGGCGGGTTCGGCTTGATTTTTGTCAATTAAATATTGTTAAATATTAATTGATATCAATTGGTATTTACTGATAAGGTCACCATGACAAAGGAGCGATTGATGATAAGACAAGTTTGGAGAGCTGAATCTCCACATTGATGTAGCTGTCCCATCCTTCAACTAATCATCTGTCATACTTTCTGATCTTCATGCTTCTCCGGAGGTACTTCATCTCTTTGTAAAGATACCACGAAGAGCGAAATCGGTTAAGAATTTCATGTTTTCTGACATCATCATTTCCAACTTGTGTGTGTCTGTGAACACGCTAGTTTTTGATAGAATGAATGTATCGACATGCCGGTAGCTCAAAAGTACATATCTTTGGGAGGGAGGAACTCTAAAGACGACACTTATTAATTTTTAGCTGAATCAGTCGAAGGGGAGGGGGAGCTTAACACAAAAATTCCAATACTGCCGATGGAATGAATGTATCGACACAAAATTTAGTATGAGGAATCACAAGTCTCTATGTACGTTAACTTTATATTTTTATAGTATTTATTTATTTGTTATTTTTATAGTCCGTGCTGGGGAAGAACATTGCCGGTGATTCACCGACGACTTTCTTTTAAATTGAAATTATTTTTTTCATATTAATATCATGAGGAATAATATGTGAATAGAGTTACGAAAACAATTTTAGTATTAAATCTCGCAGAACCAGTTGGAGAATCGCTACATTATATTTATTCGGAGTTTATCCATTCTAGTATAGATTAATATTAGAGGGCGAGGGTAGCTCAGTGGTATGCTTGTCTTCTGAGCTCAAGAACGTGGGTTAGAAACCCGACCGAGGCCTTAGTTTATTTTATCTGGGAGGTAAAATAAACTTAAGCACGCCGTCCTTCGGATGGGACGTTAAGCGATGGTCCCAAGCCTGTACGATGTCAGGTACTCGTTAAAAGACCCCTACCCTAGGTGAATAAAAATTTAGGGTAGACAAAATTTAGGACTCCCACAGTAGAGTCGGGCTCATGTCCACCAGAGTGACGAAAGAGCTGGTAGTAGGCGATATGTACCTAGTTAAAGCCCGGGCATGAGTCATAAAACCTAACCTAAATCAATATTTCATTGATTGTATTAGATGCTCTTTTCTTCCTACTGAATTTACGCCATATCCTACCGATTTGATGGATCTTTAGTGTTAGTTATATGAATAAAAAAATAATTAGTCTCTTTACGGTGTATTTATGTAATACTATTACTTACGCTGCGTTCTAATGAGATAAAGAGAAATCGTTTGAAGGCACTTTATGAATATGCAAAACCCGGGGGGCGGAGGGGGGGGGGGGGGGGGGGGGGGGGCTAAGTTAAGAGAGGAATCAGGTGTAAGGACGCTCCAGGGAATATAAAACAGGCTTTGTCGATTTGTTTAAAGCAAACTGTTGGTCACTGGGTAAGTTTATACAGCGTAAGTTAAATAAATACAATCCCAACAAACAAAAAAACAATAAAACAACAAAAAAACAGAAAAGTTGTTTCTGTCAAGAGAAGTACAACATTTTGTCTGGTTTGGTTGGGGTGAGCTGACTTATAGACGAGGGTATTATACAGGGAGGCAATAAAACTTTCACAATACAAAAAAAAAAACTTTTCAAACGCCGCGTCGCGGTCTTGTTTCAAGCAAGAAAAAAAAGTCGGTGAATCACTGGCTATGTACTTACCCAGCGAATTAATCAATTACGTTTTCGTTCTCCTTCTATAGTCTATTGTTTGGACTAAAGCTCAATATTCGACCCTCATAGTAGTGTCTTCTGAATCATACTACATTTTGTGTCGATACCTTCATTACATCGGCAGTTATTGGAAGTTTTGAGTTGAGTTCTCTTATTATAGGTAATAATAATAATAATAAATTTATTTCCGTTAAACCAATACATGGTAATAGGATACGTCAAAAGAATTTATACATTAAGATAGCTTATATATTAGATATATAACCACTTGAGTCTAACACACCAATGATTAGTAGTAATAACAGAACTATTAAAAAAAGAAAAATTAAATTAATAGAAACTGAACAAATAAATAGGTACTTAAAAATATATGAGTACATATATATAATACAAGATACGTTTATAATAAGTAGATACATTTTTCAATTAAATAAAAATTAAGATTACTATTTTTCAAAAAAAACTCTTCGGAAGTGCTTTTATCCCAACATTGTTTCGGGTCGTTTTTACGTCCCATCATCAGGTCCCAATGTGCAGATATAGAAAAGAAAGAAAACAATATATGAAAAATAATATGTGTATTTATATAGTAGATATATAGATTAATCAATTATAAATGAATGTATAAAAAAGTCTAAATAAATAAAAAATTATAAATGAATAAATAAAACAATAACGCACATTGAACTGACCTTTAAGGTGTGGTATATCATCCTCCCCTTCGGCTGATACCGCTGAAAGTATATAGGGTCGTCCTTATAGGGCTTTGAATTTACATATGAAATTTCGTCTCAATACATTCATTACAACGGCAGTTATTAGAGTTTTTGTGTCAAGCCATTTATTCCACTCTTCCATTTGGCCGATTTGACTGAAAATCAATAGATGTCGTCCCTAGTGGGTTATCTAAACACACACTCACAGATAAACTTTTTTTTTTTCATTTTTGAAATCAGTAGTTTGGAAAACATGAAATTCCGTTGAAAACTCTGCAACAAATTTCTAAGCGGTTACATAACTTCTCATATACTTTATATTGGTGGGGAAGTAAAAAAAATATATTTAACATGGAAGATGGAAGTTAAGTTGAACGGCCGGTTTACTGAAATGCCAGGGCCGTTTGATCCCAGATTCGGACAATAACTCACGTGGTTTGAATGTTAAGTAAAATTAAAATTATATTTTCAAATCTTCAGTATAAGGGAAGTATTGCAATAGACTTTTAAACAGAATTTCACGTTTCAAGATCCCCTCAACATCTTTTGACCATTTTTGTGATGATGTCTGTGTATCTGTTCTATTTGACATTTTGTGAGCACTCAGAAACGATTGTAGCAATGGTGACTTAGATCTGATTAGATTTTGGCCAAAATCAGACAAAAATTAAGACCACCATTTCACAAGACGTTACTTATAGTTATGACGTAATCAAAATCCGTGTTACTTTACCCATTTTAATTTTCCAGCTTTACTACAGGTGATGTTATGTAATCGATCAGAAATTCGACGTTGAGTTTTCACGAAAATTTTTTGTTTGTGAATACAATGACACCCTATAGAATGAATATATCGACACGAAATTTGATATGTGTATTCAAAACCTTATAAGGACGACAAATATTGATATGAAGAAAGCTGATGTCGTGAGAAGTAATTATTTCACAGGTTGTCAAATAAGATGTAGTCTGACCTCTCACAGATTTTTTATTTGTATTAGCTAGCCAGCTTTCGAGGTTGCCCTCATCAGACAGTCTGATAAAAAAAAATTGAAATTAACTTAATTAAAATATTTTAGTAAATAAAATTTAAAATTTTTTATAATAAAATTAAACTATAAATAAATAAAACCATCACAACTGCTGCAGTTGTGACTCAGATGGGGGACAAGAATAACTTGTCTGTCCCCATGAAATTTTAAATTGTTATTTGTTTTTACATGGTTTTATTTATTTATAGCTTAATTTTATTAAAACATTTTAAATTTTATTTACTAAAATATTTTAATCAGTTTAATTTCAAAAATGTTTATTTATCAGACTGCGTGATGATGAGGGCAACCTCAAAAGCCGTTTTGGCCGTCAGTCGGAGTTGGCATTACAGATATTTGGTAATGAAGAACAAATAATATTAGCTTATATAAATAAATGAACAGAATAAATAACCATCGTTAAATTCTTTAAAAAAATATGTAAACATAAAACATAAAAAATAATAATGCGAATAATGAGAAAATAAAATGAAGACATTTATTAAGGCTGAAAACGAAATAAGATAGATAAACATGCGTGGATGGTAATATAATATAAAACTACAAATGGTAAATGGTAATAATCAAAAAGTTACATGAAGGAAGGAGGTTTGTTTGGGTCCTAGAAATTAAATTCCTGAATCAGCATGTTTCTATAGTTAGACCCATTCATTAAAGCTACGAGTTCCCCTCTCCCTAAGGTAGGTTTGCCCAGCCACCTCTGTCTGGCCTCTCTAAGGACGGGACATACCCCAACAAAATGGAACAGGTCCTCCATCCCTCAGGCTACAGAGCGAACAGAGGAATTGCTTTTCTCTCCTGCTCACGTTGCAATTCATATGTAAGTCCAAAATCCTATAGGGACGACACATATTGATATTCAGTCGAATCAACCAAAGAGGAAGGGGAACTTAAAATGCCTATACATCGATAGTTACGATATGATAAAAAAAGTCCTTGAGTAAGTTTGGGCTGGGGAAGTACATTGCTGGTGATTTACCGACGACTTTTTTTTTTCTCTCTGTCTGGAGACTCCTCATTCTTTAACTGTACGCCTGTTGAGGCGCTGATCAACCAAGCATTCGTTGAAATCTTGATTTATCATGTGTTTTCACTTAGTATAACTAACCTATTTATATAGAGGCCCACGAAACTGTTAGCCCATCCTATCCTAGAGCGCTTACAGTAAATGATTGAGAATCTCTGTTGTAGCGTGTTGTTGTTATCCATGGTGCAGGCTCCGAAGAGAACCACTTCGTAACCGTTAAGGCTATACTTACACTTAAATGTAACCTATACTTTGGCAATAGGTCATTGGGATACTGTACGAAAGAACTAGATGGATCTCTGGACATGGGATCTGTAGTAGATTCCAGTGTAGTTATGGATACTTCCCTTTACTTGTATGTCACGGCAGGGGCACGGTAAATGTGTCAGAGGTCAACAACAAAAAGGTCGCTCACGACTCTTACTTTCAGTTGAAATGTTTCCATCTATACCAAATGCAAGTTCCCCCTAGTGCAACTATTATATGCATTGTGACGAATTTAGCTTTGTGTTAATTGAAGTAATGGCCAGAATGCATAAATGTTTGTTTTATATTTTTCATTATTTTTAATTTAAAAAAAAAAAAACTATTAATACAGTAGAACCTCTATAAGTCGAAAATCAAGGGAGACGCCAAAAAATTCGAGTTATAGAGTTTTCGACTTATGGAGGATTTCGACTTAGGCGGATTTTGATTCGACTTATAAAGGTTAAGATTCATTCTAACTAATTTTGAGTTAGAGAAGTGAAATAAATAAAAATTCAAGTTACAGAGGTAACAAACATATTTATATTTATTATAAATCAACATTATTTCAAAACATCCTTAAAATAAAAAATACGTAGTATATGTAGGTATTAAAAAAATTCAGTAATTTTTTTTTGCTTTAGATAATTGGTAATCTTATTTATTGTATATGTACTCCTAAATTGTTTTCTAAGAAACAATGGTGGACATTGTCGGCAAATTCTTAAAGTCGGTAAATTATTTTCCTTCGAGCTATAGAGGTAATAAGTTTCAAATAATCGAGTTGTAAAGGTTCTAAAATAAAACATTGCTATGTTCGAGATATAGAGGTCCTATTTATTTTTTCGAGTTATAGAGGGAAAATATGTACCAAAATGGCTTGTAGGGAAAGGAACAAAACTTTTTTTCGAGTTTTGGAGGTTTTCGACTTATTGAGGTTCGACTTAAAGAGGTTCTACTGTATTTATATGTATCTCAAAAGCGAAACTAGACACTAAATAGAGTAATGTAATTTAAAATGTCTCATGTATACTTTAAAAACCTATAGAATAGCATAATAACAAGACAATCAACCATATTCTGCAGATCTGATGAGAAATACCTGTCAAGTTAGCCAAACTGTTCAATTTTGATCTGGTTTCTGAATATTCCGAAACATTGTACATTGCTTTAGTGATTATTCTTGTATCATCTGTTGAACAGTTTCGGAGCCTCAGATACCCCATATCTCTATATTTATTTTTTTTATAATTCTTTGCTACACATTTACGCGTTACAATTTGAATATTACTTTGAAATATTTCGTAGGGAATTTTATTTTTCATTTTTTGAGGCGCTATAACTTTGGTCGGTTTGATCCTATTTCCAATTTGAGAACTTTTAGGAACCATTGTTTTGATAGGTCTAACCATCTTCGAGTAAATCAAGGAAACGTCTAAAAATATGTGTTTCAGAACGACATTTCAGGATAGAAATTAAATAATGAAAAATGTGTTCCCACAACGAATAAATATAATATATAAATAATGTAGAGGTAAAGGTAAAGGTTAAGAACTCCCTTCTCCTGCCTGACCTACCTGGCATGAGAGACTAGTTCCAATCTAAGGGAAATGGACGTCCTGTACCAGATATAGTGTAACATTTTTTTTTTTTTGGCTGGTTGTTATAAAGTTATTTATATGTGGATTTTATTTTTTTAACTTCGTGTTTATATTTTTAAAAAATTGTATTTATTTATTTTATTTATAATATTTTATTACAAAAATTCTTTTGACTGTATGGTGAATTTTATACTATTGCAAAGACATTTATTTGACTATTATGTAGATATTTGTTTTTATAGTTGTGTATATTTGAAAGAATGTTTTTGAATGTAAAGTGAGTGAACCTAGTTATCCCCACCCCTTTGAGATATGCCAGTTGTCCTTTAACCTCTACTCTGTGTGGGTAGGGTAAGTTTTTATTTTGTTACTTTTCATTATTTATATATTATATTTATTCAATCATAGATATGCCACTGATGATGACGTTGTTCCATTGAAAACAGGTTCTGGTAAAAAATAAAACAGTGGAAAGACAACATATTTTATTTCTATGAGAAATCTTGTCCCATAACGTCTTACTGTCAAATAATATTATAAATATTTCAGGATCGTTTTCGGCATGTATCGGCCTGCAAAAAATCGTATTTCATATAAAATATGTATTTCGGTCTTATCGACGTTACATTCTATTACATCGGCAGTTCCTAGGGTTTTTGAGTCGAGCCTCCTCCCCCTAATCCCCCCTTCCCTTTAGTAGATTTGGCTGAAAATCAATTGGTGTTGTCCTTATGGGGTTCTGTGTTTACATAGAAAATTTCGTGTCGATACATTCATTCTATTGGGAGTTACCGTGTTCACAGACTTAGAGAGACATTTCTTTTTTATATATTTGGAATCAGGGTAAAATAGGAAATTCTGAAGGAAAACTGAATTTCCGACTGATTACATAACCTCCCTTATACATCGTATAGTCTGGGTGAGTTGCCTTGTTGGTGTAGGTCACTGGGATGGTTAATCTCCACGGTCCATTGAGGGATAATGTCTGAAATTGAATGAACCGAACCCAATCTTATAGTTAACTCGCCTCAGATTGCCTCACAACAAAAAAAACAGAACAAAGCCTTCACAAAGCACTAACTCCTCACAAATTTGTTACCTACCGTTCGATAAATTTTTATTTTTTTTAATGTTTGATCTATCTTATTACGATGATAGTTTACACTTACCTTATTATATTCTCTCAATTGTGTTGCCAGAGTGTAACATGAAAAATGATTTGTCTACAAAAGATAGCTTACAAAGGAATGTTATAGTCACACTTCAGCTAAATTTACGTAACAGTCCCTTACCTGATCTATTTCACTGTCCAAGCAGAAAGTCCACAGAATAGCTCCATTCTACTCAACTGTCCTACCTCCTAACCTGTAATTGTAATCGTGCGAAAATCCGAGATCGAGTTTCGAATACTTTTTGACCATTTTTGCGATAATGTCTATATGTTTGGAACTTTGTGAGCACTCTAACTCAGAAACTATTGTAGCTATAAACTTGAAATAAAGATATCACAAGTGCTAACTTAGATCTGATTAGATTTCGGCCGAAATCGGACGATAATTGAGACCATTTTACTTCAAGGGTCTAAATACATTTTACAAGTTACCGCTTATATTTATAACTTTTCAAGTACTGTTATTGTAGAGAAAACTAAAAGATACAGATACATTTAACATGAAATTACATTTTTCGTATTTCTGGTTTGCATGATACTTACATAAATGATATGAAGATGGCTGATGTAGTGAGAAGTGATTATTTCACAGGTTGTCAAATAAGATATAGTCTGACCTCTCACACATTTTTTATTTGTTTTAGCTAGCCGGCTTTCGAGGTTACCCTCATCATCAGGCAGTCTGATAAATAAAAATTTTTGAAACTAACCTAATTAAAATATTTTAGTGAATAAAATTTAAAAAAATTTTATAATAAAAATAAACTATAAATAATTAAAACCATCTAAAAACTTCAACAATTTAAAATTTCATGGATGGGGACAGATAAGTTATTCCTGTTTCCCATCTGAGTCCACAACTGGCAGAACGGAGTACGTCAGACTGCCTGATGATGAGGGCAACCTCGAAAGCCGGCTAGCTAATACAAATAAAAAACCTGTACTAAATTCTATTTGGCAACCTGTGATGCATTAATCAATTATGTTTTTACTCTCCCTCCAAAACCAATCTCAAACTTAGGGGCTTCTGAATCCACTGGGTTTTTGTGTTGAGCCTCCCCGCTAATCCGCCATTCCCTTGGGCCGATTTGGCTGAAAATCAAGAGGTGTCGTCCTTATGGGTTTCTGAAAACACGTGTAAAATTGTTTATCAATACATTCATTCCATTGAGAGTTATCTTGTTCATAGATACACGATGGACTTTTTTTTTTGTCATTTTTGAATCAGAGGTTGGAAAACATGAAATTCCAGTGAGAACTGAATACAGAATTTCTGACCGATTACATACTTTCCCCTATACTTCGTGTGCTGGGGGTGTAAAATGGGTAGCGTGCCTGCCTACTGAACTCAAGTTCGGAAACTCGGCCCAGGCTCGTTTGAAAACATTAAATTTCTTACCGATTTCATAATTTCCCCTATACTTCGTACAATTAAGGAAGTAAAAATCAATGTGAATACATTTCCAGGAAGAAATTTATATTGGGTAGTAATTAAATTGGCTTTAAAGAAAACAATATACTTCAAATATGAACTATATGAATTCCAAAATTTATTTTATTATTTGTTGTTTGAAATTATTGATAGCTATTGATACATTCTTATATGATGATTATATGACCACCGCAGTCAGTACAACACAATTATTTTACCAATATGATGAAATTTACCGTGACTACCATGTTTTAGTTAGTTCCGTACCAACTTTAAGGGGTAAATGTATCCCATAAGTTACTAACGCATAGATTTTCATTATGTAGTTACCATGCAAAACTTTTGCAAACAAATTCATGTTGATCTGGTAAATAAAAAAAATTTATTAAAAAAAAAAAGTTAGCTCCGTCGATCAACTGCTAACTTATAATCCTATGCGGTGTAATCACACTTCGAACAGAACCAACTGCTCGGTTGTCATTGATGCTTCCCTCGCTCCTGAGGAGAAGAAGGTGATTACGTGGTAATGTTTATGTATGGAGGAGGTGTGAACAATCCAAATAGGATACAGCCGCTGACGTGCCACACATTAGCATATGGACTGTGACGATAACTCCATACCTGAATCACAGTTGTCTTGAATAAGAGCCGGGTCTCAGGGCATATACCATCCTGGTCTTCATTCAACTCAACCCACAACATCATAATAGCATATGGTAATTGTACGAAAATCCGAGATTGATTGTTCATCGGAATTTCGCTTTTTAAGGTCTCCTGATAAAGTTTCAACCATTTTCGTGATGATGACTCTCAGTGTGTGTGATTGGAACTTATATTATCATATGATTATCAAAACTCACTTCAAATAAAAATTCTACAGATTACTAAAAGGTACATTTTATACGAAATATGATTTTTGGAACTTGGTTTACGAGATACATGCCTAAAACTGTCTTAAAATCACATCTCGAAACCCATTTTTTTATATGCCTCGTTGACTTACGAGAAAACAATTGGTCCTATCGAAAAATTTATTATTACCAAAAATATTTCTTATTAAATTTCCAGTCTCTAAGGAATGTACAATACATTTCTGTAGGAGATACATAGTTCAAAGCAATGTTTAAATGATAACGCATAAAAAGAAATGTTAAAAAATAGATAGTTTTTTATTCAAAATGATTAAAAATAAGAAAAATATGAGATGTGGGCTTAACAGGACTTCCATAACCCAGTAATGCAAGTATGAAATGAGTTTGAGAAGAGAAGGGAGAGTGATCTGTAAAAAAATGGTTGGTATAAGAAAGTCCTGTTATATTTTACATATATTTTTCTTAAGTTGATTTCCTGTATAATGCCTCTCTCTACCGAGAAATCTTTGGTAAGCAGTATTAAAATCCCAACGATAGTACATCAAGCCATCGCGCAGTTTTGAAGGAAGTTTCTTCCAAATGCTCTTTGCAACCTTTACAAAGATGCGAGAATCTTCTCTGTGTTAGATAGCTGTGGATGCGATGTTTGATCCACATCCTTCGTCTTGTCGAAGACAAGACCGTAAGAAGGTTGTTAAAGGAACATCGGACGAAGTGAAAGCTAGAGAAAGACCACGTATTATGTTTGAGTAGACCTGCAACGCGAGTCTACCTTGCTGCCGTACAGGATTACGTCTAATAGGAGTGATTTATGAAGAAGACCGGGGACCTTGAGGTCTGTAAAGCCACGTGAAGAAAATGATAACATCTTTACATCTTATTAATTTAAAACAGCGTTATCAAATGGAGCGTTGTAATTGAACCAGACGCTGGAGGTCTCTCGTCTGTTACACTCCTTCTGGGAGGGACATCCCGACCCACCGCAGGTCTCCTTGTACTTAATCCTTCCCTTAGACATATCTATCTCTAGCTTTCACTTCGTCTTGTGTTCCTTTAAACTAGAATCACTGTCCAGTGACCCAATGGTCCTAGACAATCGACAAGGGAAAAATTGAGAAAACTATTCCGCCAAGAATGTATGATTAAATTTTTATTTCATTCGAGATTATTTTTCGGAAGGGCCGGGTGCAATCTTCGGAATGATACATCGAAATTATGATGGTGATATCAGACATGTAGCGTGTTTGCCTACTGTGCTCAAGATCGCTGATTTAAACCCGGTCCGAGGTCCTTAGGTCTATTTATCGGAATAAAAAAACTCTTGAGCACGCTTTCCCCCCGACTGTTGAATTGTGGTTCCAAGCCTGTGCGTTGTCATGGCGCCCTTTCGTTGCTCTGGTAGTAGGCGATATGACCTCGTAGTTAAACAAACTGTTCTATAATTAGAGATCCTGATTTATTTATTTAGAACATTTAATCAGAGAACGACACAAACCAACATTTAGAGAACCAGACGAGGTTCTCTAAAGCTTCGTGTCGTAATGGAGAAGTTGATTTTCACGATACACTTTCTCTTATTTCATTTGAAAAGAAATGTTACCAAATATCACGGAAATACGTTATAACTGTGAAATTGTAGAAACCAAGCAGGTACTCGGATGCGCGGGTTCCATGTCATAGTTCACCGCTTCTCGACACCCTAAATCAGTGAAAATTCTCAATCTAATACAAAAGCATAAACTTAGGATTTTGGAAAAATATTTTATTTCAATAATTGAAAAAAAAAAATCGAATGCGAAGACTGAACTCGAAATATTTTAGTATGATGCTTCTTACTCACTAACACACGACAAGTAATGCTTGCCAAAATTAATATAAATCTTTAGAGGGCGCCGGTAGGTCAGTGGTGTGCGTGCTTGCTTACTGAGCACAAGGTCGCGGGTTCGAAACCCGGCCGAGTCCCTTAATTTATTTTATCTGGGAGGTAAAATAAACTTAAGCACGCCGTCCTTCGGATGGGACGTTAAGCGATGGTCCCGAGCCTGTACGAAAGAGCTCTCTGGTTGTAGACGATATGACATCGTAGTTAAAGCCCGGGCATGAGTCATAAAACCTAAACCTAAACCTATAAATCTTTAAAGCATTACCAACTTGGTGTTGTTAACATTACTCTAGCTCTGTTTGCATTGGTCCTATCTCTGAAAACTGAACACACTGACGATTGGAAATTTCAGTAACATTTTCTGTATGGAGCTAGGTTTCCATAGAACTAACCACTTTAGCATACATCAGTCATATGTCTAAAAACGTCGTTGGCAATATACTTTTCCTGAACGAATTGTACAATTAATTTTTCACTACCCATCCATAACCAGTCAACCGTTTGGACTAAAAATCTATAGTTGACCTACATAGGGGTTTCTGAACACTAAATTTTGTCTTTAAATTCATTAAACCGGCAGTTATTAGGGATTTTGTGTTGAGCCCCCTCCCTTGAACCCCAACTTCCCTTCGGCCGATTCTGCTGAAAATAGATGTTTTGTCTTTTTGAATTTACATATGAAATTTTATATCGATACATTCACTACAACAGCAGTGATTACAGTTTTTGAGTTAAGCCCCCCCCCCCCCCCCCCCTCTTCCTCTTAGCCGATTTGACTGAATTAATAATCGTTCATAGAGTTTTCCGGATAAACATATCAAAATTCGTGTCTAATACATTCATTCTATGGTGTTTACAGACACAACCAGACAGACAAAGATGTAATATAGAAAATGTTAGAATTTTTCGAAAATAAGTTATAAGACTCTTTGTGACTCATGCCCGGGCTTTAAATGCGAGATCATATCGTCTACTAACAGAGCGCTCTTTCATCTCTGGTGGACATGAGCCCGACACTATTACAGTGGGAGTCCCAATTTCTGCGTACTCATGTCTATTCACCTGAGGTACTCGTACCTAACATCGTAGAAGCTCAAGGTTTTTTCACCTCCTAGATAATAAACCTAAGGTGTTTGGCCGGGTTTCGTACCCATGATCTTGAGCTCAGAAGTCATGCACACTACCTCTGAGCTACCGCCGCTCTCTAGATATTTAGCGACTAAGGAGCATTTTTTTTACCAGAGTCTACAGACACACTCCTCCAGATATTTTTTTGATTTTTTTTTTTTATCTGATCTCTTTTGTACATTATGACTCTCCAGTTTTTCAAAGACTCCCTCCCATTGTCAGTTGCATTTTTGTACTTTTTCCATTATTTTTTTTCCTGCAATGTCGTATACTTCTTAAGGCGTTGAACTGATTTCAATGTCTTTTTTTTTTTTTTTTCTTCTTTCTTCTTCAACCAGGTCACTGAACAGGGGACTGTATGGTTCACATGGAATTTTTTTAAAAAAGGTCGATGTTGGAGGGTACAAATAAAAAAAGCATTTAAAAATAATGCATTGTGTATGTTGGAAGAGATGTGAAAAAAAAAATTGTGAGAAATTGTATTCCTTCTAGTATCTCATTGAACCATGAGCCATGGACCCCCAACTATGAGTAGAAAAGTTATATATCTTTAGGATCCTAGTGCGAAATAGTCATTAGAATTTTAACAACTATGTTGAGAAACGCGGACATAATTAAACGCTTATAACAAATATATGAAACAAGTTTTTTTTTTTTTAATTATTGTTTCTTCCACAAAACTGTTATACATAAACTACCTGTTTCGGCTTCACACCATCGTCAGGTTTAGTTATAAACTAGGACCTAGGAATTTGTTTGGTCTGAAATATTTTCTTCTCTTTTCAATAACAATGGTAAAATTAAATTGATAAATTTTGACAAGATAAACTAATTTATAAGTGAAATAATGTTTGTGCAACACGACTAAAGTTTTGACGATCAAAAGTAAAAGAAATATATCCATAGGAAATATTTCAAAGGTTAGTTAGGTTTTATGACTCATGCCCGGGCTTTAACTACGAGGTCATATCGCCGACTACCAGAGCGCTCTTTCGTCACTCTGGTGGACATGAGCCCGACTCTACTGTGGGAGTCCTAAATTTTGCCTATCCTCAATTTTTATTCACCTAGGGTAGAGGGTCTTTAACGAATATCTGACATCGTACAGGCTCGGGACCATCGCTTAACTTCCCATTCGAAGGACGGCTTGCTTGAATTTATTTAGTTTATTTTGCCTCCCAGATAAAATAAACTAAGGGCCTCGGTCGGGTAAAAAAAAAAAAATAATAATATCTATGTATAATGTGTGACGTGGCCATTACAGGACTTTCTTCTATCAAACACTTTCGTACAATCACTCTCCCCTCTCTCAAATTCATTTTATACTGGCATTACTGGGTAAATGAAAGTAATATTTATTCATTCCTTGAATTCCGCTGTACAAAGAAACAAAGAAATGTGCTGAGACCAACACATTACTTTTATTTACCCAGTAATGCCAGTATAAAATTAATTTGAGAGAGGGGAGAGTGATCTGTACAAAAGTGGTTGACAGAAGAAAGTCATGTAATATATATGTTCATTTATTTATTAGAAACATAGAAAAGGGGAAATTTGTAAAAATAGTGGTAAGATCCGGGAATGTCTCACTGAGGAGGAATGCTGATGGTAGGTAGGTTATATCGGATTTGGCTTCCCAGATCCCCGGGGTCAATGTCGAACCACGAAGACAATACTCGAAGGACGATCTGGGGCCACCTTTCACCTTCCCACTTTCCCTTCTTCAACTTTGTCTTAACGTCTACAGACTTAAATGGAAATGTGGACCTCGAGGACAGAGCATCTCTCACACATATCTTGTTGTTTTCAATCATAGATGTTGGGCTTCATGTAGGCCCTGTTTTCTATTCTACATAGAGTTAGTTATTATCACTCATGCCCGGGCTTTCAATAACGAGGTCATATCACCGACAACCATAAGGATGGCACCCATCAATTCTCAGCCAAATCGGCAAAAATGAACTAGAGGCGAACCTTAACAAAAAAAAAATCTGCCGTTGTATGGAATATAATGACACAAAATTTTATATATGTATCCAGAACCCCCGAACGACGACGATATTGATTCTCAGCCAAATCGGCCAGAGAGAAGGTGGGGAATCAGAGGGGAAGCTAAACTCAAAAACCCTAATAACTGCTGAGAATTCAGAGGTCCCTATGTAAATCAACTATTAATTTTCATCCCAAACGGTCGATTGGTTTTGGAGGTTAGGTTAGTTTTTATGACTCATCCCCGGGCTTTAACAACGAGGTCATATCGCCTACTACCAGAGCGCTCTTTCGTCACTCCACGGTTTTGGAGGAAGGGAGACAAATGAATTGATTAATTCGTGCTGGGGAGGTACACTGCTGATGTTTCACCCTTTTTTTTTTATTCTTTTCATTGTTCTAGAATCGATCAGCATGATATAATATATATCGATATAATATATCGATCAGCATGATATATATCCTACTCAAGGAGAAGATATCTTCGGTTTAGCACTGTCTTCATGGTGAGATAAAGATGCCATATACTATTTATCACTGTTCGCATTTTCTGTTTTGTATAGTCGCTATTTTGCCATCCATTTAACTAGATAAAACACTTAAAACAGGCATTACAGGGGAAAAAATAGGATTCATTGTAAGACAACATTATGTAGAATAAGTGTTTAACAAAGTGTTCATATGTCAGCCTTATCGTTACACTTGGAAGAGAAATATCGGTACATGACAGACTCCACCCAGTAAGTGTGGGTGTTACGGCGCCCGACTGAGGCAGCACTGACATTCGGAGTATCCTCCAACCCTCTCGCTACCGCCTACCTCCACAACAACCTTTTTGTTCATTCTTTTGATCACTGTGAACCCACCTCCTCTGTCTCACCATTCTTTTATGAATAATGTAAATTTTCCATTATGTTAATGTCTTTTCTTTTTATAAATCAAATATCCAAAAATGAGAGGCTGTTTCTCCTTACACGAGAGGATCAGTACGATTTTGGATTATAATTTTACCATATGGCATACACCCATACATTTATTCCTTTCTTCTGTAAATCTCCCATTGGTTCAGAGTTTTAGATATGCTCAAGAGAATATAATATCTGATAATAACATAATGTAATAATAACATAAATAGGATATGTCAAAATAGCTTGTATATTAGGTATCCGGCCGAGGCACTCAGGTTCTTTATCTGCAAAGTAAATAAAATCTTGAGCACTCCGTCCTTCAGATGCGACAATAGGCGATGAACCCGAGCTTGTGCGATATCAGGTACTCGCTAAAGACCATTTACTCTCAACAACTAAACCTGGATAGTCAAAATTTAGGATTAAAGCCCGGCATGAGCCACAATAACAAACAATAATTAATAGAAAATAAATTAGTATAAAAATAATAGTACTAATTAATACAATAGGTATAATTTTTAATTATATTTTAAATTATATATATATATATTTTTTTAATTGTTCCAAAAGTGTCTTTCTTTAAGACAGTATTACCGCGACGTTGTTTCAAAAAAAAAAAATTAATAAATGACTAATAAAAAATAATGGTATTGAAAGTTATAAAAATAGCGTACCTAAAATCGTCTCAATTCATTAACCAATGTTGTGATTTCACAGCCTTCATTTTGATAACACATATTATGCTGCGGCTAGGGGTTAATAATAATAATATTTTTTTTTTTTATTGTTCAAAGGGATCACCCCTATACAATGGAGTCAGTGACCATTACATTTACAATATTAACGTAATAATGACACATATAAAGGAATACACATATAAAACAATAACGACATATATAAAGGAACCTAAATACATAGGTACTAACATATATAAATTTTAAAAAATATAAATAAAATAAGTAATTACAAATTAATAATAATAATGTAACATAGACAGTAAATATGGAGTGGGTATGTAGGTATTGAGTATCAATATAATATGTAAATTGAAATACATTATTCGTTAACAATGAATGATCTAAGTTTCAGAGCGCTGATCAAATAATAGAAAATGTTTGAGATATCATTCTTATTATGGGCCAGGAGTAATGTATGAAAGTTGGATCAGTCTATACTGATACTCTGAGGCAGGAAGTGGCTTCTAATGGGGGGGGGGGGGGGGGTATATCGGACATGATATTAACAGGTGGTATACGTCTTCCAATTCGTTTTTATTGCAGATTGTACAAAGTTCCTGGAGATTAAGGGTGTACCTACACATTATTTTTTTTATTTTTGTAATGATTTTAAGAATTGCTGTGGCTAGGGGTGTATCAATGCTTTCAGTCAAAACAATGATTCTGTTTCACACTGATGACTTTTCTTCTGGTAGTCAGGTAATACGCCTATTCTAACCCTGATATGACAGAATGTCATTTATGAAAATGTCATGATCTTTTGTGGTTACAACCCACTCAAAATTATCACTTTATATTTGGGCAAAGGTCTTGGTTACAAAACTTCATGTGAATTATATGAGAAGTGTGGGTGGCTTACGTTAGTCTAACACTAATCTGTTATTATCTTATTTCAGGCAAATGGTTGTGCTTTGCAATTACTTTGCCAATATCTTATAAGCCCATTCCTTATATATTTTAGCCAAAAAAGTATTTTCTTAATTTGGAATATAATGGCTTTCATAATTTTCTCTCTTTTGTCTCTTTATTTCGTTATGAATATTATTATGAAAAGAGGCAGTAAATTTTACTTACATGTTCCGAACATGATAGGGCTGAAAAATCGTGGCAGAGATAAGATTCTGATTGTAGTAATACCCTCAAAACCTAAATAAAAATGGTTTTCCATCTGTCTTCTGTGCATATGTCTGTAGAATTCCCTTTCGTTCGATATACGTTCTGCAAAAATGCATTGAATTTAATATATTTTTTTAAATGTATATGCTTTCTTTTTGTCGTTCAAGACAGCTACGATAAAACGCAACGATTGGAATATTTCTTTGTGCATAATATTTATTTTTGTGAACTCAAGATTAATTTTCATACCAATCGTATTTTAGTTGTTTTTGACATTTTGAGGATATTCCTTATTTTGAACTACTTGTTTTGTTCACGACAATCGCTGTTAAATGAACTTTAAAATCACTAGTGACTCACATCTGTGCGAAAAAAAACTCATATATTTATAGGGCTTCTACTTCACCCAAAAATTGTATATATTCCATTTTCCTTCAATGTTTACCATCTCGCTGATTTCAAAAAAGGAAAAAAAATTGCGTGTGTGGCTGCGAACACACGATAACTCCCGATAGAATGAATGAATCGATAAGAAATGTTATATGTGTGGGGGAAAACTCAAAAATTCAGTAACTGCTAATGTAATGAACGTATCTACACAACATTTTATTTTTAAACTCAAAACTTCATGAGCACAATACCTACAAATTTTTAGCGAAATCGGCTGAAGGGAAAGGTAGGATCAGAGAGGGGGCTCAACTCAAAAAATCAAATATCGTTTGGTTTCTAGCCCGAACGGTCGATTGATTTTGGGAGCGAAAAAGTTAATTGATTAATTCGTTCTGGAGAAGTACAATACCGTTGATTCACTGATTAATTTTTTTTTTTTGTTTTTTTGGGTTTAATTCGTATTGTTTGTTCAAGAGTTAGGTCATTTTTCCATATTTCCCTTTGAATCTATTAACCAAACGAAACAATTCATGTTTTTTAATGTAAATTTTTGAAAATTGATCTTGTAACATGGAAGTCTCTGTAAATCTTCAGGAAAGCTCTCTTTTCCACCTTCCTTCTTCTTGTACTGATGTGACTGTAATGTGAAGAGTGGTACTGAACTAGATAGATGGATAGGCCCAAGCTGGGCTAGCTGTGACATTGGCTAGATATGCCCTTGGTCCGGATCTCGACCTCTCAGCCATTGTCCCGACTGTCAGAGTTACCCTCCTCTCCCGTCATTGATGTCTAGTCTACTTCCAGCCTACTAGTATTCCTCAGGTCAGTGTACAAGGGCCTAGCTCCAACTAGTATTCCTCAGGTCAGTGTACAAGGGCCTAGCTCCAACTAGTATTCCTCAGGTCAGTGTACAAGGGCCTAGCTCCAACTAGTATTCCTCAGGTCAGTGTACAAGGGCCTAGCTCCAACTAGTATTCCTCAGGTCAGTGTACAAGGGCCTAGCTCCAACTAGTATTCCTCAGGTCAGTGTACAAGGGCCTAGCTCCAACTACTCCTTCAAGTGGGCGAAAATTCGACTTCCTAGACCAGTGCGCTTATGAACAATCAAGTAATCTAATAGTTTGTTTTTTAGTACTAAATGTCTAAGATGTCTGTCTGTCTGTCTGTGATTGGAACTTTGTTCTAACTCAAAAATATTTGTAGGAATGAATTTGAAATGAAGATCACGCTTTGCTATCTTAGTCTTGGCCGAAATCAGAGGAAAATTAAGACTATTTTACTTCAGCCTAAGTACATTTTACAATATGCCGCTTTTATTTATAACTTAATCAAAACTCTCTTGAAATAAAATTTGTAGAGAAAACTAAAAGATATATTTTATATAAAATATGATTTTTTTGAAACCTGCTCGCTTTACGAGATATATGCCTAAAACCGTTCAAAAATGACGTCTTGAAACACTTTTTTTTTTTTACTGTTGCTTGGTTTATGAGAAAAAGGTTCTATCAAAAAATTGTTTTTACCAAAAATTTAGAAATTTTTTTAAATTAAATCTACAAATATCAGTGCTTTCTTTATAGAGTTTTGAATTCAAATATAAAAATCCATGTCGATACTTTATTACATTGTCACTTATTTAAGGGTTGTTGAGTGATGATCCCCCCATGACTTCGGCCGATACAGCTCAAAATCGATAGATGTGTCTTCCTTATACTGCTTGTTTTCCGGTTTGAAATCAGGGGGTCGGAAAATATGAAATTCCATTGAAAACTCAAATTTCTGCCGATTACATAACTTTCTCTATACTCTTCTGTATAGCTGGGGAAGTAAAAATCGCTTTTCTATTGAAAAGATCTTCCAATATCAAAAATATTGACGAATAGACGAATATTTGGGAAGGTAAATGCCATGAGGAAGAAGCGGCCTTTTTGATTAGCCTCCTGTAGATTCTTTCTGGCTCGTTAGTTCACATTTTCTCACTTTGGGGTTGCTGACGATTCTCACTTCCGATCTGTCATCTTACGAATCTTTCCGGAGTTCTCTGGAGGACCACAGCGTTCTCCTGCGACTGTCTTTATAAAAGTCTGTTGTGCCCCCCCACACAGTCAACAGAAAGTGAGATCAAATGAAAGCAGTCAACACTTCTTTTGACCCATCCTGACCTTTGAAGAGTACAACTTACTTCTCAAATTGAAATAATCAGTAGCCCAGGTTATTGCTCCATCTTTAACATTTAACAGCTAACGATAATTGTTTAAGTTGAAGTTAAAAAGGCGCCGATATTGTAATCTTCGTTTAGTGACTCACTAAAGGCTGGCCTAATGATGCAATAAAAGGCTCAGATCAATGTAACCGATTAGGAACCAGGCAATTAAACGTAGCTGGCTAGTTCTCGGCTCTTTAGCGGAATGCATCAAGGACAAAATAAACTGAAATAAAATAAAAACAGTAGCATAACTGGGAAGTGGCCACCCCAGGAGGCTAATTGCTGTTTTGTTAGCTGAGGGTGAAATTCCACGAGGGCTGGCTTCGTTTTGCTCTCTTTACACCAGGACTTAGGGACTTATTGTAAAAGGAAAACCATTCAGACCACATCCTCCATTAATTCTAAATAATAGCTTTCTTATTTTACTCACCTTATCTAACAGAGACTGCATATCTTGTCTCATTATTTTTTTGGGCTATTAATTTATTTTTTAGAGACAGCAATTGGAACAAAAGACATCTCTGGTACTCGGAGTTAAAATGGCTCAAACCCTCCTGCCGCCGAAATTACCTCCTTGGCTCCTCCCTCTTCCAAATTCTCAAATCCAAAGAACCCTACTCTCTTTACGTTGTTTAATTCAAGCCCTACGTCCACCAAAGTCACACCACATCCCATCCTTCGGACCTCTTCATCCCCTCCCATCGCTCCTCTGTCTTCCACAACTCATTCCTTATCCAAGCCTCCTCTTTCTGGAACTCCCTACCTCTCCCAATCCGTCTCTCTCCGTGGCTTCCTTCAAATCCACGCTAAACTATTCATTCTCCTCTGATTAGTTCATCTCTCTCCCCCCTATTTTTTCATTCGTCAACGTCAATTATCTCTTCTATTTCAGTTATTTACTCATTTCATTTTTATTCCATTTTTCTTAAATTTCCTATTTCATTATTTTTGTCTATCATAAATATTATACTTCGTTAATTTCATATATTTTTATTTATCATTTATTTTTTTTTGTCTTTCCCCTTATTCCTGTTTAGCCCCTTTTTCCTAAAATTAATTTTATTTCAAACCTTGCTTGGCCATCCTTTCTTTTCTTTTACAGTCAACCATTAATATTAACAACCTCTATTTTTTATGAATTTATTTTATTTTATTCCTATTATATACATTCTTCTATTTATACTTATTTCTTCATTATTAAGCTGTTCATTAAAATTTTTTATTTATCTATATTTATTATTGTCTAGTTTTTCTCCACTTTAGCACTTATTTCTTTCTTTTTGTATTTGTTTCTTTGTATGGCATACTGATACTTTCTTTCATTGTTTCCTTCTATCTTTAACTCTGTGTGTATTTATTCTTAGGGGACCTCGATCCCAAAATAAAATTAATTTTCATTTTTTTCATTTAAAAAAAAAAAGTTATTAACGTCTCTTTGCTCAACTTGGTGAGATCTTCTTGTACCTTGTGGTGTAGCGTCTCCAGGGCCCCATCCTGACCCAGGTACACCTCTTCCTTCTTGCTGCTTGGACGTTCTCTTTTCTTTTCGTCAAGCTTGTCTTGGTAATCATTGAGCATCTATCCTTTGGATGTAGCCACAAAGTGTTTAGTGTTGTTATGAGTGTTTTTTCACAATTACCTCCCGTAATCACTCCATTCGGACAATGGTAAACGCTTCGTTCTCCTAATAAAGTAGATTGATCAACAACAGACCTATACTTAATCAAACGTGCATCCATACTGGGTTCCAGAATTCCTGGCATCCTACTATAACGGTGGTAGCTAAAGTACGTTTCACATATACCCTCATTTCTGGTTGTTTTCTGTTATGGAATAATTTTCTACTGGAACTTATTAATGTAGTTTCGTAGACAAGGAGGATTCGTATCTCCTTTCTTTAGCGCTGTGTGAAGAAAGCAAATGTGATCTTACTAATAAGTCAGGTCCTTCCTTAACAGTATTCCTTGTTCTTCCTTCGTACTCTCCATATATTTCTTCTTTTTCGTTCATATTTCTATTTTGTAATATAGTCCATCCTAGATTGATGTAATATAATATATTCTGTGTTTGTTTCAGCTGTTCGACATGAAGAAGTTCCAAGCAAATGTGTCCCGGGAGCTGCGACGTGCCTACCCAGACCGTCGCCGCCTAGAGTGCCAGTGTCTGAGTGCCATCGCTTTCGTCAAGTCGGACCCTGAGCTACTCGAGTGTCCCATCTGGGTCCTTATCATCAACGTGGTCGCTATGGACATGCTCAAATCCAAACTTCCTCCAGGTACCCAAACCCTACAATCTAAAGCTTAAGCTGTCAAGGTTTACCATGGCAGCAGAATTGTTTTTAAAGACAACACAACCTGCAATGTGTTCGTTCTTTCTGTCCTAATTGAGAGTGGACAAGGACGTTAATCCAAACAAACAATGACCTGTAGATTTCTTAGAGAGAGCTACCAAAATGAAATGTTTAAGCAGAAGAGATGGCAATAAATTGAAAAGTTAATTATCAATTTTGAAGCAAATAATATAACTTTTAACCTTTATTTCTGTTTTCTATTTTCATTTAAGGATTTTATTTGGTAAGAAAAATAATTTTTCTTCTTATGAACCTTAATCGTTTCTATTAATATAAATAACGTGTATGGCTATAGTTCCTTCTTACTTTCTCAAGCTTATAGTACAAGAAAGTATTATAATTGTGCAAAAATCCGAGATCGAGTTTTCAACAGAATTTGACGTTTCAAGGACCCTTGAACACTTTTTGATAGTTCTGGGTTCTAGCCATGTCCCCTCTGGTTGATGGGCAGCGACGTTATCCACCACATTCCCTGAATGGTGGGTTAGTTATAAAGAACTCTGATACCTCCGACATCTCTGTCAGTGGCGGCACGTTCTTCTGTTTACCACCACCAAGTCTCCACTTTGTTCCTATTATTATTTTAATGATGCTGGTCTACTGCTCACACAAGGTCCTCTGCCCATTCAATAACCTTTTGCAATAATCCTCTTCTTCTCCATTCTGTCTTCTATATATTCTATGTATAATAGTCTCCCAGATGATTAACTATATCAAAATCCATTGACTAGTACAATTTTCTTGTCAATGAGAGCACCCTTGAAAAAAAAAAAAAAAAAAAAATCGTCAGTGAATCACAGCAATGAATTCCGCCAGCCTTGAATCAAATAAGTTTCCGCTCTCCCTCTCTATTTTGATTTAAAATCAATATATGTATTATTCAGGGGCTTCTGAATCGTCATATCATATTTCATGTTGATCGAGTACAACCCTTTGGCCGACTCAGCTGAAAATTTATATGTGTTATACCTATAAAGTTTTGGATTCGCACATAAAATTTTGTGTCGATACATACATTATTCCGGCAGTTATTGAGGTTCTTGTGTTGAGCGCCTCCTAATACCCCTTTGACTGAAAATCAAAGGTGCTGCTCTTATGGGGTTTTGGGTAAACATATAAAATTACGTGTCATTATATTCGTTCTTTCGTCATTAACGTGTAAGAAAAAATTTTCTTTCAATTTTTGAAAACAGGGGGTCAGAAATATGAAATTCGGGTAAAAACTCAACATCGAATTTCTTACCAATTACATAACTTCCCCAATTCTTCGTATATCTGGGGGATCCTTAGGATTTTGAAAATTGACTAAGTTTTACCCGATTTAGAGTTACTAAACCCGCACCTGCCTCCTTTTCATACAACGTCTGGAACAAGAAGTTATGAAAAGAAATTGTAACCCTTCCATCCAGTCTGAAAAGCTAAGAGGGCTGATATCTCCCTTGGTGTTATCTATCCAGGGTCCGTAGGTCCGTTAACATAATATATTCTTATATACATGGTGGCTCGGCTTAGGAGTTACCAGTTACCATAAACCTTACATACCCACTTGTAAAACATCTATACTCACAATCCTTGCTTACTGTATATTCATCAAACAAGTTAAATTTTCAAAATACATTTTTATTAGAATTTTTTTATACATTTAAAATTTTGAATTTTTTTTTTAGTTTTATACACATACACATTTCACAACGATTAGGGCCGAAAGAGAAGATCGAAACACAATTTCAAATAATTAAAATAAATTTTGGATGGTTATTTTTTAATCCTGTTATGCCAAATTATAACATTTTTAAAAGATTTGAAATTTTGTTCATATTTACAGAAAAATTTTTAAAAAATATATAGAAGAAAGGAAAAAATAAGAACCGAAACGTAAATTTAGTCAACTAAAAATTTTGATGGTGACGTTTTTAAATATTGGAGAGTTTTTATATCCTTTTTTACTTGATCCTGACGAGTTTGCTTGAATCAGCCAGTTTCGGGCCATGCAGACAAGTAGTCGAGTCATTAGATTTGCTTGAAGCAACCAGGTTTCGAGCCATGCAGACAGACAAACGAGTCTAACTTGCTTGAAATAACCAGTTTCGGGCCATGCAGACAGCTAGTAGAGTCCTCAGTTTGCTTGAAGCAAACCAGTTTTGGGTCATGCTAGTCGAGTCCCATCCGAGTAGCCGTCTCTCCCTCTGAACTAAACTGCATCCTTCGTTTATCTCTTCTCTTCACTCCTGGCAAAAAATAAAACTCCAATATAAAAATGTTCAGCGGGAACCGACTTACTGCACTAAATCCGATAGTTCGGTACCGTTGGGACTCCTGCAGTGGTAGATTATCCAATCTCGACCAATGCTCGAACACTATGGAAATATGTCGGAGTACGACGACAGAATCGGACCTGACTTGACTCGGAAAAGTCACAAGCGAGTGTTCTACTCAAGCAGTCGTGACCTGAAGATGTACGTCCCCCGAAATAGTTCGCCGTTCTCAACACGTCCCAGCCAAAAAGGACTACCCCCATCTGACATATACTGGGTACTTTTCCAAATTTTACTCGCCACTTATTTTTTTTTTTTTCTTTTCTAACTTAATTTTCCTACTAGAGATTTATCCGAACGAATACCTTTTTCAACACTCCCGTCGGTTCTTTTAATGAACCAGTACAGGTTCTCGTGTGGTATATATGTGATTTGTATACGTAAGGATCCATTCCAGAGAACATGTATCCTGTACTTTCAGAAAAATCATATTCTTTTCACAAAGACCCTAGATTCTCAATTATCTTCACCTGTACTGCTAAAAGGACCGACGGGATGGTCAAAATTGTATTCTTTAGGATACAATAGTCACAAATATATTAAAAATTATTAATCTGTAAGGCCTAATTATGCTTTTCTGAAGTTTAATTTTGTTTGTTTTGTGAAGTAAGACATCAACAAACATATGGAAACACAAAAAATTTGAAAGGGGTAATATTTTTTCTAAGTGGCGGGTACATTTTGGAAAAATAACCGATACGGTACTCTACAAGCACAACATTGTTCACAATTTCTGGAAAAAATAAAATATATATATATAGTAACTAATTAGATAAAAATCTAAAAAGTTTGAAACAAACGAATGGATATCTACTTCCTAATACCCTAATGAATTATTGAAAGGACATTTTTTTCTTAATGATGGACATATTTAAAAAAGTAACAACGAAAATACAAAATTTATAAAAATAAAGCTAAAAATATATCATAAAAATAAATCCTCATAGCCACACTACAACTATGTATGTTAAGAGTCGGTTTGACTTGACAAAGTATACTATAAATGACACTTTTATATTTCACTATATCTGCCCAGTTGAGACAAAAAACCAGACGAAACACGAAATCAAATATATTATATTTTGTACTACAAGCTTTGAATTGAATTATCTCTATTATAAACTATTTGTTTTAAAAATAAAAATCTGTATATTCGAAAATAGAATGAACGAGACTGTACATTGCTCAACTTCATTTCACTCGATTTTGATTATTATATTTTTTTGTCTGTAAAAATAAACAACACAAAAATTGGGAAATCAAATCTCACTTAC